>OX388344.1:102360345-103066171 GCA_947579665.1 Sympetrum striolatum | reverse complement strand
GCGGCACAATAGAACATCCCGGCATTTTATCGACTTCAAACTTTGCATATAGAAAGATCAAGTCCATACAAATCAAACAGTGCATTCACAGCTATCAATGTGTCCTGGGTTCAACACCAGGTGTCTCTGCAATCAGAAGTTGATCCGATTTTTAGGAATTATTTTGAAAACTTTCCCAATAATATATAAACTTGAAATTCGGCATATAGATAGAGATCATAGATACATTTCATGAACATATTTTAGATTTCATAGATAGTCCTTGGTTTGAATCCAGAGAGCCATTTACATTCGTGAGAAGTAGAACGTAGTTTGAGGCAGTTGTAACCAATATTTTTGGTTGAAATTTCACACACAGTCAGAGATGGTGATCTTCTATAGTGCTGCATAGTAAGATCACCAGTATGACCCCGGTTCGATGCCAGACGATGAAATTGCAGCGAATTATAAGAATTTTTTCAATCCTTTTGATGACCGTCCCGATTGTTGCCGATATAAAATTAGTATTGCCGATCTGCTTGCAGTATGCAAGCTACATTTTACTCGTATATAATAGATATGATATATGAATGAATCCGGAGAAGCATCTATATATAATAGATATATATATAGAGGATTCAAACTCACAGCCTAAACCACAAGAGTGATTGAGCTGAAATTTTTACGGCCTATTGGCCATAACGTGTAACCACCAGAAAAATTGCGATTTTGATCCTCAGTGTCATGGGTTCGATGCCAGGGGGCTCCAAAGTCCCGATTTTTCCCGTTTAAATGCATTGCTTTGATTTTCGGGAATTAAAAAAAAATACTTCCCGGATAGGTAGAGAATCAAAACTCAAGGAGCCTTTATATATGGTCATGATCTATCGAAAGCGTAAATGAGTTTTACGGAAAATAACCTGGGTTCGATGCTAGGTCGATGCAAAAATCTGCCGTTTAAAATGTATTGTGGCGATTTTTATGAATTTTTTTGGACCCTTTTCTAATGGCATGGAAACATGAAATTTGGTATGTGGTTAGATACCATAAATATATATCATAATCAAATTTTACATATTCGCAGATGGTTCTTGGTTCGATCCCAGAGGGACATTTATATTCCTCAATGCATTTCTTACGGAGATAACGGAAACAAATTTAAGGTACTTCCCGGCATGCTATCGACTTAAAACTAAGCGTGATAGAAGAACCAGTCTTAACAAATCAAACTATGAATTCATAGCTATCAATGTGTCTTGGGTTCGACACCAGGTGTCTCTGCAATTAGAAGTTGATCCGATTTTTAGGAATTATTTTGAAACCTATCCCAATAATATAGAAACCTGAAATTTGGCATATAGATTGAGATCATTAATAAATTTCAGAAACATTTTTTAAATTTCCATGATCGTCCTTGGTTCGAGACCCGAGAGACATTTAAATTTGTGAACATTAGAGCGTCTTTTCCATGCCATCGGGAAGGGGTCCAAAAAAAATCATAAAAATCGCCACAATACATTTTAAACGGCCGAAACGGCTTGAATTAAATTGATGGAAATTCAATGGTAGAGTTAATTTTTCATTCATTTTACAAATCATTATTGACATCACTGCAAACGTTCAACCTTCTTTGGAAATGACCATTTTGCACTTCATCGCATTATTCCTTCACCTTAATATAAGGCGAAATTTGGCAAGTATGCGTGTGGGAAATTACGTTTAACACGTTCGGGTTAATGTCATATGTGTTTCTCGTTTATATGTAAGTATAGTTACATACTTATAAGTTATCTTACAAGTATAATTACATACTAAAGCCCGTCATACACGGTACAATCTAAAATAAAATATTGTCGACAATATTTGATTTTTCACTTCATCTCCGAGAGCCCTCATAAACGATACAATCTAAAATAAAATATTCTGTTTTTTAAATCCAACATGGCGGATCTGCGAAACCTGATTCTCGCTAGAATGAAAGGGAAGGATCTCGGCTTAAATACGCAGGGAAGGGCTGAACAAAGGAGATTTTTCATAGAATATGATGCTAATTGTGTGGTAGTTGGCTACCAAAAACAAAACGGGATAGAAACAGTTTCACATATGTAAATAGATACAAAACTCGCTCACTTACAATGGAAATGAATCTCTCGGTCTGACTCCTCGACCAAACCATCCTGGAATAATCCACAAACAAAGAAAATACCACAATTTTAAGGATCTTTAATCAATGATTATAACTCTATGATTATTGCTTATAATGTTTTTGAAGTTTGTTCTATTACGTCAGCTGCGAGCGTGTACAAACACGCCATTAGGTTGCGTGTTGTTTGCCTTAATTCCCTGCAATACCAATGGAATTTAAAATTAAATATTAGTAACAATAAAAGAAACACAATTACGGCTTGTAGTTTAATTTATTGTTTGTTTCAATTCAATGTTACTTTAAATTTTTCATGTTATTATTGAATCAAATTAATGCTAATATAATTGAGACTGATATTCATAGAGGTATAAGATATATTGCATTTGGAATTCATTTCATTTTTGTGAAGATACGCGTATTTTCCGTTGACACAAATAGTGCTTGTTAACTATTATGACTATATATATATATGGTTGCTAGAACAAAATCGCGTTTGTATATATTGCTGCCTTTCGGATGATTTCGACGGCAAAATTTTCCCTGTTTTTAGAACGTAAACATACATCGTTTGAAGTTTTATCTACAAAGCCGAAAATATTAATCTACATTATAGAAGGTGATATTATTCATAAAAATATATAGCTCCAATCAATTCAATTTCAAAAGTTAACGTATGGTTTTATTGCCATAAAATTTCGGCTCTTCTTCTCAATACATTTCTTATGAGCCTATCTTTCGCATTGATTCGTATGAGAGCAGAGTCCAACCAGTCCAACAAACACCTTTGTCGTTAGGGAATTGTTAATGCACACAGAATTTTCACCATTTTTGTCTGAATTCTCTCAATTTCGACTCGAATGCGATATTATACGACCAAAATAAGAATCTTTATTCAATTTTCTTTCTTTTGGTATTGATCTCGATTTGGTACTACCATTATTTTTGATCTAATTCTTCAAAATAAGAAATGCCTGATATCGATCAAAATGAACTTTGTGTGTATTTCTTATGAGAGACGATTATACTGGTCCAGAGTCAAACCAAGGATATTTGGACATAGATTTTAGCTTTCTGCATTCTTTCTCCATATAAACTTTAACTTTGCCAAATCTCAAACTCCACCGTTCGCGAAATATCCTTAAAAAGGGATCCAAAGTTTTCTCTTCACGTATTAATATGTAGATTAACTCTTAAATAAAGTATAAAACTAAACTAAACTAAAGTAACTAATCTAGTAACTACTAAAGTAAACGGGTATAAGTTTTTAAAAGAACTTTTTCCACTCAAGAAATCTAGAAAGCAGCAATTTCAAAAGGTAAACAAGGCAATGGGGAAGTTAAAAGAGCGCGTCAGACAGTGTTGCAAGTGGCGGAAATCGAATTTGGCCAATGGGAAAACCTGATACATCATCCTTGACATCCTCAAACTCAACGAGTTCATCTTCCTGACACCTAGGTGACAGGATAGTCTAAATTGTGAAAATGGCCGATTCACAATAATTTTAGAATAGAACATGTTCGAAAATCTGAGAGATTCTCAAAAATCAGCCAATCAGGAAGAAGACGGCGGCCATGTTTCACAATATTTTATTTTAGATTGTACCGTGTATGACGGGCTTCAGACGGGCTTTATAGTTATATAATCATACATATAAGTTCTCCTTAAGGCCGCCATACACGGGGAAATATTTCCAGAAAACATTTCCAGTTATGGCCGACACTCTTTCCTGATTGGTCGAAAATAGAACATGTTCTATTTTCTACAGATTTCCAGTCCGCCATAACTGGAAATATTTGACTATCCTGCCACCTTGGCATCAGCACGGAGAACTTGTTGAGTAAGTAGAAATCATGACTTATGTATCGAGCATTCCCATTGGCCACTGTCGACTTCCGCCTAGAAAACGCCAATGGGGAAGAATTGAGGTAGGGCAGGGACGCTGTCTTCTGCTTTTCTGCTGTCCTCACTGATTTGTTTACCTTTTGAGGTGTTTGTTGATTTCAAGCTTTCGGTTTCGTTCTCGATCCAAATCACATGCACAAGTTTGCGAAATGTAAAACCGACGAATAGATATGCAATAAAACGGTATGTAGTTATGAAAACCGCTTATGATAATAAATGAAATCAATCGAGATTGACCATCATCTTAAAAGGATATACTGAAAATGAGCACCGTCGATGGAATAACACTTTTGGACCATTTATATTTACTAGTGGTCGAAATTCAACCGTAATTCATTGAATTTTTAAGTCTGAACTATACTGAGGTTATTTTTCAAAGAGTATACCTTTATAATCATTGCTTATATATTTTTTTCATTATTTTTCTATTACGTCAGCTGTGAGAGTGTACAATTACGTCAGTTACTCAGGGTGTGTTGTTAGCCTTCTTCGATACCTACGAAATTTAAAATTTTAATGTTAGTAACAATAAAAAGGACAATTACAGCCTGCAGTTTCATTATTTTCTTTATACAATTCATTGTCGCAGTTTTCATTTTCTAGGTTTATTTCCAAAAAAACTCCGTAAAATCGCCGTAATTTTATCCCTATTATTTATGAATCAGTTAGCAAATGTTGGCATCTCAGTTAATTGCTACCTTTTTATAATTTTTGTCATAAGTCCCTACCGTTAATTTGGTATGGAGATAAAATCCTCGTATATTCTAAATGGAATAACGCTTTTTACTACCTAGCTATAGGGTATACTGTAAAAGTAAAACGAAGTACACGTAATACTGGCAAAACAACTATTTAATGCATATTATTCTTACTCGTAAGTTTACACGGTTTAACCTTCGAAAATTGTTCACGAGAATCTTGCGTGTGATAAGAATTAAGAATATTTTTATCGCATTTTGGATCATTTATATTTACTAATGATCGCTCAGTGGTCGAAATTCGACCGTAATTCATTGAAATTTTAAGTCTGAACTTTACTGAGGCTCTTTTGTCAATGAGTATACCTATGTAATCATTGCTTATATATTTTTTCATTATTTTTCTATTACGTCAACTGTGAGCGTGTACAAATACGTCATTAGGGTGTGTTGTTAGCCTTAATTCCCTTCGATACCTCGGAAATTTAAAATTTGAATGTTAGTAACAATATAAAAGACAATTACAGCTTGTAGTTTCATTAATTTTTAATACAATTCATTGTCGCAGTTTTAATTTTGTAGATTTATTTCCAAAAAACTCCTTAAATCGCCATAATTTTATCCCTATTGTTTATAAATCAGTTTGCAAATGTTGGCATCTCAGTTAATTGCCATCTTTTATAATATTTGTAATGAGAAAACGCATAAGCTCGGATTCAACAATCGCCTTGGTCGTAAACTTCCGTTCATTTTGCACTAGTTCTCGTAATTTCGACCCGAATACAATATACTACGACCAAAATAAGAGTCTCTATTCAATTTCCTTTCTTTTGATACTGATCTCGATTTCGTACGACTATTATTTCTCATTTAATTCTGCAAAAGAAAAAATGTCTGCAATTGCGCTTAAGAAAGACCAAAACGTCGCGGATCCGCCATAACTGGGAATATTTCCTGGAAATATTCCCAGAAAAATTTCCCCGTGTATGGCCGATCCACCATATTGGATTTTTTGGAAACATTTCCAGGAAAGATTTCCTGGAAACATTTCCCCGTGTATGGCCGCCTTTACATAAGCTACATCACTGACAAGCAAAACTATGTAATCGCATATATACTTTCTTAAAGAAGTCTGCATATAAATTACGGAATCTCTAATAAATGAACGAATGTCATGCAATCAACCAAAATATTGTAAATGCTAATCCCTCATCGCTGTCAGCTTCTAGATTGTGAGCTGTGCTCATTGAAAACGATTTTGGTTAAATTTTGTGTACCCGACGGTGAGTACATAGTCGGGGTTTGGTCTGACTTGTATTTTGACCTAAACAACATTTCTGTTTTTATTGGCAATGTAGGCTCATGACGACTCGTTCTCTTTTTAGCTAGCTTTGAGATATTACAGATTCGATCCTGACCACTCGTCGCTCAAAACACGTTATTATTTTAAATCAGTGGAATTGACAGCGAGAATGCAAATACTATCAACGTACGAATTGTATCGCCACTACCTTAAAATAGGTTGCTAATGATGTTAATCAAGCAAAGTTAAATACTGAAAACACTGAATATAATCACATACTCAACCATAATCTCATCAAACCCTTCCATGGATATCTATATCCCTACAAATCTGAGAACGATTAAGACCAGTCCTTCTCCAACCAGAGAAGGAATCAACATTGTCAGAATAAAAAGGTTGGGTCACCATCAACATCATGCCAAGGTAAAAATTGACATTAACAAATGGTCAAGTAATCTTAGGAATACATATACTGATATTTATTTTGTCTGTCATTGATTAAATGGAGTTAATGCTTTTTCAGTGAATAGTGACAAGGCTGCACATTCCTCAGACAAACTATATGTGCCCAACAGAGTGAGAAATGCATTCCATTTATAATTGGCAATTATTGCAACAAAGTAATATGTATTGTATTTACTATAAAGTATATAAAATTGAAGTTCCCTTTACAAGAAGAACAACTTCTGAATGGGAGGAAACCGAAGAATGCAGCTGTCTGCCATTCACCATCGGGCCGCTGCTGCAATGCGGCTCCTAAGCTGCTATCGGAAGCGTCTGAAAAAAGTGCTAAATCATAGCAAGGATTAGGATGAGACAAAAGCGCAGAATTTGATAAGGAATATTTACAAGTGTCGAAAGCTTTCGTCGCTTCCGAAGTCCACATTAATTCGTCATCACCTTTCACATTGCCCTTCAATAAATCGTTCAGTGGGGCTTGCAATTCGGCGGCTTTGGGAATAAATCGTCTGTAAAAGTTTATCATCCCCAAAAACCTACGAAGAGACTTCGCTGTCTTTGGCACTTGGTAGTCTAATATCGCACGCACTTTCTCATCGAGTGGCTGAGTGCCGCGCTCCGTGACTTTACATCCTAAAAATTCCACTTCATTGACACCGAAAACGCACTTCGAAGGATTGACAAGCACACCATATTCACTTAAACGCGAGAATAGTTTTTCTAAGTGTATCGAATGCTCTTCTTCATTCTGTGACGCAACAAGAATGTCATCAATATATGCATAACAGAAATTCAGCCCGTGTAGCACTTCGTCAACAAAACGTTGAAATGTTTGCGCTGCATTTTGAAGGCCAAACGACATAAATGGGAATTCAAATAAGCCGAACGGCGTTATAATTGCAGTCTTACACACGTCGTCGGGATGCACGGGGATTTGGTTATAAGCCCTCACAAGATCTATTTTGGAGAATATTCTCTTACCTGCGAGGTTCTGAGCGAAATCTTGCATGTTCGGCACGGGATATTTATCCGGTATCGTCCGGGAGTTCAACGCGCGGTAGTCTCCACAGGGGCGCCACTCATCTCCTTTCTTCGGGACGAGGTGAAGGGCCGACGACCAGCAGCTGTCGGATCGGCGGGCGGTCCCAAGGCGAATCATTAACTCGAACTCTTTCTTCGCGATTGAAAGTTTATCCGGAGCCAATCTACGCGGTCGACAAAACACAGGAGGGCCAGGCGTCGTCTTGATGTAATGAACTGTGGAATGAGCAGGATCCTTATGGGTTCCCGCTGGCCTGGTTATTTCCGGGAAACGCTCGAGAATGCAGTGATATTGCGAATTACCCGCGACTGCCTTCACTTGCATTTCACTATTACCGACGAGGCCTCCCGGGACAGAGAGGGTAGTCGTGCTATCTATCAATCGGCGATTTTTAACATCCACTAAAAGTCCGTAATGGCTCAAAAAATCGGCACCGATAATGGGCTTGCTCACATCCGCGATCACGAAACGCCACGTAAAGTCTCTGCGCAACCCAAAATTCAAATTTAATGTCACCCATCCGTACGTCGCGATGGTAGTTTCGTTAGCAGCGAAAAGTTCATAGTTAGTTTTCACTCGCCTGCCACTAACATAATTTCGCGGATACACGCACAAATCTGAACCGGTATCAACGAGATATTGAGTTTTAGTCACTGCGTCAGACACAAAAAGGCGGCGCGAGGACGAGCGGCAGTCGGCTGCCGCATCTACCGACTGGCTCTCTAGTTTTCCGGCACGAAATTGCATGGGGAAACACATTTATGCGCTTTCTTACCGAAATTGATGTGGTACCAGCACATGCCATTTTGCGCGTCGGTCAACGGTGCGCGGGGACGGGAACGGGATCGGCTGCGGGGACGTCGCGGGTATGGAGGGCCTCGTGGCGTCGTCGTCCATCCGGAGGCCATGGCGTCAATCTTCCGCGTCAATTCTTCCACCTGTGCTCTAAGGGCGGCTGTCTCTGCGGCGGCGGTGTCCACGCGGTCGGGCTGCCTCGTCATCTCATGGACCCTGGGTCTCGGAACGAGCTCGTGCACACGGTCGGCCATGAGGGCGAGGGCGTCCAGCTCAATCCCATCTTGAGCAGTAACGATGGGCTGGATATGCTCCGGTATGCGTCCAAGCCAAAGGGAACGCAGGAAACCGTCCGGCATTGTCGCTCCCGCTAGGCTGCGGAGGTGCCTCAAAAATTGGGATGGCTTCCGGTCTCCCATCTCCTCATGCTCGAGAAGCTGCCGGATCTGCTGCTCCTTCGAAACGGAGAGCCTCCTAATAACTTCCTCCTTTATTTTATCGTAACGGCCGGTCAACGGGGGGTTAATTACAATGTCTTCCACCTCGAGCATGTGTCGTGGCCCAAGGAGGTTGACCACGTGGCCGAACTTCGTGCGGTCACTCGTTATTCCGCTCAACTCGAACTGTATCTCTAAATGCGAGAACCATAATGCTGGCTTTTCGTGCCAGAACGCGGGCGCAGCAAAACTAACCTTCTCTACCGCGTGGTTAATGGGTTCGGCGGAAACGTCCATTTTCGCGAAATTACTTCCCTATAATAACACGAACATCACGTCGGGGTCACCACTTTGGGAAGTGGGTTGCGCGTAAATAAACGTTTTCTAAAAGAGACACACTAGTACTGCGTTGCGACGAAAGAATATGCCTTTTATTAAACTGGCTTTGAATATACAGGACAAGATGGCGCGTGCGGCCATAAAGGTTACAAACTGAGACAATTTCAATGTTATCTAGGCGGAGGCCACGATAGGAGTGAGAGCATCTCAAGCGCGTTGGGCACGGAGCTCTCCAAAAACAAATGCCCACCGTCGGCCGCTACAATATGGCGCTGGGCGCAGGCTGTCTGCACCGGTCGCCACAAGATTAACACAATTGTAAAATTGCATTTGCCATATCAGACCACGCTCTGTTATACACCTTGATGAAAATTATTTGGTTAGTTAACTGTACTAAGTCTTCTCTAAATGTTACTCTTCAGGCACTATTGAAAACCTGGAGAAAAGTCATGGCCACAAATATTCTTCTTTGTGAGCTTCTCGAATGTTCAGAGTGCATGAGGATTGCATTATATTGTATAAAGAAGCAGGAGTCAGTGCCTAGACTAAGTTGGTAAGTTTTGGATGAAAATTCACTTGTTTATGTCCTTTCTACCATTCCCTTTGTTCCTTTCTGTGTCTCTCATACTTATGATGAAATTAGTCACACTGACTTTAATTTACCAAACTACCAGAGAACATTCAGTGTATGTGCATGTCTATGTCATCATTTGTATTTTCATTCTCTGAAGTTACTCAAAGACCATTGTATATTGGGTTCCCTTTTCTAATTCAAATTACCTTGCCTATTTGCATTTTCAGAAAAAGGAGCTCAAAGCTCTGGGAGGAGTATCATTGGTGGCTTCAGTCAACACAATTATGTACAGGATAATGACAGGTTCCCTGGCAGTATGCTTTACTTATAAAGGTGTCGCTGCAAGATTTAAATCAGCCTGCAAGAACTCTAAACTGGGTATATTAATATTTGGTGAGAAAATAATTCATAGATTGTAAACAGAAGTTCAGTAGAATGAAGTTCATGATATCTCAAGACCTGATGGAAAACTAGTGAAAATACTTATATAAATTCTTTCGGTGGATTAAACACAGATGAGTAATCATTATAAATGTTTCATTCTCATTTCAGAGGTAATACATGGAAGAGCAAGTTTGGCCTCCTCATCAAAGAAGGAAATGGGAAAGGTGGTAGCTGAGCGGCTCCGCCGAGCAGGTGCCAGGATAAGGAGGAATAGTTGCCATGTAGATGGAACAATTGTATAAATAAATGAATATATTGAATTTAAAGATTTTGATTTCAAATTCATGGTCTTCTCATATATTACTGATCACATACTGATAAGTTTATTATGGAGTTTTCCAGTCATGCATTGTGTGATTTGTCATAACGGTATGAAAATTGTTTTTAATTTTTAATAGGTTTATAATTGAATCGTATGCCTAAGAGTTAAGAAGTAATTTTTTGTGCATGCCGTCCAATAAGCAATGGAATTCAGAAATGTGGGGATCCCTCTTGAAACATCCATTAATAGAAATTACTCAATTTAAGATTCACTAAACTTTTCATTTTCTGAAGAATTTATTATAATGGTGTATTACTGATCTCTTATTGATGAGATTCTTTAAGATAATTCAGTGGTGCTTTCGTAAGAGTCGCACCAGAAATGTTATAATTTTCATGGGTCGTAAAAATAGGAATTTAAACGTCTGAGTTAGAAAGTATTTTCTTGTATGTGATATCCCTTGATCAATGGAATTAACTTGATCAAGAAATATGTGGGATTCACTGTAAAACAGCCTTTAATTTAAGTTACCAGAAATAATAAGTGAAAGGTTTCAAAATCTTGATTAAGTCCACGAAAAATACCAGATTAAATCTCGAAAAAATCTAGATTTAAACTTCATGTAGAGAAATATCACCTACTTCAAGCTAGATTAAATCTAGATTTTTTTCTGAATCCAACGTTGGCTAGTATCTACGTTAAATCTGGAGTTAATCTTTTCTTGGTTTGAAGAGTATCTGTATAACTTTCGTTGACGAGGGATTATTTGAGCTTCGTACTTAGCTTTCCTGCCCAATGTATTGGCGCGTGAATCTCCAAAGAGACAGTGACAATGCAATAATCCCCATTTTTCTCTCTCTGCAATGATTTATGAGATTAAAGGCATAGAATGATGCTGTAAGGTAGGTTTGAAAGTTTATTTCTAGTATATTTACAATCATGAATAATTAACTCATCTCATTCAATAATTGGGTGAGTCATTTTTCGGACTTATTCATATCATCGTGCATCACTATTTTATCATAAGCATACTATATTTCATCATTTTTAACACTTCTCACACATTCTTTTAACATTTTTTCTAATTCTATCACCGAAACTGCTCGTCGCCTGCACCGGAGACTCGATCACGTGACCGTTTCTCCTCTTTCGCATTGGATGGATGGATTCGTACAAGGGACGACCGGGTCGGACCATGGACGAACGCAGTGGAATGAAACCGCTATCATAAATTTGTCATACTATTGGTAGCGCCCCGCCTGCGCCGACGTTGAAAACTGCGACTTGAGATACGTAATCGCACAGGGCGAAGTTTTCGGGCGTTCCTAAGCGCGACGTTATAAAGCACGGGCAGTTACGTGATTAGCCTACAGGTGTCTCTGCAATCAGAAGTTGATCCGATTTTTAGGAATTATTTTGAAACCTTTGCAAATAATATAGAAACTTCAAATTCGGCATATAGGTAGAGATCATTAATAACTTTCAGAAACATTTTTTAGATTTCCAAGATCGTCCTTGGTTCGAATCCAGAGAGCCATTTAAATTCGTGAAAATTAGAACGTCTTTTGAGGCAGTTGTAGCCCATATTTCTGCTCGAATTTTCACACATCGTTAGAGATGGTGATGTTCTATTGTGATGCATAGTAAGTTCACAGTAAAGACCCGGGTTCGATGCCAGACGATGGAATTTAGGCAAATTTTAAGAAAAATTTCAATCTTTTTTTTTCTTTTGATGGCCGTCCTGATATGATGCCGACATGAAAATAGTGTTGTCGATCTGCTTGCAGTATGCAAGCAACATTTTACTCGTATATATATATCTATTATATATAGATGCTTCTCCGGATTCATTCATATATATAGCTATATAGATAGGATACAAATACACAGGCTAAACCACAAGCGTCATTGACTTGAAATTTTTATGACATATTGACCATAACGTATAACCCCCAGGAAAAAAGCGACTTTGATCCTCAGGGTCATGGGTTCGATTCCAGAGGGCCCCAAAGTCCCGATTTTTCCCGTTTAAATGCATTGCTTAGATTTTCGGGAATTTTTAAAAAATACTTCCCGGATAGGTAGAGAATCGAAACTCTAGGAGCCTTTATATATGGCCATGATCAATCGAAAACATAAATGAGTTTTACGGAAAATAACCTGGGTTCGATGCTAGGTCAAGGCAAAAATCGGCCGTTTAAAATGCATTGTGGAGATTTTTAAGATTTTTTTTCGACCCTTTCCCGATGGCATGAAAACTTGAAATTCGGCAAGGAGTTGTAGATCATTAATATATTTCCTAATCAAATTTTACATATTCGCTCATGGTCCTTGGTTCGATCCCAGATAGCCATTTACATTCCTCAATGCATTTCTTATGGAGATAACAGAATTAGGTTTTAGGTACTTCCCGGCATGATATCGACTTCAAAGTTTGTATGAAATAAGATTAAGTCCTAATAAATCATACTGAGCATTCACAATTACCAAAATTTCCTGGGTTAGACACCAGGCGTCTCTACAATCAGTAAATTATCCGATTTTTAAGAATTAATTTGAACCCCTTCCCAATAATATTAAAACATGAAATTAGTCATATAGATAGAGAACATAGATAAATTTCAAAATCATGTTTTAGATTTCCTAAATAGTCCTTGGTTCGAATCCCGTCGTTTCATGCAGTTGCAGCCAATATTTCTGCTTGAATTTTCACACATAGTTAGAGATGGTGATCTTCTATTGTGCTGCATAGTAAGTTCACAGTAAAGACCAGGGTTCGATGCCAGACGATGAAATTTCAGCGAATTTTAGGAATTTTTTATTCATTTTTTTTTTCTTTTGAGGACCGTCCCTATATGATTCCAACATAAAATTAGTGTTGTTGATCTGCTTGCAGTATGCAAGCAACATTTTACTCGTATATATATACATTCATCGGGGATCAAAATTCTAACCATGTTCCACAAGTGCCACCGACTTGAAATTTTTACGACGTTATGGCCATGACGTGTAACTTCCAGGAAAAAGCCGACTTTGAACCTCGGTGTCATGGGTTCGATTCCAGAAGGCCCCAAAGTCGCGATTTTCCCCATAAGATTACATGGCGGGGATTTTCGAAAATTTTTTTGAGGCACTTCCCGGAAAAGGAGAGAGTTGAAATTTGAGGCACCGCTAGATGCCATGCATATCTAAAGGAAACCATAAAGACATCGACGAATATTATCCTTGGTTCGATGCTAGGTCGGGGCAAAAATCGGCCGTTTAAAATACATTGTGGCGATTCTTAAGATTTTTTTTGGACCCTATTCCGATGGCATAGAAACTTGAAATTCCGTATGAGGTTAGATACCATAAAAGTATTTCATAATCGAATTTTACATATTCGCTGATGGTCCTTGGTTCGATCCCAGAGGGACATTTAAATTCCTCAATGCATTTCTTACGGAGATAACAGAAACAAATTTTAGGTACTTCCTGTCATGCTATCGACTTCAAACTTTGCATGATTCAAGAGCATGTCTTTTCAAATCAAACTGTGCATTAACAGCTTACAATATGTCCTAGGTTCGACACCAGGTGTCTCTGCAATCAGAAGTTGATCCGATTTTTAAGAATTATTTTGAAACCTTTCTGAATAATATAGAAACATGAAATTCGGCATTTAGATAGAGATCATAAATAACTTTCAGAAAACATTTTTTAGATTTCCAAGATCGGCCTTGGTTCGAATCCAGAGAGCCATTTACATTCGTGAAAATGAGAACGTCTTTTGAGGCAGTTGTAGCCCATATTTCTGCTTGAATTTTAACACATAGTTAGAGATGGCGATGTTCTATTGTGCTGCATAGTAAGTTCAACAGTAAAGACCCGGGTTCGATGCCAGACGATGGAATTTCAGTGAATTTTAAGAAAAATTTCAATCGATTTTTTCTTTTGATGGCCGTCCCGAGATGATTCCGACATGAAAATAGTGTTGTCGATCTGCTTGCAGTATGCAAGCAACATTTTACTCGTATAGCCATATAGCTATATAGCTATATAGGTATATAGATAGGATACTAATTCACAGCCTAAACCACAAGCGTTATTTACTTGAAATTTTTACGGCGTATTGGCCATAACGTGTAACCACCAGAAAAAATGCGATTTTGAACCTCAGTGTAATAGGTTCGATTCCAGAGGCCCCCAAAGTCCCGATTTTTCCCGTTAAAATTCATTGCTTTGATTTACGGGATTTTTAAAAAAAATACTTCCGGGATAGGTAGAGAATCGAAACTCTAGGAGCCTATATATATGGACATGATCTATCGAAAACATGAGTTTTTCAAAAAATATCCTGGGTTCGATGCTAGGTCAAGGCAAATATCGGCCGTTTAAAATGCATTGTGGCGATTTTTAAGATTTTTTTTGGACCCTTTCCCGATGGCATGGAAACTTGAAATTCGGCATGGAGTTGTAGATTATAAATATATTTCATAATCAAATTTTACATATTCGCTGATGGTTCTTGGTTCGATCCCAGAGAGCAATTTACATTCCTCAATGCATTTCTTATGGAGATAACAGAAAAAGGTTTTAGGCACTTCCCGGCATGATATCGACTTCAAACTTTTTATGAAACAAGATGAAGTTCTAATAAGACATACTGTGCATTCACAGCTACCAATATTTCCTGGGTTCGACACCAGGCGTCTCTACAATCAGAAGTTGAACAGATTTTTAGGAATTATTTTGAAACCTTCCCCAAAAAAATAGAAACTTGAAATTCGGCATATAGATAGAGATCATAAATAACTTTCAGAATTATATTTTAGATTTCCAAGATCGTCCTTGGTTCGAATCCAGAGAGCCATATATCTTCGTGAAAATTAGAACATCTTTTGAGGCAGTTGTAGCCAATATTTCTGCTTGAATTTTCACAGATAGTTAGAGATAGTGATCTTCCATTGTAATGCATAGTATGTAAATTAGCAGGACCCAGGGTCGATGCCCGACGACGAAATTGAAGCCAATTTTAAGATTAATTTCAATTCTTTTTTATTTCTTTTGAGGACCGTCCCGATATAATGCCGATTTAAAATTATTGTTGTCGATCTGCTTGCAGTATGCAAGCAACATTTTACTCGTATATATATATGGATACATGAATGAATCCGGAGAAGCATCTATATATAATAGATATATAGAGAGGATACAAAGTCACAGGCTAAACCACTAGCGTCAATGGCTTGAAATTTTTACGACATATTGGCCATAACGTACAACCTCCAGAAAAATTGTGATTTTGAACCTCGATGTCATGGGTTCGATTCCAGGGGGCCTCAAAGTCCCGATTTTTTTCCTTTTAAATGCATTGCTTTGATTTTCGGGAATTAAAAAAAAATACTTTCCGGATAGGTAGCGAATCAAAACTCAAGGAGCCTATATATATGCTCATGCTCTATCGAAAAGATAAATAAGTTTGACGGAAAATATCCTGGGTTCGATGCTAGGTTGGGGCAAAAATCGGCCGTTTAAATTGCATTGTGGCGATTTTTAAGATTTTTTTTGGACCCTTCCCGATGGCACGGAAACTTGAAATTCGGAATGGAGTTGGAGATCAATAATAAATTTCAGGATCAAATTTTACATATTCGCAAATGGTCCTTGGTTCGATCCCAGAGGGCCATTTAAATTCCTCAATGCATTTCCTACGGAGATAACGGAAACAAATTATAGGTACTTCCCGGCACGATATCGATTTCAAACTTTGCATAGAGAAAGATCAAATCCATACAAATCAAACATTGCATTCACAGCTATCAATGTGTCTTGGGTTCGACACCAGGTGTCTCTGTAATCAGAAGTTGATCCGATTTTTAGGAATTATTTTGAAACCTTTACCAATAATATACAAACTTGAAATTTGGCATATAGATAGAGATCATAATTAACTTTCAGAAATATTTTTTAGATTTCCAAGATCGTCCTTGGTTCGAATCCAGAGAGCCATTTAAATTCGTGAAAATTAAAACGTCTTTTGAGGCAGTTGTAGCCCATATTTCTGCTTGAATTGTCACACATAGTTAGAGATGGTGATGTTCTATTGTGTTGCATAGTAAGTTCACAGTAAAGACCCGGGTTCGTTGCCAGACGATGGAATTTCAGCGAATTTTAAGAAAAATTTCAATCCATTTTTTTCTTTTGATGGCCGTCCCGATATGATGCCGACATGAAAATAGTGTTGCCGATCTGCTTGCAGTATGCAACCAACATTTTACTCGTATATATATAGGTATATCTGGAGAAGCGTCTATATATAATAGATATCCGGAGAAACGTCTATATATAATAGATAATAGTTCAATACACAAACATACTCGATTTTTTTTTCAACTTCGTAAGCAGAAGAGCATTTATTTAAAGGAATTCATAAAACATGAAATAAGCATTAAAACTATTCAAAATACAGTTAAATTGGAAGTTAATGAAATAAAAATAAAATGCAAATGCATTTTTATGATTTCGGGAAATTTTAAAAAATCCTTCCCGGATAAGTAGAGAATTAAAACTCAAGGAGCATATATATATGTTTATGATCTATTGAAAACATTAATGACCTTCCCGGAAAATATCCCTGGTTCGATGCTAGGACGATGCATATACGATTTCATAAAAATGTTGCTTGCAGCATACAAGCAATATTTTACTTGTATTATCAATAATACTTGTTAACACATTTCGCACACATCACATCTCATTTCCATCTTCAGCAGGAAAACAAAGTAAAAACAGAAAATTAGGCTGTGTTATTTTATTGATTATTAATACAAACTTGATGTTAATAAAAATTGTCACTAATCACGCCAGCTGTCACGACACGAAAATTGCTAAATACAGAAAATTGTAAAATAGTACATTTGCTATTTTATTGTTTAACACGAATATACGTATGGAATCGCCAGGATGACGCAATTCATACGAACTGCTAAACAACACTAAAATTGTTGATCCAAACGGTTTATACACAAATTCGATTATCAAACATTGGCATATATCATATTCCAAGTTAATATGAAAATTATAACATTTCACTAAGGAAAATAATGGTATAGAGTATAGACTAAAACAAAAATATTAAAATAAAATTAATGTCTTACGCTTGTTTGTGGCCGTATGAAAATAGTAATCTTGAAAAGTCTCATAAAAATTGCTATGAGACGTCTTTGAGAGGTATTACGCCGTGAATGTCTCTGAGAGATGTTATGATATGTGGATTGATTTAAAACTATTCCGAAAATTATAAATTGTAGAACTATTAATAATAAGTAATTATTTTCATTTTGTTGACCATATCCACGGAAAAATATTTCTAACTGGAAACCCTTAAAAAATTTACTTTCTTCTTCGCCAAAATAGAACGCATCGAAATTTCCTGCTGACATCACCAAATTTCCCAAATATTTCATACTAATGTATGCCTTTTAAAAAGATATCGATGACTTTCAAATGACTCTGCATGCTGTGAACGCTTAGGGTGGATAATGAACGCACATCATAGACAGGGTAATTACGATATCATGAAACACTGCTTAACTTAACGTATATAACTGACGATTAATTACATTATACAACTAGCTTAATATTTAAATAGTAAAATTAAATACAGCCGAGTGTATTCGGGATTCAATTCCTTAATCATAAATTCTTACCCATGTTTTCTTGCCTAAAGCAACGTTCGCCATATGTACCCATATTTTATGTTACTTACGTTTGCTTCAGACTGGGAAAACAGAAAAATGTAATTTCTGGCAGCTCGCTCGATGATTTACACCCCGCTACAACGCAACGAAGCTTCATCTTCGAGATATACAAACTCAGAGGAAGTGCCACCAGACCACCCGAGACGAACAAAGTTCACAGTGGAAATTCAAAAATGGCTGTTTTTCGAGAGGCCTCAACCGCCTAAACCCCTCTTCATTGCTACTGTTGGCTCCAGTGGCGTCATTCCCTCGGTGCGGAAAAAGGCTGCTGAGGGCAAAACTCTGACAAATGATCGCTTGTCATCTCCTTGGTCCGACACGTCTGAAAGTAGTACAGTAGAACCCCGGTAATCCGGACGAATTCAGACACATAGGCGTCCGGATTAGCGGGGTTTCCGGATTATCGAGGTTCTAAAAAAATAGCGTTAAAAACATTTTTTCTCAAAAATTATATTATATAGATAATGCATGTATATATTACATAACGTATTACAACATATAAAGTGAATGAATATCATCAGCGAGAAAAAAGGTCAGTCATTTTCTTTTGCGCGACCGTTCTTATTTTTAAATCAAGTGCGCGGTCTCTAATTTTGCTCCTCGGCCAACTTTAATGATGTATTGAGTGCAACCAAAGCCTCAGAATGAGAAATTTTGATGGAGTCCACAGGGTGGTCGTCGTCATCATCATCATCTTCTGTCGTCACTGTTCTGACAATTTCGTCATCTGTTAAAGCTTTATTTCGAGCCAAACTGTCGTCAGCCTCAACAGCCCACCGGAGAGCTTCAGGATATTGGGTTCGAATTTTGTAGCTGATTTATGAGTGGCGCAAGCTGAATTTTTTCAGTTCGCACATTTTCTAAAACTTGCAGTGATGCAATGACCGGACACAGTACGGATTGCATTCTCTGTGCGTATCCCGTAGATCTTTATTTCCTCAGCTGCATTTTCTAGTACTTTCCTTTGGTTTGTCCGGCCATGGCTGCTGATTGATTGCGCCCGGTGTACCCTATTCTTCCAATTAAGAATAGGGTACACCTTTTGCTTGCTCAGGGAAAGGGAGCGCCAGAAGGGGTGGGGTAGCGTCCTAAGAGGGCGTCCGAAACTTAGTAGATAAGAGACATGTTTCGCCATAAGGGAACGACATGTATCCTTGACTCCAAGCTGACCAGAGGTCATTCTGTTCACACTCCTTGATCCACGCTGACCAAAGGGCACTGTTCGCACAACCCGCCTTCCCTACCTCTCTTACAAGCAAATTTACAATAAAAAATATTGAATTCAAAAGCCTTGCGTTACTCATTACCGCTCCCAGTAGCAGTATCACTGCGACATTAATAACTGGTGTCAGGTATGAAAGTTTCAGAGCTCAGTAATGTTGGGAGGTACGTGAGGCGATGTAAAGGGAATTCGCGAAAATTTTGGCGAGAAATCGACGATGTTAGGGCCGTGCCGCTAGTTGTGGACCGTGGTAATGCATTGGACACTAGCGATGACTTGAGGCGCACAGTCGCCGTCGTTTCTCCGGGTATGGAAATTCGCGAAAAATTTGGGCGAGAAATTGACGATGCTAAGGCCGTAGGAAATGGAGAAGTAGTGTGCATAGAGAAATCCATTAAGATACCGCCCTTATAAATTGTATTAACAATGGTTAAAAACGGGGAACTGCAGGGCCAGGAAATTCTCATCCATTGCGTGAAGAACAATCTTGTGGCATTGCCCGTGTTGGCGCGAGTAGATGGTAACTGCTACGCGCCTATCTTATTTTGTAATATTACTCGCGAAGAGGAGGTTGTTAAAGCAGGAAGTGTTTTTTCCGAGTGTAAGGTTCACAGTGATGAATTGCATGTTTCTGTAAATGAAATCGCCTCGGATACTCCAGAGATATGGCAAGAGTCGGCAGATCAGGGAGAGCTCTTGCCTCTTTTCGATTTTGATGAAGTGCCCGCGGACGCATGAACGCCTTTAAAATATCTTGTGACTGAATTCGCGGATATCTTTGTGCACCGAAATATTCCCCTTAGATGCATGGATTTAGTTAAGCATACCATTGAAGTAGGAAATGTGAATCCGATAAAGAAACAGCCCAATCGAGTCCCTCACGCTCAGAGAGCCGCTCTCGAGAGCGCGATTTCGGACATGCTAGGGCAAGGAGTCATTTCTCCATCGACCAGCCCATGGTCCGCACCCATAATATTGGTTAGGAAAAAAGTCGCGGAGGGAGCCCCGATGCAATATCGTCCGGTGATTGACTATCGAGCTTTAAATTCCGTGACGATTAAAGAAGTATTCCCTATACCTAATATGGACGAAATTTTTGATCAAGTCAGAGGCGCCCGCTATTTTTCCACTATGGACCTTTGCAGTGGGTATTGGCAGGTCGAGAGAAAGTAAAAATATACAGCCTTCAGTATCCCTGATGCCCACTTTGAATGCAATAGTATGAGTTTTGGGTTGGCCAACGCTCCTTCGACTTTTATGCGCTTGATGACGAGGGTTTTAGATGGATTACTGCATCGAAATTGTGCCTGTTATTTAGACGATATACTTCTATACGATAAAACTTATGAAGAGCATATCGACGGGCTAGGGGAGATCTTTCGGAGACTTCGAAGGGCCAACCTAAGATTAAAACCTCAGAAGTGTAAATTCCTTAGGCCATATTCTTCCGTGGAGGGACTACAGCCTAAGACCCGTGGTTCTTGGGCCATATTCTCTCCGTGGAGGGACTACAGCCCGATGATGAGAAGATTAAAATAATTAAAAATTTCCCCAAACCGAAAAACGTGCAAGCGGTGCAATCATTCCTTGGGTTACTAGGATACTACCGAAAATTTATCCCCGATTTCGCAAATATTTCTAATCCTCTCACAGAAATTTTTAAGAAGGGCACACCATTCTTCTGGTCGGAAACTCGACAGCAAGCATTTACTCGATTATGTAGTTGCCTAATCGACCAACCGGTTCTTAAAAATCCCGACTTTTCGTGACCTTTTGTTCTCTACACCGACACCTCGCATTGCGCGCTCGGGGGTATATTGTCGCAGGGATTTGACGATGGGGAGCACCCAGTGGCGTGTGCGAGTAGGCAGCTTCGGAAGCACGAGAAGGCATATTCCGCCACAGAACTAGAATGTTTAGCTGTCGTAGAAATGTTAAAACAATTTCATATATACCTTCTAGGGAGGCATTTTACTTTGTGCACAGACCACCAACCCCTTAAGTAGCTGTTATCCCAACGGGAACCCAAGCCACGATTGGCAAGGTTGGTCATGGAACTGAGCGAGTACACCTATGAAATTCGCTATAGGCCAGGGAAGGAAATGCACCATGTGGACGCACTTTCCGGAGTACTTCCGGAAGTGAACGCACTGAAAGCTGAACCAATGCCTTTCGAACCTGTATGGGACAAGGAGAAGATAATTAGGGAGCAATCACTATATGATGAGATCAAACCGTTTCCTGAATTAGCAAAAACGTACGATCCAACCTACTTCTATGATGAAGAGGGAGTACTCTATAAAATTCTTGCGAAGGTACCGGATCCCCTCTTCCGAGTATGCGCATCAAGATCCATGTGGGCTCACATTTTAGGACGCTGCCATGACAACACACTCGCAGGTCATCTTGGCTTTGACAAAACCCTCGAACTCGTGCAGCGAAACTTTCATCGGGATGGCTGTTACACGGACACCCGTCAGTATATTCAAAGGTGTTTGGCTTGTAAGATCGGTTACCAAAGCCGCTTATCCCCTAGAGAAGTTGGCCTTGGATATAGTAGGCCCATTACCGCGTACCATAAAGGGAAACAGATACATCATATCCTGTCAGGATTATTTTAGTAGGTACCCAGAGGCATTTGCAATACCAGATCAAACTGCGGTAACCGTCGCTAGATGCTTTGTGGAGAACATCATTTGTCGTCATGGGGCGCCGAAGTACCTCCTTACCGATAGGGGAACTAACTTTACTTCCAAACTAATGCAAAACATTTGCAAAATTTTACAAATCAAATCAATCTTTACTTCCCCATATAATCCGGCGGCGAATGGACGGTTAGAGAGGGTACATCAATCTTTCACAGCTGTTATATCACACTACGTGAATCAGGACCACTCAGATTGGGATGAAAAGCAGAAGTTGGAGCTATTCACCTACCGAAATAGCACGCACAGAATCACGGTATTTAGCCCCGCATTTCTTATGTATGGGCGTGAATTGTGTGCGCCATGGGATACCAATTTAGCTCCTTCACTTCCGTCATATGCTGAGGACCCTCCGTACGACCAAGAACTACGGCGTAGACTAGAAATCGCTCAAGAGCAGGCTGTGGAATTCAATAAGCATAACCTGGAGAATGAGCACCGTAAATACAACCAGGGCTTATCCGTACCGGATGTAATGGAAGGTCAGTTAGTCCTTTTTCGAAATATGGCAATTTCTTCGGGACTATCTAAAACACTTGTTTCTCGCTGGGTTGGGACGTACAGAATCACCAAAATTAGGAGTCCAGTGACAGTGGACCTTCTTAAGGTGCCCAGTGGGCGTATATTCACCGCGCATCTGCGGAATGTCTTACCCTTGCCGCCCGAACCCGAACCTCTCCCTCATCCAACATTTCCACCTGACAAGGCATTACCTCATCCACCTATCACTAATCCCATTCCCGGTTCATCAGAAGGAAGCGCCAGCACACCGGTTCCGTGCCGATCCGACGACCCTGTGGAACGTGCAGCCGAGTCCGAATCCAAGGGCCATCGATACAATCTTCGGCCTCTTCCTGGCAGAACCTTTCAGTAAGAATATCAGTATGGCACCTCAGGATTCCTGTGGATACTCCGGTTCCAGAAGGCGGAGAGACTTGCTGTTCAGTATCTTCGGGGAGGATTTGGCGGATTTGGAGATGCCAGCACCGACTGGGAACGCTCCTTCAGGCGGAGATGGAGCCCATGACCCCGATTACGCGTGTTGCAGAGATGACTCGGATCCGCCTTCAACTCCGAGGAGACCACCCACACTCGGTGGGGACATTGATGACCTCGAATGCTGGGAGATAGGAGGGAGCGCCTCATCAGGGACATGGGAGGAATCCTCCCTTCCTGTTGAACAGGAGCGGGAGGATACATGGGGAGTTCCCGAGGACCTGGAGAGGCCTTCAACCCCGGGGTGGAAACTAGAAATCCCAGGGTACGCGCCCAAGAAGATCCTGCCATCCGCTAATCGGAGAAACCGTATGCTGAGGAACAGGAATGCGGCCCGGAAGAAGGCAGCCATGAGGATTGGTGAGATCGGAAATAGGACCATCATCCTCCTATTCCTATCCCTGTGTAATGCCGGGGATAAGGCAGGGGAGCGATTTTTATGTTTGTTATATAAGGCACTCAGAGGACGAGAACGGCGGAGGTTGTTGCGATGGTCATTTTCAGGGTGACCGATTCCAAGAACAAGGGGCAGCGGGATACCACACCCTTAGGCCTCTTTCCACCACCGCAAATAGATCTCTTCCGGTGGCGGTGCCATATGGTGTCCATCCGTGGAAAGGGGATGCGGAAAGAGGTAATGACCGTTGTTTGTCAGGGTTTCAAAGAGAAGGTGATGATTGGGTGCTAGAAACCAACGCCACCAAAAGCGCGGGCTTCTGGGCGTGGAAGGGGTGTGTAAACTTTGGGAATCGGGCAGTTCTCCACGGACAAAGCAGGACGGAGGATCGCAGCCTCCGCAGGGTCCATAAACGCCTCCGCCTTTGAGTGACCATGGACTTGTGCGTGCGCCCCTCTGCCGAATCACCGGATGTCAGTGAATAAAAGGTTTTTATATGTTATCAAGAACTTCGGATTAGTTATTTCCGCGAGTTACCCCGACACCTGGCAAGAACCCCTAATTATCGTTATCCCCAGACCTCTCGTAATCCATGAGAGGCGCGGCATAACACCTGTTCCCTCGCGCCAGCGGAATTTTGTTCATCCCACAACGAGACCTGGTGTTCGCAAGTGGAGAGCGGCTGGTGCACGTCGATCTCCACTTCGACGAACTAAGTAACGCCCTACGGGAGGCGTACGATCAGTACAAGACTTTCAGTGTCCTCTGCGATAGGCTAGGGCGTAACTACTCCGAAACTTTGGAGGTTGGAAACATTTCGCGCGAGTATTCGGCTAACGTGCAGCTTGACGCGATGACGGCATATGACCATCTGGCGTCATTTAGTGATAGCAATATTAACATGTATAATTTTAGGAATTCAAGGGGACTTATTGACGCGATTGGACAGGTTCTGCACTTTCTTGCAGGTACTGCGACAAACGCCCAAATTTATGAGCTCCAGGATGATATTGCGCGGATCGCGAGGAGTACTGAGGCAATTTTGAACTCCAAGCTCACTTTTTTATCTAACGTCACGGACACTTTAGGCCGGTACGATAAGATGCTTTCAATGACAAGCAAGGCCCATCTCTCCCTCGAACGGCACGTCACCGCCACCGAGAGGGCGCTCCACGGCTCTCTGACTGCTTCACAGTTAGCAGAGAAACGGTTTAGCGTCCTTCACATAACGTATTTATCTCTGTCGCGTCACGTTTCGGTGCTATTGAAAGGCATCGATCGGGTACGGAATATCGTAATGCTCTCCGAACTAGGCAAAGTAACCCCGTCCATCCTATCCCAACCCAACTCTCGGACATAATCATAATCCCAAACTAGCACCGCACCTCGAATTTGTTGCCTACGCCGGTAACTTGATCACGGCTCTCTACGGTGCTGCAACCGTCAGACGACGCGTCGGCGTCATTGGGTTGCTTTGCTAATTTCGCTACCTTTGTGTCACCGAGAAAGACGGCATTTACTCAGAGTGGAAATGGATTTGAAAAGATGATGATTAGGACTGCATTTATATATCCAAGAACACAGAGGAGAAAATGGTAGGCATTGGCTAATTCATAAACGAAAAAATATAGGAGTTTCAGATGGAAGGAAGAGTTGTGAAATCAGCGAAACATAACTAGGTGACCCTCTATACACGACGCTCCATCACTGCATTCCGATGGAATGCATTCAGTCATGATCGAGCCGGACACGCCTTATTTAACGGCCTCGGAGGGGCGGAATCTATTAGCCCTTCTACCCGAGGGATATTCCAACATGTGCAGGAAGGGCAGTCCAGAGATCTGTTCACCATCCTTCCCCCTCCATACTAATCTGTCCAGTTCATGTAGCATTGCGGTGTTCCTTAACGAGTTTGCCGTAATCGGGAAAAATTGTGAGGTCCGCCTAACATCGGCGAATTACGCGCTATATGTGAAGGGCCCTAGACCGGGGCTGTGGTACTTCAGTACTCACCCCAACAAAACCCTAGTGGTTGCTTGCCACGAGAAAATTTCACGGGTAACTGTAAGGGGTCGCTGAAGCCTTATCTTGCCCTCCGGGAGTACGGCGAGCCAATATTTCTGCCTGAATTTTCACACATAGTCAGAGATGGTGATCTTCTGTTGTGCTCCATAGAAATTATTATCAGAAAGCCCCGGGTTCGATGCCGGGAGGTAAATATATCTGCCATATAAAACACATTGGGATAGTTTTTCATTATTTCTTTCATGCACTTATCGAAATGATAGGAAGTTCTTGCTTAGCTAAAAGTTGTATATTAATATATACTCGGTTTAAGAAAAAAAATTAGATAAGACTGTTCTGTTTCTGGGTTCAATGCCAGAGCTCATTAAAATTTCTCACATAATGAATATATGTGAAAAGTAGGACATCGTTTGAGGCAGTTGCAGCAAATATTTCTGCTTGAATTTTCACACATAGAGATGGCGATCTTCTGTTGTGATGCATAGTAAGTAAGACAAGGAAGACCCAGGTTCGATGCCGGTGCGTCTGTTCGTCCGGTCGTCCGGTCGTCCGTGACGAACGGACGAACAGACGAACAGATAATCAAACGAACAGACATGAAACAAAAGGAACATGAAATACATTTTTGTTAGCAATTTGTGGAAAATCGGCAATGAATTGGCGTTTTTTCGTAATTTTTCAGTTTTTTGCCTGTAATGAAGCTATAATTCGAGAAAACCTAGTAGAACTCGGAACTGTTCCTAAGATGTAAGCATTAAGTAAGAAGGAATTTCATATTTTGAACAAATATTCTACTATTGTTAATAAATTACTAAAATTTTGTGAGGAATTTTATTTTGTCGTAATATTTCAGTTATTCTGCAGTATTTTCCTGAAATTTGAGAAATCGAAGTTAAATTTGGACTCGTACTTGATATCTAAGCTAATTCCTATCAAATAGTGCACAAGTTTGCTATCATAATAAGGAAAATCCAGCGAACAAATTTATTTTGAAACTTTTCAGTTTTTCGACTCTATTTTGCCAAAAATTCAAGAATCCATAGTCGAAATTAAAATCGTAATGAATATATAAACTTGCTTTTTTCATATTGTATATAAAACACTAGCTCTTGCAAAATATGGAAAAATCCGCGAATAATGGGCGTATTTTCGAAATATTTCAGTATTTTGTCGGAATTTTGCTAAATTCGAAAAAACATATGATAATTTTCCAATCACTATGTATGAGAGATATGTTTCTCTATGCATAGGTATTCATCAATTATGAATAAGTGACACATGCTCTGTGCTCTATGCTTTTTTCCCTTTCCCCATTTCTTTATCAGACTTTGGCTTTAGTGTAATCGTTTATCCTTTTTCTGTTTCCGTATTTCCGTAATAGGAATTTTCCGGAATTTTATAGCATTTAGCTAAAATACAGCAACAAAACTGAATAAAAATCGTTTGTTGGATCCTTCTATCTTCCGTTCGTTTGTTTATTCTAAAAACAGGAATTTTTGCTGAATATATGAAGCGTTCTTGCTTATATCTTCAATAAAAGACCAAATTTTACTAAGTTTTGTCGAATTTTAGCTAAAATACAGACGAAACCTGATAAATTTCGTTCGTAAGAAAGGTTGTTCCTTTTATTCATTCCTTCTTTCGGTCGTTCCTTCGTTCAACTATTGGTTCGATCGCTGGTTCTTTCAAATTAAAATATTAGTTCGTTCTTTAGTATAGTTCTAATTTAGTTCGTTCGTTCTTTTTTAAAACATGAATTCCTGTTCAAAATATGAAACGAAAATGCTTCGATCCTCAAAACGAGACGTAATTAAACCATATTTGATCGAATCGAAAAAATACAGCCAAAGAAATTAATAATTTCTAAAGTCATACCAGTATTTGCCTATGCTTACAAGAAAGAATGTTTTGTTTAAAATTTGAAAACTCTCATATATTTATTCAAAACTATTTCAATTTTGACTAGGTGTTTTTGAAGTTTAGGTAAAATACAGACGAAAAACTGAAATGTTTCGAAATAATGTATTTTCGTTAGAGGTGTTTTCTGGAATAGGATAGCAAAGGTGAAATCTTAGTGAACAATATGATGAGATCACGTTTAAATCTTCAAGACGGTTACAAATTTGACTACGTTTTCTCGAATATCAGGAAAGTACAACAAAAATAATGAAAAATTACGATAAAATACAAATTACTCACCAATATTTCCGTAATTTACTAATAACAGTGGAATATTTGTTCGAAATATAAAATAATATTTTTACATCTTCAAAACAGGTCCATATTCTACTAGGTTTTCCAAATTTCTAGCAAAAATACCGCCGAAAGAAAAAAAAAATTTAGTTCGTTTGTTCGTTCTATAAACAGAAGTTTGTGCTCTAAATACGAAACTAAGGCAAAAGAGAGAATAAAATAATATTTCGCTTAAATAATCCCTTTTTATTGCTTTTATCGATATTATCTAGACCAAATGACGAAAAATAAAGCAAAAAAAACAATAGGACTGATATTTTGATAAAAACGTCACTTTTCGTTCCTTTTTTTCGATTTTATCTCGACAAAATAAAGAAATTAATTCAGAATAGAGTGAACAGATATCAATTTCGCCAACATTATCCGTTTTCGTAGCTTTTTTCGATATTATCTCGACAAAATGATGATAATAAAAACAGAATAAAGGAATGAAATTGAAATTTCACTAAAATTATCCCTTTTTTTCAATTTTCGATATTATTTCGACAAAATAAGAATAATAATGGAAAAATAGAGAATAAAAATTGAAATTTCGCTATTATTATTCCTTTTCTTTGCTATTTTAAATATTATCTACACAAAATGACAATAATAAAGGCAAATTATGGAAAAAAATTCATTTTGCTGATTTTATCCGTTTTCGTTGCCTTTTTCGATATTATTTTGTCAAAATGAGTATAATACGGTTTGTCTACAAGGATTTCTCGAATTTTAGTTATGATCCAACAGAAAACTGACAAAGTTATTTGGTTCGTTCTTTCGGTTGTTCGTGCGTTCCTTCGTTCAATTGTTCATTCATTCATCCGTTCGTTCATTCGAGAAACAGAAATTGTTGTTTGGAATATGAAACAAACTAGCCTAGGTCTTTATATTGTGTTCAAATTATACTAGGTGTTTCCGAATTTAGAAAAATACAGTCAAAGAACTGAAAAATTTCGAAAACTACGCCCATTCTTCGCCGATTTTTCCGTATTTTGCCAGAGAAACTGTACGCTTTCTTAACAAAATGAAAAAATCTAGCTTATATCTTCAAGTCTATTTTAATTTCGAGTATTGGTTCTCGAATGTTTGGAAGAATGCTCTATGCGTCGATCGAAAGGAGGTCTCAGGGAGGCCAAGAGTCACAACAGAGGAAGAGGATCGGCGTATTGTCGATCACATACTGCTGAATCCATTTTCAACAGCAGAGGAGGCGAGGTAACAAAACGACGTATTTATTTACTGCATCATATGTCAGTGGGTTTCTTCCCTCTTCGTGGTATGATCTATATGATATAATCATGTTTTTTCTTTAATTTTCAACTAGACATGCTGTTGGACCGCCCGCCCGGATGTCCGCCGGGGACTGCGTTTCCATGGGGAAGGAAGCCAGACGTGCAGCAGTAAAGGAGATCAAAACCTGTGAATCACTTTTCCATGACAGCATGAGATAATACCTTGGAGTAGCAATTATGAGGTGACTGACAAAAATCTACACCAACAGGAAAGATCTTACATTTTTAGATATTTCATCCAAAGCAATGTATTAATTTTTCTCTTTTTATTCCTTGCAGATTATAATTCCAACAACGTAGAGCGCCCATGGACAGTTAAAGCTCAACAACGAGCTGGAGGTCGATATTGATTTTTTGCATATGAAATATATATTTCTGATCTACAATACGAAATGCGTGTTTTCACACTGTAAATTTTACTCCTTATACTCCTGAATAACATTTTTTATCTTTTCCTTGATCTTCAGGTTTAAATGATTTTCAACGAAACGAGTGACGGAAGAGGAGAATAAGGGGGCTTACGAGGAATTTGCGATCACTGATGCACAAAGTAATATATTTTGAAAGACATTGATATTTTTGTCATGTTTATTGTTGAATTCAAAACGCTAATTTGAACATTTAGTTCATATTTTTTATTTTTGTATGTTAGCTTAAGCATTGATAAATATTATTATGATTTTCTTTTTCATTTAAACGTTTATATAGCCTGTGTTTTCGCGGGTTTTATTTCACCACCTTCTTTTGTGGGTGTTTTCCCGCATAGTGGGTTTTTTCTTCATCAGCCTTAAGCTTCGAAGATTTTTTCCCACTGACATTTTCTCTTTCCAATGTTTACTAATAAAGTATCATTCTACAAGAGTTTTCTTCTTTGTGTACGTTTTGTTTCACATATGTTGTAATTAATTTTAGCAGTTTATGAAACAGACTTAGCCTATAGCCTAACCTGTGATAAGAAACTTACGCGAATAATTTTAACTCAGAATATCTGACTTAACTAAGATTAATGACCGTCGTGCAATAGCCCTAAGTTAATTGATTTGCCGGAATATTGAGTCGATATAATATCATAACCTAAAAAATTGAACCTACGGCCTTTTTGGGCGTTTATTTCCATCGATTTCTAAATAAATAGCTCAATTTAATTCATTTCGTTTCCCAATCTCACTAGTGCCGCAAAACGCATGACGACAGATATTCTCCTTCAACTCACTTTTGTATTGCATTGTTAAAAGCCCTCAAAAGCTTAGGGCATTTAGTTCATAGGCCCCCACCGAGAACAGAACCCGAAACCATCGGGTCAGAAGCGAACCCAGAAGGGTTCTTTGGGCTGCGACAGAATTTAAACAGTAGGTCGTCGCGACTTCCCAAGGTGCAAGGGCAGCGAGCAAAGGAGCCCTAACGGTATTTAAGGCGGAGCGGCGGTGTTGCAAGATATGCGGCAGAACCCTTTTCTTAAATTATGGATCCCTAATCTTATATTTAACGCAAAACATGTAACTCAGAAAAACTCGAAACTAAAAGCTGAAAAATTTAAGATACATTTGCGGGCCATTGTACAGTCGTTTGCATAAGTCTGTGGGCATGTCTTTTCGCTACTCTAGCTGCCAAAGAGTGCACTTAAAATTTATGTTGGTACTACTTAATTTGCAGGAGGGAAGGAAACCAGAGGTGGGGGTAAATGTTTTGGAACTTGCGGCGAGTAAGGGGAAATTACGGGTGACTTTGGAATTTCTGGGAACCACACTCGAATAGTCACAGCGCCTCAAACCATTGAAAAGAACGGGAAAATTTGATTATTTTGGTCTGCGACTGAGAAAATTAGCCGAAAGAAAGGTTTTTCTATTTTAGCTAGACGAGCAACGTTGAGGCAAGTGCGAGGGACTTCAGCCTTCTAGCATATTAAATGTGAGCGTTAATGCTGATATTTAACTTCTTAAGCTGCTTTTAGGTTGAATATTCATCTAAAATGTAGCGGAATAATATTTTTCTGTTCCTTTGATTTTGGCTTGATCATTTTGTCATATAAATGCTTTTCTATGAAATAATACCATGCTTAAATAGACAATAGAAATATCTCAACAACAAAAATATTTTTTTAATTTCATACCCCAATTTAATCGATACCTTTTCCGGAGAAATTCATTGGAAGTATATTAATTTCGTCAAAGTCATTCGCTCTGTTGTTAAAATGAATTTCTACTGAATTGCTTGATTCTTAAAAGATACTAATTTCATAATTAGTTTATTGCGGTTATGTACGATTTCAGCGTTGTGACTGGCAAATAGCCCCATTATATTATTATATCCTCGATGAATTTGAATGTGGAAATGTAAGAATAAGGGATCTATCATTCCCGATGAATATCGGATTGAATGAAATACGGAAGATTTCTTTGAATGATTTAATATTCGGTGATATCTCCGTCAACCTCTATTGCGCTCTGCAGTCGCCGTCCCATGGAATCTACCAGGTTTTTGAATAAACCTGGACGTTGCTCAAGAGAGGTCCAGATATCCCTGATGTGCTGCTCCAGAGACGCAGAGGAGCGCTGGCTATCTGCCGTCCACTCTTTCATGATAATTCCCCGTAAATTTTCAATGGACAAAAAACACTTCTTCGCCTTCTGTGACGATTTTGTTGGCGTATGGCAGAAGATTATCCACCAATATATTGCAGTAATCCCTCGCCGTCATTCTCTGAGGTGCTTTCACAAATGGCCCTGGTCCAGATGCAGTCAGTTTGTCTCTTTTCTTTCTATTCAAAGTTTCATCTATCATTTCCGTCAGAAAAATGAAAAAGAAATCATGTGAGTGACCACACCTTGGCCTCACTTATTTCATGATTCTACATCATTCTATATAAAGCACTCAATGTCACCGTCACTCGCTGGTTAATGTAGTTTTCTTCAAACTATCTTTCATCTCAATTCTCTCTCCTGTGCAAAGGATTCTAGATAAAGACATATATTGACCATTATACGTAACTTGCCGTCATATACCACTCAGGCAAGGCAATGCAATTGAAGGCAATGTTTCATGAAATGAGGATATTAAGGAAAAATAAACAGACATCTGTTGCGCATTAAGTGCTAGAAAAATCTTTTGAGATGGTACTTCCGAATTTTAGGCCCATGGATAGTACCGCCGCATTCCAGGCTCATGGATGATACTGCCGCCTATTAGGATCGTGAGTGGTACCGCTGCCTATTAAGCTCATGGATGGCACCGCTGCCTTCTAGGCTCATGGATGGTACCACCGCCTTCTAAGCTAATGGATGGTACTACCACCTTCTAGGCTCATTGTTGGTACCGACGCCTATTAGGCTCATGTATGGTACTGCCGACTTCCAGGCTCATGGATGTTACCGCTGCTTTCCAGGATCATAGATGGTACCGCCGTCTTCTAGGCTCGTGTACGGTACGGCCGCCTATTTGGCTCATAGTTGGTTCCGCTGCCTATTAGGCTAATATATGGTACAGCCGCCTTCCAGGCTCATTGATGTTACCGCCGCCTTCCAGGATCCTAGATGGTACTGCCGCCTTGCAGGCTCCTGGATGTTTCCACCTCCATCCAGGCTCATGTATGGTACCGCCGCCTTCCAGGCTCATGGATGGTACTGCCGCCTTGCAGGCTCCTGGATGTTTCCACCTCCATCCAGGCTCATGTATGGTACCGCCGCACTGTGGTCCGAAATCGAAAAAAGCCGGACAAAAGTCCAAAATTGCTTTTTTTGAGATACAGACTTGAAACTTTGCATATATACAGCCAAATGAGTGCTAATCATGGAACGGTAAGTCATTTTTCATAAATCGTATGCATTACTTAGATACGGAGGGTCAAACATGACTAAATTTCCAAAAACACGCCCGGTTTTATTTTTCTTCGAAAATCTTAGAAGTTAAGCTAATAGTGGACTTGTGGAAGGAATTTAGTGGAATAAAAAACATTATATTCGATCAGATTGGTACTTTATCTATACTATCCATCAGTTTCAAGGATATTGGTCAATATTTGTGTGGTGTTCCATCACAAAATGGCGGACGCTTTTTACAGACAAATTTTGGCATAAAGTAGTCGATATCTTTTGTTCAAAAAATATGTGCAGCGGGAAATTACACCAACGTATTGAGTAAAGCCAGTTTAAGAATATTCAGCAGAGATCTTTTATGAACGTTACCGACCACGAAAATAAACGCGATTTTTTGATCGCGCTGCACGATCCGGGTCGGCGCTGCCGGGCCTGGAAGTACGGCAGCTTAGTTGGATTGTTTTAGTTTTTTGGGCCTTAACTCTTTAAAATCGCTGTTTTTAAGCTAAGTATGCAGTCACCATCACTGTCACTGTTCAGAAATTCTATTTCCAAGATATGAAGAGGATATTTGATCGTAGGAATGAGTCAATGGATGCGGTACTCTGGTAAATATGCTTTGGTTTGGATACTTTAAGGATTCTTGCCGCAAGTTAGAAATATTCTCCAACTTTTAAGACAGTTAGTCTGCTCGCATATACGGTAACGGGTTCATGCATTGCAGAAAAGGCACCATCTGATTGTTTTTGTACCACTTACCCTTTCCGCCCTCGCCGACGAGTGCCACGCGAAAAGGGGATTTTGTTACACAGCGCAGCGGTATTTATTGGGCATTTCCACGGACGCATTTCATGGATAATTCTTAATCTTCAGAAAAAATCTGGTCGTTACTACTGTCTGATTCCAATACCTTGCCGTCTTCAAAAATCAGCAGTTCTCTCAATTCTTTCGGCATCTTTCTCTATCTCTTCGAAATCGAAGTCATGTTAGAGGAAAGAAATGGATCAGAATTGATTAACAACCTTATAAGTAAATCGTCTTTTGTGGCCACCCTGGAGTGTTTTCTGTTGAATCTTTGACAGAATTTTCTAGAGTCCTCATTCCGATCCTCCATCGCCTCTTCGAAGAGCTGCTTAAGGGAAGAATCTCTTCCTTCGAAATTTCACTTCCATGTATAAGGACATTATGTACTGTTGTTAGCATATAATACCAGGGGTACAGGTCTACGTATAATTCGGCAGTTCTCTAGCAGTATTGCGAAAATGCCTCAATATTTGTCAATTGTCCGCTTATTATATATTATTAAGGATATTGCCTTAAGGATGATGGAAAATTTTTAACGAGGTCATAATTAACCCCTGAAATGAAAATATAATAAAAATTACATTAAACTAAATGGTATATCTACAATATCTTTCAAAGGGAATAGTTACTGAGGAATTTGTAGTAGCTGTATGGTATCATATAAGCATTTGACCTATGCATGGCTATTACAGAGAAGCTATGTCTACACACACAATTACCAGTCAATTCAGCTGCCCGCGCTTTGCTTTTAATATTTCATGATAGCTGGGATACAGATTGTGCCCGTAGCTAAGAGCGGAGCTTCTTAGAGCATTATACTGACTCTTCGTCAGCTCCGTGGTAATCATTAAAGATAGATCTTCTTGCTCTACTTGGGGTGGTCGTCGTTACTTCTGTAATAAGTTGAGCGGCTGTAATATCACCTCCCTCCCTAAACTGAGAGAGGCTGCCAATGCGAGCTCGGAAGCAGAAGAAGAAGTTTTAATAGTTTGAACATTTCTTCTTTTGAACCTCTGAGAGGAAGAATTAAATTCCTTTTGTGGTCGTCCTAATATACCTGATATGGTAAAAATTTCAATAGACAAATCTCACGTGAAAAACTATACCGCTGAATCATTGCTATAGAATTTAAACAGAAAATACATACCAGTAGCTGTAGACGTACCTGGTAGGTACTGACGGATACTTTCAGGGAAAATGATTGACTCTGTGAGCCATCGCATGTGACGGACGAAAAATCACTCAACATTCCAAAAACATTCTTTCCGCCTTTTTTGATAGGTCACCATGAATGTTATCCTAATAAATTTACGGAGCCAATCTAGGGCGTCTTCATGAGCCTCCAAATTTAAACTCCGCAATATAAAATTAGTCAAATATACTATTTTATCACTTAATGATTTCTCCTTCATCTTAATTATTCGTTTGTGGAGCTCAAGACACGTAATCTAGCATGAAGGCATTTCAGCGCAGAAAGATGGAAAAAAACCTGTGCGAAAATCCGGCAAGTTAAAAAAAATTAAGGAAAGTTAGATAATATTCGCTTTTTCCTATTAAAGTAAGCAGAAAACAAGGGCAAAAAAAATTGCAGAGTAATAAAAAACGTACAAGCTCGTAGGTACAATGTGATGAATTGACACGGTTAAGTTATACAGGAAAAAATGCTCACCTTAAGAAAAGGGATGAAGTGTTTAATAATAAAAAACACCACTATCCAACACAGCTACCAGAACTACTGCTATGATTCACGAGAAAAATCACCAGACACCCACAGATTTTAGCAGTACGTCAGAGCACAACAAGAACAACACTACTTCACCGATGCCAAACTAGAACTGCATGTTAAGATTCATTTCTTAAAGGGAAAGGAAATGAATTTGTGGAAAACCCCGGTAAATGCCGTTAAGGGCTGCGCGGTATCACAAAAGCACCTATTCGCGTGGCCCTCGTTGGCGAGGGCGGAAAGGGTAAGTGGTACAAAAACAATCAGATGGTGCCTTTTCTGCAATGCAGGAACTCGTTACCGTATATGCGAGCAGACTAACTGTCTCAAAAGTTGAAGAATATTTCTAACTCGCGGCAAGAATCCGTAAAGTATCCAAACCAAAGCATATTTACCTGAGTACCGCATCCATTGACTCATTCCTACGATCAAATATCCTCTTCATATCTTGGAAATAGAATTTCTGAACAGTGACAGTGATGGTGACTGCATACTTAGCTTAAAAACAGCGATTTTAAAGAGTTAAGGCCCAAAAAACTAAAACAATCCAACTAAGCTGCCGTACTTCCAGGCCCGGCAGCGCCGACCCGGATCGTGCAGCGCGATCGAAAAATCGCGTTTATTTTCGTGGTCGGTAACGTTCATAAAAGATCTCTGCTGAATATTCTTAAACTGGCTTTACTCAATACGTTGGTGTAATTTCCCACTGCACATATTTTTTGAAGAAAAGATATCGACTACTTTATGCCAAAATTTGTCTGCAAAAAGCGTCCAGCATTTTGTGATGGAACACCACACAAATATTGACCAATATCCTTGAAACTGATGGATAGTATAGATAAAGTACCAATCTGATCGAATATAATGTTTTTTATTCCACTAAATTCCTTCCACAAGTCCACTATTAGCTTAACTTCTAAGATTTTCGAAGAAAAATAAAACCGGGCGTGTTTTTGGAAATTTAGTCATGTTTGACCCTCCGTATCTAAGTAATGCATACGATTTATGAAAAATGACTTACCGTTCCATGATTAGCAATCATTTGGCTGTATATATGCAAAGTTTCAAGTCTGTATCTCAAAAAAAGCAATTTTGGACTTTTGTCCGGCTTTTTTCGATTTCGGACCACTGTGCGCCGCCTTCCAGGCTCATGGATGGTACTGCCGCCTTGCAGGCTCCTGGATGTTTCCACCTCCATCCAGGCTCATGTATGGTACCGCCGCCTTCCAGGCTCATGGATGGTAATTCCGCCTTGCAGGCTCCTGGATGTTTCCACCTCCATCCAGGCTCAGGTATGGTTCCGCCGCCTATAAGGCTCATGAATTGTACCGCCGCCTTCTAGGCTCGTGGATGTTACCGCCACCTATTAGGCTCATGGATGCTACCACCGCCTATGATGCTCATGGATGGTTCCGCCGCCTATTAGGCTCATGTACAGTACAGCCGCCTTTTTGGCTCATGGATGGTTCCGCCGCCTATTATGCTCATATATGGTACCGCCGCCTTCCAGGCTCATGGATGGTAATTCCGCCTTGCAGGCTCCTGGATGTTTCCACCTCCATCCAGGCTCAGGTATGGTTCCGCCGCCTATAAGGCTCATGAATTGTACCGCCGCCTTCTAGGCTCGTGGATGTTACCGCCACCTATTAGGCTCATGGATGCTACCACCGCCTATGATGCTCATGGATGGTTCCGCCGCCTATTAGGCTCATGTACAGTACAGCCGCCTTTTTGGCTCATGGATGGTTCCGCCGCCTATTATGCTCATATATGGTACCTCCGCCTTCCAGGCTCATTGATGTTACCACCGCCTTCCAGGCTCATGGATGCTTCCGCCGCATTTTAGGCTCATGGATGGTATTGTCTCCTTCAAGGCTCATGGATGGTACCGCCGCTTATAAGGCTCATGTATGGTACCGCCACCTTCCAGGCTCATGAGTGGTACCGCCGCCTTCTAGGCTCATGGATGGTTCCACCGCCTATTAGGCTAAGGGATGGTATACCCGCCTTCCAGGCTCAAGGATGGTACCACCGCCATCTAGGCTCATGGATGGTACCGCCGCCTTCTAGGATCATGGATGGTACCGCCAACTATAAGGCTCATGGATGGTTTCGCCAACTTCTAGGCTTATGGTTGGTACCACGACCTATTATGTTCACGGGTCGTACCACCGCCTTCTAGGGTCATGGATGGTATTGCCGCCACTTATGCTCATGTATTGTACCGCCGCCTATTAGGCCGTGGATGGTACCACCGGCTTCTAGTTTCATGGATGGTACTGCCGCTTTCTAGTCTCATGGATGGTACTGCCGCCTTCCAGGCTCATGGATGTTACCGCCGGCTTCCATGCTCATGTGTGGTTCCGCCGCCTATAAGGCTCATGGATGGTACCGCCGCCTTCAAGGCTCATGGATGTTACCGCCGCCTATTAGGCTCATGGATGCTTCCAACGCCTATTATGCGCATGGAAGGTACCGCCGCCTTCTAGGCCCATGGATGGTATTGCCTCCTTCTAGACTCATGGATTGTACCGCCGCCTATTAGGCTGATGTATGGTACTGCCCCTTTCCAGGCTCCTGGATGTTACCGACGCCTTCCAGGCTCATGGATGCTACCGCCGCCTATTAGGCTCATGAAAGGTATCACCGCCTTCTAGGCTCATGGATGCTACCTCCGCCTTTTAGGCTCATGTACGGTACCGCCGCCTTCCAGGCTCATGGATGGATCCGCCGCCATCCTGGATCATGGATGGTACCGCCGCCTATTAGATACATGTATGGTACCACCACCTTCCAGAATCATAATTGGTGCTTCCGCATTTTAGGCACATGGACGTTCACGCCGCCTTTTAGGCTCACATATGATACCGCCGCCTTCTATGCTCATGGATGGTAGTGCCGCCTATTAGGATCATGAGTGGTACTGCCACCTATTACGCTCATCGATGGTGCCGCCGCCAGTGCCTAAAGACAGTAGAAAAGTATTCCATTCACCAAGATATGATAGCAGAAACACAATCACACTATCGATATCTTTTGGAATGTCCGCATCGTATAAGTAAGTGATCAATCGATAAGAATTGAAATTTAACACAAACAATTAAAAATTAGCAAATTGCCAAATTGTGTATAGAAAGCTAGGGATTCTTAAAAAAGGTTTATCATCATTGCCACCATTCCCGCCTGATGCATTTTTTTCTGGCTCATCGTTGATCAACAGCCACATAACTAACAGCACTCTTCGTAGAATGTAGTGAAACACTACCGAACCTGACAAATGTATGCCCACGAGTGATCGATGTTTTTCTCTGGGAAAAAAGAAAATGTTCACGAAATCGCGATTCCAAGTGCTGAGCCGTGATTGCATCACGAGTGACGTAAACAGCTTCATAGCTCTAATGTGGATCTGGTTTCCGTGACCTTTCTATGGGTGACATCAACCGAGGGTTGTTTCTCAACCTTTCCTCAATTATCGCTTCCGCATACGAATTCATTTGCAAATTCACCTCTATTATTCATCGGTAACTTTTAAATGAGGTATTAGTAGATTCTTCACTCCCTTCATCGAAACGGTAATCTATCGCCGCTTTCTTTCGAAATGTGAATGGTATACCAAAATAAGAATCTTTATATATAATTTCCGAAGTGTCCGTCCGTCCGTCCGTCCGTCCGTCCGTCTGTCCGTCCGTCCCCCCCTTTATTTCAGAAACGGTTTGACTTAGAGATTCGAAACAAACTGCATTGTGTTTCTACGAGTTAGAAACCCCTAGGAAAACTATTCCCATTACTAAGAAAGCCCGGGTTCGAACCCAGGAGTCCATAATACGGTTCCATAAGGAATACACGTAAACTTCACTTTTATCGCTTGCAGGCTTTGTTTCTTTCGCAAAATTAAATTAGTAACACAAGTCGAACAAAGTCGAGACAAGTACCAAAAGAAAGGAAATTGAATGGAGATTCTTATTTCAGTCGTAGAATATCCTTTACGATTCGAAATTGTAAACATTTTGATAAAATGCACCAATATTTTATCAATATTTTGATGTTGTAAACAACTCATCTCCATGACGACCTAAGCAAATTTACTTTCTCCCTATACGTAGTATAGAGAAGACCTCCAGATTTCAACGGAAATAGATGTTTTGGGGCCCATAGAGCATGTTTAGCTATTTTCCCGAACATGTCTGTCTGTGTGTCTGTCTGTCTGTCTGTGGTTAAAAAGTTTGTGGGCGCTCTATCTTAAAAAGTAATTATCCGATCATTTTCAAAATTCATATTTAGAATTTTCCTAACAATGCCAAGAGTTGATTAGTTTTTGGAGATTATCGCTAAACCGGAAGTAACGGTTTATCCGGAACAAAATTTTGTTTCTTAAATATCTCTGTAAGAATGCAATATAGGTATATACATTTACACACAAAAGTTGTAGATAATATACTTTACTACAACTTTTGTAGCAAACATATTTTCGTAACACTAATTGTTTAGGAATTATTCCCAAATAATGGTTAACCGGAAGTTGTTGTTTACCCAGAAATTGAAGTTTTTCATACTTATCTCTGTCAGAATGCAATATAGGTATATACATTTACACACAAAAGTTGTATATAATGTATTTTACTACATCTTTTGTAGAAAACTTTTTTTCGTAACACTGATTGTTTAGGAGTTATTCCCAAATAATGGTTAACCGGAAGTTGTTGTTAATCCAGAAATGAAAGCTTTTCATACATATCTCTGTAAAAATGCAATGTAGGTATATACAATTGTAAACAAAACTTATTGATAATGTATTTTACTACAACTTTTGTACGAAACATTTTTTCGTAACACTGATTGTTTAGGAGTTATTCTTGAATAATGGTTAACCGGAAGTTGTTGTTTACCCAGAAATTGAAGTTTTTCATACTTATGTCTGTCAAAATGCAATGTGGGTATATACAATTATGTACCAAAGTTGTAGATAATGTTTTTTACTACAAAGCTTGTATGAAATATTTTCCTGTAACACTCATTGTTTTGGAGTTATTTATATATTACCGGCATAGGCTTATCTTTTCAATAAATACGGAGAAAGTCATGAGTTGGCCACATCAGATTTTTCATTTTGAGCTCATGAGTTTATCCATAGGAAGACATATAGAATAAATGATCAGTTAAAACTAATGCTGAAAATAAGAGATACACTATATTAGATATACAATAGAAGAAATTATATTTATACATTTATATATATATAATTATATTATAAAAATGTTTAGATAAAAACAATATCCTCCGAAAAATCGCGCGAAAAATATACCAAAATTTAAAAAAATTCAAATTTTGTTTATTTCTCTGTAGCAACCGAACTTTGTTTATATCAACGTAATTTTTAACAGTGTTTCCGTGAAATAAAAGTTTTATTAGTATTGTGCTTCTTATAATTGCTTTCTCTCGATCAATTCAACTGAATACATATAAATAAACAGGTACGTTGCGGATGTTTTTGATATAATCTTCTGAATTAAGTATTAAATCTAATATATTATCAACGATGAATATTTAGAGATAGACAAAAATGTAGTCAGTGAAGATCGTAAAGATTTCCCTTGATTCGATGCTCGGGTTCTCACAGGAGTAGAACATCCAGTGATCAATATGTAGCAAATCGCTAACATCGCATACCTGTCCAAAAAGGTAAAGCAATTTTATGTTTTGTTATATGCAGAATACAAAAAGTGATTCATTTGTGGCAATTTTGATTGCTTTCACTCCATATAAATTTACTATCTTATCGTGAGCTGTTTAATTTTCGTTTCTGTTTTGGCATTGTGATTGAGTTTGTGTTATTAGATGGTTTTCCGTGTTTATGTTACACATTTTAGTATTGGGGTAAAAGTTAGCTACACAACTCACTTACTTTCCGCGAAAAAATTGTTGTTGGTTTTTAGGGGCATATAGAATTTATTTCTATATAATCATCGTTTCCGTTATCTCATAGTGCCTTTCTTAAAATGTCTTCTTATCCTAATGTGATCTTAATCGTTTAATTTCCGGAGTCTCCGGGATCGAAATCCGGAACCCATAATTCGTTTCCATTTAAATTACAAGCACAAAAAACCTACTTTAAATCGTCCTATTTTTATTCTTTTTAGTGATGCATAAATTAATATCCTACTGTTATTGGTTTAAATGCCATGGTTTTTACACTAGTGTTCCTCTCCGAGATAATTACCTGCTGACGATGTCACAGCATTATTTTTTTTTATTTTCAGCAACTGACCTGTTTTTAACTATTTAATTTACGAGAAACTTTTACTAGGCAGTAGTGAACCATTCAGACGTCATTTTCACAGTGATTGCGTTTCGCGAAGACGAGTGAATATTTTAAATTGGTACTTAATTGAAGTGTAACCACATGGGAAGCAGTTGAATTAGGTGGCCCGATGACAATTTTCATAGATTGACTGAAAGTGATTACTTTTTGTGAGATGGAATCGGTCATCAATAATAACATTAATGTGTCTGTTTATATATTATTATTAATTAATGCATTCAGAAGAAAAGAACTAGGTATACTTTGACTGATTTAAACTAAACCCTCCCGAGGAAACGTTTTCGTCTGAAGTACCGAAAAGCTTAATAAATAATATACATTTATTTTAGTTTCCACAATTCAGTTTTGGAATTCTTTGCATTGTTACACCCAAAATTATTACTTTATGATTATTTTAGTAATAAGTTGATCAATGAAGTATCTTAATGTTTGTAGTAATATAAACTACTACGAAAAATAACTTTTTTTGTATGATAACGATCAACTATATTACTACAAGTAAGGTATACTCACTTATTGCGAGCTAAAGGTAAAATTTTAAGTAAAAATGCAAGAAATTGATCATCATCATGGTGCATAGTCGTGCATCTCATCGATTAGAAGTGAAGAATTACTTTTAATATTTCTCCCATGTATTCCACATGGGAGAATCGGGTCCATCCTGGCATCGAACCCTGGGCATTTAAGAAATATCTCTATATATCTAGGTCAGTACAAAATGACCATCTGTAATTATGCGTACGATTTCAAGCTGAAATCTCACCTGTAACTCCCTCAATTCACGTCATACCTTACCTATATATTCCTTATGGAAGGAAATTTACTGTAGCATGGCTTCTTACCCCTGGAACAGTATAAATTTAAAATATTGTCAATGGACGTCTAATAAGATGTATGTTAGTTTCCGGTACCTAAAATAACACTAGTGGAAAGTTGATTAAGAACTATGTACTTTTTATGAAGTATTGTCAAATCTTTAATTTCTATGTGCGCAAATATTTGCGCGGGCCCAGCTAATTATTTGGAGAATGTAAATAATTAAAAATATATCAATGCGATAGTAATTATGACTTATTGTCACTATCAATTACATAGTATTGATTTATATTTAAGTTAAAACTGATTTTCTAAACTTAGGTCCGGTATTATAACATATATTTAGAGTCGACCTTGACTGTAATCTTCACGTAAACTCTAAAAAAAACGTATTTTTGTCGATACTTAAGCTTTAATTGGTATTTAACTCTTAAAAGTAACTTTAACCGCAATGCATCATGGATGTAAACAAACTATATGGCGGAAATTTAAAGAGCTAGCCTCTCGCCTCAGTTGGTTTATCGCTGAAAAAAAAGTTTGTTAGTGGTTTTTTCGGTTGAAAATCCTCAAAATATTTTGAATAAATTTGTCTATTTCCTTTAAACAGATATTTCTCGCGACATTGCCTTTTTCTTTATTGTAAATCATATCACAGACGTTAGGTGCTGCGAAGTATTTTTTATGATTCAGATACTTCAAAAGTGTTATAATTAGTTATACATTGGAAGTGAAATGAATTTATATAGTTTAGAACTGCCAATTAAAGTTAATAAAGATTAAATTATTGCATTTATTACTGATGAAGTATAAGCAGAACTCAGTTTTACGTCAACATAGACGAATTGGACATAGTTAATAACATACATACGAGTATTGTCATTAACTTATTTATTAGTACAATTAATCATGAATGCATAATGTAATTTACCTATGTTTTTAATTGAAGTGTTTCACTAAGATATAACCGTGATTTTGAAAACTGGCCATCAAAATTTCAATATTTTAGTATGTTAGACTTTCTACCAGTACGTTCGTTAGGTTACGTACCTTAGTTAGTATTATTGCAACCTTTTATGACGATAGTGTGTGTGTGCTTTACGCACATATAAGCGTTGGAGATTTTCCAAAATGACACTAAGTACGCGTACAGAAGATTTAAACTTTAGTGAATTTAAATATTGTCTCATAAGTAATGTACGGTATCTGTAGAATGGGAGAAATGAGAGGCATGTAGTGTTGGAATCTATCATTAAAGGTCCATAAAACTTCTTGGCTTTCTACAATCCTATAAGAGCCATTGTAACTGTATACTCATTTATATTGAATGCATACAAATGAAATACCTACAAGTATATGTATACTTATATACTATCCAAACATCATAAATTTCATTCTCAATCCATTTTCCTAGATAAAATCTTTAATGCGAACCAATATACAAACCATAAAGTCATCCACCTAAAGGCTGAGAGGGTCTTCTACCGGTCAACCATTAGCTGCTAAAATCGTGAGAGAGTATAACTTCATATATGTTTACTTATTATCCCCGTTGAATTTCAACGGGTACTTCCGCTAGTGTTTATTTAATTTTCCTTCTGTAAATGGTATTCTCGACTTTTAACAACGATTCTTTCTTATTTAATTTTACAAAAGAATTAAACCCTGCAATCCATAAACGAGAAGTTTACTTGTATTCCTTATGGAACCGTTCATGGACTCCCGAGCCTTCTCAGCAATGAGAATAGTTTTCCTAGAGGTTTCTAACTCGTAGAAACACAATGTAGTTTGTTTCGAATCTCTAAGTCGAATCGTTTCTGAAATAAAGGGGGGGACGGACGGACAGAACGACTCTTCGCAAATTATATATAAGGATTTCTCTGTGGAAAGAAATTAAAGAGGAAACTTAAAGAGGAAATGTAAAAAATGCACTACGGTTTATAATTTCATAGATATCGAAGAGCTAATAAAGTTAGGTAGGATATATATCTTTGTTTCTTATCTATCTCTCCACCGACTGTTTGTTTAAGATAGATAAATGCCTTTTTAGTTTATGCAGTTTTTTACTCCTTTATATTAGCGTTTGGGGTCTAAAAAATGTTCTAACTAACCATGTTATTGCAGAGTAACGATGAAGGAGATTTTGGTCATAAATATCCCATTTAATGCGGTTTCTGCAGCTTCATATGACTGCTACATAGGATAAACTCGATTATGATAACTTTTCATCATAAAAAAACCGAGCCAGAAATTATTTTTAGATCTATTCTTCCGGTTTTATGAACTTCATAACAATTTCTTAATTTTGTGATCGATGGTTAATTTGTCTGTGAAAGCAGAATAAGGAACTCCAGAAACGCCATTTTTACCAAGTTAACGAAAAAATTGGAAACATCGTACGTTCGAATAACTAATATTTTCCAAAAATTAAATCCAGTTTCATGGATTTCTCGTCAATGAAATTCTACTTTTGGAGTGTTATTAATGTTATTCCAAAATCCATTCTTAGGAATGATTCTTTAGAGTCTTACACCGCTTTAGCGATGAAGATTTACTTATATATTTAATCGCACGGTTTAATTTATTAATTGCAGACTACCCAACGGTAGAAATGAATTTATCTTGCCATAACATGGCTTTCGTGTAATATTACAGAAATCGATAAATTATCAAATATTCACGCATGAAAAACTCGATTTAAAATTATTGTATCCAATATCAGTATTTCCATAGCTTATACCTACCTCTAGGTTTTAGTTTTCTCGCGAAAAATTGCTTATTATGTATATATTTAACGATATTGCTGAAGCTACATTTTACATGTACATTTATTGAATATAATATAAACATAAAGATATAAATAAATATAATAAGGATTATTATACGTAGATTTTGGATGCAATTGTGCAAATATAATAGCGACACATGGTGTATTCTCCAAAGTAAGATCCAAATATTGGCCTAAGAGTAAATAAATAATATAACGAATAAAAACGCACACTATAACTGTTGTATGTCGGAACATCCACTTATAGCGGTAGCAGTCCCCCTGAAATCGTAGTAATTTCTAATTTTAAAGACGCCTGGTGTCGAACCCAGGACTTTTGGAATAAGTGGATACATATAAGGCCCTGGTAGAAATAAAACCTATTTAATTCAAATTTTGAATTCGATATCATACCGGTAAGATCCTAAAATACGTAAGACTTCGTTATCCCCATTTGAAATGCATTGAGTAATGTAAATGGCTCTCTGGGATCGAACCAAGGACCATAAGGGAAACGTTAAACAACGTATATAAAATGTATTTATGATCTCGATTCACATGGCGAATTTTTTTATTAAGTTATCTAAGTTTCTATGTTAGCAGGATCGGTTAAAAAAAATGTTAAAAAACGTAGCAATTTTTAAATTTAGAGACGCCTGGTGTCGAACCCAGGACCGATTGGCAAATGTGAATACACATTAAAACTTGATAGGACTTTATCTTATTCAATGCAACGTTTGAAGTCGATATCTTACCGGTAAGGTCCTAAAATAAGACTTCGTTATCTCCATTTCAGATGCATAGGGTAGTGTAAATTGCTCTCTGGGATCGAAGCAAAGACCATCATCAAAACGTTAAAAAGCGTATATATGCACTATCTCTATCCAACTGTCGAGATTCAAGTTTCCATGTTATCGGAAAAAGGTTCAAAAAAAATTGTTTTAATCGCCGCACTGCATTTTAAATAGGAGAATATTTGCCCAGACCTAGCGTCGAACCAAGGGTAATTCTCGAAGATGTCTTTTACTCTCCCTATACGTAGTATAGAGAAAGTATTGTATTCGCAAAATAATTTGACCTCCAGATTTCAACGGAAAAGATGTTTTGGGGCCCATAGAGTTCGCATTTTCCCGAACATGTCTGTCTGTGGTAAAAATGTTCGTGGGCGCTCTATCCTAAAAAGTGATTTTCCGATCGTTTCCAAAATTCATATTTAGTATTTTCCTAACAATGCCAAGAGTTGATTAGTTTTTTATGAATACCGCTTAACCGGAAGTTGCAGTTTATCCGGAACATAATTTTGTTTCTTAAATATCTCTGTCAGAATGCAATGTAGGTATATACAATTTTTTACAAAAGTTATAGATAATGCACTTTACTACAACTTTTGTATGAAACATTTTTTCGTAACACTGATTGTTTAGGAGTTATTCTTGAATAATGGTTAACCGGAAGTTGTTGTTTATCCAGAAATGGAAGTTTTTCATACATATCTCTGTCAGAATGCAATGTAGGTATTTACAATTGCATACAAAAGTTATAGATAATGTACTTTACTACAACTTTTGTTTGAAACATTTTTTCGTAATACTGCTTGTATCGGAGTTATTAGTGAATACTCGCTAACCGTAAGTTGCTTTTTAATCAAAAATTGTAGGTTTTCCTTAATATCTCTGACAGAATGTGATTTATTTACATACAATCTGTACAAAAGTTATAGATAATGTATTTTACTACAACTTTTGTTTGAAACATTTTTCTGTAACACTCATTGTTTTGGAGATATTCATATATTACCGGCATAGGCTTATGTTTCCAATAAATATGGAGAAAGTCATGTGTTGGCCACATCAGATTTTTTTGTTTTCGTTTGCACGGTTTCCAACTATCCCTCAAATTCCAACTCTCTAATTTGCGGGGAAAAGCCTCAAAATATTTTTCGAAAATCCCCGCAATGTATCCTTATGGAAAAAATCAGGACTGAGGAAAACGGATTCTCATTTTAGGACCTTCCCGGTAACATATCGGCTTCAAATTTGAAATAAATAAGTTTTATTTCTACCTGGGCGTTATGTGTATTCACGAATTCCAAAAGTCCTGGGTTCAACACCAGGCGTCTCTATTATTTGAAACATATGGTAGGAATGCAAATTACTTATGATACAATTTCAAATATATTATCAACTACATCCCTGTAGGATTGGGGATTCAAAATCATAGAGGTCCAAGAAAACGCGCTCTTCTTTATTTATATCAATAAAACTGTCGCCATATGTGAGTGAGTTTGATGCCAGGTTGGTGCAAATTTCTCCTATTTAAAATACAACGATTTTTAAGAATATTTTCAATCCTTTTTTACTTTCTCCATATACGAAGTATAGAGAAAGTATTGTTTTCATGAAAAAAATCAACTTCGAGATTTCAACGGAAATGCATGTTTTGGGGTCCCTAGAACACGTTTTGACCATTTTCGGAATGATGTCTGTGTGTGTGTGTGTGTGTGTGTGTGTATGTGCTTGTGGGCGCTCTAACGTGAAAACTATTGGTCGTATCTATACCAAAATTCATATATAGTACTGTGGTGTATGCTGTCAGAGTTGATTAGTTTTTGGAGTAAATCGGTTGACAGGAAGTCGAGCTTCATTCATCAAAGCCCATTTCCGGTTTTCACAATACATATCTCCGTAAATATGATATACAGGGTGTCCCAAAAGTCATGGACCAAACGAAACACAGAGGTAGAACATCACATGGGCTACAGGTTTACAATTCATCTTGGTGTCCGATCTTCTTTTGTTTTCGAGTTACGAATTTTTTTCGTATTTTTTGAGAAAACCATGACTTTCCAGTCATCTGTGGTCATGGTTACGTTAGTATTTGAGATGCATTGTTGAATTTTTTCTCTAGAAATGCTAAATAGTTGTTGTAACTGACAAGAGAATAGTTTTTACCCTTACTCTTACCGTTTAGCCAAAATAAAATTTCAAATTCTAAAATTATCAGGACTCCGAACTTTGATAAAATCTTTGAGGGCAATTTAAAAAAAATTTCATAATAAAATATTTTTTTGCCACGTATCTTAAAAACTTTTTCAGTGCATCAGCTATTTACCACGTAAATTTTGTTGGGTTATCTTTACGGTATCATACCTAAAATTTGATTCGAAACATAGTAAGTCGATGATTCCCAGTACTAACAAACAAGTCAAAGCCTCTTCAAACCTTAAATAGGAGTCATTAATGTGTTTAATAATCGAAAAAAGGAAACGTTTTACTATTTAACATGGCTGTGGCACTCTTCGGCGGTAAGATTAAATACCCCCTACCCTCATTACTTGCTTTAATCAACAACAATACCCTTCGAGATTACTACAATGTACGGACCATTGTTGGGAGCCGCGGCGTAACTAAGCTTTCGCAACAATGCAGCTCACGATCGTTTTAATTCTATCGCAGTCTTTACTGAGTAATATTTGTTGTGAAGCGTTTCGAAGGCTCCAATTTTGCCTGTGATCAAAACTTTGAAACTTTGCTGAGATGCCAAAATTGTACACACCGCGTGAATATGCAGAAATGCATTTCATTTATGGATTGTGTGATGGAAACGCTCGGCAAGCTGCAAGGGAATACCAGAATAGATTCCCGGGTAGCGAACGGTATCCAGATCATAGAGTGTTTGTGCGTGTACACAGCGCGCACATGGAAGGCGTGATTCCTGGTGGTCGAGATCGGGAGGGAAGGCCTACGTTGGACGCTGAAGAAGTGATCGACATGGTATAAGAGGACCCGTCTACAAGCATACGCCGCATCTCACGAGCTGCGAATTTATCAAAATCTACAGTTCAGAGTATTTTGAAACGTAACGCTCTACACCCATATCACGTGCAACGAGTGCAAGCGCTACTACCAGCCGACTATGCTCCTCGCGTGGCATTTTGTCGAGAAATTCTGCGACGTTCCCGAAGAGATCAAAACTTCTTCGAAACCATTTTATGGACAGACGAGTCTTCATTCAGAAGGGTGGGAATATTTAACATACATAATTACAAATTAGTCGGACCGATACCAAATTTCATATGTAGTATTTTGGTTGGTGTCGTTAGAGTTGATTAGTTTTTGGAGTAAATCGGTTCACCGGAAGTTGAGCTCAATTTTTCAAAGCTCATTTCTGGTTTTCGAAATATCTCCATAAACATTATATTTAGGTATAAACTGTTATTTAAAAAAGTTTTAGAAAATTAAATTTACTATAACTTTTGTAGGAAACATATTTTTGTATCACTGATTGTGTAGGAGTTATTTGTGAAATACTGATAAACCGGAAGTTGCTGATTATGTACGTTGTGGGCGCTCTGGGCGCTGAGTCGAAAGCCCAATTTCATCGTTTTTCATCGAACTTGTCCCAAAAAACATTATTTATAATGTTTGTGACGTCAAAGATAATATGAAAGAAATTAATCACTTATCTTCCAAGTTTAGATTTAGAGTTCGAAAATACTGTCGTAGATAAATATTTACATCTTATATATATGGAGAAAGTCATGTGCTGGCCAAATCAGATTTTTTTCCTTTGTGGGACCTTCTCGATATGATGGCAACTTGAAATTTGTATCGTCAATATGCTTTACAAGCAGCTTTTACTCGAATAATGAAATCATCATCAGGTATAGTTCAAAAGTGGACTGGATACCTTTATCACAGTATCTAATTTTGATTACAGATTAGTAAGTACAAAATATATTTTTAAAACAATAACAACTCATGAAATATAGATAGCAAATTTGGAATTGAAATGGAATTGCATGTTTGGCTAACCATTTCTAGAGCTGCTTTGTTTGATTATGTGAATTATCGTTGAAACATTCTATGCTCAAGTGGAGCTTTACAAGATGTTTTGTCATGTAATTTTTCCTGCGTCTCTGGAAAATCAATTGTCTTCAAAAGTAAAATTTTGGTTTCAGCCTGACTCATTGGCTCTGGATCCTCATCATCATCTTCAATCTTTTCTGTCTGTTGTTCTAAGCACCTGTTATGTAATAAATGGCATTCATATATTACTGGAATTAATGACAAAATACCTCCAATTTCCTAAATAAAGATGACAATCCATTTAAGTATGTAGTACTTTGTATTGGTAAATACAGATGTAAATATGATTTTCCAAACACTTATGACTTTCTAAAACCAGCAATTACAGAAAACGTTTAAGAGATGATGACTTACAGAGAACATGGAACCTCAGCAACTAACTCATGAGCGTTACGTGTTTCTAGTTCTGCAAAATCCTCAGTTTGAATGATTGTCTCCTCATTTTCATATTCTATTTCAGGGCTCCTCTTCTTTTCCACATAATACAGAACACTAATCAATTCGTTCACTCTTTTCTCAATGATGCTCAAATACAGCATCACATTATGCATCGTCACTTGGCCATTTTCACCTGAATACAGAATTATTGAGTTATCATCTTATTTCTTATATGATGATACTTAGTTTTAAGACAATGGAATAAATTATGATAATATCAAATTGCCTCTAATAATATTTTAAATAAAATATTTTCTCAAACCTTGATTAACTTTTCAAGTAAACCAATTTTTTTGTTTAAGTTTGTTTTTAAGTTTGTAAGTTTTTGAGACCTCTCCAATGTGGTATCATAGAAGTATTATCAAAACTAGCCCAAAAACAAAATAATATTTATTTTTATATATTATATCCATCTTTAATCACAATTTTATAAAATATAAAATTAAGTTTTCATGTTTTGGATAATTATGAGAAGGGAATATGAGTCAAAAATTACCTCAACTTTAGGAGTACTGCTGAAACTAATGAGAATGAGGAAATAAAATGCATGGAAATAAGAATTAAGCTGTAAATAAAGTGAATATTTTAGATACCAATTAGAGGGGGAGAAAGAAAGAGAGAGCATTCAATTGTGGGAATATTTTTAAAACTCACCCAAGAGCTCTAGTATAGGAGCATTGTCACAATTCATACTTCTAAACAATTCTCCAATTCCAAAAAGCAGGCTTTCCAGAATATTTTGGGAAATGGATAGATTTTTCTTAGTTTCTTCACTTTCACCCAAACTCTTCTTAAGTTCATCCTATAAATTACATTAAGTTAATAAGAAATAAAAACTAAATTTTTAAAGTTCTTACTTATATATTTTCAGCAAGCGGTTTGAATTTAATTATGAAGAATTCGACTACGAATCTGAAATCATCAAATGCAATAGCTACCACTAAAAACGAGTATAGATTTTTATTGATGACAGATATCCCCAAGGAAAAATGGACTTGAAAAAAGTCTGACAGGAGAGTTAAACACTACTAACACCTAATGATCTGTAACCTTTAGGTATTATAAGTTCTTCAAATCTCAATTTTACTGCTATAGATAACATAAAAATATAAAATAATGCTTAGAAAAACTTCATTTATTAGGAGGATAAAAACCATAATTAAAACTTTTGTTAGAAAAAATCATAATTGCTTAATTTTGCACTTACTCCTTAAAGTTTTCACAAACTTTTGAAAATTCCAAATTCTGGTTCTACCTGCTGGAGATTTACAATTGGCAGAATCGGATTCAAGAATTGCAAAGAAAGGGAATATTAGATATCTGTGGGAGAATAGAAGCTTCTCTTCATTTTACATCAATGAGATGAACGATAATTTAGAAAGTTTGAGATAATAATTAGAGATGAACAAAGATATTTTATAGATGTCAGTCACTTCACATCACAGTTTCAAATGTATCAAACAGAGGAGTTAACTGGATCACAGGATTGCTTTAGAGAAGAAAATTCTCCAGATTGCTTCGATTTAACATATGTATATATCTTTCAATCACCTGTCTTTCTTCAATGAATTGATACACAATCCAGCAGATTAATAACATTGATGATCATAATTCCACCTTTGGATTGATTATGCTTTCATTTGTTAGGAAAACTATATTAAGGAGGTTTATTTGGGGGGAAAGAATTATTTCAAGTGCATACTTTGAAAGCCTGAGAGATACCATATGAGTGATTCTATTACAAATAAAATACAAAGCATAGAAGACATAACTACTACACTTTCTAGATTTTTTTAGGTTTAGAATTTTACCCTGCGAGCCACCAGTGGCGTAAGGCAGGGGGTGCACTAACACCAACATCCCTACCTAATCTTCCCTATTAGCTTCTGTAATAGACTGCGGAAAGAACCAGAACTATCAGTCTTTCCTTGTAATGTTTTTTCAATGCTTCTCAGAGATCGACTTTTCTTGTCATGAATACTTGATCGCAATACCAATTAATAATAGCATGAATTTCGATTCCTAAAAAGAGTGACACCATTACTGAAAATAATTATTGATCATCATAAACAATATACTGTCTCACTTTATCATTAAAATGACGCTTGAGCAAATTTTGTTGACTCCTAACCTGCAATTCGCTAATAGTTTCCTCCTGGTTCTGGTCCCTGTGGGCCTCAGCTCCCTTCTGCTCTTCAATCTTTTCTTCCAGCTCAACTACTTGCTCTTGCAGTACCTCCAGCTAACCACAGAAAGAAATATTTTCATTTATTTAACAAAAATGCAAATAGCGCATTTTAATATGTATTATCGTAGAATAAAATCCCATCCCACCTCGCTGTTCAGTTCATTGACATAGTTGAAAAGGGCAAAATTTTCTTCTTCTTGTTTCACGAACTGAGCTGCTAGTTTATCAATGTCACTTTCACCACAGAATTCTTTGATCTGCTCCAGTAGATTCTGATAGGTGCTGATCATTCTTTCCATGTTCTCCCTCAGGCTGACTGAGAATTAAAATTGCATTTTTAACACTTTTTACGATTCATGAAATGGTAATCCTTGATTAATAACAGTTTGCATAATCCACTTTCTAATGAGATTAGTCAGCATTTACATAAAACAATTAATTATTTGTGGCTGTTCTTTTAGAAAAACTTGGCTCATGAACAGAGAGTGCTGATTTGAGAGGGTTTTGATCAATGTAATTTTTGTATTGAATGAAAATGTTTTGTCTGGGAATAGAAAAGTTAGCAATAAAATTAAATTATCATTAATTTAGAGAAAAGTTGTCATATTACATAATTGGTCAGGCAACAAGTACAACTTAATTTAAATTCCTGGTCTGAATTTTAGATATTCAGGTGGTTAACTATTTTTGTGACAATTTTATTTGAGATTACGTTTTGAGGAAAATCAGTATAACCACTTTCTTTCTCTCCAATATATTATCCTATTGATAATGCAAATGGTAATACTGCTATTCTGCTCTGCCTCACTCATGCCTGAGGATGAGTTTCTGATTGATTTTATAGATCAGCTGTCTTGCTAACAACTAGTTACATGAAAGTGGCGGTATTTGATGCTCTTACTTTTTTTCTGTGCTTCTTTGGCCTCTAACTCAGCCATTGTTCTTTTCTGACCTTTTGTTGATAAAAACTCTTCAAGTTTAGAGTCATGGTCATATCTTCTGTGAAGCTCTCGCATTTCTTGGCTGTGTTTCTGATGCTCTTGAGTTCCTCGGACCTGCAGTGCCTGCAGCTTGGCTTGCGCCTCCTCTCTGATCAATCAAATGCATACAAATTTATTTTACTATTTTCTACTCTGTAACTTAAAATTTATTTATCTTCAAATATTTTAGAACAAATTTCTGTATCGGGAAAGAACAAGAAAGTGGCAGATTTGAATCATAAATGTTCATCTATTAATTAATGATAATATAGGAAAATATATTTCCTTAAACAGAAAATATTCTAATTATATGAGCAGTAAAAAGTACAAATTCATGGGTTATATACAAACAATATTGAAAAAGATAAATTGATGATAGGGTGATATGAATGAGATTGCTGAAAATAAAAATTGACTGAAATAGAATATGGAAAGTGAGTAAACAAAGGGAAGATTTGTTTCAAGAATTGATAAAAAGTAAACAGAACTACATGCTTCCCAATATCACTCCTTCTAATGGCATAAACCACATTATATTATAGTGGTAGTGTTTTTTAAATGCTTTGATGATCATCTCCTACATATGGGCCCCCATTGAGAATTGAACCAATATCACCAAAGAAGAACATGCAACCAACTTGGCTGTCTGGGAGCCCCATGCTAGCTGTAATAAAGAGTACAGTTAATAAAATATAATCTCGTAACTAGTCTCTAATAACACAGTTGATGTTTTCAGAGTATTTTTTTCTTATTGAAAACACATATTGTATCCCTTTCTAACCAATTGAATACTCCCTTAAAGCTGCATAGGTGCTGTAAAAGTAACTCCTTATAGAGTCCTCCATAAAACACAACGGCTAAGAGACGCTGTGGAGCGAGAATGTTTCATTGGCTACTTTTAAATATTTGCTAGGGGTCATATGTTGGTTGTTTGCCTGATTTTATCCATTGTAGAGCACTCTCTCAGCCCCTAGATAGGAAGTCTGCATATATTTTCAAATGATTCTAAGAGACAATTTAACCCATTAGTGATCAGCTGGATTAAAATCTGTATTAAGAAGGACCCTTTCACATAAGGGGTAATGTTCCCTTGCCAGAGAGTATTTGTGGATATCTTTGATGGTTATTACAATGTCTCCATAATTGAAGACCCTAAGATTTAGTCTACGTCTTACTGTGGCCTACACAAAAGCTGATTTGAGTGTCCATTTAAAAAAACACTGTTGGAAAAGGGATAAAACTTTTTGGTAATAAGTTTAGAGTATGCAAGCAACATTTTACTCAAACATACATAGGAAATAATCTCTTTCAGAAAAAGGATCTGGAATTCGAAGCCAAAGTGGACACATCTGGTGAGCACAAATAATATTCAAATTAGGATAGTTGGATAGGAGTAAAATAACATTTCAAAGGAAGCTATCTGTATCACAAAAATCAATAACATGAGTATGATGCCAAGATTATTTTTACTTATCTCTACGACCTTTCCCAAAATATTATCAAATATATAATGGTCACATTATAAAAATCATATTCATCAATGCAAATAGTAGTGCAAGTAGAAGTCCGTATAACGTGTACTCGATATAGCCGATTTATAATGTTAAACGTCCTTCCTCTTTAATCCAAGAGCAGAGAGTGAGGCAGAATGGAACTATAGGATTTTAATCCTTACACTCAGTGGCAGATCCAGGGGGGGGCTTTGGTGGCTGTAGCCCCCCCCAGAAGTCACAGTAAAAAAATGTATCATCGTTCATACTATTGAGATGTGAAGAAAATATTGTTTATCTACAACGATAGATAATAATAAGCATAATTCAAATATGTATACTGAGTTTAATTTTATAAAATTTCTTACAAAAATCGATAAATAGAAAATGAATCTTTAATCCCAACTCTCAAGCCCCCCCCACAGCTCGATCCTAGATCCGCCACTGCTTACACTAATGCTGATTAATGCTTAAAAGAAGTACGTTCGCGTCAAAAATACCGTATTACCTCGAAAATAACGCGCACCCTTTTGGTGATCGTTAGAATCGATGGCACAAGATTCGTAGCGAGGGGCCGGCCGCATCCTCGGCTCACCCTGGTTCCATATAACTCGGCAAACATTCCACCAATCCGCTATCGATGTTTGGACAATATATATTGTTTACACTGTATCGATGTTTGAACTATATACAACAGTGTAGTCCGATAGTTTTCAATTGAAAGGGAATTGGATAGCCCATCAAACTCTAGGCATAGACAACTACCGACATATTGTATACAGTGTATACGTGTATAAATATACGAATATGTTAGCGTATGCCTGTATAGTACAGACGTATAATGTGCAGCGAATGGTGGTGCCATAGAGTAAGGATGGGTGGTGCGCATTACATTCGCGGGCAAATGATTTTACAATGTCCGACGCTCGAATTTCGAGGTGCCCATTACTCACGATGGCGCGTTATTTTCGAGTTAACACATTATTTTATTGATTCATGCATCATAACGAAACTGCTTTCTCTAATATAAAGTGTGGAAAATTATAGCTCAATAATCGTCGACAAATAATTGAGCCAAGCTTCGTATGAAAACAAATCTCACGGGTGGATCCCAATACGATGGGAACTCAATTAAAAATTCCGGCGCTGACTAGAGGGCGTGAGGGGTTGTCGCCGAAAAGAAATAACAGACGAGGTGATAAGATGTATGGAGGGACAAAGGGGAGAGTGAGAAGTTTCTAATCAAAGCTCCCTGAAGCATCTTTGCCGAGAAAAGGGTGAGGCGAGTTGTGGAAAACAAATGCATGAATTAGGTGACGATAATTTATGCTTTTAATTTATTCTGATCTTTGAAGAGATAAATCGCCTCAGATTACCGTTGGCTTGTCGGACTTCGTCTCTCACGTCAATTGACGATTCCGAGATATGCCTCCTGCAGACAAACATAGAAAAGTGGCACTCGTTATATCGATGCTTCAGAAATGGACACACGCTATAACTTCCTATCTTTTCTTAGTTCCACAGTAAATTTATTGTGCGACCGGTTTCGACTATGGTCTAGTCATCTTCTGGCAGAAAATACAAAAAGTGACACACGTATATATACAAGAGACAACAATAAGCAAAAGGGTGGGGTAAGTCTAAGGGTTGGGAGAGGATGAGGGGAGAGGAGGAAGCAGGTTGACGAGCGACAGCAGGGGGGAGGAAGCATTGAAAAGGTACACATTGGTCAGGTTAAAGGCATTTCTTATGTGAATTAAAATTTCCATTTGCTCAAAAATATCGAGCTTAGGGCCCTTTGGTAATTGATGTAGAAGCTTAGCCTGAATATATATATATATATACGTGTGTCACTTTTTGTATTTTCTGCCAGAAGATGACTAGACCATAGTCGAAACCGGTCGCACAATAAATTTACTGTGGAACTAAGACAAAGTGTTCTCTTCCTTTCCTACGTTATGGAGTTCCACAAAGTTACAGCTTCGTCAATTGATTTTACTTCCTATCTTCTTTGCAGTGAGACGGACAACGGCCAATAAATCACTCGCTATAACGCAACTCTCGTTATATGCCGTACTCGTTATGATGGACTTCTACTGTATATATAACAAATATCTCAATTTCATTCACAACAAGAGATGACTACCCGTTATAATGGAAGTAACTTACCTATCCTTTTGGCAGTGAGACGGACAAGGGCCAAAAAATCATTCGACTATAACACGACTCACGATATATGCCGTCCTCGTTATAACGGACTTCTACTGTATTTTTTTCGATTCATATTTGTACATCAATTTTCAAAACTTAATTAAATTTTCAATACACCCATATTCTATGTATAAAATTTGGAGAGATTTATGAAATTATTCTAAATCGATAAAGGAAAACAATATGACAATATATAAATTATTAACAATAACAATGCTATAATATTATGATCCATGACTTTGAAAAGATTTACTACTGCTTATATGTTAGGCACCTTATTGTAAGACCTGAGGGACTGAGAATACTGATTGCCTTAAAAATCAGGAATTTTGATAAGCTCTTAAACAAGTTAAAGATTGGTATACCAATCTTTAACTTTATATTATATATATATATTATAATCCTATGAAAAAATACACGTTTTAGATTCCGAATTGGCTACCAGTCACCTTACACATAGCTCTTAATAGTAGGGACATAGAGGAACCTCTCTGAAAACATGGTGGATTAATACTCCTCCAGTGAGCAAGCATATTCCAAAACATAGGAAAATATTCAACTGGCCTGTGGTCATATGCTTGAGTGGCTTGGTCAATTAGTTCACTCATGAATTTCTTTCCAGTTATGATCCGATTGATTAACTGCTGGTACAAAGCATTGAATCGCCCTCTTTCTTTCAGAAGATGATCAATTTCTTCACGGAGTGTGGCATTCTCTGCTAAAGTCTTATTAAATTTGATACTAACCTGTCAATGGGAGAAAAAATTCTCGTCAGTGAAAGAAAAGCATTGATAGAAGAAGAGATAATTCAGTTAATTATTTCATTTACTTACATTATCCAATCTATTTTCTAACATCTTTACTGCTTTTTGTGATGCAACCTGTTTCTCTTGGTAAGTATGGTCGCTTATGTCCTTTCTTTTGATTGCTGCGATTTCTTTTACTACTTTCTTAATTTGATATTCAAGTTCCGCCAGCTGAATTTAGGATACATTCAATGAGGTGCACTTAAGATACTTTTGAAAATTTTATCTTAACATATTCTGGAGAATTGAAAAACATGAAGTTGCACTAAATTTAAAGAAATTCTAAGATGGTACTTAACCTGAGTCTTCTCTTTCTTTAATTCCGCATCGTATTTTTCCATTAACTCAAATAATTGTCTCAATGTAGTTGTGGTTTGATTGTCAATATGTTTACTCCAGGAAGAGTTTGATACTTTTATATTCAAAGACAATTCCCTCTTTTCTTCTTCTAATGCTTGTATCATTTTCCTGAATGGGAATGAGATGGGGAAGCACATATATTTTTAATCGTACAACCGAGAAGGCAATGGAGAAACCAGATATTGTGGAAACAGAGCTGGAGGTAGAAGAGGAGGCCCAAGAATAATGAGATCGGAGACAATAGAAGCAATGAAGAACATGAAAAATGGAAAGGCTACAGGAATAGACCAACTGCCAATAGAATTCTTTAAGTGTTTAGAGGGTGAGGGTGTAAAAGAAACAGTTGAATTGTGCAATTAGATCTATGATACTGGAATATGGCCGGATGACTTTGTCAAGACAATTATGGTGCCAATCCCAAAAAAGCAGGCACCAAAAAGTGAAAGGAACACAGAACAATAAGTATCATAGCCCATGCTGCAAAAATACTACTGAGGGTTTTCAATCAAAGACTTCTAGGAGTAATGGAAAATAATATAGGAGAGGAACAATTTGGCTTTAGAAGAGGAAGGGGCACTAGAGAAGCTATTGGATTATTGCGAATAGTTGGAGAAAGATAAGAGAAAAGGAGTAAGCTTATGTTTCATTGATTTGGAGAAAGCTTTCGACAGGGTCGAGTGGGATAAGTTAATGGAAATTGTTAAAATTAAGAGATTGGAAGGACAGGAGGCTGATAAGGGGATTGTAATGAACCCAGAAAGTGGTGGTGAAAGTTAATGGGAAATTGACAGAGTGGATTGGGTCGAGGGGTAAGGTAAGTTGTCTTTCACCAACATTATTTAAGCTCTATATTGAGGATATGATTAGCAACACCCTGGATGAGGAAAAAGGGATAAGTATTGGAGGAAGAGAAATAAAATGCTTCAGATTTGCTGATGATATGGTTATCCTGGCCAATGACAACCAGGCACTCCAAGGAATGATAGGATGTTCAGAAGAAGAAATGGAAATATATGGGATGAGAGTAAACGCCAGTAAAACAAAAGTTATGAGAGTGAATGACGGAGAATTTGTTAATGTTGTAACAAATGAGGGCAGAAGAATAGAGCAGGTTAAAAGGTACAGATATCTGGGGAGCATGCTGACGGAGGATTGGGAGAGTAGTACGGAGATCAAGACAAGAATAGCTATGGCAAAGGAAGACTTCTATAAGAAGAGAAATGTGCTCTGCAGTAGTATTAATCTAGAACTGAGGAAGAGATTGGTTAAATGTTATGTATGGAGCATTATGTTAAATGGATGCAAAACATGGACCTTGGGAAGAAAAGAGAAGGATAGGATTGATGCTTTTGAAATGTGGGTGTGGAGGAAGGTGGAGAGAATAAGATGGGTGGATAGAATAAGTAATGATGAAGTGCTAAGAAGAGTTAGGGAGGAAAAAAACATTACAAAATACAAAAGAGGAAAGGAAGCTAGATCGGACATATTGTAAGAGGGAAGGGGATATTAACTATTGCAATTGAAGGAACGGTGGAAGGAGAAAAGAGAAGAGGAAGAAGAAAGCTAAAGTTAATAGATAAGATGAAGAGAGGATTCTACAAGAAGACCATAGAAGAGGCCCGGGACAGGATTAATTGGAAACAGTTGTGGTATATGGGACCTGCCAACAGGCAGAATACCAGAAGATGAGACAACTGAGAATTTTTCCGTCATGCAATTTAAAAAAATCTATCAGCTCTCTATACATTTTAATTCAATTACTAACTTTTGTTTACTCAACAGAAATTTCATCTCTTCAGAATATGCAGCTCTATCACCTTCCATAATCCTATATTGCCGTTGCAGACGATTAAGTTCTGCCTCAGCCATTTGATCCATCTCGAGCTCATCTGGATCAGGTGCTTTTCTCGACATTACCTTTGAGTCGTAAAAATACGATATAATCAAGATGACGTTTATTGTAAACGAAATACATACAGAGCGCTGACGTTCAATTGAATGATCAAGAACTTACAGCCATTATACAAGTTTCCAGAAAATGTTAGAACGTCAAGAGTGGTATACAAAATTCAGTATCATTTCAAGTTCACTCAAAGTAAACAGTTGCCATGGTAACCCATGAGACCGATGGCGAAACTTCATAGGATTAGTTAATTTTTTGAGCTGATGGATCAAAGTTCGGCTTTTCAGTATAGCAGTTAATTTAATGATTTAAAATAAGTCTAAGAAACTTCTTCAAGAAAACATTTTCGTAAAATTTTACATCAAAACAATTTAGTGACGAAACAGACTATTGGTTTTTAGTTGACCAATGGTATTGAAGGTATGGCGATTGTTATGCTTTGATTAAAGAAAGGTTGGGGTATGTGATATTGCTTACTTGATTGTAATGGGAAGTGTTCATATGTTCTAAGTTTCTAAAGAAGTGGCAGAATAATTCAGTGTTCATTTCCTTATGCTTCAGTGTAATATTAGCTGCTATTCCACCGAATAATCTCAGGTAATACACCTTATGTTTGTATACCTCCATGGCGTCCTAAGATGCCTCTATTTTGTTTCACATCCATTTTCTCTTGGCTTAAGTCTTCCATTTCTTTTAGTGTATTTTATCGTGATCTGCATCGTAAAAATTAGGAACACACTCGCGCCCCCACTGTTTACCGTAATCTTGTGTTGAGTTCTTCCGTAGTATTTCTAGATAGCAATTTTAAATGGAAGTAGAGAATTTATTTTGGCATAAGTTATGAAGATCAGCTGTAGTGCTTTTGCTACAACTTCAAGTTTTAGATTCCATATTTATTTTGCGTTTCTCCTGACATTTTTTCTAGAACATTCCACCTATAATTTCAAATTGAATTTTATTTTGGTATTTATGTTGTGTCATTAACATTTAAATTGTAATCTACCACTTCTCCGTTTTCATTTCGTGGATATTTCATAATCCCGTAGTCTAGAAAATTTGAGGGTTTTTGATGTTTGACAAACCCATGATGACGCCGTTGTTTGTCTGATGTCATTTTATTAACATTTTATGAAAATCCAAAATATTTTTAATAAATCGAAATAAAAAGTCTATGTACTAGTTTTAGATATATCATCACAGCAAATAGCAGGATTTGTGCGAGTGATGAAGAATTAGATACAAATTATTTGTATTAAACTTTTTATTGGATTGGATTTTTCAGCACCCACAAATGGAAACCACCCGAGCTTCCTTTTCTGCGAGCATGAATTTTCCTGTCCTCTCTCAAGTATTAAACCACGGCGGCGATGGGACTGATGGCTGGTGTCAGATTCCACCGTCGACCATGCCATGGGGAATACCAATGGCAAATCAGCCAACTGTTGTAAGGTGAGATAGGCAACATTTATCATATTTTAAAATTTCTACGTAAATATATCTTATTAAATTTGGAAATAATTTTTAATGAAGTATGTGTCATATAAATATTGCCCATGTATTTCCTTATTCAGCATGATCCAATGTATGTCTTGTGAATCATCCTGCATTTTACAAATGTGATAATCAGTTATCTTTATTAACGATTGTGCGTTTCCTTTGGTAATAAGTAAATAGTAATGATGTCAAGAGTAATGCTGCCCTTTTGCTTTTGTGTAAACTTCTTTCTTGATTCACCGTAGTAGTCTAAAGGGATTTAGTAGATGAATCTCAATTTGCCTTGGATTTATTCTCTCTGTTTCATCATTCCTTCCTCAACTACCATTTGCAGTGTACCGTGAACAAAATAATACTTTCAAGATATTATAAGGGTTAGAAATTTCTTAAAATCTGTAGTAAATTAGTACTGTGTCAATATTTCATGTTAATTTATGGGCTGTCGAAAGAAGGGGAGAGTAAATTGCTTTAATTTATCAACAGTCTGATATTTTCCTCTCAGGTTCACTGCTGGGCCAACAGCTCTTATGAAAACATGTGATTTGATAAAATGTGGAGACTTTTTTCACACCAAAAGAAAGCTGGAAGATGACATGGATAGGTAAGTCGTGAATTAGTCCCTGCTTATGAATTGAAAGGAAAGTCTGACTTTGTGTGTATGATGATGGCATTAAATAGGGGATTCAGTTGGAAAAGAAAATTTCTCTTACTCATGATGGGACTTTTTTGCAAGTTACAACTACTGCATTCCAAGTGCAAGTGAATTGATTAGAGAATTTCTTGTATAGTGGGGGGAGTCTCAAGTTTGCTAAAATTGGCTAATCCCAAATTTTAATCCGCTTAATTTGTTGAAAGGAATCATTTCCTCTGTTAAATTATTTAGTGCTCTTGTTTAAAAAAAAGGGGTGAAAAAACTTGGAATTTGCAACTCCTTTCTCAGATTTGTTTCCTCTCTTTCATAAATGAATTGTCAATTACTCTTGGGCAGATGTTGGATGATTACCTGAATCTCCTAGAAGAATGTCTGCTGCATGGTAGAGATAAATCTCACCTCTGTGTTTATGTGAGCCTTCAAAATAAACACTGTGAGAAGAGGCATGTTGTGTGTGGCCCTGCTGAATTATCAAGTGAGTGTGATGTGTGAGAGTCACGTACGAGGCATCAAAGCACTTAGTTATATAATGCTCATATTTTAAGTCTCTTGTTTGAGTAAAACCGCAATTATGTTGTCTGTTCTCAGTTGAGAATATAATTAAATAAGTACTTCATTTGGCATTCATATGTTTAAGAACTAATAGTTCTGCCTTCTGGGTAAACACAGGTATCGAAGCTACATTTCTTAAGTATGCTTAACCCATCGCTATGCATTACGTAGGCAAGTACATACAAGTCTAAGCAATTCACAGTCATTCATAAGCATTCCGAAGTAAACTTAAGTGATGCCAACTGTAGGATCTGTTGCCATCAACAAAGTGTGCTTTAAACCAAATTAATATTTCAGCTTCTTGATAACACTGACATTGCCTTATGACCATATAAATACTTTACAGAATGATCACGTACTTTACCTTAGAAATGGCAACCTTCTGTTTTGCTGTTTTTATACTTCTTATAAATGAAACTATTCAACCAATATTAACATATTTATTATACTGCTCCAATGTTGATTAATTATTTGATATTTCCTCTAGTAACTTGGAATCGTTTCTCATACCCATTGATATTAGCAGTAGTTTTGTGTTTAAAATTCTTTCACAAAACAGAAGATTTTCATTTCCAAGGTAATATTGATAATTAGTGTAACAAATAATTCTTTAGGAAAGTGAGTGTAGTAACATGTGGTGCCACGGCCCCACCTTACAGCGCGCCATCCTCCTCCTCCCTTTTTTCTCATTGACTGATGTTGTGGCCGATGCAGTCATTCTCCTCTTTGATCTTTTGGAGTATGGGTCTCCATGTCTTATTCAGGGCGTATCCTTGGTCTCGATTTATGCTGTTGGGTTCAATTGCAATTTCAATTGATTCCTTCAGAATGCGATCCAAGAACTTTGGTGCACTGCAAACGGCTTTTGTTTCGTTAGTTCATGCTCTTTTAAGTCTGGTTTCAATCGTTCTTCCAGTTTCTCCTATATATACTTCCCCGCATTCACATGGGACTCTGTACACTCCCGGGGTTTTTAGTCCAAATTGATCTTTTACTTGAGAGATGAACTGCTCTTATATTGTGTTTTCCGAGGGTTCTAGCTATGATCCTCGAGACTGGGCCAACATATGGGATGCATTCAGTTGCCACTGGTTCCTCCTCATCTTCCTTTACTTTCTGCCGTCTGTTCTTTTTAAGAGCTGAATTCACCTCCTGGATTTTGTGGCCATTTTGCAGGAAAGTGGTGTTGAGATGCCTTAGTTCCTGGTTTAAGGATTCCGAAATGGCATATGCCCTGTGGGTTAGGGATGAGAGGACCGATCTCAATTGCGCCGGATGGTGACGGCTTCCTCCATTTAGGTATAGGTCAGTGTTTGTTGATTTTCTATAGACACTGTGCCCTAACGACCCATCGAGCTTTCGTCTGATGAGGATATCCAGGATTGGCAGTTGGGCATTCTCTTTTATTTCCATCGTAAATGTGATGCTTGGATGCTGGCTGTTGAGGTGTTTGTGGAACTCTTGGAGTGCGTCTTTTCCATGCGGGCAGATGATGAATGTGTCGTCGATGTATCTGTAGAAGCACTTTGGTTGTTTGGGTGCTGTTCTGAACACTTCTTCTTCAAACTTCTCCATAAAGATGTTGGCGATGGCTGGTGAGAGAATTGCCACTCTGTCACATTGCTCTTACACTTCTCCTTGATAGAGGCAGTATGTTGACGTTAGAGTGTGGTGGAAAAGGTCAACTATTCTTTCTTCAAAGTGTTGCTTTAGTATCTCGATTGTGTCCTTAACGGGAACTTTCGTGAATAGTGATACCACGTCAAAACTCACTAGGATATCATTAGGTTCCACCTTCAGTGTGGAGATGGTTTTCACAAACTCGGTTGAGTTCTTGACATGGTGATCGTTCTGTCCAATGAGTGGTGCTGGTTGCTTCGAAAGGAATTTTGCCACCAAGTATGTGGGAGAGTCGATGGCTAAACTCAGATTTGTAAGAAATATATTTTTAATCTCGAAAGTTTTAGGGCACCTTACTTGCTTAAAAATAGGGGACACTTATCTGAGCATTCAACTCAATGGAATTTATGAAAAATTAGCAACTTAAAAGCTGATTTAGGCAACAGTACCATACACGTGCATACTATACAGATCTCGAAATTTTCCGCTTAGGAAATTATTTTCTTCCTTTTTTTACAGGTAACTTATATTTTTGTTATATTATTTCATCTTCTTAACTTCCAAGCATTCTTTATCGTTTTGGGTATGAATTCTTCTAAGATACATAATGTCGGAATTCTAGCATCTATTATAATTCGAAGGTTTACAGTTGCATATTGGCTGCAAATTCTTATTCAAATCCACTCGTATCATTTATTAAACCCTTGATGGCTGAGCCAAAACTACAGAATTCTAAGTATCATTAGTTCTATTCTATAATGCCCCAAATTTTCCATTTTTTCTATAATAAAGTGTGACACAGATTTCTGGAAATTTATCTCACATACTTTCTGAGAATTTTCATATCAAGAATCAGGATATTTTGGCAGATGTGCATCTGTAACGTTTAAGGTAAAGATTCTGGGGATAAATTAAATAAAAGATAAATAGCAGCCTTGGTTTAGTTAAATTAAATGTTTGGCAGATCTTCTGCTATAGAATAATTTAGTATAAGATGCACTTATCCAATTCAAAGTAAGTAGCGAGATGTGCAGATTTAAATTAACTCCACTGGTGAACTCTTATAACCAACAGGAACGAAGAATCAAAAATACGCCCAGCCAAATCACAAACCTGAAGATTTCAATTGAGGAATTGAAAAAAGCAAATAACAAATACGATGACTCAAACAATGAACAGGAGTGATAAAAGAAAAAGTGTGACTTAGTAAGCTAGGAAGACCACAGAAAAGTATGATAAATTAAACTCCACTGGTGAACTCTTGCAGACAAGAGGAGGGAAAAGTAAAAAATAATCATAGTCAGACCACAAATATGAAGATTTAAATTGAAGAATTCGATCAAAGAACGGAAACGAACAACAAATAAGATCCTTGTGGAAAATCACAGTTAAAACGATCCGCTGTCACCCAAATATGTTATCTCAGCCTAATAAGCGAGAGAGGAAGATCCCACAAAGATAGTAGGATGCTATCTGACAACTGTAAGGAGGATACCACCTAACTGCTCATCAATTAAGTAATGTGAATGACCAAGAAACGCAAAGGACTCAAACATTGTATGTAATTGGAATCTGAAGATAATTTAATTTAATTACCACCCAAACTAATTGATTAACTCAGCCTTCATTGTCTTTCGTACATTGTAATGTAACAGGGTGAATCTCTTATTAAGGAATCATACAAAGTAAGGAATAGATGAGAAATAATGATAGAGATCTAACTTCCTTCGTCAGTGAGCTTGTAATCTACTCTTCATGACTGTAATTGTGTACCTACAATTGCTGGGTAGCTTCTTACAGAAAATTACTGGCTATCCATGTAATATATCATCCTCTTTAATCATCAGCTTTATGGGCCTAAAGTCCTCGAGTATTTTTATGGGATAACACATGAGCTTGGATTCAACAATGGGATCCGTTGTCAGAGGGATGAGTTGTTTACAACCTTGTATTTTCACAAAATTTTCGTATATTTCACCAATATTCTTGCAAATTCGAATAGAAAGTTTGATTCCGCAAATAAAATAATCTTCCGAATAATGTAAATGGAGTTAGACTTAGCACAGGAAAGCGTGCAACATAACCCAAGGTTGTACGAGAAGAGAAAAAGTGACATGGGCGTATTTTTTTTTAATAGTGGCTGGGCGTATTTTTTTTTCTCTTCTCGTACAAAAATAATATTCATTACATTTTCTTTCTTTTGGTGTTTGTCTCGTTAACGTGCGACTATTCCTTCTAATTTAATTTTGCAAAAGAAATAAATAACCCTGCATGCGATGAAAATGAGTTGTACATGTATTCTTTATGGAATGAGCTATCTGGCTTTGAACCCCATAAAATTTTCAAATAAAACAGCAACAGTGATTCCTTCCAGGTCACAGAGGACAGGTGTATAAAGTTTAAAGCAAATCGGGCAAACGGCATGGTCTCCAATCTAAGACACACCCACCTACAAACACCTGCAGAATTTCGATTTTATTTATATAGATTTGTTTGTTTAGCATAGTCCTTGATCCATTTGCTGGCAGAATCGCGAGCCTAGGGGCACTCATCCACTGACTCCTCATTACTTGATTAAGATGAGTTCTTTCTGCTTCTGAATAATGTTTGAAGAGATACCTCAGTTTTCTTTTCCGTAAGATTCTGAGCCATTACAAAAGTTTCATCAAATAACATGTAAAATCCACTTTCCCTTTGAAAATATTAGATGATCCTTAAAGGGGCCACGCTGGTAATAAAGGTGGAATGAAAAGGATTTTCTTCAACTACAAAAGGAAATTATATAGATATGGAGGACTTACATATAGTTTGTAGCTATTTGAGCTGCAGGAAAAACTGTGAAATCCTGTGTACGTCATTGAAAAGTAATCACTGACTATAAACATCAATAGATTGCAAAAGCAGGTGATGTGGTCATGATAATAGTCCTCATGAGTCTACTCAATAATAAGGAAAGGGTTAAAGTATCTTTACAGGAGCATGGGCCCATGGAAAAACTGACTTGAAAATAGTCTGACGACACTGCTTTGAGGATCCAAGAGGCTGCTTTGACCATCTAGCATTCTGCCTCAACCAATCTAACATCCTAACGATTGTGTTGCCAGTGTCTTGATGAGGTCGTGGACATTGCTGCTTAGTCGGACAAAACCACACTTTCCCTTCTCACAAGTTCCCAAAATGGCTTGTTAGAATCTTCTGGTCAGGTAGCTTAGATCAGGGGTACTCAATGACCCTGAAGTGCCTGAAGCGATCTCGCACAGCCCCTGCCAAACTTCGATAAATAGATTTTTTTATTTGTTTCAGCATTATTTCTTGGAATTGCACTATCTGGGATAGAGTGGAGGTTTGGTGGGGAAAGGGTCAGAAACTTGGTTTTCCTGGTCTTGGGTTTTGTAAACATTCTACCTCTCTTATCGCCTATGTCCAGATTAACAAGACGCATATCTATGTCATATTTAGTTCATTATACGAATGCGAACATTCAGCTCGGCTCAGATTATCAATGTATCAAACTCCTCGTAGTCAAGGACTGCTGCTTTTCGGAACGCAGCGGTGCACATGCAGGGAACACCTTCGTACCAGATGTATTCCCCGTTATCAAATCTTCTTCGGAGATAAAGACTTTCTCACATGAGAGGTTGTGATGAAATTATATATGTTGTAATATTTTGAATCTTATTTACCATGGAAAGTTTTTTTTTTTCAAACAGCCTACGGTTAACTAGTAAAGTGATAATATTGCCAAGGGATGGCCTGAACGTCACCATGGACAGAAATGTTATGTGGTGCCCGCTTCGCTTTCGTAAGCACCCTTTGGTGCACGGGCACCAAAAATGGTTGAGTACCCCTGGCTTAGATGGTTAAAGCAGTCTTCCAGATAGTGGAAGATCCTGAGTTCAATTCCAGGCCCAGTCAGACTTACTTCAAGGCTGTTTTTCCATGGGATACTCATTTACACCGGTCGTGGTGGCTGAGTGGTTAATGTGCTAGCGCGTTAATGCTCCAACTTCACGGTCCTGGGTTCGAATCCAGGCTAATCAGATTTTTCTGGTTAGGGAATGGTTGTCTGTGTATGTTGTGTGTGTGTGTGATATTAGTAAAATAGAATGCAAAAAAGGAATAAAATTAAGAAAATGGGTTAATTGGAGGAATTTAGGCTTTCCAAGGCTAAAATTTGCCCAAAAAAGAAAGACGGCATTATTATTATTTATATCTTAAAGGTTACTGATTCTGACTGATAGAAGCTAAACATTTTGGAATTAAAATCTTCAAGTGGGTGTTTGTGTTACCTCTTCTCATAGGTGGTTACCATGACTAAGTCACTACCCTTTAGTGTGAGAATGGATATGGCGATAGTATTTTTTGAGAATATGATAATGAGAATTTATTGAAAACACCATAAATCATCACTTAAAATTCATTACATTACAAAAATCAAATTTCAAAACCTATACATACTCATTCGCAGTAGAATTTAGTTCAGTGAAGATTAAATTCATAACATTCTTTTCATGGGAGTGAATGTGTACTTGTTTTTATGGTGTTGCTGTTCCTTATTGTCTAGAATGAAGATTTTCAGAAATGTTGTAGCTTGTAGTAATAACATGGAAGAAAAGGTAAGCTCATTGTATGTTGTGGTATAACTGAAGGAAGTCTTGACTTGATATATATACTTCAGTATGTGTATGTGTGTGTGTGTATATATATATACATACATACACAAAAAATATATATATATACATACATACACAAATATATATATATATATTTATATGATTGCAAATATGAGTGTTGCATGTTCCGGGTTTCTCTCTAATGAATTTCTGATGACAGTTTCGCTGGCAGGACAGTCAGGGAAACAAACTTCATCGCGGTGAAACCCAGAACATGCAACAATTGAGCAACCGACCCTAGCGGAAACCTTTGCACTAATAATTGGATGTACTTTTAAATTCAAGCCTAAGGAATGTCTTCCATGGAAGTCACAAAAAGAAAAGACGTGAAAGCACTTAGTCAATTTCATTTTAGAGCTAGCAAAAATCAGTCTTTAGGAGTATACAAAAAGCTTCCATTTGCATTGCTATTATGGATATATGCCAACTGTATGAGTTGACCCATCCAAGGTGTCTGTTATTTTATTCTTATAAACTTTAAAACTTCATATATTGAGTATGCAAGTTGTGGAATGAAAGAATTTGGCTATCGCCTTTGTTGGAAGGCTTTTCTTTTCACAGTACAGTTCAAGATTGCTCTTGTGTATCCATTCCATGTTGTCAATGTCATTCTATATTCTGAAGGGGTTTGTTCTATAAATCAGAATTCTATATTTTGGTCGTAGGCTCCCATTCTAATGCTACAAGTAACCATAAGAGAGACCAAGAAAGTCTTACTGAATTACTGAAAGAGAATTTTTAAAAATTAATATCAGTTGAGAAATTTTTAAATTAGGGCTTTAATAATCATAAATAATTTGAATTGATTTGAATTAGACATTTGCAATTATTGAACCCTGCCTTAGAGATTGAGGTGGAAGGGGTTAGGGTGTAATGAATAGGATATTTAATGTAGGGTGAAAGTATTCTGGCATTGATACTTGAATAGTACCGACTGCATGCTTGGCTTTTCCATGACTGTGCCCACTGCTGTGGTACACAATGCTTAGTTTTATTCATCATTCTCTCTATGTAAGCCTCTCTGCAGCTTATATATCTTCCTAATTGACTATTCAAGGATTGGTTTCCTAAGTCTTTCCTAGTGTTAGTTCAACTAATTCATTCATTCAATTTCTTACCTTAATATTTTGTTCAGCTTCAGTCAGTCTCAATTTAGAAGGTTGAGAAATCGTTTTAATGAAAGAGGACATCAAAATTCATCTCCTATTCAGAGGGAGCGTATGGATTGGATTCAAGCCATCCTGCTTTTCTTTATTCCTATTCAGTTCCCTTTGGTTTTATTCTTGTTGCCGATTTCTTTTTCCTCATTCTTGGTTCAATTAATTTTTGGTATTTAACTATTGAGGACCCTTGAATGGTCAGCTAGGTTCAGTATTGATATCAGACCCTGATCAAATTCTGTGAAGAATTCTGCTTATGCAACATTATCCCAGCTTCATTCATATCTATTGCTATAAATCATTTCCAAAAAAATCTTGGACTGTACTCTGGAATTGCTATTAATTTTATATGGAACATCTATATCATCTGTTAATATCTGAAATTTCACCAAATTTATTTCTATCTCACCCTTATCCTTGTCTAAAATTCAAATGTTGATGACATGAAAAAAGAATTAGGTAAGTTACTTTGGTTGAAAGTAACTCCTTGTCGACTGCCTGTGGCGCTTCATTATCAGTTTAATCTCTCACTATATGGAGATATTTTATTTCAAAATATTTCAATCAGGATTATTTTCTTAAAACTAACTTGCTATTATTGGCAGATCATAACTTGGAAATACGTATTGACTTACATGTTCTTTCTCCAAAGAAATAGATGTATAATTTCATTTCATGTTTGAGTCATTTTTCACCTAATAGAGTATTTGAATTAGGTTCTCTTTGAAATCAATCTAATTTATGCAGTTGATTTTAATCTTGGGCAATATTTTCAGCTTAGGGTCTCATAAACAGCTCATCACAGAAGAGAAAATGGCTGCTAGGTTGAGCGAAATCCACATCAGCTCGAACTTTGCTGGGCAGCAATCGGCACCCACTACAGCTACTTCTGAGACAAAGGTATAGTTTAAGTTAGTCATCTTTAGTTATCATGTGATAAAAATGCAGTGCCTTTCCTAGACATCCTGTATCCAGCTTGTTGCTTCCTTCCATTGTATTCTGCAATAATGCATTACCCATCCCCATTAATCTAACGTCCTCCCTCATACCATACTGTCCTAAAGATTCAGGATGCACCATCCATCCAAAATGAGTCACCACACAGTCAATTTAGTATGAAAAACTTCTCAGAGCAACTGCACTCCATCTCTTATCTGTTACAGCTGTGTTTCTAAGAAAATTGGGCCTCTTTGTCCTCTATCACCATTGATTCACCACCAATTCATCTAGTTAATTTCTTAATGGTCTTAATTTCTGCTGGTGGATCTCTTCGATTGGTACTAACTCTACTGGCTCCTGTATCCTGCATAGAGAATCATATAGTAGTACAATGGAGTAAAAGTTATCCAATTATGCAACATGACCCTTTTCTTTTTAACATTTTGTAAGATAACTCTCTATCCTTGGTGCTTGGAAGTGTGACTGTGATTCCAAAAATATTCAGTTCCACGTGGTAATTGTTGGTATGAGTAAAATTGCCTTGTATTTTTTCATCCATTTCAACTTTAAAAACTTTGTATATCAGATAAGATAACACACCAGTAACATTCAGAAATACACTAAGAACTCAGAATCTTGATAATAACGACTTCTTCAAAGAGCAGGAGAGAGCAACTGAATACAATGCGTTAGTGAAGGAATATGGCTACCCTATAGGATTGAACCTAAACAGCAAAAACGACAGTGAGTTGCAGAAAGCTAGATACCGAATTGACGTACATTTACGCTTAAACCCTGCAATCCACCAGTGGCGCATGGCAGGGGGTGTAAAACACCAACATGCCTATCTAACCTGAAGAGTTATTAGCTTCTCTTATACTTTGCTGGAAAAAAGACTATAAGTAACTATCTGTCGTGGCAACTACTTCCCTGTATCGCTTTTTTGTTTTCTCCCGAAGACCGTGAAATTATATTACTGGGATAACAATATCAGCTATCTCCTCTCCAAAATCGGTAGAGATAAATTTATCAAAAAGCTTTTGCTGATACTCAAGTCTTCTATCACTCATTTTTTAGTATAGGATTTTATCATAGCAGAAACACTGCTGTCAAATCTAAAATCTCCCTTGACGAACCTTGCTGCTCTACATTGAACCATCTCGAGATCGGAAATTAATCCTACGTCAGAATCCCAAATCGCACACCAATACTCAAGTAGAGGTCAGGGAAAAGTACGCAATTTCTTTTACTCTCGATGAACATCCCCTAAGGATTCTGCTGGCTAACCTTTATATTCTATTCGCCTTTCCTATTATGCTTTGAATATGCTCTTTGAAGGAAAAATCACTACTTAGCATAATCCCTAGGTATTTATGATGCATCACAAGCACCTAAGGTTTTTCCTGAAGTTCTATTAGGTATGCAGATAACGTTGGTGGACTGTGTGAAAGTCATAGCAACGCACTTCTTTACATTCAGCTTGAGCTGATAATCCTCTACACCAACCTCCTATAATATTCAGATCGTTCTGCAAACAACCAGTGTCATCTTGAGTTACGATCCCTCTATACACAACAGGATCATCAGCGAATAACCTAACCTTGCTTTTAACATTATCCATAACATCGTTAATATAAATCAGGAACAAAATTGGTGCTAATACACTTCCCTGTAGAACACTTCATGTGACGCAAACCTTATCAGATAAATTCCATCCAACACAACTCACTGCAATCGGTTACCAGGAAATGACTTTATCCACACAACAACTTTTCTGTTAATCCCATAAGCCATTAATTTATGAGTTAATTTTACATGCGATACTCAATCGAAAGCTTTTCTGAAATTCAGAAATATGGATTCTGTTCTTATACCCTTATCAGCTGCTCTACTTACATCGTTGAGAAAAAGGGCTAACTGGGTATCACATGACCTACATTTACGGAAACCATGTTGACATTGACTAATTGCCCCCTTATCACTTAGGGAATGCATTATTGAACTTGCTATGATGTGCTCGATAGTATTACAAAAAATTGACGTTAAAGATATCGGACGGAAGTCTTCTCGGACGGAAGTTTCGAGGAACATCCTTCCTATAGGAGCGTCCAAGGTGTTCCTATAGAATATGATAAGAAGGGGAGCAAGCTCATTCGCCAGTGTTTGAATGACGAGTGATGGTATACCTTCTGGTCCTGGCGCTTTCTTTTTGTCTACTTGTTGAAAAACTTCTCTATTCCATCCACCGACTACTCGATTGCTTCCATCTTTGAATCAACACGCATAGAAAAATCGTTTCTGCATCCATCCTCTAAAGTAAAGCTTTCCTGGTAGTGTTGATTGATATGATTTTCTTTTCCTACAGATTCAGTAATCGTTAATCCCACATCATTAACAAGGCTTGGTGCTGTCTACCTCGATTTTCTCTAGCTTCTTCATCCGTACGTGTAAAATCCTTTGCTTCCTATGCAACGCTCGCAACTTAGATTTCATCCATCCTTACTCTCCCTAATGGTTTTAAATGGGACAAATCTAGCTAGGCTTTCTCTTAATATTCGGAGAAATTCCATCCAGCTATCCTCAATAGTATTACCTCTCAAAAACAACAGAAGTCTTCCCTCCTTGCATTAATGAAATCCATGAATTCCGAAAATCTCGCTTTGCGAAACATATAAACCTACCGGAATGGCTTGAGGGATTTTTCTATTTCCATTTTCATAAGTGCAATCGGGTTATACCTATTATTTCATAATAGTATTCGGATGTCAGCAAAAACAACATCCGAAGGATGAACAAATATCTTCAGCTGGCACAAGATCGACGACGGCTCGAGCCACTTGAGGTTATGAAATTTTTCCACCAAAATCATAGTGCTTTGGCAGTATCAATTGAATGCCTTATGGTAAAATACTTAAGATTGCATATGAAAGGCAAAAGAAACTAGCCAGAGGAATGATTAGTTGATTGTGACGCATTGGTCTGCCTATCATTGGTCAGCGCACGCTTTGTAGATCCTCTATTATGTTTACTTTTCATTCAAACTTTCGGCTTAGTGCTTTGGATTTGAAAAAAAAAGAATGTTTTATGTTTCTTTTTGAGTGCTTTACAGGCAAAAAACATAAATTTTAGCCTAGTAGTGTATTATATTTTTAAATGGGAGAAAGAATTATTCTATAACATTAAACTTGTTATTATGTAATTGTTGCTAAGAAAAATGTTTAAGCAAAATCTCTTGAAAACGAAAGAGAATGGTTGTCCTAAAGCAATGCAAGTATTTTCAGCAAGATCCTTATCATCAAACATTTTTGATATGCCGTGGGCTATAGTCGACAACTGCACTCTAGAGGAAAGAAAATTTGTCGAAGGTTTATTTATTAATTGTTTGGGATAGAGCATTTTTTATAAATGGAATTAATTTATTCTTTAATTTCACATTTAAAGGATAGACTACATGAATTAAAACTGAAATCTTGATGGACAAATTTTGTACACGAGAAAGGTGCTGTTTTGACTAAATAATGGTGCTTTTAAAGTTTCATTTGATAGAATGAAAAATTTGTTTGTCGATCTACAGATTTTATTTTCTTTATAAAATGAACTGTATGAGCTCAATAGCTAGAAGAAACATAGACCAAAATATGATACCGCTTCCTAAACTGTAGGATGAGATACTACAGTATCTATCGCTTCCCTAACCAAGCTTTTCTTTTCAGCAATCAGTTAGCATAGTAAAAAAAATGTTTTAAAAAGTAGTTCATCTCAAAAACTCCCAAGTTTTTTTATTTATAATGTATTGCTGACATCGCAAAAATTTAGATTCAAAGACTAATTGTGCTGATACAATGTCAAGCATTTGATGCATATCATTCATTTATAGCTAATTAATATTCATTGCAGGAAGGAGAATTCTCCGGTTTTAAAGCAAAAGGTGAAGAAGAAACGCTAAAGCGTTTGGTATTGTGTGAGGAGATGAAGAACTTAAAAAGTGAGCCCATCATTCCTGCTTCATTGCTCTCAAAACTGTAAGTATATTTCTTTTTACTTTCTGTTATTTCAAGTAGTGGACTATTATTTGGGTATTTTTTTCTTTGCAACTAATTAAGCCGTTGCACCCTTGTTATTAACAGAAAATGAGATGTTAAAGGATAGAAAGAAGGCGGAGAAATTAAATAAGAAATTGATCTCTGAAAAGAGATTCTTGCGATGGAATCTCTCCTTTTCCGATCGCTTGCCAAAATTTCCTGAACCAATTTTAAAGTTACATCTCCAGCTTCAGTGAGACCACTCACTAACCATGTTATGGCATCACTTGCATCTTAAATAGGCCATATTTGTCATATGTTCTCTCTCCTTTAGTCTCAAATCATCATTCTTGGAAATCCTTAACAGGAAGAGGTCTTAGCCTCAATTTTTTCTCTTTTCCTAGTTAGCCATGTCTCATCCAGTCAAATTCACTACCTCTTCTCTCCTTTTTGCTTAACAAATTCCGGTGTTATTGTTTTTGCTGTTCAAAGTTGATTTCTATATTTTGGAAAAGTTGATCTTTGTATCTTATAATGGGAACATCGATTGATCCATAGGGAAAAGCCCTCGATGGCCTTGGTGTTGTGGCAGCCTCCATCTGACTCTCTGTTCAAGCACCTGAGGGCAGAGCAGAGATTTGGGAACAAAGAGAGCGTTGTGAAGATGGAGGAGGAAGAGGAGAACCAACAGCCAACATCCCTTCTCTCCTCCCAAGTTTTCAACAATAACAATACATTGGCTCTGGATCTCAACTCGATGGACACTGGGTGAGCATATATTAAATATTCGATGATTAAACAAATGATTCTTGCTTTTCTATGAATAGTTGTGCAAAATACAATTCTCCACCAAAGGGAATTGAGGTATGTTCCCCTTTTAAAATTATGAATCATTCTGCTTATTAGAAGCTAATAGAAATCAGTTCTGAATAATGCACTCGTTAAGCCATTAGTAGAGAAAGTTATATTTTGATCTCTGTATTTAGGAAGTTAATATGAAAATGACAGACCAGCATAATTTTATTATTACCATATTTTGCCATCTTTAACTTTTATTACCACTTAAGATGCACCATAACTTAAAGTAATTACATCCATGAAAAATATTTTAAGTTACCCTTACCTTGTAAGGTTCAACATGATATTGAAATATAAGATTTGGGTATTGAAAACTAAAAAATTAAGTCATTTTATGCCTCAACCTTAAATTCTAGTTTTAGATTGGTATTAAGTGTATTGCTTGACACTGATTGTGACTCTCAGGCCCGGTATTACCGTATTTTCTGGTAGATAACCCGCGTGTAATCTATACAAAAAATATAGAAAAATGATAAAAATAATAGTGCGTGATATACAATGGAAAATCTTGTTTAATTGAATATTGAACTCGGAAACAAATGACTAAACAATACTCACTTACTAGGGCAATTTTATTAAAACCAACATATTGTAAATGTTAATGTAATTATATAATTAATTTCGAAATAAGAGTAATTATTGCAAAACATTACAGTGGTGAAAAAACTTTGTCTGCATAACACATAGGAGGAAAGCATAAAAAAGGAAACTTAAGTAATTAGTTCAAGAATTGTATTAAAACTAGCTTGAAGTTTTGATTTGAAGGATTTATTCACCGTCAAATCAAGGGGTTGAAGTTTCTTCGTCTGTCCACCAGGTATAATTGCTACCTTGGAGTATTTGTTGACCAATTTCTTTACTTCGGGCACTAAATGGGCTCGACATGCATCCATAATTAAAACAGATTTGGGGCTGAAGAAAGCATGTTTACGTTTTTTCCAAACATTATCTAACCAGGTCTTCAGCATTTCTTTATTTATCCATCCTTTTTCATTTGCGGTAACAATAAGGTCTTTCGAAAAACGCCTCTTTGGAATTGTTTTCCTCTTAAATATCACTTCCTTTGCACCTTCAAGATTCACAGTCATTGCAGTTGGAAGGTCAAAACTTACTGGGACCTCATCCATATTACCCACATGCATTTCTTCTACTTCGAAAATGCACTCTTTCACAAACTGTCTAAATTTTATCACCTTGGCCTCCCAATCTACAGGTAGTTTCTGACCAATGCTTGTCGAGGCACGAACACTTAAATTATTTCTCATCATGAACCGGAATCCCCAAGAGGGATATGCTTTGAAGTCAATTATGTTTTTCTCGTGCAATTTGCTTTGCTTGAAGTAAAATTCTAGTTGTTGAGAGTCTTATTCCTCTTGATCGTTCACGAATTATCCAGTCGTAAAGTTCTTTTTCCAGTGTTGGCCAGAAACACTTTCTGTAGCGCATGACTCGTTTTCCACGATGCAGTTTCTTAAAAACCTCCTCATTCTTTCGCCACTCTCTCACACTAGCTTCATTTACATTGAATTTTCTCCCTGCTGCGCGATTTCCATTAACTTTTGCAAACTGAATAACTTCCAGCTTAAACTGAGCCGTGTACGATTTGCGTGTTTTTGCTTTTCTTTCTTCCATGGCCTTACAATAATAAATATAATTAGGTACTATTGAAATACCTTCGATACCACTTTCAAAATTGTTTATTTCCTAGTTCATTTGTGCATAGAAATGTAGTTATAATGATTTTGCTGCGGCTTAAACAGCATCATAACGATCTTTAAAGCCCTTTATGAAAAATAGTACAAATTTCAAATGCGCGTTATCAATACATAGTTAACAGAGAAGAAATTTTTGAAATGCGTGTTATCTATACATTTCTCACAGTGAAGAGATTTTTAATATGCGTGTTATCTAGTAGGTGCGTGTTATTTACCAGAAAATACGGTATAATGTGTAGTTATCTATAGGATAACTTTAACCTCCAGGTTTACTCAAAAATTGAGTATTATAATCGATGGTTAAGCCTTATCTGTTAGTAAAAGTGTTTGTTATCTTATCAAACAGATTGGGTTGGATTTAACTATACATTATAATACCGGGCCTTAAGGTACTGGGTTTAAAAGCATTGTTGGTAATGACACATAAAACAGTTGTTCTGGTACTCTCAGCTTCTTCTGATCTCCAATTGTGGGTCTTTGCGTAAGAAATCTCAAATTTGGCGCTAATGATTTCTTATCACACAGTCAAAAATTATTTATTGCCGGCTTAATGGTGCAGCATAAAATACAGGCCATCTGCAGGTTTCTTTTTAAATTACATTGTTAAAGATAATTATTAAATATAGTATGTTTATATTTTATTTATTATATTATAAATTTATTTATAAATTATGAAATTATTATTAAATATAATAAAAAGAAATATTAAAAAGAAACTTGGTGGACCACCCTGTATGTATGATATTCATATTGGATAACATGTAAATTGCAGATTTTCGCAAGTTTGCCGTCCTTCAAGCATGAGTGGAGTGGATGAGATGGAATGCTGATCTTGTTTGGGAGAATGTGTTCATTTGTGTGGTGAGCTAAGCAAATGAACTCTTCACTCACTTGGAGTGAAAACATTATTTGCTATGCACTTAATATGATTGCTAAAGGTTCGAACTTCATCTTTTGTGTCTCATTTAAGTTGCAATGTATGTCCTGTTTAAATCTGAGGGTGATGTGTAAATGTGGGAGGGAGTATTGTATTTTGCTGGAGTGTGTTTATAGTTTGACCTCTCTCCCATTTTATAAAAGCTGAGAAAGTAGCAAATGATGATTTTTGTGTGATATTTATGGGATGTATGGGATAAGGTTATGCTTGATGTTGTTATTTTCTATATTATTTGTGAGTGCAGTAGTGAAATCAGAGATAGTGTTCCATTAATCAACATTTGTATTTGGATACCTTCATCAATAGGTTAAAAAACATTCTGAATCATCAGTTCCTACCAAGTTAAATGATCTATACATTTAAATGGTAAGATTATTTTAGAAGATCCTTTGCTACTCCTTTTTGTATTTAGTAAAGAATGCAATTGGCCTTTTTTATGTCCATTGACCATGTTAATAAATTCAAAAAATACAAATCATGATCCAACATGCATTTCCTAATGTTCCATCTTATTTTTGTTTATTTCATTAGGTGTAAGAAGTTTTGTTTTATTTTACCAGTATATAATCTCTTCTTCTTTAAAGAGTTCTGAAGAATTAGAAACTTTAATTTGTAATTGATTAGCATCAAAGTTGGAAAGCAATTGAAGTTACTTATTCAATATTTCTTATTTTAATTTTTGTTGTATTATCTGTGTACAATGTAAATTCAAAATCGAGTTAAAATCATTTCTATGCATTGCCATTGGTTCTGATTTGTTATTAAATGCTCAGAGTGTTATTAAAATGCGAGAATTAATGTTCTTGTTTTGATTTATTTGTTTGTGATTCCTCTCTTCTTTAATTTTGTATATTTAAACTCATTTCAATTCCTCCTCGTAAAAATGTTTTCAAAGACTGTATTACTGTATCTGTTTACGAAGCTACTCCAAATGAAATTTTAATGTACAAATTCTCCATTCTTCAGCTTATTACCCTGCATTAAAATTATCTCTTTAAACATTAACATTTATCCTGAAGAATTCACTAAAGATTAACATTAGAACTTAGTACCAATGCAGTGATTAATTTAAAATGGGTTTGTGCGAGTCTTATTTAGACTCAAAATGAAGCATTGTTTGAATTTTAAACTGCAAGTTTCATAACCTAATTAAATTGACCAAATTAGGTTAATTATTTTTATTATTTATTTATATACGGGCAGAGCCCTGTTACACATCATGGTTACAACTAAACTTGATAATCTTTGAATATTAAACAATACAATATATTCACAAAAAATAAAAAGAAATATATGAAAAATAAAAGTATAAACATTTGTATACCCAATTAAAAGGAAGAAAGCAAATCACAAATACAACAAAGTTAAAATTATTTCAGAAACTAAACTACATTAGACATAACAAAACTCCTGAAAATACAGTTTGAGACATTAAAAAGTCAATTCTATTACAGTATTTATTGGCTTCCCTCAATATGCGATAGAATGGTAAATAAAACATGTAATTCCTAAGTAAGTATGGAACATTAAAAAGAACAGGGCTTCTGGTAATGACTAAAGGACAATTAAAATTAATAAGTGAGAGCAGTTCAGAACATTTAATTGAGCCATTTAAAATATTATGCAAAAATAGTAGACCGAGCTGCTTCCTCCTAGTAGAGAGAAGTGGTATGTGTAGTAGACACATTAGTTCCTCATATTCACCACTTTCTCTATTAAAATTAAATTTATGTGCAACAATCCTAAGGAATTTTCTTTGAATCTTTTCAAGCTGTAACTCATACTTGGTGTAATATGGATTCCAAATTACCAAGCCATATTCCAAAATAGATCTAACAAGTGATATATATATCTACCTCAAGTAAAATGCTAGTCTCCACTCTCATTCTTCCGGCATTTGACTACTGTTAAAAGGTATAAAGAAGGCGCAGTAAAACCTCATAGATTCACTTCCAACAATAAGCGGAACGTGTACAAGAAGATAAAAACTTCTGATATAGCTTTTGTGATGCCCTAGTGTCAATCTTAAGCATTCAGTCCCACTCTAGATCGGAACATGGCCACCTGCAGCCTCTGAGCAACAAACGATCTTAGGGGTATAAAATGGATGCCCTGAAATTCTCCGAGACAACTCGCAGACCGGAACCTGCATAGCCGATGGTATCCCCGACCCTTCCAATTTAACCCTTAAGACAATTGATATCATAGAAGTCTTTGGTCACTCGAGTAATGAGTCAAAGCATCTTGAATGCCTTAGTGGCAATAGTCTGTATTTTTAAATCCTAATTTTACATCAAAAATAACCCCTAAATCAGAGATAGAATGAACTCGCTTAAGAGTACTATCATAAAGAAGGTAATCGTAATGGATGGGAGTTCTTTTTTTTTGGAACGTTATTGTGCTACATTTACCAAGATTCAGTTGAATGAAGTTCAATTTACACCAGCTACCTAGTCTATCTAAACAATTCTGTAATTCAGCACTGTTATTTAGGTTGTCAATAGAATGAAAAATCTTTAAGTCATCTGCATACAACAAGTAATTAATGGGACTTAGATGTTCACCAATATCATTGATAAAGATTAGAAACAAGAGAGGACCTAAGTGAGACCCCTGAGGTACCCCGGAAGTGGCAGTGAAGGTATAGGAAATATAGTTGTCAAGCTTAACTAACAATTTTCTGTTAGCTAGGTAACTGTTAATCAGAGCCAAAGCATTCCCAAATACACCACAGGCTTGCAATTTAGACAATAGTAACTGATGACTGACTTTGTCAAAAGCTTTAGAAAAGTCAGTATATACTGTATCAACCTGCCTATGATGTTCCAGAGCATGAGATGTAAAATTATGAAATAATAAAAGATCAGTGCTTGTAGATTTGCCATTGGTAAAGCCATGTTGCTCACTGATTAGGATCCTGTTAAGAGCAGGAGAAAGTTTATCAAGAAGAATACTCTCAAAAACTTTAGCCAGAACTGGCTGAATAACAATTGGCCTATAATTACATATATTATGTCAATCACCACTCTTAAAGATAGGTATGACATATGCAGTCTTAAAGCTGTCTGGAAAGACAGCACTTTCAAGGGATTTATTAAACAGTATGAATAAAGGATACAACAATGCTTCACCACACTTCCATAACAGTAAAGGAGATATATTGTCAGGACCTGGACTTTAGTGAACATCGAGAGAATTTAGTTTATTCATAATCTCATTTGTTGTGATTCTCATATTGTGAATATCAATACAAGATTTAAAGTTATGCTGAGGTATATCATCTAGGGTATAGTTTGTGTAAACTTTAGCAAAGAAATTAGCAAACTGATTACATATATCCTGTCTATTATTATATTTATTACCATTGTGATGCATTACATTGGGAGCTTTGTTAGATCCATGCAGATTATTGACATAAGACCAAAATTGCTTTGAGTTAACAAGAATATTTTTTTTGAATCAAGTTAAGGTAATTATGATAGCACAACTGAGTAATACTCTTACACTTGACCTGAAGTCTGGAGAAATTTGAGTAATCATCTGGATTACCAGTGGTTTTATAGAGTACATGGTACAATTTTTTCTGCTGTAGGGAGTGCTTCAATTCATTAGAGAACCATTTTGGATAACTACTACTCTTGACATACATTATAGGAGTAAAGAGTTCTATAGCTTCTCTCAGCCCATAAGAGAAAGTTTCATAAGCATAATTACAATCACAGTTACAAAGTATCAGGGACCAATTGATATCCATGAGATATTGTGACGGTGACCAATAATCACAATTTTTGTAATCGTAAATTGGCATACAATATGTGACAACATCTATAACTTTAGATAGTTTCATTTTTAAGTTAAGGGCAGGACGGTTTGAATCACATTCCAATAAAGAGTCAGATGAAATAGAAAAGGTGATTTGAAGAGAATCTGAGAAAGCTAAATCCAATTGCGAGCCATAAGTATTTGATATATTATTGACTTGAGAAAGACCAAGATAGGAAAAGCTATAGAGAACAGTTCTAGCTTGTGGTGAGAGGATTACTGAATGTGATGAATGTTCATCTGGAAGAAAAAGATCAGACCAACATACTGAGGGAAGATTGTAATCGCCAAACACAAGAACATTAGTAAAATCAGCGGTAGAGATGATATTTTCAACAGTGTTACAGTGGGATTCATAGCTATCCAGAGGTGACTGAGGAGGTATATATACTGCTCCAAGGAGAACACGCGATGATTTACCATTAATCAAGACAAAAATATGTTCAATATTATCAATAGGAATTTTCAATTCACAAGAATTGAGATTATCTTTGGTTGCAATTAATACTCCACCTCCTCTTTTTTTACCTGAAGTTAATTCATTACGATCTTTCCGATATGTAATATATCCAGGCCAGATCACTTCACCCAGAAGAACGTCAGATGTTAACCACGTTTCAGTTAAAATTATAACATCATGCACAGATGAGGAAATAGCATGTCTTAACTTAATCGGTTTCGTGTTAAGGCCTCGGACATTTTGGTAGTACACGGAATGGTCGTTGATCATAGGTCGTTTTTTGGACTAGTACGCACAGTAATCTTAGGCACATTGTTGATATATTTAATGACCAAGTCACCTTCACCATTATCCATTCTCACTCGAAGTTCGTTCTTAATCTTCTTATAATACTCACGCTCCTTGAAAGTCCAATCCCTTGAGATAGTGAGCTCTTTCACCAATGGGTCAGTCTTTTTAATCGAAAGGAAACCAGAAGGAAAAGTTTTGGCATTTTGTCCACTTCCAAATATAATTTTCAGTGGCCTCTTGTCAGGGTTCTGTGGACGCCCAATTCTGACGACATGAACAGGGCCTTCCACTGCATTTGGCATAACTTTGATAATATCAAGAACCAAATTCTTATCTCTGAGTGCGAGATTCACTCCACCACACTCCGAATAACACAGGCCATGTAGAATTACGTTCTTGGACCGGGTTGTACGATCATTAATTTCGCTAATGATAGATTCCATCACTTCACATTCGTTAGTAGCTGAAGGGGATGGATCCTGAATTTGCTTTTTCAGCAAATCGATCTCATGCTTAAGGTCCTGCACGATGGACACATTAATGAGAGCAATGTTCACACCATCACTAGACTTGCACGTTTTGGGGTTACAGTTAGTGCAGAACCATTCGATTTCTTCATTCGAAGATAGAATGTGAAATAAACTATCTTTAACCTTGGAAAACTTTTTATGAAAAATTCCATCACAGTTGCTGCACATAATGTGCGCAAACTTTGCATTAATGTTAATGTTATGTAGTTTATCAAAATTATTGGCATCAAATGAACTAATTTTTAGTGATAACAAGGGGAAGCTCTCACTTTTGGGATTTTGATGAAAATTGTGATGCAGGAAGGGGGAGTAACGAAGTGTATTGTCATTTGTCTAAATGGGTCTTAGTTACATTGCAATAATTAATTAAAAATTTACAATCTGAGCATAGGCAACCCCACATTACACACCCACGCTTCCCCAAATATGTAAGGAATAACCCACTGTTTTCGAGTAATTATCGAATCTTATTTTTATTTCTTTTGATACATGTTTTCCCTGTTACTCACTGATAGGCATAAGGGCAATATTTCCATTATTTCAGCCGAAATCATAAATAAATCATGAAAATGCTTTCTCGAATCATTAGGTATTCGTTGGTAATGGTTTATAATTTTAGCAATTACTAGGCGTTTTATAGTTGTTTCAGACCAATAAACGGTCAGCTGTGATAATGTTGTGTAGATTGAAGTACCAGAAACACAAGTGGCAAGTGTCTGGTGATTTTAAAGTGTATTCTGTTAGGTTTAAACAGGTTACGCAAAGCACCCCTGCTTTCTATGTGAGTGGAACAGTTGAGCAACAAAGGTTACACCACTGGACCAAAAAAGAATGACCACGTAGACAGTGGATTGTAGGCTCGAAAAACTTAAAACAAAAAACCTTTGTTGACACCCAAACATACTTTACCTCCCTTTCATATCAAACTTGGGCCTATGTAGCAATTCGTTAAGGCACTTAACAATGAAGGTAAATCCTTTCAGTTCCTGTATCATCGATTCCCAGTCGTAAGTAATACAACAATCAAACAGGGTATCTTCATAGGTCCTGATATAAGAAAACTTCTTTCTGATGCTAATTTTGAAGATACTATGTGCGCTGCAGAACAATTGGCATGGAAAACATTCCGGGATGTGGTCAAAAACGTTTTTGGTAACACAAAAGATTCAGACTATAAACAAATTGTGGATAGAATGCTTGATTCTTTCCAAGATTTAGGCTGGAGAATGAGCTTAAAAGTGCACATGTTACATTCACATTTGGACTATTTCCCCGAGAACCTTGGAAAGCTGAGTACAGCCAAATCTGTTGAGAATAACCCCACTGTTTTCAAGTAATTATCACATCTTATTTTCATTTCTTTGGCTTTTTTTCTTCTTACTCACTGATGGGCATAAGTGCGATATTTCCATTATTTCACCTGATATCTGATCTAATAACCTTATTTTAACCAAATGAACTTCGATGACGGACAGCCTCGCTAAAAGTATGATGAACGATGGTTTGTAAAAAAGCTTTCTTGAATCATTTGGTATTTGTTGGTAATGGTTTATAATTATAGTGATTACTAGGTGTTTTGTTTTTTAGATACATATACAATTACCTGTAACCACATATACGTTGGCAACTCCTCAGTCAATGGGAAACTTTTAAGATCTACCATCTTTCTGGATGTCACCTCTGGTCTTGAATGCAACTCAAACCTACAATTTATCCAAATAGGGAGGAATATTGGAAGACAAACGTCTTTCAGTTGGAAAAAGAGAGTACATTTGAAAAGAAACTTTGTCCCTTAAAGCAGGACTGACAGGCGTGTGAGTGTGCAGGTGATGTAAAAGTACACGTTTGTGTCTAAGTTTCGTTAGAGTCTTAAGAGACATTTTTTGTTTCTTCCGATGCATGACACTTGCTCTTCAAACTTGATTATAGTTGTTTTAACCATTTACCACTATAGTGAGAATTTAAAGTTAAATGAATCTATAAATTTAATTGTAATCAATAATGGAATATTTGAATTCCATGTTGAAGAGGTCAGCCTTGCCTCATGAGCTTGTAAATATTCAAAGTAGATTTGATATAGCTTTCCTGGACAAAAAAAATATTGCAATGTTGAATTGGTTTTGTTGAAGTTGGTTCTATTTAAAGATTCTTATTTTGGTGACTTTTAGCATCAATTAGCTCATGAAATTTTAATAGTATGCAATTAACTGAAGCAGTGGCGCAGCCAGGATTTGCTAATGGGGATGTCAAAGGCTGCAGAGAAAACTAAAAATGCCTACCTTACAGGAGCTAGTATATTCATGCCAGTGGCGTAGCGTGCCTTGTCAGGGCCCCGTATAAAAATTTCTTTCGGGGCCCTTAGGAAGGGTAAAGATTTCTCAAAAAAGAAAAAAATGTTTGCATAAGATTAAAGGAAATATTTATTCATCATAATTATCTATCTGTCTTTTTTCCAAAATGTTTACAAACAATTCAAATTAAATATACACTTTCCTTGCCTTTTTTCGACAAACTAATTTTTCTTAAAGCAACGGATGAAGTCATTCCTAAGATGTTCAAATAAGGATGGGTGCACCAATATGGTGATTTATTCAAAAACAAAAGTTCCAATTTTCTTCAAGAGATGGCATTAGTGGCGAAGTTTATAAACAAAAGTTCCAATTTCCATCAAGAGATGGCATTAGTGTCGAAGTTTATTAACAAAAGTTCCAAATTCCCTCAAGAGATGGCATTGGTGTCAAAGTTTATTAACAAAAGTTCCAATTTTCCTCAAGAGATGGCATTAGTGGCGAAATTGATATACAAAAGTTCCAATTTTCCTCGTAAGTTTTAAAATATAGCGTTAATGTAAAAGTTTAATCTAAAAAGTTCGATCAGTAAATAGACCTTTGCCATTTTCGATGTACATATTCATGGGAATCGAATCTTTTTCGAGACGTTTACTTCTAAAATATATCAATAAACAATATAACAATTATTTGATAAAAGTAAATATTTTAATACAAATAACTTTTTTATTTAAAAAAAGGAAACGTATGAATTATGTCGATGTTATCAAATGCGTACTTCAGCGATGGAGAACTATATTAATTTTTTTCTTCGTAACTTTGCTACGTAGAAACATGGTTTTTAACACAGTTTGTAGTAAATTTTATGCACTAACTTCCTATTTATTTATTTCTTCCATGTCTTTTCAATTGCACTTGCAGCGATGCAAAACGAAAATTGAGTACGCAACCAGCAGAGTGGTGACGTCACATTGTATTTAATCATCTAATTTCTCCAATACATTGCAACTTGTGGCAATGATATTTACATCAATTTGTAACATAATCTACCCTTTATACATGAGTAATTTTTTCCAGCAATGCGCAATTTTTTTGATGATCATTTTTACATTTAATGTATCGGCTTTATAATCCGGAAGTGGTGTGTAAAAAAATACACACCGACCAGGGGGTATTTACTGGGATAGGGAGACCTGTAACACTGTTTTTGGCGCCAACTATCGATTACCTTGATGATTTTTGGTACTAAAAAGAGGAGTGGGGGTAGCTTGGCGTAGCCATCTTGGAAATTAGCTTGGGGCAGCCATCTTACAATTTATTCATTCTGATTCTGATCTCCTTGAGTGAAGTTGAAAGTTTAAGTATGAGTTACAAGTGTGCTGTGAAAGGATGTAAATCCAGGGAGTAGACGATAAAGTTCTGTTTCCCCAAACCGAGAGAAATGTAAGTACTTAGTACCGTATTAATCATGATTTTCTTTGATATAAATTATTATATTTACTTAATAAGTTAAAGTTCGCAACATGTGGTCAGTGCTGTTTAAGCAATATGTTAAAATTCGTAACACTCGGCTAGAAATCATCGTTCTTGAGTTATTTAAATTACTATAATGTGTTTCTTTATTTGTAATATCATAGTTTTGATGTAATGCTTGTGAATATTTAAGATTAAGCTCTTATTTACGATTAACTAGTACGTCGCCATCTTGCATTTGCGATATGCTGTTTTATATTGAGTTTATTAAATGTTTGAGTGGAATCGTTTATAGATGTGACTAGAAATCATCGTTCCTGAGTTATTGAAATTACTATAATGTGTTTCTTTATTTGTAATATCATAATTTTGATGTAATTCTTGTGAATATTTAAGATTAAGCTCTTATTTACGATTAACTAGTACGTCGCCATCTTGCATTTGCGATATGCTGTTTTATCTTGCGTATGTTTGTGTGGAATCGTTCATCGATGTGAATAGAAATCATCGTTCCTGAGTTATTGAAATTACTATAATGTGTTTCTTTATTTGTAATATCATAATTTTGATGTAATTCTTGTGAATATTTAAGATTAAGCTCTTATTTACGATTAACTAGTACGTCGCCATCTTGCATTTGCGATATGCTGTTTTATCTTGCGTATGTTTGTGTGGAATCGTTCATAGATGTGAATAGAAATCATCGTTCCTGAGTTATTTAAATTACTATAATGTATTTCTTTATTAGTAATATCATTATTTTGAGGTAATGCTTTCGAATAATTAAGATTAAGCTCTTATATATGGTTAAGTAGTACGTCGCCATCTTGCATTTGCGATTTTGTTCAGTCCTCGCCTAACAATCTATCTTGAGTTAGCTAATTATTTGTTATGTAGTTTTTATTTGTGATATCACGATATGGTAGTGCTGGTAATGGTAAGCTATCTGTGTTGCGTTCGCATAATATCGTCTGTACAAATTGAGGAGTAAACTCATAGCCACTGTAGTAATATTTCCATATGGCAGTAACAAAGGTCATTTCTTGTAATAAATGCTGTTATTAGTATTAGTGTGCACTGCAATCTTTGGCTTCAGGAAGTATTCCTTTTCATGGTAGTGTTGCGAAGTTATTCCTAAAATGTGCCTGCTATTCACATACTACATTATTTTTCTTTTTGCTTGTGTTGAATTTCCGAGGTGCCAAGGTGGACTGCATATAAGGAGAACTATTGAGGATGAACTTATCTTGGATTGGATCCATCAGTGCTGCTCAGAGCACTCAGAAGACCTTACCAGCAAAATACTTGATGGTGATGTGAAGAAAATAATTCGGTGGTGGTGTGAAAGGAGAATAAAATTTTAAGTAAGTAAGAAATGTTATGGAACTGCTCATATTAATGCTAAATGATTCCTCTTGAAATTCTCAGTAGTAAAAATATTATTTCTCTTTCAGGCACCATCATACTGGGTCAAGAGCTGAAGGATATTGGACTTGGAATTTGTATTGGTTACAATGGTAAGTAAAATATTTTAAGGAGCTTTCTTTGATTTATTTTAAGAAGATGTTTTGAATATTGGAGTTGCTTTATGTACTCAACTATAGAAACCTTTACTTTTCTTTCAGGTTCTTCATCTGCTATATTAGCATTACTTTGCTGACAGTAACTGCTGATTGGTTACTAAAATTGGTCGGGTTTATCATTCAGATTGTGTTTCTCACAGGAGTTGATGTAGGGTTCTCGTTTTGCAATGCTTATTTATGGTAGAGTTTCTTCCCAATTAGTAATATTGTTTAACAAGGTAACTCCATAGCTTTCCTCACAATAATATTTAATATTTGACTGGTATGTTATTCTGCCTGCTCTGGGCAGCTCTGCTGGATCCAATCCAAGAAAAGTTCATCCTCAATAGTTCTCCTTATATGCAGTCCAATTTTTTCAAAGCTGTGTGTACTATTCAGAATCCTTTCTGCTATCTGCGTGGCACCCACTACCAAATCAAGTAATTCTTTGCTAGGAGAATTTTGCTGACCACACAATTCCTTGTAATATATTGTTGAAATGTCATTGTCAGTGGGCCCAAACAATGCCGACCTGCATCCACTGCACTGACAGTTTTGTAAGACACTTCTTAAGATGGAAGTGGTCAGAAATGCCACAATGATTTCTGATGTCTCTATATCTGCTTTCTCTTCATTGTTTGTGACTATGAAGCCAGAGTATTCAGCATCCTTTTCATTGTCCTACTTATCGCTGCAAAGTTATCATCCTCCTCACAATTGCGACCACTAACATTGGATGGAAATGCTGGGCCATTCACTATAGACATCTTTGAGCTGCTTATAAATTGGGCAGCTGTTGGACGAGTGTTCAACCCACAGTTCCCTCTGATGCACCCAAATAACTTCTCAAAGGGATCCTGATTGACGGCACGTGCAGAGATACTGCTTGCAACAGCATCTGGTCCACAGAGTAAATCCTGGAATAACATTATGAATGCTTTCAGATTCAGCCATCCTTTCTGTGATGGAGGCATTGTTCATTGTATCCTCGTTTGCTTCCTTCACCATATTCCATTCCTTCACCAGCAACTTAGCTTTCTCCCAAAATTCTATGTGAGGACTATCCATAGTCACTCCTTTTTTTAAGGGCTTATAACCAGCTTCCTGAGTCCTCCCATTCATGGAATCAAACATCTTGTCTATGAATCCCACGAAGGCAGATGTAGCTAATGTTCCACTGGGCAGCCATTCACCAATATTACTCCTGTGAGAAATGACAATGGATAAAATTCGTTATTTTGTGTTCATTTCATGTTTTTTGTTAGTTCTTTATGTTGGTGTCTGTTATCCTCATATTTTTTGAATTTTCGTTTTGTTATTTCACCTTATGCCAAAGTAAGATGCTTTGCATTATTTCATAATGTATTCATTGTTTTTCAAAATAAAATATGAAATATGAACTCTTTATGTTATTTATTTCCTGCTCTTCTTTCCTATTTCTATTTCAGGCGTGTATTGTTTGAATTAAATGTACAACTTTTTTGTTGGAGATAGTATTTACTTGCATAGAAGTATATCAATTTTTAATGTTTGTTTTCAAAATAAAATGTTGAAAATTAACACTTTCTATTAATTTTTCTTTGCTCTACTTCCGTATATAAGTATCTGCCGTTTAATAGCTGAATTTGAAAGATCTTCAATTGGTAGTCTCGTATTATTATAATAAACTGAACTGAAAGTATGGACGTCATATGCTATATTACGTTCATATTGCCCGCTGAACCTCGCCAACGCCATCTGTCGATTACCTATGACTTTGCGTGAACTAGCCGAACTCGGTCACCGGCCAATACATGGAAGTCGACACAGCCTGACACCGACATCCCTCATTCCTGTTATCGTCTCTGATGCTCCCATTAATTCATACGCCATTGCCAGACAAGAAGCGATTATTAATATATTATAATTATTATATCTCCTCTTTCTATCGAAGGAATCTTTATATCTTTTTTCTCTATTGTTAAATATCAAATAAAGTCAAATTGTCACGATCTCCGTGTTTTGTCCATACCGAGATTGATAGCCATAATTGAATTGACATTCGATACATTAAGACCCGAGTGCACCAATCTCGGTTAAATCCACCGTTAGCTGACCGTGGTTAAATATTAACGGCGGTCAACTTAAGTTTGGAGTGCACCAACAGTAACGAAGGCTTTCGTAACCGAGGTTAGCTGACGGCCGATTACCGTCCCTGTGAATACGTTGAGTACCGCTTAGTGCTCGCCTAAACGTATATCGCAATTCATTTGTCTTAGTTGTTGATATATTGGACGACTAGTAAATAATAAAATAAGTGGACTTACAAGTGTGTACACTTTGTCAGTGGAACAAATATAAAAGAATCGCTATAAGAGATGGACGTAAACGATAAAGAAGGCAGAGAACCCCTAATTTTAATAAATATGAAGCTGAACTTCTGATCGATTTGGCTACAAGACGAAAAGACATCATTGAGAACAAGAAGACAGATGGGAAATAATTGAAGGAGAAAGAGTTGGCATGGCAAAAGAAATTTCTTAGAATTCAATTCCCTTCCTGGTGATTTAGGGGATATTAAATTAAATAACAATTAAATTTGTTTAAGCGATATTTCTTGTAATTTTATCGTACACAAGAAATACTTATTACCTGTCGCTCTTAATTTCGCACGCTTTTGAATTTTATCAATGTGTATTTATAGTATTAGTCATTAGAACAATATTATTTTAGTAATCTTCTATATTCGCAAGTAATATAAAGAGAATTAATTCGTAACAGCAATTATAGTGTGCAGTTAAAACACTCTTATAACTTAATTTTCTCACTAATTTTAATCTTATCCAAATAACTTCTTTAGCTTGCTTAAATTTTAAAATAACATGAGTGAATTTATGTGGTCCTTAAGGTGTTGTTAAAAGATCACATGGCCAATTGAAAACATGCTATGAGAACATGAAAGGAAAGATATAGCATGTGAGAAGATGGAAATGTGTAAGGCTGGATAAGAGGAGGGCCATCAAATGAAAAAAGAATTAGAATTAACGAAAAGGTAGCATTTATTTTGGGTCCTAATGTAAGACCCTTTGATTCGGATGCTTTTTATCATAGTAATGGTTAGCATAATAATATGCATACCAGTTACCTAAATAAAATGAAAAAAATAATCAAATCTGGTTACTTTTTTAGATCAGTAGCATATAATCATTCTACCACAACATGTATCAAATTCATCAGAGGTAGGGTTACAGGTAACATAAGTTTACACCTTTTTATAAATCATGAGTATAGTAAACTACTAATATTAAATGCATTTATAGCATTCAAACATGTCTATAGGATGTGTTGGAGAATTCAGATACAGCACAAAATGAATAAGTATCATATACTGAGACTCCTATTGTAGAAATTCACAAAGTGGAAGTAGTATATATATATTGCATGTAAAGCAGTAGTTCGGTGTATTCCGAAAGAATCTCCTGTCAGCATGTGAAGCGCACCTGTGGCGTAAAATCTCAACGTAGTCAAACTTAAACTTAAGCTTATCCATCGGCGAAAGAGGATTGTTTCTCTGGCTTGGATATTCAAGATGATGGCGAATATTTTCTAAGAGGGAAAGCACTGTTTCTTTCCTCGGCCTATATCTTTCGTACAATTTAGTTTCACTTAAATTATTGAAAGGATTTACCCTGGCGTCATGGTTTCTACGCTGTAAATTATTCTGGCTTTCTAAATAATCTAAATACAGGAGTTCATCTTCAAAACTATCAAATCCAAACGCCATAATTGTTTACTACTCTTGTTGCTACACCGATTAAGTAACATAACCGGTCGATTTCGGCCGGTTAATTCTCAACCACGGTCAGCTGCCCGGTTAACGCTAACCGAGGTTGTTGCACTTGAAAATGGCCTTAACCGCGGTTAGTTAACAATGTAACCGCGGTTAAGCCTGAACCGAGATTGGTGCACTTTGGCCTAAATGTACTATACAATACACTTCGACACTAATGCCATCTCTTGAGGAAAATTGGAACTTTTGTTTATAAACTTCAAAACTAATGCCATCTCTTGAGGAAGATTGGAACTTTGGTTTATAAACTTTGCCACTAATGCCATCTCTTGAGGAAAATTGGAACTTTGGTCTATAAACGTCGCCACTAATGCCATCTCTTGAGGAAAATAGGATAATTTGTTTATAAACTTCGCCACTAATGCCATCTCTTGAGGAAAATTGGAACTTTTGTTTTTACTATCTTCACCGCTTATGCCATCTCTCGAGGAAAATTGGTACTTTCGTTATTAAACATTGACATTAATGCTGCATCTCCAGAAAAATGTGAACTTTTTTAACTGAAAAATAAAAATATCCCTAAGTAAACTGTAACATTACCATAAGTTGAGATATAATTCAGTATCATACTTATACTATATTTAGCAAAAGTCTACTTTACCTAGGAAGGCGGGTTAAAAAAGAGTCATTCCATGCCAAGTGGTCTGATTTCAGAGAAGTGCCCTGCTCGACTATCACGGATTTCAATGAAATTTTGCACGGACATTTATACTTATCTCTTATGAACATTTGTAAAGTTTTATTTTCACCGATGGTATGCTTGCTGAGATATAGCAGTTTATTTGACCCCGTGAACTGCCTTCTTCAATATGACTAAGAGTTTTCATTAACTTTGAGGCATTGTATCTCAGAGAATTGTTTTATGAAGTAAATAAACTTTGGCTATCTTGAATAAGTTTTTGCGCTCTATTAAACAAAATAATAAAAATAACTGTAAGAGCGACCTCCTTGCAGAAAATTCTGTGCAAATCTGGCCCAAAAAATTGCAGATCGAAAAAAAATTAAAACTTTGGCTTTTTATATTTCAAGAAGAAAAGATATAATCAATGTGAAACTTTGCGCATGATAAAATATCAATACACAGTTTATAAATATAAAATTTCATTATCCTAGTACTTTCCATTATTTTATAAATTGAGTCAACATTTGACAGTTTTTGTAAAAAAGCCAAAAATAGGCTATTTTTACCCCACTTTTACAAAAAAGACCCTCTGGAAGTTCTTTTGAAACATTTTTATTAAATAGAGAATGATTTCAACCCTCTAAAAAAGTATATCTAGTTTTTCATCTCGAGCATATAAGGCCCTAGAAATAGGGACAACTATGAGGATGACATTTGTAAAAACGACAAAAATAGGTTTATTTTCTGCCCGCTCTTAGAGAAGAAAGACCTTTTCGATACTCTTGTATATTATTTTCATTTGAAAGAGCATGTTTTAAACCTCTTAAAAAAGTACACTTGGTTTTTCATCGCGAGCACTTACAGCCCTAAAAAAATTAACGAAGTAGAAAACGTTGCTATGGTGGCGCCACATGCCTTCTGTTATTTATCGTCCTGGTTATTTTATGTAGACATTTTTAGTATATTGCATTGGTCCATGACTGGTACTGGTAGTGACATCGTCACTACCAGTTCAGGCATTTGAACCAGTAACCCCATCGCCGTAGGGGTCACGCCCGATAGACGTGCAAAACCATCCGTGCTGCTTTCACCGTTCTGATACCCCAAATGTTTTCGCTGTAAGTGCTATCGACCAACTCTTTGGGGCCAATGTCAATAGTTGAACTTTCATCGATCTATCTGATATTTTAATTTTTGTTTGGATTTATTTTATTAGATCAGCATGACGAGCATTCCTCAACGTCACACTGACTAGTTTGTCCTATTACTTCAGCTGGTATTCCAGCGGCTAACGTTATTTTGTCTGCTACTACTTCCTGCATGTGTTCAATTTTTCGTTTCACGTAGCCAGCTTTATCCCTACTACTCACTCTCCGAATTCTTAACGGAGTAGATCCCATATCAGTAAAATCTCGATTAACCGTGTTCGAAATATCCATATCGCAATTTTGCGAAGACGTAGAGTCAGTAGTGTTTTGGAACATAGAAATGGCTTTACACTTGGAACAAATTTTTTGACCTGGCTTCGCATTTGTTTTTGCCCATTTTTGTAAATCATTAGACAAGGCTAGATTGAATTTCTGCAGCTCATGTTTAGCTGTATGTTTTTTTTGTTAAATGGGTTGCAGCATGACTTTTGCTTAATTTCATACTTTTCTAAATACATTGCTTTGTGATGGAAACAGATTTGATCGTACGCTGTGATCTCAACCTCTGATCGCAGAGAAATGAGCTCTTTTCGTGCAATGATAAATTGTGCACATATTGCAGCCCGATTTTATTGGAATAAAATGAACCATGATGGAAAATAGACAAAAGTTTTTCCCCAACAACGCAGAAGGGCTAGGTGGGATTTTCATCTGACTCTTCGACATCCATTTAGAATTAGTGAAATCGCAATATTTAGTGCAATAATGCAAATTCTGGAAAAAAGAAGTTATAAAAATATGATGGAATACGACAAATACAGCTGCTCAGTTCAAAACGTGGCCATGCGAGCAAGGGCGTCGCCATGGGGGGGCTGGAGACCCGTTCGTAATTTGGTTCGGGAGGTGTTGGAGAAACAATTTTTAGGCACGAGCGTATTTGAAAAGAATTTAGACCCAAAACGAAGTCAAGTGTTGGCACGTGTAAACACCAGTGTTGGAAAAAGTACTGATAAAATGTAATTGGGCTCAATTATAATTAATCTGTCAAATTTGTAATCAGTTACAATTACAAATCAGATTTCAGAAATTCATCAGAAGCTGGGAAAACTTTCCCTCTTTTCACAATATTTAAAAGTATAACTTCCTCATCGCTTTTCTTTCTTGCAGTAAAGTATTTCTTTTATTGTCATAACCTGCAGTTATTTTACCTTCATTATGCACCCTCAATCAAGCAGCCCCACAAGGGTAGTATTGCTATCTCTAGCGCCCAAAAGTGAAGCCAAAAAATAGGGTAGATTGCGCATTTAGCCATGCTGGGTTGCACTTATCGTATCTCCCTATACCAATACATTGTTTTTTCGTGATTTTGCGGATTTGATACAGATTTATCAAGGTTTGATCGAGTAAGTCGAACGTTTTGGAACACAAAATGTATTTTGAGCAATGTGTAACACGAAGCAATTTTGTTATTTTCGCATTTCTAAAGGTTTTATAGGTAAATAAGCAGTGGCTTGTTTCTGCCTGCAGCATGGTCAATTGCTGTGCATCAGAACAGCTGCCACCACAAAATGTTCCGAAACTAGAATCTATGCATCTTCCTTAATTTTATTATTTCATGCATTGTCTGAACTCTATGAAGCAGAACGAACGTCAGTATTAATCCACGGCGTTTTAATGAACATTTCATTGTGCTCTCGGCTGCACCTGCAGGTCTTGCATGGTATACAAGTTCTCGTATTCTCGTTCTCGTATTCTCGTTCTCGTATTACCGGCATCCGAGAAGTTTACATTGCAGGCATGCTTTATTTTCCATGATAAAAGGAATTAAGAGGACTTTGAGAAAAAAATCGAGCATGATCGTTAAGCAAAAGGTTCATTTAAGCTATCTGAGTCCATGTCATAGGATAGACAAGCTCCTGAGTCCCGTATGAGGTTAAAATAAAACCCCAAAAATACATATACATAGTTAAAGAGGAGCCGGAGAAAAGTTCACCCCAGTGCTCCGCGGGTTGCGTTATTTTAGGCTTCTTTTTTTTCTGACGATAGACTCCCCCTGTGGGCAGCTTGCCCCCCCCTAGCCCAGTGGCTGTCGGCGCCCTTGCTGATTTGCTTCCAAAATGGTATATTATCAATCATATCATCGCAAATTTATTTTCACTGGTATCTTGTATTGCTCCAATACTTTTTCAAATTTCTACGGAAATTCGGTTATCGAATAATTTCCGTAAATATACATCACATTAACAGGCAATCATAAAATAAAGATTAGTAAGTATATTTTCTATCATCCCGAGTAAAGAAGAGTCTATTCTGCTGACTTATAATCGTCCAGAATACTTAATAATGGAACAAGTAACTTTGCAATTGTCGCTGACTCATCTTGGGATGTGCCCTCCGATAACAGTCCTAAAGTAAGACAATCTTAAATTATGCATCTAATAATGTTAATTTCCCAAAAAACCACATAGATATTAACATACGTTTTTTCTGATAGCGCCCTTGAGCTATTAGCGGACAGTGAAAAGAATTTTAGTAAAAGATTAGTTTTCGCGGAAAAGGGTTTTCTTACTAACGAAAGCACCTTCCCCCATACCTCACCTCTCATCTCCCTTCCCAAAAGGATATTCCCATAACCTCTCCTTCCCCTCCCTCCAACCCCTTCGCACATAAGAAAATTTTAAAATATTTCTGTACCAGATGATGCTACTCCGGTAGCGAAACCGGTCGTACTCTAAAATAAAAGTGTGGAAAATTCAGTGTTTTTATTCATTATCTTAAATGGTTTTCCACAAAGTAACGCCTGAACATCTAGATTTCACACGAATAAAATTAATTAATAACGAAAGAATACGGCACCTGAGTATGAGAGTATTACCATCTAAAATACTCCGTCTATTCCCAATCACGAAGGAGGCCTTTGAATCCTTCTTCCCCCATCCGTGTTTGCCGTCGACGCTCTTGCAGGGTGAAGCATTGATAAAATAAGTCAAATGTTGTTTAGCCCATTTTTTTCATTGTAGCTTGCAATACATTCACAAAGTCCAGGGGCGCATAATTAATACTTTGATAGAAGCCACAAAGTGTCCGCCTATTATAATTTTGTTGAAAGCTCGTTTTCTACATTCTATATTGTACAAAAATATTGTGATTGTGTTATGATATTCTGATAATTATTATGTTAAAGATAATTCAATAAATATAATGTTTCAGGACGAATGTATTTACTTAATCTTGTTCAACGAAAATCGTAATTTTGATTTAATCACGGAAACTTCCGGGATAGTCACCGGACTCTCCCGCGGGCCACTCCCAAGGCTCTCACGGACCACCTTTGATCCGCGGACCACCGGTTGGGAAACACTGATGTAAGGGGCCATACTCAAATTACGTAACGCAATTTGGTGGAATGGGGGGTCCAGCCAGGCGTTTCGGTCTTGGTAAGTGGAGGAAGGGGGAGTCGAAAATTGGAGAATTTTGCGTTTCGTAATTTGTGTATGACCCCTAATTTGAAGGCTTTTACTGCGTTTTAATTTCATGGTGAGTACACATCCTTGTACATAGTAAGTATTAATAGTTAAAGAAGTAAAAAGGGCTCCATTCGACTTAAAGTGAAAGGAGGTCAAGAGGTGTACTGTATATAGTTGGTGCGGCCCTCCGTCCACGAGGCTTCGCGTCATAGATGCGTACGCGTAGCGTAGCTTGTCGCGACGCACAGTGGGACCAAATCCCAAAAAGGTGGTCATTATGAGAAAAAAAAAGTTCGGCGATATGATTTCTTTTTACATGGTTGGCAAGTAAAATGTTTGAGCCGCCGAGAAATGCATTCGAAATGCAGGTAAGTATGCACATGTTTGTAAAAATCAATAACAAAGTGAAAGGTTTGCTGCTCGGACGCCTAACCGTGCTTTCGCTTCGAAATAGCCTCATCTTCAAAATTCCTCTGCAGCTACCCCATTATCGCAATTTGAAATTCCTTAAATGGAATTGACTTAGCAATGTTAGCGGATTTGAAATGCTGTTTTACATTAGCTCCGAAACAAAATTAACAATGTTATTAACATAAAAAGTAACCACTAATTTGCACTAATTTCGTTCAAAAACAAAAATACAAACTTCATAAAGTTATAGTGTCCCGCCGAGTCCTGCGTTGATATACATATATTATTGTAGGCACATATCTCAGCTATGAAACCGAAAAAAAATTGGCCACCCCGAACCACCCCTCCGCGAGTAATTGATGAAATACGTGAGTAACCTCAGTATCCGTAAAGTAGCCGATGCGCGCAGCTTGTTGACGCGTTGCAGGCAACACGTATGGCACTTGCTTACTTATCATCGAAACAAAATGAGTTCTTTCGCAAAGAATAGCATCTTCTACTACAGAAAAAATATTTTGCACACTTAAATAGCCATGAAGGATTGGAGGGGAAGTAGAGAGTTACGAAAATACCTTTTTGTGAGATAATGTGGTGGTATTATTATTATTGACGACTTTATTGTGCGCAATTGGGACTAAAACGTATCTTCCTCCATTTGACCCTTAAATAAAACATAGATATAAACATTAAGTGACAAAAAATATAAAAGTTACTAACATATGAAATACTAAATCACTAAAAAATGGGTTTGGGGGAAGGTGTGGTCGTTAGTAAGGAATCCTTTTATCTGCGGACAAAATGACGATTTCGATCGTTTCTAAGACGTACTAACGACGTCCTTTCCTCTCTTGTTGGAGGCGTTAGTGATGAGTGCTAATGAAATGAGTGAGCGACGGCAGGGTGATCCAAGAAGAATTTTGATTTGGTGTTATCAGCATTGAGCTCCTCATCCCGCTCTGTTTTGGCTCGTTTACCAAAGTGACCAACGTAAGCAACATAGAAAGGGGATTTTCATTTTGGTCTTATCAGCATTGAGCTACTCATACCGCTTTTTTTAGGCTCACTTACCAAGGTGACCACCGTAACCAACTTATAAAAGGGATTTTGTTTCGAGCTTACCATCGGGTCCTTGGTAGCCCTGGTAGCTGGTCCGCGAAATTATTAGACAGCGCCAACAAGCAGTATACGATTGTACCCGCACGCTCGTAGCAAGAAATTTCGCTCGTCTTAAGAGTCAATATTTCGGCTGAGTGCCAGCTCGTAGTGTGGAACACTCGCACAAAGGAACATTCGTAGTAAGACGTACTACTGTATAATTGTGTGTACGATTTTATATCAACAAAATTCGGTGATTTTTGTGTGCAGCAACGAGCTTAGGATCCCGTAGCCGAGGAAATGGACGGAACTGGTAAGTCACTTTTTGCATTATCTGGTGTATCTTAACAAATTTCTGCTTATTCACAGATAAAATTTTGTTGATGAAATGGTTAAGGGTGCATTTCTGGAATTTTTCACTTCTGTGGTTCCACTACAACTCGTGACCACAGGGACTCTGAGGAAAATTGTTTGGCACAACAGTAAACCTGCATCTCCTCGATTTTGCCGTCCTCTGAAGATCGAGTTCAAGAAGGAATCAAAACAGCATGCACAATTGCAAGTTGAAAACGTGCGCGGCCAGGAGAAGCAACTTACACCATTGGATACTGTAATTAATGGTAACAAAATCAACATTACCTACAAGTTGCAACTAACTATGATAGACGGAAAGATCTGCAATGCTATCACGGACACAACGTCAACACAACGGTGCTACATCTGCAACGCTACATCCACTGAGTTCAACGATATTGATGAGAACATATCTCGTCCAATAAAGGATGATAATCTCCAGTATGGATTAAGCACGTTGCACGCATGGATTCGTCTTTTTGAATGCTGCTTGCAAGTAGCATACCGACTGGAAATTGAAACGTGGCAGATACGTAATCCGATGGATAAGGAACTAGTGGAGGCGCGCAGGAATAAAATCCGAGAAGAGTTTAAAGGACAGCTTAGTTTGATAGTTGACCGTTGACACCAAAGCAGGTGTATAGTAGCAGTAATGATGGCAACTCAGCTCGCCGCTTTTTCGAGCATCTGGAAATTTCCGCCAGTATTACAGGCCTAAATTTGGAGCTTCTTCGGAGATTTCACTCAATTTTGCAAGTTCTGTCTTCTGGATACAGAATAAATGTAGATATCTACGAAGAGTATGCCATCAGAACCGCACGGCTTTTTGTACAGTTATATCCCTGGTTCTGCATGCCAACAACTGTGCATAAAATACTATTGCATGGAAGAGATGTTATACAAAATGCATTGCTGCCAATCGGACAAATGTCCGAGGAAGCACAGGAAGCATGCAATAAATTTTTAAGAAAATTTAGGGAAGATTTTACGCGAAAGTGCTCTAGGAAGAAGACCATGGAGGACTTGTTTGTGCGAATGATGTTGCATTCAGACCCTATCATTTCCAGCCAGGTTGTAATGCGTTCCAAGCCATCGAAAGCTTTAACTTCCGAGGCCTTGCAAATATTGTATGTATCTTACCCAACAGAATCTGGATCGAAAGATGATTCTTCGGACGGATCGGAATCGGAGAGTAATTAGTGTTTGCGTGCGTATGAGTGTGTGTGCGCGTGCCTTTTCAAATTATAAGTAAATAAGCTGTGATATAGTAATGTTTTACATAAATGTGTTTGTTAACTTTACATATGCTCTATCAAAATTGGAAACGATAATTATGTACAATAATATAGTGTTTGTGAGCTAAGATGATTCTTTGGACGGATCAGAGCCTGTTTTTAATAATTGTTTATATTATTTACTATATATATTTGTGTTTATATTTGTATAATGTATTTGTGATATTATGTACGTAATAACATATTTAAATAACTTCTTTGGAATGATTTTAAAATAAAAGTACGCATAAAATTGTAATTATGGATTTAAAAAATAATATAAAATTATTAATCCACATTATTGATAAAAACCGAAATGATTTCACGAAAGAATAGTTTACAAAAATCAGTTTCATATGCATAATCGGTGATCACGAAACCTATAGTCACGTTTTTTTATGGGCATGATATAAGAATATTGCATTTTTTGCCAAAAAATGTGAATTTGTTTGCGAAATAATAATTTCAAAATAATTTCAATGTCATATTCGGAATTAGTGACCTCAAAAACTATTTCATACCGGATTTCAAACCGATCAGATGAGATTTACTTATAATGTCCAACTTTTAGGCATTTTGCCCCACTGTGCGACGTGACGATTACGCCCGTTTTCTGTACAAGAAGCGTACTGAAGAACTAAAGCACATGTTGCTTTACTATGGCAATGGAACTACGTTTGTGACAATATGGATACTGATGAACCCAAGGCAATGGAATTATTGTAGTTAAAATAATGGATAAAAATTAAATGTTACTTGCCTGACCATTTCATTGCTTTTGCCACCTCACCCCAAGCTTTTTCTGTTATTTCTCTTCTGGAGTATTCTGGCATAGTAGGATTGTATAGACAAGCATATTTCTCGTCTGTCTGAACAAGATGAGATGCTTCCGCCATCTTTCAAGCTTCACTCCAATAAGCAAAGTACGCCTCGCTACCGACACTGTTGGTCGCCTGGCTACATGACGAAAGCGTGCTTGGACGGAAGTGCTACGCTGCAGCGTCGTGTATGGATGATCATTTAATTACATTGTCTGCTGCTCACAGCCGTACAGCTAGCGATGTCGCGTCTATTCCTCTATGCTTCTGTGACGCCTCGTGGACAGAAGGACTAAGATGTTATTTATTCACTTTTACCTGAAGAAGCTGACGGAATATATCGTGAAATATCGTTGTCCTCACTACAGCACATTGAATCCCAAAAAAAACATAATTCTTGCAATTACTAAATTGCTGCAATTTTCCACTGTTTTATATATTTTTTATGTATATATTTGGTTTATGAAAGGCATTTATCATCTTTTTGTTAAAAAAATTATCTAGTATTCATATAATTTTAACTGAGGCATTATTTCATCTAATGAAGCTTTATTTGAATGCAGTTGTTTGTTACAAAAGAAGATGCATATTCTTTCATTGTGTCATAGGTGTTTTCATGGGTGGAGAGGGCATTTTTCCATCTCCTGGGAAAGGGTTTCCTCCTACATTCTTGAAGTTTCCAATTAGTCCAGATATTGGATCCATGGCTTGATTCACGCCCTCAGCTGGATTCTGAGCCGTTGGAATCTGCCGTTTAATCTGTGAAGTTAGCATAGAAAATAAAATCATATTGAAAAGCATTGAATGCCTGTTGTTACTCATACTGGGTGGATATTTTTTGATCCTCAAAGTTAAATTTGTGAACTTAATGAAAAGGTGATTAAATTAATGATTTGATTAGTGTGGAAAATCTGATTATCAATTGGGACACAAATTTTGTTTTATGGGATTTCATAATGTAAGACATATTAAAGTTGAATGTTGTAAGTGGAGGTGAAAACTGTAAGGTAAGGATGACCTCTTTTCAAATAATTCATATAACAAATGTAGAAGTTGTTCATGGAGAATAACATCATAGCATTGAATCATAATGCTTATCACTTTTTATACTCGATGTTAAAAATTCATTCTGATCTAATTTTGAAACCACCTCTAATTATTATTACAACAAGATTAAATTTTCCTTGATACGATTTGAGGAAAGTGACACTTTAAACAAAGTATTGCCTCACTCATTTGTCTGAAAACCGCCATTTGAGAATACGACTGCATATAATGTATTTTGCTGGAATTATATGCTGTATAGTGTTATAGTAGATGCGTCTCTAATATGCATCTTCATGAGTGTTAAAAGATGGAGCGTGCGTGGTTTGTAAAAGTTGCACTTACACTGGTTACCTACTCGAAGTAAAATACCTGATCCTAATAGAACTTTTTGCGCTGAATTCAAATATGTAAATGGTTTTTGTCCATCGACCTTTGATTTTCCGGGAAATTCGGAAAAAAAAACAAAATATCCGGACTTTCCTATATTTATCAGTTTGTAGAAAAACATTTACTGCTCTTATCCTAATTAACGAATTAAAAATTAAGATATTGACCATGATTTAAACTCAGAAAGCCGATACAATTTGCAGGATTCGGGGCCCAAAATTTAATAATATAACGTTTTTCCATAAAATTCGAGTTTGTGTCTTCGTCACAGCAACGAATGAACAGTTGTTGCCATTAATATACCATTTCATTGTAAAAACTCACATGTATAGCAAAACTTGCAGAGGAGCATTCACCACCTAGAATAATACGGTAAACTTCCTATTTCTTTCTCTACTTGTGTGCGGGAGAAGACGTTCATTCCGAACATGAAAGGTGGAAATAGTGTCACTACGTACAAAAATGATAGAAATTAATAATATAAATTAAGTTCAAGTTAAGAAAATATACCTAAACATATCCTTCCCGATTCCCTGCTTAATTTTATATCATTTTTACGTAACTTTATAACGTGAAAGCACTTCTTCACAGGCGGAATTAGCAAAGGTCGCCGTTCTTGCGATATCAGAGAAAACTCTCCACAAATATAATAGAATAATCTGGGCTGATATCATTTACCAGACATGTTTTTCTTTCGTACTTACTTAGCACATACTTCACGAACCAAGATGGATAACTCAATTCTGCTACGCAAGTCGAAACACAACTATTGGCTCGGAAAGGTCCATCGAGGGGGAAAACCAAAGCCACTGTTTCTATTATCTATTGCATCATTGCCTTATACCAAATAACTTCCGCACTAGAGTGACATCTAAAGACTGACTCCATCTTCTGCTACACCCTCCTCCAAAAAAGAGTCCAGTGATTGGTATTCTGCAAAGCCGAGAATACACCAGACAAAGTGTAACAGAGGAAACCATCCTAAAACTCGATAATATATTTAGTCGAACACAGTTTCTACGCTAAAGCGTCATTTCAAGAAGATTAAAAGCGCGGAAGATAAAATATTTAATCTTGTTGAATAACAATGTGTTCTTTTTGAAAATTTTAAAATTCTACGTTTTACAGATTGAAAAAATTAAATTTATACAATTTAAGTTGTTTGGATACAATTCATTGGCAATTTTGCAACATCGCTATCATTTATAAGTAGGGGTGATGTAACAGGAAGTTGACATATGACTTCAAGTACACGTATAATGTTCTATGTAAGTAATCTGACCCTTTCCAGTAATTATGTCTCTAGAACAAAATAATTAGCTGCTAAAGAATAAGTAAGCATCAGCTTTTTTTAAGGAATTTTGGAAAAATGCATTAGTGTATTACAAAAAGCTGAGCCCGATTGGAAAAAAGTGACTTCATTTTCGGATTCAACACCGTAAAATTAACTTAGAATACCCATCATATTCCTTGCAACAAAAATGTTTTTTAACAGTGTTATCAATGGGAAAATACGCTAGAGATAATTCTTAAGACTTTCAGTCATATAATTTTTATTTATTTACCCTCGTGGATATATTTTCTCCATTTTCTTTCCCTCTCAGCAGACCTGCAAGGTAAAAGAGAAATTAAATTTAGCATTCTAAACCTAAAAATAATTATCGATATGTTATATAACAAATTTTTCTTGTTGATGGTGAATTGTACTCACCTTGATTATCATTATGATGTACCATTCCACCAAATACCTTTAAAAGAGGATATTATTCATGTGAATAAAGCATCTTTCAATAATGAGATTTTCAGCAACCTGAACAGCCTGTTATCAGAGAACATTTGTGGAGAAGTGCTTATTTAATAGAGGTTAATTTCAAATTTGGAGTAGTCGGTCGACGTCAATTTCAGTTATTTTAATAATTCGAAGGAATCCAAATTGAGAAATCAAGAATCAAGGGAAATAATTACGATAGCTCATTTATAAAGCAATTTATTTTTAATCTCACAATTAGCGTGACAGTGTGAGGAAACAGTAAAGTAATAAACAAGTTATAGATTGGAATAGACTGGATCGATTATGATCATCCTAGACATGATTAATAAAATAGAAGGGAATAAATTCCGTGAACATGACTTATTCTACATAAAAGTGATATCAGCATATCTAGAATAATGTGCTAAAACTTTCTTCCATAAATTAGCGATAAAATACTATCTTGAATAAGCTTTTGCGGTAGGGATGCCTAATCTTTCTTTTAATCTTCTGAGCCCGCGGGCCACCTTTCGCTAGCCGTAGTTTGAGGACCCTAACAACTCACTCCCTCTGTGATTGTCCATCACTACCGGTTAGTTGCAATTATAATCACGGCGGAAGATTACAGATTTGAGGAGTGTTCCCTTGCTAACTATTAACGAAAGATTTGTTTGGTGACTACCGGGGGAAAATTATCTTATTTTTATTTTTGGGGTCGTAAAAAAGAATACTACGGAAGAGTTTTCCTCGGCAGTTAAATTACAGAAGAACTCTGACACTCGTCGGTTCTTTTCATTGGAAAAGAAAATTATCTGCATTTTAGAGCAGGTGCGAGTGAAAAGTGGAGAATAATTAGAATGTGAAAGAATATTTACCGATTCCGCAAAAATGACTGCGATGAAAAAAACTAGGGCTCTCTCCATCTTCATTGCTGATCCACTAACGAGAAATGCAAGCTTTGGATTTATATATACTCTGCAGGCGAAGGTTGGACCGGTATCACGCCTCATGGATTCTATTCTTCAATTTCATATTCACTTCCTTTATGTATCAACTATTAACATTGCACAACTAACAGCGACCTCAGAGTCCTTTGTTATAATAAAAAATGATTTTTCCGACCTTTAAAGCTATGATCGACTGTCGGTAAGTGCGTTTGAAGTATCGAATTAAACATAGACGTAATCTATGTTTAATGGTGTTGATAATTACCATGGTTCAAACGCAAATACTTAATGGCCATAAACATCTTTTCACTTGTCAGCTTTTCTTTGTTCATAATTTATATCAGACTTTATTAAAACGATATGTGTCAACATAGCACTGCAAATTTTTTTTAGTTTTTATTTAATAGGAAGAACGAAAATAAAATGTAATCTGATGACTAGATTAAAATCTTCAATAATCCTTTTAAGCTTAGGTCATCATTTTCACTTCCTCTAAAGAGATTTTGCTTAGTTCGAAAAACCTATTCTCCAGTATTTAGGAAAGGCTGTTCATATCATCCTCAGCAATATAAGTGGAGAATGTATTAGTTATTTTATACTACTAGACTCTTCGATTTGTTTTCATGAATTATATTTCCAAATTAAGCTATTATAGAATACATTAACAAATTTGATTTTAGAGAAGAATCTCATCTCAATAAAGACCTTATTTATTTATTTTTTATTCTTGTCTGATACTTCCTCAGTTGAATGAAGGAAATGGAGAAGCCAAGTCGGCTGTCTTGATATCAAAAGATGAGTCAACAGTCACAGGGCGTTGATTAAGGATTCATTTGAATACGCTGTGCTCCAAGAGAGATATTGAAGATGAACTCCAACTTGAAAACCGGTTGACCCTTCCTATGATCGACCTCTTAGTATCCATAGTTAAAAGCACACCAGCAGAGATGAGCCCATTTAAAAAAAGGTAAAAACATACTCGTAGTGTTAATTTCCAAAGAGAATGCGGAAAGTATAACTAAAAATGAATGGGTTTTATAAAGATGATATTCCTAAAGATGATATTCCTACGGTCACGCAAGATTCCTGGGAAGCGCTTTCATATGGATGATAATGATCGATGATCTCGAATCCTAAATTCGAAACATGAAAAGGGAATGAGATGTTTTCACTCGCTTTTCACAACGAAGCAGTCGCAGACAAAATGAGTCTTTGTTCTGAAGCACGGAAAATCCTTGAGAGTGTTACATATTTTGGCGGACGTATATAAAGTCGGTCGACAATTTTATCATTCTTTGATATTGTTTATCGAATAATTCACAAAAGTGTTCCACGCGAAAAACTTTCAATTTTCAGTCAGTGAAATTCCTCAGGACTTTGGCGAAATTCTGGGATTCATGGTTGGTCTTCTCTCCTAAAATGGGATTGGCGGCCGCAAATAGCTTCTGGGAAAAAATCTCTGTCAAAGTATACAATCCTGCAGTCGTTGACTGAGTCATGGCTGAGATAAAGCAGAAGGTCTGGTTGAGTGGCCTGGTTAGTGAATGAATGCCGCTGGTATTTTCTGAGCCGGAAGACCAGAATACCATGGAAGCAAGACTCCACGAGATAATTATTTTCTTAAAAAGAACAACGAAAAGCATTTAGCGTTAATTGAAAAGATAATTTAAATATTATAATATATATCATAAATATTGACAGAATATCACATCAAATGCTATATCTAAGAAGATCAAATGTACATGCTTACGGGTCTTTATCCCAAAAGACTATAAAAATATTCTAATTTTTTCCGATATTTTTATTGCCGTTTCCGAAGTTTTGAGAACATTATCCGTAGATATAAGAGAGCAAATGGATTTATGCCACGACGCGTAGATTCCAGCGTGGTACCGGAATTTGGGTCTGTGGAAATGGGACACTTTATCACAGAGGGTATGAATCTCCATTTATGTGTGAGGAGGAGTGCTCAGTCGTGAGGCTCTTTTGGTAAATGCGTATTGCGCAGAAGCGTGTCGGGCGCGAAATCAGAGAGTTAAGATTATATTAAGTGTAAAACTTAGCCTGCATTTAAGGGAAATCCACAATGTTCCTGTGTTGCATATCAGACACTGATCTGTCTTCACTGACACTGCCTTCTGATCACCCTCATTATACCAGATTTCTTTAATTACTGTTTTGGTTTCTGCGAGTTTTTTTCGCTCCCCTTGTTCTACTAGCTAGTTTTTCTGCACCTATTGTATTTTGAGAGAGCATAAATACTTCAATCGCATGCATATTTCTACCCGATCCTCTACTCCGCGTTTACCAAAGTGGCTTCCTACGCACTATTTAGTCGGAACGTATTTAATTAAACCTTCATTGATAATGAGGTGGAATTCTATTCAACCGTAATCGAGTGTATCTTCAACTACAAAGCGGAAGAAATCATTTTTGAGCTTATTGATATAACTCTTAACCTCCACAACTGTTTGGGAATTACCTGCTTCGGCGGCTTACGAGATATCACTGCGTTCATCTCTGCCATTGTCTCGGGTGGTCATCGTGTGTGGATGGGAAGTGAAAGCATACATTTTGCTTAGACTCTCACGATTCGCTTGAGTTATCTTCACTTGATCTAGACCATGTAACAAGAACTTATCCATTAATTTCTGCGAAAATATTTTCATTCATTTTGGGTTCTGGTACGCCACATTCTGTCAATAAATGTGGAAGAGTTCAAATATTCTACCACGATCTTTCATTTGCTCTCTGATTCTCTGTAACGACTCAGATTATTTATGCAACCTAATTCCCCATCGGGAAGGCAATATAAGGAGCAAAAAAGAATCTCACTCCCTTGTGTCCTGGAATCGAGCACCAAACCATTTCGCGGCCGCCTTTTCCCACGAAATCTTCGCGCTGGCTCTTCAGCTATTCTTATATCTTCCCTTAACCAGTTCTCGGTTCCCAAAATCATATCGTATCAGCCGAAATGGCTCTCGCAAGACTGGGAAACTCAGGCTGCTCATTTTGACAACTATCCGACATAATCGAAATTCCGATTCGAAATCCATTATTTGTATAAGAACTAATTATCTAAAATTCAGCCAAATCGATAGATATATGAAGGAAGGTAATTCCTTAAGCGATTCTGACCTTTTCCTTATCCTTAGCCAAAGTAAATTTAAGAAACATATTTCTGCTGTTAGTAATTTATATAATTTTATATAAAATGTATTATTATACAAATAATTTTTATTGTTTTATGAATATTTCTTTTCTTTTCAATATTTTCAATTGATGTTAGTTGATTTTACTTTGATTGTTAGGCTCTGATATTTAAAATTATAAATAACTTAGTATTTTTTTATATGTATTATGGAAATTTGTTCATTTTTTCAAATGTTTGTAACCGTCTACTGGTTTTCTTATTGTAAAAGAGAATCTTTCCGTATATTCTACTAAAATAAAATAAATAAATAAATAATTTTTAAATTCCTCGCTTTTTAAATCGGAGTAAGCTTCAGTTTTTTTATTAGCTGATTCCACTTTTACGCTTCCGCTAATACCACTCTTTTCCTTGCAGGGCTCGCGAAACTTATTTTTATTTGGATGTCTATCTTATTTCCTAAACTGGTGACTTTCCTATCCGAATTTGTTATCCCTTCAATGTTTTCAGTGGTAACCTTTGAAACACTTACATGCTTAAACACCAAAAGCGCTTACGTACTTCGCATCCTCGACGCAACAATAGACACATCGGTACGGCCGCACGCAGGGGCAGGGTTGGCGAACCTTTTGCGGCAAGAGTGCCATATTTTATGAATGTAAATGACTTGGGTGTCAATGTGGTGCGAAAACATATAGGGAGATGGTTATTTACATTTTATAATACCAACGATAGGATTAAGATCTTGTAATTGGCTTAAATAATCAATTGTCATTAGTAATGAACAGAATCCACATTTATTTACAGCGGGGCCTCATTTTATAATTGAAGTATACAAAATAAATATAGTGCTGTGAGAGTTCTGCGAGACAAAAAATTCTATCGCGTGCTACTTTGGACACGCGTGCCAGAGGTTCGCCACCACTGTTCTACGAATATTGTGCACCAGTAAAAGATTGGGACGCAAATCAGCCAAGTCCTCACCTCTATCCCAACAGAAAGCCGTCACACCCAGGACCGGATTTAACCCTCAACGGGGCCCTAGGCAACCATCAATTTGGTGGCCCTTTTTTTCACGTCCGTTCCCTTCTTTTTCGATTAAAATAAAAACTTATAGCTTTCATAAAAATTTTCAGTTGTGATTATATTTTCATTTAATTCTTTGGAATTTTTTGTTTGTAAGAAAATTTTCAAAGATTTTTTAATTTTTCGGGGGCCCCCTAAAATCGGGGGCCCCAGGCAACTGCCTATTTTGCCTAATGGTTAATCCGGCCCTGGTCACACCCTCCATCCTACTCCAGGAAGAGCTACTGCGATCAATCCACCGGACAAAGCTACATATGAAGAGCTCAATGTTGATCCCAGGCAACTCTTAAGGCGCTAAAAAGACTCCAGGATCTCCTCGGAGCCACGCCTCGAGGCATCGTTACAACTACCTCCCTACGGTCCCTTCTCCCTTATTTGACGGACGTTCGAACCCAAAAACTAATACCCCATGCCCATTCCTCACCGTGGGATCGGCTGAGTGCCTAATGCAGTTCTTGCATCCTACGTTTTCCATTACTCAGATATCTATGTCTCCGTTAACAACCTCCAAGCCACCTTTTAATTATGTGAGATTCTTAGATATAAGAAAATGCAGGTATCTATATTACATACATAGTTCAGTATTTAAACTTTAGCAGTACACATACTACCGAAATCTCTTTGGTCTCTTTCAGTTTCGGTAAGTAATTACCGTTTCATAGATACTGTGGATTCCTTAGAGTTAAGTATGAATTAATTCATATTAGGGTGGATTTAATGAAGTTTACATATTTTTATTTTGTAAATTTCTTAATAATATCCATACTTTACAATTTCATTATTTTCCAACATAACAATGTACCACCACTTTCCGTTTTTGTACTCGCCTCTCAAAACTCACGTGACACTCAAGCGAGAAACGAAATTGGAAAGGTATGATTCTGACAGAAGTCGGGATTTTGTAGTGTATCATGTTCGAAGGAAATAACTTGTGTGTTCGTTTCTCTTAATACATTGTGTTACATTTTAACCCATATTAGTATGTTATCTCGATTATAACATCAAAATTTAAGTTTGTTATTCCGTTGATATATTATATATTCTTCTAATGGCTCATCCAGTGAACGGTAAGAATTTATTTGTATAAGAAAAGTCTGCTTCTTGTAGAAGTAATATACAGAGTGAGAATCATTGAGTCTCTGGAAAGAATAAATAAATTTAGATATCATTTTTAAGACCTTCCTCTTGCTATCTTTTCCTAGCGGAGGCAGTAAAACTACAGCAGCATTTGACACTATTAAAAGAAGAGTACGTAAAGCTTCAGAGCTACTGTAATGAATTGGAAAAAAAATGTGCTACCGTATCGGATGAAGATGTTGGTAAAAATAGCTTTGTGCAGAAGCTAATACAAATTATCGGGAATTTATTTGATAAGGAACAATACAGGTATGTTATATTTCATTATGTTGTATATTAGGTGAAGTATAAGGAATTGCTCAAACGTTAACTTCAATATCACTTTTAATTTCAGTGATATCAAGTTGAAATTGAAGGACCGCGAAGTTAATGCTCACAAGTTTGTACTCTCGGCTCGTAACTCAACATGGGGAGTGTCATCCTTGGACAGTGTAGACGCTTTAGGTAATTCTCTATAGAGAACTTTATCATTGAGATATTTTAGCATGTTCCATTCTAACTTATTTTAAATCGGGCATGTTTCAAATGTAATTTTAATAAACAATGTTATAAGTACTTCAGTGGATACTGTATATTTCTACGGTTTTTAGTGATTACCCGGTATTTCTTTATTATCAGGAAACGTTTAGCTAGAGAAACTTGTCTGTAGTAGTTGTCATAAAAGTGGTCTTTCAATATAATATATTTGTTTTCAAAAAACTTTGAACATAATGATTGTTCATTATAATTGTAAAATCTTTATATTTTAAGTGATATTATGGTGCAATTTTAACATATTTGAGGTATGATAATTTTCTCCCGGACCATAATCATTTTTTTCTAAACGGTACGCTTTGTAAAAGTATTTGAAATTCAGAAAGGTTCGTTTCTCTTTACATACTTTTATTCCATTTATAAATATAGAAAATACATATCTGGAAATCATTTGAAAAACTCTGAAAAAGATAATAGGGAGATGAAGGGTTACTGGTCTGTAGTTGTGTCTATGATGTAGACGATTTTGAAGTTAATATTTTGCAATAGAAAGATATGAGATGTTACTATTGTGTGGTGTTCGATTATGTGTCGTTATTATTCTTAGTATAAGTGAAAAAGTGATGACTCGACATGAATAAATGAATTTTGCGTGTGTTCTATTTATTCTATTATCGGTTTTGCCTTGTCACCTGATCATGGTTTGATATTGCTAGGTTAGGTTCCCTCAATCACAATCTTGTAACAGTAAAGTGTGGTCATTTTAAATAACTGTTTTTCTTGTGTGGACATTTTAGATTGGACCGATCTGAAAGCAGAGGTGGGGTTGAAGTTGGCTGAATGGGTGTATACAGACAAGATCCAGTTGTCAGAAGGAGATAACTTCACTTTGGACCTTATGAAAGCTGCTGGAAGGTTCAGATTGGAAAGCCTTGTCTCTAAGTAAGGAAATTATGGAAGACGAAGAAGTAAATCCTTAGTTTGCCAATATCATTTTGTCAATTTCAGACATACCCTTGTATTAATTAGCATTGCCATACAGTATATATATTATGTAAATAGACCTTAGCATAAATTTGAGAGGAATTTATTTTCATCTGGAAAACGGTGATCTTGTGATCTAATTTACTTTGAAAAAGCTTGTTTACTGACTTGAAAGGTGTTGAGTATTTTGTTGGAATAATAATGGACACATGATATTTTTATCTATTTATATTCACTATACTCAGTTATTTCATTAAAAGTTCATCTTCTACTGCAAAATTCTAAATAACATTATCATAGCAATACGTTTATTTTCATATTTAATTGTGTGATTGAGTCAGTAATTCATACCTATCAGTAGCAGTTCAATATATTTAGGCATCCCTAGTGTCATTCTGGCTCTATTTTGTAGTTTTCTTATAATAGGAGATGACACGTCATTGTTTGATTACAAAATGATACACGGTCTGGTAACTATATATTTATTTATTTATTATTAATTTAATAAAATAGAGAAGATCCATATTCTGAATCTCTCCAACACTGTGGAATTTGTGGATTCCCAGCTAAAAGAAGGATTTTGTCTTGTTTTGAGCGTTATCTTCAAAACAATCATCAAGTCTTTTACACATTCTGTTACTGTGATGTAGTTTCTGTTTTCTTGTCAACTGATAATTCAAGAGAAAAGGATGCAAATGAAGATCCATCCATTTCATGATAGCAAGTGATCCTTGATAACGTTGGGCCACAAATACTTGTAAGCTTGATTACCGGCGACCACCTCTGGGAGAGCGGATTTTTTAAAACTCTCAAGCTACAATTTTAAAGCTGATTGTATTACATGTAGAAAAACATTGTTTTGAACAATCATTTGAATTTACATGTTTGAAAAATCAGCTTCTTTTCCACCTTTTCTCTTATATTGTGTAATATGTAATTATGGGAATTTAGTAAGATTTAAAGTTTATTTAATATGATCCCGATTACGGAGTTCCACCAAGTTAAGGCTTCTTCGATTGAAGATTTTGTTTTTGCAGTTTTGGAGGAATTTATTGTTAACCTCATTATAAGAATACTAAGAAAAAATTTTGCTTTAACATATTTATGTATTAAATAAAAAATGAATGTTTTGTCGCTCTTTATTAATTAGTTATATGAGTTTTTCATTATTAATTGAAAGGTAAGGCATTCATCTTCAGAAATGTCATTTATCCAATTTAATTATGACTTTTGTTATTGCCTATGTTCAAGATAGGCTGCGAAGTTAAAGAGTAGGTTCAAGTATTTGATAAAGACATGCTATAAAAAATCTTGAAGTTATTAATGAAACTTTAGTAGAAATACCATCTTAGTCAACTGTCAATATTAGTGTTTTCCTTAGTTGTTTTTGAAATAGAGTCGAGCCCTATTTCTATTTTTTATATATGCATTTTTTTTAATCCTTCATCAGTTCAGTTTTTCTATGTTTACTGCATGTTAATTACTTTCTCTTCTTAATTATCTCAGATGTGAGCAAGCTTTGATGTCTACTGTAGGAGTTCACAACTGTGTCAAGTTTTACACAACGGCCGATGAAATTGGAGCTAAATCACTCAAGGATCACTGCTCTGGTCTAATTTCTACCTATTGGGTAAGGTCACTGCAATAAGCGAGATATTTATTTTCCTTTGGATCTTAAGTGTTAAAATAATCAAAACATTGAATACAATGAATAGGGAAAGCTTAAATTGACCAAAGAATATATCGGAAGGGATGATGATGTGTTGAGAACCTTATTGTTCTTTCATTTGGATTCATACTATCCACTTTTGAGATACTATGAACTATAGTTGATTGACTGCACACAGATGAAATCTATTATTTTAGTCAAGTGCCCCTAATCAATCATTTATATTTTTGAGAGTTATCTAAATAATTTATTTAATTTATTAAGCGCTACGAAGTATTGTAGTTACATAGTTGTAATGATTTTTTACACATTTCAATTAAATACCAATTGTTTATTGGATTATTGTCTCATTAGTAATTAATATAAGGGTCGTACGAAAAATAATACTTTCGTAAATAAGAACATCTTGATGGAATTATTAGAAAAGAATTGCCTCAAAATTAATTAGTGAAATACTGAAAAATACTTACAGAAGAAAATTGTGTAAATGTCTTCTAAAAATATAGAGAAATACGTTCATGGTAAAACAACCATCGCTTAGCAAAGGAAGATAATAATCAAAAAAATGAGATGTGGGCAGCACATGACTTTCTCCATACATATAAGATGTAAATATTTATCTACGGCAGTAATTTCGAACTCTATATTCCATCTAAACTTGGAAGATGGGTGATTAATATATATATTATTATCTTTTACGTCTCAAACATTATAAATAATGTTTTTCGGGACATGATCGATGAAAAAAGATGAAATTGGCCCTTCGCTCATAGAGCCCAGGGCGCCCACAAAGTACATAATCAGTAACTTCCGGTTTATCAGTATTTTATGAATAACTCCTAAACAATCAGTGATACAAAAATATGTTTCACACAAAAGTTGTAGTACATTAAATTTTCTAAAACATTTGTAAATAATAGTATATACCTAAATATCATATTTATGGAGATATTTTGAAAACCGGAAATGAGCTTTGAAGAATGAAGCTCAACTTCCGGTTGCCGGATTTACTCCAAAAACTAATCAACTCTAACGACTATAATAAAAGTACTATATATGAAATTTGGTGTTGATCCAATAAATAGTTTTCATGTTAGAGCGCCCACAAAGTACATAATCATCTTCTTCCGGTTTATCAGTATTTCACGATTAACTCCTAATCGAACGGTGATACAAAAATATGTTAAATACAAAAGTTATAGTAAATTACATTATCAAAAACTTTTATAGGGAAAACAATATACGTATATATCATATTTATGGAGATATTTTGAAAACCGGAAATAAGCTTTAATGAATAAAGCTCGACTTCCGGTTGACCGATGTACTCCAAAAACTAATCAACTCTGACAGCACACACCACGGTACTATATATGAAGTTTGGTATTGATACGACTAATAGTTTTCACGTTAGAGCGCCCACTATCACACACACACATACACATACACACACACACACACACATACACACAGACATCATTCCGAAAATGGTCAAAACGTGTTCTAGGGACCCCAAAACATGTATTTCCATGAAATCTCGAAGTCGAATTTTTTCATGAAAACAATACTTTCTCTATACTTCGTATATGGAGAAAGTAAAAATCAATTTTAGGAATTGCTACAGACAATAGTCGTGTAGTTGTTGAATTCAAATGCAGTTATTAGTGTTTTACAGGCATTTCCTTATTAAACTGAATATCCAAGGCATAGAACACACCTGACAAATTCAGTCAGCTATTAACATTAGCTTAAGTATCTGATGAATTCTTAATTTACTTTGATTTTATGAACACTTTTTACTGATATTTTATGAAATAAAATGATGTGGAAAAATTAGTAAAATATAAGAGTCGCCAACTTCAGAAATTTTACTTAGAAAGAGAGGGAAAAATGCACAGGAGCTCACAATCAAAAAAAATAAGTGATATGTCAAACCTAATAAGGTATTAAATACATAATTAGACCTAAATTTCAATATCTTTACTGATTTAATTCAAGATTATACAATAGTTTGATCATTTTAAAGCTCATTTCAATGTCTCAGTAGACCATTATACAAATAATTTTACTTTTGCATGTTTATTATGAATATCTGACCATTTGTCGTAGTAAATTATATAATTTGATATTTTCTCTAAAGAGATCTAACTTCTCCATTCATTGTCATTAATTTTTGAGCTCACATGGCATTTTATGAAAGGGTTAGGTACAATCAATTTATTTTAACCATTTATTGGTAAAGTGATGAAAATTTAACAGGGAAAATCAATCATATTATGAAACAGTGTTACAGATATGTTTTCATTTTTATGTCTGAGATGTGTGCAGTATAAATAGTAGATAACCCCTGCTGTAGATGGATTGTGAAAGTTAAGCTAGTTGACATTTTCCTCTTGTATTTTCCATGTTGTATTATTGATCATTTTCATGAAATTGCAATGAAAATTTGTGTTAGAGAGCACATAATTGGTGCTAAGGATACAAGTGTGGTTGTTTTTTAGGATGATTTCACCAGCAAGGACTTCGATCACATGTCAGCGCATGTTCTCTTTGGCATGTTCCGTGCCAAGACCAAGCATCCATTGCATTCTGCAATCCGCCTTCACCGAGAGGACGTTGTCTTCCTATACTTGGTGGAGAGGAGCTCTGAGGTAAAAGGACTTTCTCCCTAGATAACTAACTTGGTGCAATAATAAAGATTAATCAGCTAACTATCCCCAAACAACTAATTGCATTCAAATGGGAATGTGTTTTAACATGCTCATTACGGATGATGCCAGTTTTGGTGTCATCCTTGTCTCAAACTGTTCCTGGCAAAAATGATGATTTGCATCATTCAGTCTTTCTTTTGACATCCTTGAATACCTCGTCTATGAGCTCGAAGAATTATTATTTTCAGTTTATAAGCAGACCTGATACATAATCCCAAATTGATTCATCACAGGTTTTATGTATCCTTGCAAGTGGCTTGGTGAATTTCGTTGTAACACCCTGAGATTAACATTAGGTGGCAATTATTTCTAAAGCACCCAGTTCTATGAACAGCGAAAAAGGCAATTAGAAAAAGAAAGTGGACACACAAAAATCAAAACATTGGGTAATCTCCTCTCCAAATATAATATTTTTGCATTCTTCCATACTTAATTACTGATTTTCATTATATTTTTGCTGTGAAACTAAGGACCTTTCACTTAAACCCCTACCCACATTATTATTTTTTTCAATTCCTTTGCCATCACTAAAATTTAATCGGAATCCCTGGAAAAAGTAGTCATTGGTATAATTATAGTTTGTGCATGATGCAAATACATTTCTGCATTGGAATAGCTGGATGCTAATTGGTCACAAAATATTGAAAAGTGTTTCTCAAAATCAACTTTCTTTGTAACAGCTTAAAGTACATAAATATAGAAAATACTGTGCTGCTGCTTCGTAAAATAAATTACAAATTTTTGCTTGCTGTAAATGTGTTAAGGTCAAAGGAGTTAAGGAAATTAGCCAAGTTATTTCTTTCGTACTGTAGTATTTCTTTACAAGTACCAAATTTTAATCACATCATAGATAGATTACTTCAGTAAAATCTTTTCCCTGTTTTTTACATTTTTTAAAACTCTTTGGATTTGAGAATGATGACATGACTATCATGAATTGGGTCAATTTGCAAAATAGTGGTAGATACTCCATAGCCTGCTGAGCAGTTGGGCCTAGTCTAACTAAAAAATAGGAAAGGCAGCACTTCTTAAGAAAGGTGATGCAAAAGAAGTATACTCCCAACCAAAGTTGGTTACTGTGTAGGAAGCACGGCTGGCAGTTCCCTATTTCCTCTGCTTTGTCATCTGCCACTATTTGGCAAATTGAATATAGAACTATCTGCTGAACATAACATAGAATGTGTAATTACTATTTGTCAATTATTATTTACCACCTAAATATTTAATAAATAAAAATGAATTAATTTCTTATGCAATGGATTTCTTTCGATGGGCTGCCATATTCAGCAGGTTTATATCAGGTGTAGTTCACTCTCCTTCGAGTGTTCATTAATTTGGCTTAGCTGCTGTAATGAACAATAGATGAGTAAGAACCCCAGGATGAGTGCATCCTCATAATCTAATAAGTAGTTGGTATTAATCTATTTGGAGAATTATGAAGATTTTCATTGTTAGTTTTATTTTTTTATAAAGAAAAGACCACTGAGTTAAATGGTTGGACGCGTTTCCACTATTTTTAATCAAAAAATGTTCCCTGAAAGATTTGTGCAAATCCGTTAGTTAATTTCCCACTTACCTGGTGTTTCCCTTTTCAGTACAAATTTTCATTTTTTAAATTGTTTGGCATCAAGTCGGCATGTGTTATTCTGTAAACATCAACGTAATTATTTTTGTTTTTTTTTTTATCTTGAAGGAGCATTTCATAAACACTGCAATAATTCTTTGTCAGATTATGCAATTTGTATTAAGATTTCGAAGCAAGAAAAAACCGCTTTGAACGTTTGAAAAATAGTTCTTAATAGAGGAAAACCAAAACAAATTGCTTCACTACACAGCTGCAATCCAAGATCCTGGAAAATAGAATCATTAATCTCTAAGATCAGGGTCTCGGAGACCTGGTTTTTAACATTGGATTCTTTCATCCAATTAGTTTTCAAATAATATTTTCATCCTGTGACAAAGTTTAGCTATTTTCTCTACAATTAACGTATTGTAAGACACGCAATTTTTGCAATAACACGTGGGTGGGGATATGACTGATATGTAAAACACTTACATTTAAGAAAATATATTGATGGGCAAGGATTTCCTGCAGGCACATGCTACGTTGGTAAAAATACAGAATTATAATCATTCCAAATTTTGAGGAATCTTTTCCCTTCTCAAGAAAACGCATGTTTCCTCCAAGGAAGAGAAAATGAAATTGTAAGTAGTTTAGTAATGGGCGTATTTCAACAGAAAGTAGATATTTTTAAAGAAATTGACATCTTTACTAGATAACCATAATGAACATTAATTAAATGTAGCAATTTGTGATCAATGAATTGAATTATTTCGAAAGAATACAAGCTTACTTCTTTTGATTCTTTTAAAGTACTACAAAATTTGGAATATTTTACAGATATTTGCGTTAGTTAAACATATATATGATTGTAAATAATTGATTAGAAAAGAAATTTTTATTCTATTATTATTTATAATTAGTACTGGAATGTTTAAAAATTAAAACAATACATGGCAAGTCAATTAATGTTACAAAATATCTACAATAATAATCACCAATATGTGAATATTAATTTAACCCATGTCATTTAACTCCTTGGGGAATAAAGGAATATTCATTATTCATGAATATATTCATAGAAAAAACAACTGGGTGAAAGAAAGTTAAAACTTTATTAAATCTTGTTGTTGAATTGTGACAATACCATTTTTAAAGCAAAACAAAATCCATCCTTCTAGTAGGCCTTTTAACCAACTCTTCAATTACTCTCCCTGGATTAATTTTCAAGTTTCTATAAATATAGATTGGTGACAAACTATTTAATCTGTCTTCACATACTGTTGACCTTACGTATGTTTTTAAATGATTCAGTGTAGGGAAACTTCTTTCTGCCTCACAAGTTTTCACAGAAAGACTTGCAATACTGCATAACAATTTTTATATGTTTGAAAATATCTGTTTATTACAATATTGGAATAGATCCATTGTTGAAACTTCATCCCCATTTAATTGGCATTTACTTAAATGCTGTTTCCGAAGTATTATCTCCGCTAATAACTCTTGAGAACTACATTCAGCATCATTTGAATAAGCATTATGAAGACTCTCCACAAGTTTTTCATTAATTGATTAATAATTCTCATTATTCCGACTCTCAATTGGAAAAATATATTGGTAGCTGTTCATTATATTTTTGTGTTTTTAAATTTTTTGTTTTAAACTGGACAAATATTTGCAAAAATGGAAGTTTCACATCATGTTTATAGTAGTCTTTAACTGATTCATTTACTATATCTAAATTTTGACGAGGACATCCTCTAACTTTTGGTTTTTCAACTGGAAACTTACATTTTTCTGCATTATCTACTGTCTGTAAGTAAATGGCTTCAAAATCAAAATGTTGAATTGATTGCCATTCTTTTTAATGCTACAAGTAGGTCATCAGTCGCACTTACCGCTTCATTTAAAGCTATACTTCTACTTTGTAATATTTACAAAAATAATGGCTATGGCTAAATACATGGTTTTAAAAAATGTAAACTAAAGAATATTTCAAATCTTTTTAGAGCATGCGATACCTGCTCTGCGTTTGACGCACTTGCAAATTGCGGCCAATTCTCGAGTAATGTCAATGAATAAATGGCTGCATCTTGTAGCTCCAGAAATGACGATACTGAATTATGACGCTCTACCCATCTAGTTGCACATACATTTACAAGTTTGGATTGTTTTGTTTCTACAGAAATTTATTTGATTGTATTTATTAGCGCTTGCTGTCTTTCTTGCACATTCAAGGACAGATAAATTTCTCTTATCAGATTCATGCATTGATTGATTGAGAGCACATCACAAACACTAGATATTAATAAATCTAAACTATGGCTATAACAATTTCCGGAAAGAGCACTCAGAAATTTTATTTCACATTCCACTGACGATTCCACTCATTAATGGGGCTCCATCTTAGCCTTGGCCACATAGTTTCTTCAAATTAATTCCTAAATGTGATACTGTTGATAATATATTATTTGCAATACTGTCATATCAGGAGCCGGTACAAATTTAACAAGTTTTTCATACAGATTTGCCTTGACATTTTCGGAAATCAAATACCAGAAACATAAAGATCATTAAACAAGGAAAACAGTAAAGGTTATTTGCACGAAATGGCAGCCAGGATAAATTCAAAGGAAGAATAGACTTGAAAACAGTAACAGGGAACTTTCCCGGTACCATCCGACTTTTTTCCAGTCTATTCTTCCTTGTGATAAAGATTATTGTTCAACATCAGCAGTTTTCTATCGGCAATTATCATAATGCACGGAGCAGCATTAATTTCTTCAACTATTTGTTGTGTTATTAAAGCTCTTACAGTTTCAGTTGTTTAATTTTGAAATATGTGGCTAACATATGGAGCATTTTTAGGAGCTGTAGTGAATCTCAAGATGAAATTTTCATTGTATTTTGCTCAGAATCTAACTAGTGATCGAAAATTCCCTTCGTTTTATTTAGGTTCTTCGTCCACAGCGATTGGACCTCCGTCTTTATGTCCTGTTAAGGATTGCCCTTGTTTATCACATTATCTCAATAATTGGAACTAATAGCATTTGATTGTTTTCCACTTTTTTTCAATATTTGTTATTAATTTGCTTATTTGCTGTTACAATTTCATTCTTTTTAATTTTTGATAACATATAGCGTAAGTTATGACATTTTCTATGTGATATGAGGCATCATTATGTAAACGAAAACGTTTTTCCATGTATCAAATTTGTTATTTACTAACTTTCCTTGCTCTTGCAAACTTCTGCTCTTGTCTTTAAGTGCAAAAAAGAATAGTGTTTACAAAACACACCAACAACTCATTTAGATTATGCCAACAATGAAAACCGTTCACACCAATTCCATTGAAATTTCAGATTCTTTTTTTCCTTTTTGGAAATGTATATGAACTTTCTGGATTTTTAAGCTTATTTATTGCACGATGTAGTAATTTTTTCTGAGTTAAAAGCAATGTCATCTTCTAGTAATCCTGATGCAGTAACTTTGTGGATGGGATTTTCACTGGGATCGTCATTACTTGAGGAATATTTGGACTTTCTGCAGTAATGGGATAGCACAATATTATACTCTTCTGTACAACTTTTTTTGGAAAGAAATTTAATAAGTTACTGTTTTGCATTAATTCAAAGCTTGCATGGATGAAACTTTCGAATAAATTCTAGTAATATACAATTATAACAATAAATGTAACTTGCCTTATTTTGTATATTAGGCACTAGCAGAGAACATAAATAAAACAATGGTATTCGGCCTGTTGTCCCACGCTGTACCGCAGGCTAACTTCCATTTTCGTTTGGATTTTTAGCCACTATATCGTGTTTCGAGATACATTGGACCATAGTTAATTGACTGGACTCAGCATCATTAAGTGATGTCTACACTTGTGCGCTTTCCCTTTCAACTTGCGCTTCCTCTTTCCCTTTCAATGTTTGTGCATGCCTTTCGGGCTTGCCTCTTGAGGCATTCAATTTGTTGTCCGCACTGCATCATCTACTGTGCGTCATGGTGGATACAGAATCGGCAAGAGTGATAGTAATTTGTGCAAGTTACTTGTTTTTAAAAAATGCACGTTAAGGAAAAAAGAAACGGGTCCTGTGGACAAAGCAGTTTTACAAAAATCGAAATATTGGGCTACTCAGAGAACTTCAGTATGATGTAAACATACTCCGGAATTTTACACGCATCTCAAAGGAAAATATTTACAAGTTGTTACGAATTATAGAACCAGAATCTCTAAGTATTCTAATGCGTTTATCATTATCTTCAAAATGGAAAATGTCAGGCGAAAAACTGCTGGAATGTTTGTTTACGTTAAAGTATTTTGCAAAGTGGGAATAAGGTGACTCATTGATGAATGCATTGAACTACTCTTTAATGCTAACGTTAAAATTTAGGGAAGTACGACTGATGTAGATAGATTTGCAAATGTCGCAAATTAATTTATAGACACTGGATTTATACAAATGTTCTACATTGTCTTTTTGAAGATATAAAATTTCCATAAGTTGTTATTATTTCTAAAAACTGGCAAAATATTGAATATTTTGAAGAGATTGGCAAGATTGTAGGAAATATTACCTTTAAACGGATGGACAACACGTCGTGGGTAATCCATCAGAGATTGGGATGCAAGAGGAAAAAGTCGATTGTCGATGATGCGTCTTTCTTTCCGTTGAACCAATCAACTGTAACAATTACATTACATACATACATACGTACATACAAATAGAACAATTTAACCAAATTAAAGTAGGTGGATAACCATTTGCAACAGCTAATTCTTTAATAGTTTTAAGCTTTCGAAGAAAGTATGTAGTAGATAAAGGAATATTGAATAATCTGTGGATAAGGCTGTGAAAAGCAGCGAGCTTATGTGAGTAGTGGTGATTGGAAGTAAAGGGGATGGCACTCTTAGTATAAGTTGATTTTCTGTGTAATAATAACCTTATAATAATATAAATATAAACAATAAGTTCGATTTTTTTGATTAACTAGACGTAGGATGAGGTCAAGAAAGTTCAAGGTATCATCAGTTTCAATTTCATGGTAAAATACTTGGATGGAAAGAATCCGCGATAGAGATGAAGGAAGAGAGTTGTCCATCCCAAAAACAAAAGATAGTTGGCTAAAACAAGGCAAGACCATCTTTTTGTTTGCAAATACCACCGTAGAACTGAAAAAAAGTTTTCTTTGAACACTTATTCACCAACGACAACAGGTTACCAGTTACTACTTCATCTGCATTTTTCCTTTACAATAACCCTTCCAAACAGACTCTACACAAGGAACTCTGGTAAATGAGTTATAAACATCGAAAGAATTTTGCGTTGTCAGGAAATTTCAAGTCTTTCACTTTACGTGCAAATTCCACTGAGTTTTTCACACAATGTTTAGGCTTAAAGTCTGATAAATTAGCAATTAAATAATTAAATTCAGTGGCCAGCTTATGACACGAGGAAGAAATGTTAGAAACCACTGGGAGGATAGCGATGTCTTCTTTAAGTATTTTTTGGATGCCCATAAAGGGAGGCAGGGGTAAAGGGTTGGATTCAGAGGTTTCTCATAAATAATCATCGATTTGAACAGAGCTTCTTTAACTCAGCAATGATCTGCTTTGGTGGGGTCACACTTAATGGCGAAAATGTCATTTATTGATATTAAATATTATGTATTTATTAATAACATAATGTATTTATTTTATAACATATGTGTTTGTTTTTGTGGCCCTGAAAATGATCGTTGTATTATTCCAATGAAACTTGTGGACACGTGAATACCAATTTATTTCATTCGTAATGAATTTCCTCATTATCAATACTGCCTCAGTCGATTTTATTTAAAAACTAAATAAACTGATATCGAAATCACTGGAAAGACGCACAGAATGTTGAACGAAAATCCAACTGGTTGGATTCACGTCTGCTGAGGCATACGTCATGAAAAAGAGGTCCATTCAACTTGCGAGAGGCATGCAATAGCGCATGCCTCTCCTTCATCATACTGTGCGCTATGACGTACGCCTCTGTAGAATACAAAGTTGCACAGGTGTTGACATAGCTTTAGATAACACTGCTATTTTTGTCAAGTGCCCCTAATCTGCAATATTTTTCTCAGCTATCTAAAAGTTTTATTAAACATTCTTAAGTATTATGGTCACCATGTTGTAATGATTTTTTAAGACGTTTTGATTAAGTACTAATTGTTTATTGAGTTATAATTATAGTTCTACCAAGGTTTTTATGAAAAATAATAAAAATATAAGAACGTTTTGATGGATTAAGAATTGCTACAAAATTAAGGTGTGAAATACTGAAAAATACAAATAGAATATAATCGCTTACATGGATAAGATTATGTAAAAATATATGTTTATGGCAAAACAACAAACGATATGCAAAGGAAAAGACTAATAAACTAAAAACGATTTTAAGAATCACTATTGACAAAATTTGTTCAAATGCTTAATTAAAATACAGTAATTGAATTTTCCAGGCATTTCTCAATTAAACTGATTAGCTAATGCTAAGGACACAGCAGATAATTTCAATCAGTTCTTTACAGACCTTAAAATATCATATGAAAACATAATTTACTTGTTTTTTTTTTATGAATAGCTTTTACTAATCTTATATAAAAGAGAATAAAGTGAAAAGTTAGCAAAGTAAAGTCTCACTAACTCACTAGCAAAGGAAAGACTTGAAGAAAAAAGTAAAGAGTCAGCAGCTTTTGAAATGTGTCCAAAGAGAGAGTGAGTGAATCTCTTAGCCATAAATAGAGACTATTTAGTGAAGTGCTCCGCTGTGTTTTTGAGGGACATTTTGCCATGAGCTCTGAATTCCCCAGGAGAACTAAAGATGTTTTCAGGGGTGTTCTTGACTCAATGATAATATTAATCTTGGTAAATTAAGATATGGGATAAAACTGATTTAAATAGTTGCCATAGGCAACATCATCTGACATACTGTGGAGATTAAATCGTTCAGAACCACAAATTAATGTCTCAGCGAATTTTAATTTTGTCGCAAATATTTGCCGTCTAAACTAGGTATCCTCGAAGAATCTTGAGTGTTTACAAATTTTTAGAATGAGGGAACTGATGGCAGTGGAGCAAGGAAAACTCTCAACTGAAGAGCATTCCCTCTTTGCTCGCAGTTTTCATATATATATTATTACTGTGAGCAGTTGTGGTGTGATGGCAATTTAAAAATTTATTCCTCTATATAAATTATCTACAAAAGCTTTTCCGAGGTCTGCTGGGAATATATTCTTTCTCATCAAGGACTATAAAAATATTTGAAAGGCAAATTATAAGTCCTAGGAAATCCTAGGTTAAAGTTCCAGACTTGTTTTGCTTCCATGAGTTTATACGAGCAGGCCTAAACTTGCCTAAAGTAAAAGGACACTGTTGGTGAAACGATTCCATCTTGTTAACGCTAAGAAGAGCAAGTTTATGTGATAACCAATCTCATGTAAGATAGAGAAACTGAGGAGTGACTGATGTAGAACTTGTGATTGTACTTATGCATCCAGTTATACTGAGGAAAATTTACGAATTGATCATTCACAAAATGATTTCTCCAACGCCTTTCCCTCGGTCCATCGTGATCTTTACTTACCCATTTCTGACGGCCCATTTCATCAGGTGGGAATTAACTTCCTTACCTTAAATTTCAATTTAATAAATTGTCCCCAATTTTATAAAGATGAAAATTTCTCCGCTGTTTCAATTTCTTTAGTAGATTGAATATTTAAATACTACAGCAAATATAATTAATAATTTATTTTATTTTTTAAATGCGCACTTTACAAAATAAAGCTTAATTATGTTCCAGTCATATTTTCAGAGGTAAGTTGTTACTTCACAGCACAACTTCACATGATTCATTCATTCTATACAAAGAAAAGGCACAAATTCAGTCATGCTAAGTATCACATTCATTTTGAAGTGTCTCTTTTCACTTATACTATTTAGAAATCACAGTCCTGACAGTATTCAGAAACTCACTAGTAAATGGAAGTATGTAGCTCTTTAATTATCAATAAATATCTTCACCCCTGAAAATGAAGAATAATTTACATTACTGCTGATATTCTTTGAACAGCTTTCCTATGGATCTATTATTGTTAGTTGTGAATCAAGATATTAACACAGAGTGCAGAATATTACATAAAAATCCAGTTTACTTTAAGTACTTGTCTATGGGTAGACCTTCGAATTGAAAATGTCGATTAGGGGATTTTGAATAGAAATCATAAGAAAGTTTTCAGATGTCAAATTTAACTGACATCCACAAATGAACAAAAATTAGATTCATTGGAAGTTTTTGTGTTTGGATATAGGACTTTGATTCATTAAACTTTGGTGTTTTGAATCGTTAATCTTAATTACGGAGTTGCAAGAAGCTTGAAGTAGTAAAAAAAATAGTGAATAAATTAATTTCATTTTACAAGAGAATGCCTTGGGGATGATTCCAGACGTATGAAGTTCCTGTGTGTGATGATAATGTTCTTAGAATGAGTTTATAAGAATGTTTTATTAATTTGGATTGCAGGTTTTCAAATTATGAGGAAATGTGACTAACCAAGTTCTTTGAGGTGTGAAAATATGTTTGTCTGTGACCTTTAACCATTCACATTTATTATCATCTTCTGAAATATTTAATCAAAAGGAAACATTCCCTCAGTAATTTCTTTCTATTCAATTTACTGTCATTCCTTCATTAAATCCTTGTATTTCACATAGATTAATGAGTCCATTCCAAACAAAACAATCGACAGTTGGGTAGAGTTTCCATTCTTCTTTATCCCACTCTCTTTTCGACAGCTCAGTGCTTTTGCCAATTACAGAGGGATTGGTATGTCTTGGTGTTTAATGACATGACCAGAAAATATTTTATGATGAGGAATGCCATTACTTGAGTCATAATTGACCAAATTATGCATTGTCATAAGAAAGAACATCTGTTTTGCTATGAAGGAGAAATATCTTATTTTGGTTTATTTTGTTCATATTCTTTCTCTTCTAAAAATTGACTCAGTCCATGTCTTACAATGGAAACATTTTTCTTCTTTCAATATCTTTATTCTCATTTCTGGACTTCGTTGTTGCTAAAAGATCCCATCATTTCTCTGCCCATTTTATTGACCTGATTTGGAATTGGCATAAATATTTATGATGAAAATCTCAGTTAGATTATAATTAAATATTGATGCAGCTTCCGCAAGACATTGCTATCCTCTCGCGAATGTATTGACTTGAAAGAGCAAGTGTGTGGGGAAATCATTTCACCTGATAAACACCAACTTTAATGTTTGGGAATCTGTGTCACCTGTATGCACCGGACGATTTTCAGAAACCGATCGTGTCCTTGTAATATTACGATGCACCGTTATTTGGGGATGTGCAACCTATCTGCTCACCGTAGACTCCGAATGTACTTGACTGCGTTGAAGACGATGATGACGGCCATGGCGTCCGTGTGTTGCGCCACTGTCACCACCTCCTCGACCATCCTCTGCCCCACACTCTTGCCCCTCCGCCCCCGGATGGACGCTGCCGAGTTGCACAGGTGATGGGAACAGTAGCAGTGCTCCACGGAGGGCACTTTGAGCCCTGCTGGATTGGCGGCGTCAGTGGTGCAGCCGTGTTCGTACGCCTCGTCCTCCCTCGCCTTCTGCACACTCCACCCCACGCCCTCCGAATATGAGTGGTAGTTGTAGGTCTGAGGAGCGCAGCCTCTGCTCTCCGTCCGCACAACCTCTGAGAAAAGAGATTCCTTGATCAGCCAACATCTCATAAAATAATGCGACAAAAAATATTTACTATATTTATATATTTACTTGATCGCGTTGGCTTCCGAGAAAATTATCGATAAATGGATGTTGTCGAATCGAAAAGCGTGCTTTAATCGATCTTCGATTCGGTAATCCTCATTACCGAAGAAATTGTTCGATTTAATTTTACTCGAGCGAAAGAATTTTGCTAAGAACGCCTTGTATCAGAAATAAAGAGGATGGTCTTTTTCACTTTTGCATTTCGGCCTTATATTTTCTTTAATATTGCGAGTTTTATTGTTAACTTCAGTTTACTGTAATAAAATTTAAAAAGTTGGGCTTGATGAATTCTCCGATAGATTGTATGGTACGAAGTGAGCAATCATCTGAAGGATGTAAGCCGAGGTCATTGCAGCAGGAGTGGGAAGATAGTGCTTAGGCTGAAAGTAAGCCACAGAATTGTTCCAGAATGTCAGATAATCAAAAGTCAGAAAAATAATTTATTAGAATATGTACGCTACTGTTTCGATTTACCCAACAAAATGAAGTCTGTCAGTATACAATTATAATACAATGTCCGAACGCCTTGATTTTTATATTTTCCGCTATTCGTTCGGCTCTTTTATTTGCTCGAATCTGTTGTTAAACTTTAATCTCTGTCACCCTAATTATGCATGGAAAGAATAGATACGAAGAATCCTTTGAGTACTCTGTTTCAAAAATAGTCGATATGTTCTTTGTATTATTTATCCCTGTGCAATATGGATACTCCCTTCCGTTTTATCTTTACAAAAATCCCATCCAGTGCGCTGTTTTAATTTTGATATTTAAATATTCGATAGGTGTGATATCCTAAGCGAAAACTTTGGAGAGAGACAAGACAAGTAGAGAGAACCTATGAATGAAATTCGTAATCTTCTTTCACGTATTAGTCTGATTCAATCTTTTCCAGTGCTTTCGGTTCATTTCTTTTATTCGTGTGCTTATTTATATTTTGAGTTTCTGATCCTCTCTCCTGATTTCTAAATGGTAACGATATGTGAAACCGCCGCCGCTTCAACGTCTTAATTCTGCGAACGAAATGGACCATACAAACGCTGACAAAGATCTTTAAATTCATGACTCGAAACAAAAATCTTTAAATAAATTAAAACAAAGATCTTTAAATTGATTAAATCACTCGATAAAAACATTAGCAATGCATTTTCATTGCTTTTGTTGTTTTAGAGTCATCTGAAATGGAACCAAGGATTTTTGTTAATATTAATTTACAATTTCACGAAGGAGTAGGAGAGCAAAAAAAAGAAATGAAATAAGTCAAACGGTAAGACTGTTTTAAAAGGATAAAATCCGAGTGTACGTACAAACTGATTCGCATTAGTGATACAAAATACTCACTTCCGTTGTTGAGCATCATCTCTGAGCTCTTCTTAAGGCAGAAAGTGGAGTCTGTGCACTCGACCTGGAACTCGAGGGCGTAGGGATCGAACCTCGAGCAGGGCGGCGTCTTTGGATGAGTGCCATTTGCGCTGGTGGACGGAGGAATTGCGGTCGCGCTGCATTTGTAGCACCACACGCCTCCCACTGCTCTACCTGAAACCATTAATCAATCTTCAGCTTCTCTTTACGACATTTCTTATAACAAGGCAGTATGACAATCTCTCGGAAGTCACCAGAAATTGTTTTCATTCTCCGATCCAACGCGGCCTTCAATACTTCTCTCAGTTCCTTTGATGGATCTCCCTCTCGTCCTTTTTCACGCGATTTAATTGGTCGTCTCGTTTAGACATCGATCGACGAGGGCACTTGTGCGCTTACATTATTTATCATCAACTGGTCGTTCCACGAAGTCTTGTTATGTACAAGTTATAAAAAATACGTGAAGCAACGATAAAATAAAAATAGAACTAAGTAAATAAAAATAACAGAGTAAAACTACTTCTAACAGTCCAAATTAAAGTAAATAAAATCACAATCAACAAATTACTGGTCATAAAAAAGTTTATCGAACCACTTTATCAGAGATTTCTTGAATGACTAAAAGAAAGTATCTCTAGTTATAAAAGTGGCAGGTATAGTGTTTACTTTTGGTAGTATTCTGGGGACGGACGGGTGTTTATAGTTGTCAACATGGCATGCTGGAGTACAAAATGAACTATTATTTTTCATGGTTCTTGATGGAACTTGGATTTTTTTAATCTATGAGTTTTACGCAGTTGATGGATCCCTTGAAGTGGCTGCAGGACGTTTTCTGAGACTTAAGCGGTTTTAATTATATTCGACGTTTGTTTTGTTAATTTATTTTAACCTCTTATTTATGCGAACGCGAATGTGTGAAAAGGGGAGAGCGATGACGTCCTGAGAGGACAACGACCTCAGAGTCCGTTTTATCGACAATTTAGGAAGCAGTTTTAGCGATTTGTGGGTGGAAATCGTTTTCTGGAAGAAGAGAAAATCGACCGCCCTCGGAGTCAACCGTCGCCACCGGAATTTACGAAAATTATGAAATAATTTTTAAGGTATATTAAAATCGTAGCGGAAATTTCTTTATTGAAAATGCACTAATTTTAAAATATTGATATTTTGTCCGAAGTAACATTTGTATCATAAACAATCAACTAGCGCCTTGTTTTGTGTTTAAGTTAGAGTGAGTTGTTTATGATTGAGCGTTTCGTTTACCATAAAACGTTTAACAATCATCGTTTATTGTGTTGTAGTTATTTATGTGGGCTATGCCATTCGCAAGATTCACTAGTAGGACACTGACATTAAATATGTTTTTGATAGAAAATTCTTAGCCGAAAAATAGTAAAAGCTTTCATACATATCTATCCTTTCACTTGTATAAAAACATGGCATTTTTGTATAACATACACCAAGGAATCATCACACTTACAAGCGAGTAAAGCGTTATAAAGTAAATAATGCGTATTATGAAACTGTTTCATTAATTAATAGATATTTCTCCGAATAGGTCAGATCAATGTCTCCCATTATTATCATAAACTACAAGTAGGCTGTAAGCCAAGTGGCAGTTATTCTACATAATCATATACAATTATCTATTATATATAGACGTTTCTCCGGATATACCTAGATATTCACTCACTCACTGGCGATCAAAATTCTAAACATGTTCCACAAGTGCCAGTGACTTGAAATTTTTACGACTTGGTGGCCATAACGTGTAACCTGCAGATAAAAGACGACATTGAACCTCAGTGTCATGGGTTCGATTCCAGAAGGCCCCAAAGTCACGATCTTACCCATAAAGATACATGGTGGGAATTTTCGAAAATTTTTTGAGGCATTTCCCGGAAAAGTAGAGAGTTGAAATTCAAGGGATCGCTAGAAGCCAAGCATATCCAACGAAAATCAAAAATACCTCATCGAAGATTATTCTTGGTTCGATGTTAGGTCGGGGCAAAAATCGGCCGTTTAAAATGCATTGTGGCGATTTTTAATATTTTTTTTGGATCCCTTCCCGACGGCATGGAAACTTGAAATTCGGCTCGTGGATAAAGATCATAAATGCTTTTCATACTCAAATTTTACATATTCGCTGATGGTCCTTGGTTCGATCCCAGAGGGCCATTTGCACTCCTCAATGCATTTCTTACGGAGATAACGGAAAAAAATTTAGGTACTTCCGGCATGATATCGACTTCAAACTTTGTATGAAATAAGATCAAGTCCTAAAAAGTCATACTTTGCATTCACAGCTCCCAATATGTCCTGGTTTCTACACCAGGCGTCTCTACAATCAGTAACTGATCTGATTTTTAAGAATTATTTTGAACCCATTCCCAATAATATTAAAACTTGAAATTCGGCATATAGATAGAGATCATGGATACACTTCAAAAACATGTTTAAGATTTCCTAGATCGTCCTTGGTTCGAATCCAGAGAGCCATTAAAATTCGTGAAAAGTAGAACGTCTTTAAGGCAGTTATAGCCAATATTTCTGCTTGAATTTTTACATATAGTTAAAAATGGCAATCTTCTCTTGTGCTGCATAGAAACTATTACCAGAAAGACCCGGGTTCGATGCCAGACGATTAAATTGCAGCGAATTTCACGAATATTTTCAATCCTTTTTTTTTCTCTTGAGGACCGTCCCGATATGAAATTAGTGTTGTCGATCTGCTTGCAGTATGCAAGCTACATTTACTCGTGCTAAATACTTACACATGACTTATAAATTGTTATTTTCGGGGTTCATTAGATGGGATACATACCAACAGAGAGGCTTCCGAAGATATTAACGCAAACAAATTGATATCGCTCTTTTATTTTATAATGTTTTGCCTCGTTGAATTGTTATCACGTTTCCCCACTATCTGTTAGCTCACGAATTACTTATAAATATCAATTATACTAAATAGGAAAACGGGTTTTTCATTCATAAGTGGGTCTTTTTTTTTCTTGAAGACATAAAAGTTGAACATGAGACAATTGGGAAATTGCATTACATACTCTAAATACACGCAAGTACAACAACAACAACATACTGTGCTCCCCTCTGTTCGTTGCTTTATTCACCCACCAGCACTGTGTCATAATTCTTTGTTTGTTTCTCTTTCGATTTATTATTTTCCTAAGCAATTGTACAAATATTACTGCAATTCTCATTCGTATCTTTGTTGCTATTGTTTTAAGGGAAATAGAAAAATGATACAAGTGTATGGTCAAGTAAAACTAGGTCTTTTAGGAATATTTGTTTTTATGGGATGCACTCGTATTGTTGTTCTCCATACATGTTCCAGTGCTCGTGTCCTTCCATTGATCCATGAGGATTGACTCAATTCATACGTTTTTTTAATGCTCTCGTATTTTACTTCTGGCTCGTTATCTCAGTGGTCATTTCCAAATCTCTATTTCTTTATCAAGCGTATTATGGCCTAATCGTAGCCAAAGGCCAAGGGTTTTTATCTAAACGAAAAACATAACTAGCCGCTTGGTATTTGAGTCTCTTGTATAGTGACAGCAATGGTGTTGTAGCAAATCTTCTGAAAGAGACTTTATCTACATCCGGTTTCAACCACATTTTCTTCTCGGCCTCGGTTTAACACTAGAAGTGCAGAACTAATTCTTCGGTTTGTTATTCTACTTGTGTGTAATGATTTGAGAAATAAAATATCTCAACCGGCAGATCACTTGACGTATTTATCAAATTGCAGTTTTCGCGTATCTTTTTTGTTTCTTTGCCCTCGATTTCGTATTTTCCTACATTTCCTCTTCCTTGTTTCTACCGTTGTTTGTTTTATCTCTTTGTTTCCATGGCACCTTGCCTTCCCTCGCTTGATCGCCCTCATTCGTTTCTTTTTGTCCACATAACCGTTTTACTTTTCTTTCCGCCATTCTCCGTGTCCTGGGACATTTCATCCTTTGGTCGATGGCCGCCTTTTATTTGCGTCGCGTCCGTTGCTTTAATCGGTGAAACCTCACGTTTAAGGAATTAATCGGCACTCATTCTACTTTTCTATGACTATTTATGAAACAAATTGATTTTCACCGATTGGTTCTCCTTATTCAAAACAAAATATCTCTAAATGAGTTAACTTCCATAAACTGTGCCCTGTGGGAATCTTATCGACGTTTAAATCCTCATCCTTCATAATCTGAGAATTAATTTAATATGTAAATGTATTGTTTATTATTATTATTGTTGACTTATTGCAGCCGCTATCAAAGCTTCGTTGTTTCATTATTTAGAGAATGTCGTGGCAATCGTTAAAGATTCCAATATTTTCTTTCGTTAATTGATTAATCTTATAATAACAATATTGCAAACAAAAGTTTTTAATATCCTTTCAATATTATAATCATTTTGTCACAGTTTGGCTACTGTAAACAATAATTTGTCCATTGTACGAATTGGTATATATGACGTTCTTTCCTAAATACAAGTAGGAGGATACTACAATACAATGACTCTACAGCATAGCACAGTAGGGGACTAGAAGTAACTGTGCGCCCGGCATTCGCCCTAATTCGGGGACCCCTCGAAAACCTCCGGCGTGCACTTCCCGCAGGCAGGAATTGCTTCCTTTTAATTCTTTCGTAACTATACTTAAGACCCATCAAATTGAATCCAATACCTCCACTCATGTCGCCGCGGCGTTGAAGCGTAGCTTTATGCGGCAAAATCAGAAAGCTCAGTGAGTTTAACCGGAAACTTCCATTCCTATCATCAGGGATGGAAGTGATGATGATCATCCAAGATAATCTCTTCTTGGCCTTATTTCTTTCACGAAATCGAATCAAATAAGTTAGGGTTTTGAATCGCCATCTTTCATTGTTGGCTAACAATCGACATTCGAGATATTAATGTCGCATTGCGTAATAAAGCCAAGTCGATTCTATTGTAACATACGATTCTTGGAACAATTATATTGTAACAAAAGAATTGTTTCAAGTATCAGTAAATAGAAAAGGAGACGAAAAAGAGCTTCGCTCTAAATTTCGATTCCGCCTTTACTCAGGTATTCCTTTTTAGGACCAAATTATTATTCCATTACCGTCGATGAACTGTCGACCAAAATGTTTGAGATTCGGCTGAACATTCAGGGACAGTTATTTAAGATTGGAATTATATTCTCTTGTCGTATACATCGCCTTTCGAATTAGATTAATAACTCGTGTTTTCTTTCTCGGCTTTAGATACCCTCAGCTGAATGGCGGTGATTGCAATTAATGTTGCTGCATTCATTTGGTATTTTTACTTTCTCAATATACGTAGTATAGAGAAAGTAGTTTGCTTGTGGGCGCTCTATCGTAAAAACTGTTAGTCGTATCAATACCAAACTTCATATATAGCACTTACGTTGGTGTCGTTAGAGTTGATAAGGTTTTGGAGTAAATCGGTATACCGGAAGTCGATATTTATTCTTCGAAGCAAATTTCCGTTTTTGCAAATTATCTCCATAAATATGACATTTAGGTATATACTATTAATCATAAAAGTTTTAGAAAATATAATTTACTATAACTTTTTTTATTAAACATATTTTTGGATCACTGATTGTTTAGGAGTTATTTGTAAAATACTGATAAACCGGAAGTTGCTGATTATCTACTTTGTGGGCGCTCTAGCATGAAAACTATTAGTCGTATCAATACCAAACTTCATATATAGCACTTTGGTTGGTGTCGTTAAAGTTGATTAGTTTTTGGAGTGAATCGGTTAACCGGAAGTCGAGCTTTATTATTCGAAGCTCGTTTCCGTTTTTGCAAAATTCCTCTATCAATCTGATATTTAGGTATATACAGTTATCTAAAAAAATTACAAAAAATGTATTTGTAAATATCTTCCAAGTTTAGATTGAATCTAAAGTTCGAAAATACTGTCGTAGACAAATATTTACATCTTATATATGGAGAAAGTCATGTGCTGTCCACATCAGATTTTTTAATTTTCTATCGCATCTTTATCGATGTTTATCATTAATACGACTGAAACTTTATTCAACCTTTATTCGTTACGCTTAGTTTTTAAATTTTAACTGTTTATAGTTTTCGTACCGCTACTTGTCGTTGGATGCTCTCACCGCCTGTCGCCGGCCCTTACTCCATCGGCCTCTTGGGGCGAAAGTTAACTCAGTGACCGCAGGAAGATCCTCATTCCAACGGAAATATTGGGCTTATTCAACGAATTTATTAAACATTGAGCATCGTAGGGCGAATGCAGACCTTGTAGTTTTTTATATCAATATTAAAAAAATAATTATCCCTGGCAAATATCTCGAGAACTTGTCTGGAGGAATGCGGAAGATGTCCAAGGTCGCTCGATGACCTCTCGCTTTTGGTTCGCAGACGCATCGAAAAATACGCGGATTTATTGGCGTTTACTCTCCTAGAGTTCCTCCAGAGAATTAGCTTCCCATTTTCTGGCGATGATCCGTTGGTCGCGTGAGAGGAACTGCTGCAGCGAGGCTAACGGATTGCACCGTTGCTGAGGTCAACAGGCGGACGGAACAGTCCCCGATCGTAGGGAACACATTTCGCCCTTTGACAAAATCCATTCCTGAAATACTTTGGGAGTCCGGAGGACTCTCGTTTAGATAGGGAAGCTTTCGGAATGAGTTTTTAGCTCGGAATCTTTAAAATCAGTAATATAACGCATTACTGATTGATGCTATCATCCAATGAATGTCAATCGACCAATCGTATTCCGAAAGAATCAGCACGCGGGTTAAAGTCATAGCCACAGATGGTTGAATCATTGGGGGAAACTCCAAAAACATTCTAAAGATTAACCAACGCACGATGTAAATTTCCTCCTCGAAGTATTCAAGCAGTAGTTTCAAACTGTTATCGATTCACCCGAAGAAGTTCTCTTTGTACGTACATCGCGAGTTGGTTAATTTGTAGACGATTTGTGGATCCTGATTTTAGTATTTTTAAATTTGAGAACAAGTGGACCTTAAATTTGTGGAGCGATCGAGCACGGGAGACTGTGGAAGCGGTTTCCTCCGCAGCTGTATTACAGTTCGCTGAGATTAACGTCGACTTTCTGTGATGGGAAAAACGACGAATGTAAAAGAAGTTGAATGGCGCACCGATGGCAATTGAAGCAAAAGATCGAGGACACTTTGAGAAGTTATAAAATAGAAGTTCCTAAAGTAATCTTGAAGGATGGTTTTACTCTTTCCTATGCACACATGCATAGAACATACATATATTTTAAATATCTACTCTATTTGAATGCAGAAATACTATAATGTTTTGTGGTCGATAAATAAGTCGAAATAAACCAAAATCTCAACGTAGTGAGGTAAAAATCGATTCAAGAGAGATGGGCGAGGAAAGGAAAATTCAAAGGAAGAGGATAATTGCTCAAGAAAGAGCACCTGAAGAAGACGAAGCGAAAAGGAGATTCATCGAGAAGTATGTCGTGAGTAATAGGCGGTGTTTTAGTCATCCGATATACCGACGATGTGTCGATTGATCCGAAAAGCAGAATGCCATCGATACTGTTGTGCTATCGAAAGGCACTGCGACTCGAGCGTGACTTGCTCTAGAAGCGAATCTTGGAAGAGTTTCCCTAAATGGCTCCACTCAAGGACTCTGAATGCGCAAACGAACGCCCCATTTCTATCGCGTCCAAACCCTTTCAACGCGCCTTCTTCGCGATTGTGCTTCCCAAATTCGCAAAAGGAGCAGAAAAGACGATGGCCTGAGAAATAAAATGAAAGCGATACATGCGCGGATTTCGCTTTTCCAGATTAGTTGGGTTGTGGAAATAATTTCCGATATCTGTGATGCTCTTCTTCAAAGTAATTGAACGAACATCTCATTGAAATACTTTCTTCGAGAATTGTGCGAGATTGTGAAACGACGAGCAAGTATTCGAATGAAGTGATTCAGTGATTATCTCGTTCCAGGAAGCGGCATGAGCTGTTTTCTGCGGCGTGAAATGAAATCTCCATTTCGCTGGGCGATTGTTTTAGTGCTTGGCGTAAAGTTGTTAATTTAGTCTTGTTCGTAATTTTTAAAATGTAAATGTAAAAACATTCGTAACTTAACTTTGTAAATAAGTTAGTTCGTTGATGTTTACGTGGTTGTCACGTGCTTGTTTAGATAGCAACAACATTGAGATTATTGCCATTGTACAAAAAACGACGGGAATAATAGGTGTGCGAAGTGATGTAAGGAATTTGATTTAATCTCTTGGCTCGTCATGCTCAACCTAATTATTTTGCGTAAAGTATCTCTCTCGTCGCGTGTTCAGCCGAGCATCGTTTAGTGAAAATCGATGGGAAAATCTCTCAACTAATCGAGAAATAGTGAGATTTATTTTACGAGCGATTTCAAGTTTCGTACGAAAGCATTTCGGATTCTATAAGCAGTGTGCCGAAAGATTCTTCCGAAGAAAACAAAAGAACCGCCTTTGCGAAGACATAACTTGTTCTACGCAGCGCCGGCCATTAGGCCAAGGGCACTCGAGAGTTTTAATAAATTTCAAAAAGCAGTTGTGCGTTCGCTCGATTAAAATTGCGTTGAGTTTGAATTCTTTTTTTACTTTCTCCATATACGAAGTATAGAGAAAGTATTGTTTTCATGAAAAAATTCGACTTCGAGATTTCAACGGAAATACACGTTTTGGGGTCCCTAGAACACGTTTTGACCATTTTCTGAATGATGTCTGTGTGTATGTGTGTGTGTGTGTGTGTGTGTGTGTGAGTGTGTGTGTGTGTATGTGTGTGTGTGATAATGGGCGTTCTAACTCAAAAACTAAAAGTCGTATCAATACCAAACTTCATATTTAGTACTGTTGTGTGTGCTGTCAGAGTTGATTAGTTTTTGGAGTAAATCCGTTAACCGGAAGTCGAGCTTTATTCATTAAAGCTCATTTCCGGTTTTCAAATTATCTCCATAAATATGATATATACGTCTATTGTATTACTTATAAAAGTTTTAGATAGTATAATTTACTATAACTTTTGTATTTAACATATTTTTGTATCACCGGTTCATTAGGAGTTATTCGTGAAATACTGATAAACCGGAAGAAGATGATTGTGTACTTTGTGGGCGCTCTAACATGAAAACTAATTGTCGGATTAACACCAAATTTCATACATACTACTTTTATTACAGTCGTTAGAGTTGATTAGTTTTTGGAGTAAATCGGCTGACCGGAAGTCGAGCTTCATTCTTCAAAGCTCATTTCCGGTTTTCAAAATATCTCCATTAATATGATATTTAGGTATATACTCTTTATTATAAATGTTGTAGAAAATATAATTTACTATAATTTTTGTATGAAACATATTTTTGCATCACTGATTGTTTAGGAGTTATCCATAAAATACTGATAAACCGGAAGTTGCTGATTATGTACGTTGTATAAAGCTCATTTCTGGTTTTCAAAATATATCCATAAATATGATATATTGGTATAATGTATTCCTTATAAAAGTTTTAGGTAATATAATTTACTATAACTTTTGTATTTAATATATTTTTGTATCACCGGTTGATTAAGAGTTATTCGTGCAATACCGATAACCCGGGAAGTAGCTGTTATGTCTTTTGTGGGCGCTCTAACATGAAAACCATTCGTTGTATCAACTTTAAATTCCACAAATAGTGTTTTTGTTGGTGTCGTTAGAGTTGATTAGTTTTTGGAGTAAATCGGTTGACCGGAAGTCGAGCTTCATTCTACAAAGCTCATTTCCGGTTTTCAAAATATCTCCATAAATATGATATTTAGGTATATACTATTAATTATAAATGTTTTAGAAAATTTATTTTACTATAACTTTTGTATGAAACATACTTTTATATCACCGATTGTTTAGGAGTTATTCATGAAATACCGATAAACCGGAATTTGCTTAGTATGTACTTTGTGGGCGCTCTCACATGAAAACTATTTGTCGTTTCAACACCAAATTTCATGTATATTACTTTGGTTGTTGTGATTAGAGTTTATTATTTTTTAGAGTATATCATTGAACCGGAAGTTGAGCTTTACTCTTCGAAGCTTATTTCCGATTTTGCAAAATACCTCTATAAATATGGTATTTAGGTATATACTATTATTTTTAAAAGTTTTAGAAAAAGTACTCTACTACACCTTTTGTATTAAATATATTTTTTTATCACTGATTGTTTAGGAGTTATTCGTGAAATACCGATAAACCGGAAGTTGCTGATTATTTACTTTGTGGGCGCTCTTACCTGAAAACTATTTGTCGTATCAACACCAAATTTCGTACATTTTATTTTGGTTGGTGTCATCAGAGTTGATTAGGTTTTGGAGGATATCGGTTTACCAGAAGTCGATCTTTATTTTTGGAAGCTCATTTCCGTTTTTGAAACATTTCACCATTAATCCTTAAGTAGTCTCGTGGGGTCAATGTGACATCAGGCGCTATATTACCGTCGGGATCACAGAAACTAATGAAGATATTTCAACCAAATTTTCGTTTTGTAAAAATGTTGTCCATGTTATGATTATCTGAGGATTTTCTTAATGTCAAGTTATAAGAAGTATGCAATTTTAGCAGTGCTACCAAATTTACTGAAATAAATTTTAATAATTATCTCAACATTATTTCAACAATTTTTAAGCACCTATACATAAAATAATTCATAGGTATTTTAAAGATTTACTGAATATTTTAGGAATGAATCTATAATGTTTAAAATGCGATTACAGTTCACAGTATACCTTACTAATGCTCACTGAGTAAATATGTGTTGATATAGTTTCAATATAGTAACAAAGAGCTACGCATTAATTTGTTTTTTTACTTTCACCATATACGAAGTATAGAGAAAGTATTGTTTTCATGAAAAAATTCGACTTCGAGATTTCAACGGAAATACATGTTTTGGGGTCCCTAGAACACGTTTTGACCATTTTCGGAATGATGTCTGTGTGTATGTGTGTGTGTGTGTGTGTGTGTGTGTGTGTATGTGTGTGTGTGATAGTGGGCGCTCTAACGTGAACACTATTGGTCGTATCAATACCAAACTTCATGTATAGTAGTGGTGTGTGTGCTGTCAGAGTTGATTAGTTTTTGGAGTAAATCGGTCAAACGGAAGTCGAGCTTTATTGATTAAAGCTCATTTCCGGTTTTCAAAATATCTCCATAAATATGATATATACGTACATTGTATTACATATAAAAGTTTTAGAAAATGAAATTTACTATAACTTTTGTATTTAATATATTTTTGTATCTGCGGTTGATTAGGAGTTATTCGTGAAATACTGATAAACCGGAAGAAGATGATTATGTACTTTGTGGGCGCTCTAACATGAACTCTAATTGTCGGATCAACACCAAATTTCATTAATTGTGTTTTTTTTACAGTCGTTAGAGTTGATTAGTTTTTGGAGTAGATCGGTCACCCGGAAGTTGAGCTTCATTCCTCAAAGCTTATTTCCGGTTTTCAAAATATCTCCATAAATATGATATTTAGGTATATACTATTATTTATAAATATTTTAGAAAAAGAAATTTACTATAACTTTTGTTTGAAACATATTTTTTTATCTCTGATTGTTTAGGAGTTATTCATGAAATACTGATAAACCGGAAGTTGCTGATTATGTACTTTGTGGGCGCTCTGGGCTCTATGGGCGAAAGGCCAAATTCATCTTTTTTCATCGAGCATGTCCCGAAAAACATTATTTATAATTTTTGTGACGTAAAAGATAATAATATATAAATTAATCACTCATCTTCCAAGTTTATATTGAATATAGAGTTCGAAATTACTGTCGTAGATAAATATTTACATCTTATATATGGAGAAAGTCATGTGCTGGCCACATCAGATTTTTATATATGAAATGGCGTTCCAAGTACGGTCCAAGTACCATGCGGTCAATCCTCCTCATCAATACGCGGGAGCATTTATATTTTCTTCATTTAGGAGCGCAGTTTGGCCAATGAGTGTGTGTCATCCACAGCAATCGCTAGATACAGTAAATTCCCCCGTTTTTTGTCATCATGACATGCGCTCGCATTTTTACACCCAGCTACGCCACAATGCTCCCAATATACACTCCCGTTAAACTTGGTTTGGTTTTCTCGAAGAGGCTACGGTAAATATTTGCTCAGAAATCGTAATTACAGATGTAAATCCGATTTCAAATACTACACTGATTCCGTGGGTATTTTTCATCCCGTGCATTAGCGAAATCCTTTTATTCCCTTTTTACTTTCTCCGTAGTATACATCGGAAATACATGTTTTGGACACCCTAGGACACGTTTTGCCCATTTTCGGAATATGTGTATGTGTGATTGTGGGCGCTCGGAACGAATTCTGAATGAGTGAATGAAGTGTGTACGAATCTAAAGTAATTCAGTAATAAACTTCTGGGTATTATTTTTAGATAAAATTCTGAATAACTCTTTCGTAATTGTCTGATGAAATTACACAATAGTACATTTTCCGGTGTTATCTATTTGGTATCTCGGATAACTTCTCTTGATTTCAATTCCTAGAATAACATTTACGGATGACTAAGTTTATTGAATTCGGCATAACGCGCAGTCTGTGCGTCATTTGATGACATAATCTGCTTCCAACTGCAGAAACATATGAAAGAAAACATAGCGACTCTGGAATGTATGGATAGGAATCTCTTACTGGTTTTCCTGTTATCAATTGACTTCCTAAGACCAAGGCTTGCTTTCGATTCATGAGTAGAATGAAGAACGAAGCAAATTTCCCGCTTCGCGGGGGATTTTGTTTGAATGATTCACATCCACTTAATATCGTATTTAGTTCGTGATCTCCGCTTGGAATTCTGTTATATGGACATCCTGCTTCCCCTTTGGGTCATTTTCGCCTTCAGAATCGCTCAAAGGAGCCGAGTTTCAAATTCACTCATCGTATGTGTCTCATCAATGAACTATGTCCGAACATTATAAAGTAAATAAGTTACATCAAACCTAGGAAAACGTTTGACAAAATAATGCAGAATTTGCTTTAATGGTGCAGCATTGGCAACACCATCGCTGATTAATTTCGACCGTGTGTTATCTTTTGAAATCGGTCATGCGAGCTATCAAATCTATCGATAATTTTATTCAAAAGGAATTCCCTCGGAACTTCCCGTAATAAAACCGATAAGAAAAATCTGCACATGTCATCTGCCTTCCTGCAAATGGCAGGGAGCTCTTCGTTCGCTGACGCGTATCGTCTGCGCAAAAATGGAAGCGACCTGCGAATCACATTCTCTGTTTTTGTCTAAGTATCAGAACTATTATCCAAAGAATGCGATAAAAACTGGTTCTTTCTCTGACTTCATTGAGTAAATTAAGGGGTAGTTGATCTTCTTCTTAAGATCTCTTAATGTAATTCTAGTGTAAGGGATCGTGGAGTGTATTTGTGTCCTTAGATAATGGTTGTAGCTGTCATCTGCTGACAGTCAAACGTAAAGTAATAATAAATAATACTTTCAATCGCCAGACAAGATCAAACTTTCTATTACTTTACCCCTGATGTTGATATCATGTGAATTGTGCTAATATTTTGGTTCGGTGATTGTGTTATCTCTCCGTAGTGAGTTCGCTGCACTTCAATTTGCGGTCACGAATCCCTTTCTCGAGCTAAAATAAATGTACCTGTTGGCGGAAGTTTTGGCTGAAGAGCTGTTGCCGTCGCGAAGACTACGACATTAAAACAGAAATTTCGAATTATAAAGTACTAGGGGGTAACAACAGTCATATTTCAGCCGACTAATGTCCTCTATTCGTCGTCAACTCGAAGAACGACGTACAAAATTGAAATCGGGGATTTTTCCTAAAATTCGTTCAATTTTGGGTGATTTCAATGCGCGGAAGGAATCGAATGCAGATTTTATTCGGGAGTTACAAAGTGTACGTGGAGTATAGAAACCATATGCGTGTTTTGGCCTTCTTTTATTCGACTGCACCCCAATGGCACATTAGTGTCGTATCCAGCGAAAGAGGGTTAATGGAACGACGACTCGCTGAAAGTCGGGAATGTTTTAAATTACCGGTGAGACTAGTTACGTTTACGTTGATTCAGAGTTTGTAAGCGAATAGTTATCTAAAGAAGTAAATTTTCCTCGTAAATCTGAGTCGACGTGGAATTCCAAAGCCCACCTGTAAACGAGTGAATCTTTTTCATTCCTCGGCTGTCGCAAATTCCGTTTGTCCTTTGTTCGTTCGCAAACTCTTTAATTTGAGATATTTTAATCGGCCTTCGGCGAAACGCCGTCCAGAAATAGATTGCGCGGCGGTTGTTTAATACGTTGAACTGTGTCACTCCTTGGAATGCGTTATGAATCACAAATGCGATGAATGAACGGACACGCCTACTTTTCCGCCTCCTTCACGAGGTTGCGAAATTCAGATTTTGAATCCGCGAGATCATCTGCGAAATTCTGCTACAAAATAAGTTTCGAAGCGGAAAATTTAAAACTATCGCTTTCTTAAAGGAAAAAGAATTAAGAGGCTAAACAAGGAGCGCCGAAAGCAGTTTTCATAGGCGGTTTGTGTTGTGAAACAACGCCTCGGAACTCAATATGAATTTCAAAAGCCAGGCGATCATTTTTAGGGGTCGATTTCTAATGCTTTATCGAACCAGTGAAGAGTAAGAATGTGTGTACTACCCACAGGTTATTTATCAGACGATCATCGGTGTCAGGCGATGGGTCCTCTGACGCAACACCGATGTCATCTAATAAATGTCCAGTAAATTCATACTCTAATGTGCAATTTTGATGAATCACGTTCCGCGAGATTTCGCTGGATATGATAAAATATCACATCTGTTCAAATGAAGATTTGCGTCGTGATTGTGCATTAATATATGTATTATATTCACATGAAGCAATACTGCTTTCGGCTAAATCTGATGGTATAAGAATCATTATTTATACATGTGGTTGTGGAGACTACTTTAGTTTCCATTGAGACCGTGTGAGAATTCGTGAGAGGAAGTTAATTTGTTACGTAATTGGAACGGTGAGGAACAGTACAGTTGAGAAGACGTCCTTGTTTGCCGGTGCAACAAGCGCCGTCAGACAAGGGCCAAGAGCAGTGGCTCCCGAAGGCCCCTTCAAAGAGAAAAACACTCACTTCTCAGTTTTGGCATAACAATAATATTGCAAAATCACATATTTATTGTTTTTTAATTCAAAGCAAAAAATATTAGTGTAAGACGTCACCGAGTTAAACGGCATTAGTGTTTTGGATTTGAAAATTCAGGTTAAAAAAATTGGGTATCTTCCATTTTTTGTTAAAGCGTCTGCGGACCCCCAAAAATATTGCCAAGGACCCCCCGGGGTCCGCTTTGGAACCCCTGAGCTAGAGACTGACATGGTATACCTCTTTAGGGCTGCAGCACCTTTTCGACATCTATGAATTCCGTATTTCCTCATATTAGTTGTTACTAACCATGGATTCATTAAATACGGCCCATATTGGAAAAGCAATTTCTGTAAACACGGAGCCGAATCAAGACAATGGGTCAGCCAAATAAAAAATGGGGAAATCATTTCATAGGGGCTCATGAATAACTAATAAAATTCTATAAAAATGGTCTGTGTAACATACATTGGGATTTTTAGTCGGTGCCCGGGAAGTGGGAGACCTGGCTTCGAGTCCCAGCCAAGTCGCCATTTTTCTCTTCTTGTACGGCCTTGGTGTTTAGGAATCACATCGTTTGATTTCGGAAGTTCTATTTCTTATCCCAGATCATAAAATGAGTAATTAAACTGCCACAATCCTGCAACAGCAATAATGTACAATTTGCTTCGTTCTTCCGTTTACTTAAACATGAAGAAGTTCTCTGCGGAGAGAGGATTTCTCGTTGCTATTTTTCGTACCTCGTTTGAGAGCGTTAACCCAATTTCCTCATCTAGCGTTTCCTTGGGAAGATAAGGGAAAGCGGAAGAAAACAATTTCGTCGCTATCTTAATTTATTTGCTCTGCATTTTTTTAATTTTAAAAGGAATTAAATTTTAAAGGAAGGAATTTTAAATTTTCCCTTTTAGCGAAAAGAAGAGGAATTTATTTGAGATGTCTAATCATTCGCAATGGAAATCGTATTTGCATTCTTTTTTCCGAATTTTTTCCGTAGATTGCGAATTACAAATAAAACCCTTGTTTTGGTTGGTGTTTCCCTTATTATCTCCGTTTCAGATCCTTTCCTGAGCCTTCCTTTTCAAATTAACATACTTATAAATATGCATTTTACATAGACAGTGAGATTCCCGTTCTAACGTTCTCGTTTCCAACGTTTTCCCAGATCTCAGGTTGAAAATTTGAGGCCCCAACTACAGTAACTACACACTTTGTTTTCCGCATCTTACGTTTTTCCGCATCTAGAGTCGATTTCCCTTGGAAGAGTAAAAAGTTGGATCTAGATTTCCCCACACCTATGTGTATTAATAATTCCTGTTATAGGGATAAAGAGAATCGCCTGAATTAAGACTGTGTTTATTTCTTTCACTTCTTCCGTCAGTAAATAATCGAATAGCTGTAATAATCCTATCAAACGAAGTCGCTCCAAACAGCGCCCGTTGTCATCGAGGTGTGTGAAAGATTATTTTTTGTGTAACTTTATTCGCGTGCCTCGTGCTTGACGTGATATAGTTTTCTCGTTACTGTTTCCGGGTTCATTTCCTTATACATTGTATCCCCAATGTGGAGTTGAGTTTCTCGAAGCCCGGAAGTACAAATTAGCGCTGAATTTGTGCTCGTGACGCTGAGAGTTGCTTTCATTGTCCATTTTGTACATGTCAGTTTTGTTTTCTCCTAGAGATTGTATGTAAAAGAAAAGTTTGCGATACCACGTTTGCCTATTGATATATATTTTTTTAAAATCTTTTTCGGAAGAAAATTGTTTTAGTTTACAAAATATTATTCGCCTGAACTTTCATATAATTTTAGTGCTTATTTTTTTAGAATTCAATTCTGCAAAATGGAAAGCCTAGAATAGAAATATAATAAATGCGTAAGACCTTAGCGAGTGAAAATGATAATCCTATATGCTGCTAATTTACGAAATTCCCAATCATTTCCATTCAACCGCCCTTCGATAGGATTACGAGCGCGAGTTCTTCCTTCAAGCGGCGTTTGGCTTCAAAATATCGCAAACCCTTGTTTGGAAAGCAAACATTTTGAGCCTAATTATTGCTTCCATGGGAACGTTGGAAAGTTCACGGTCACGTGCAAATCACCATTTCATCAGAAGTTCCGTGCATTTAGCTTAATTTCCCGATTATTCCGGGTTCTCCAAATACAACTCCTTCACTTATAATGCGGTCTTCTGTTCGAGACTTCGTTTAAACTTACGATTGAAATTTAATTGGAACAGAATTAAATGTTTTCCCTTCGGATAATGGATCTTTTGTGTTTAAATATTAGCATAGTAAATAATATACAGTTGGGGCATACTCATATTTACAATCAATCAACTAATTACTTGTTTACATTATATTATCTACGTACAGAGGAAGATAATGTCAACGTACTTTATCGTTCCTCGCGATAGGGGAAACCGGTCGTGAGTGAATTTCACGTCTAAAAACCACTAAATAATCTCATTTCTCTTCTTTATTTCGTAACACCGACCTCTGAAAGCGATCCGTTTTCAACATCTTAATCTAAATAGAAATAAAATCGTAACGAATTGTTTTAAATTGTTTAAGCATTAAATTATTCGGCTGTCGCCGCCCAGCGCACTGAATAAGTGTGTGCCCGTTTCATTCCAATTTCAGACATGGAGGAATCTAAATGGCTTTTTATTTATTAACACAGTTCAATTAATATACTTGATGGTATATGGCATGAGATTGGTACACTTATGTAGCGCCTATCGTTCGGCATAATCATGAAATTTCAACAAGAAGTTGTTTAAGAAGTGCATTTTCAAGAAATGAGAACATTTCACAATTGATTGTTGTATTCCCCTTGCAGTTTTAAATCAGGGAATTTTAGATTCCCGTGGAACATTTTTCAGCAGCAATTTCGTCACGCCCGTCAACAACCTTAGGTGGTGACCGCATCCTTTTCGAGAGTCCTTGACGAGGTCTTGCTATGAGTGATGCAGTGAACTTAGATTTGTGATGATGGATTCCGTTATTCAGATGCTGCAGCGGCGTTATTCATTTGTCGCTTTTGATTGGTAGCAACGAAGTAACCGTTTGAGGCTCAAATCTTAATCTTTGAATAACTCCTGCTGGGCAACTTAATACATTTTATAGAAAATTTAAAAACCGCTTTATCCTCTTCTTGAGAGAGGAGTCCACTCAATGTTGGTTACAGCAACAGTAATTGGACTATGAACAAATCAGTTCGATAAAAGTTAGCTAAAGAAAGGATTGTTGGATCTATCCAGGTTAATTTACTACTAGTTTAATTAATTCAAGCACTCAATGAGTTGACGGAATTGTGATTATCGCAGAGCAATAGAACTGTGCTTAATAAATCTGATGTTCGTTCGCCATGCGGACGGCGCCAAATCAACGTGGTGTGTGTCATTTCTCTAACGTGGTCTTCATTTCTCGAGTACTCCAATTTCGTGGTAATGCTTAGTCGCCTTCGACGCGCCTCCCGTAATCGGAAGTTCGCACGGATTTCTGCTCACTCGAAAAGTAGCCTCTCGACAGGTCGCCGAAATGTCCAGAGTTCATCCAAAACGATTCGTTGCGGAGCGATTTAATTCGCCGTTTGCAACTCATTTGAAATACGTTTTTGTATTCGTGAATTAGTTTCACCGAAAATTCAGTCAATTCTCATAAAATATTAAACGTCTTCTGAGACTCGATTGCGAATGCTTGGTTGACTCGTTATATTAGTGCTCCTGAGCAAAATGGCCTTGGCTTTGATTCATTACCAGATTTAGGTCCAACCGCAGCTCGTGGTGATATCGACAGTGGCGTCCTCCAATCGAATCTCATCACCGACGGTACATTTCCGAAACATTCATCAACTTCAAATAAATTCGCTAAGAAATCTCAGATAAGCACTGAAAACCGTAAGGCGAAGGCAGATCTGGTCGTTCTTTCCTCAGTCCGTTGTAGAATGAACAGCGATGTAAGTGCACCCCGTGCCATACTCCTATCGCTTACTCGTCATCATGCGGCGGTGCAAGTTGATTTTGGTTGCAGCATGACGCTCATTTGTTTGTGTATTTTTAGAAAGAGAGAGGAAGCATATAAAGATTGATTTTATCATCGCCATTCATAAATTTCGGTTCATTACGGAAATTTTGGTGTGACTTAAAATTGTTTTCGATAATTTATATTTTCGAGGCCCCACTGAATAATAACTGGCTTATGTGAGAGACGGTCTTCTTCACATTCAAACGCAGGACTCCTGTATTTAAAGCTACTTCTCCCATTTTGAGTTAACTTCTGCTTGTAGATAATAAATGTGAAAAGAGATCGAAAGCTAAGGACGTTTAATCAGCTTCTTTGTTAAAATAATAAATTAAATTTTCTTTTCAAAAATCACAATGATATAATCTTTGGAATGAATACGTGAAATATAGGGTTGGAAAAATAAATTTAATAGAGTAGAAAGACGCCAAATTGATTCGTTAAAGACTTCAAAAGAGGAAACAGTCGAAACATAACGAAATTATCTTTGCACCCTAGTTTTTGCGATACTCCGAAATATCCCACATGTTTTCCCTTTCCTCTTATTCAATAAAACATCTTTTTTCTCAGCTCTTTTATTATAAAAATTGTTAATTATCCATCGTAAGTGCCTGGGTGATTGATAAACACTTTTACACTGATTTGACGTGATTTGTCGTCGAGGGAAATGACGAAATCTCAGAAAATTGACTCCTCTTCGTACGGCCCATCATTAATGATTGCCATTATTTCTGTGCATCAAAATTGTGTGCGAGTGTAATCTTGTAATGTGCATGTGAACAGAATTTTCGAAAGGCGGAGTGAATTCCAGTTGAGACCCCTTGTTAGGCGTTTCTGTCAAAAAGAAAGGAGGGAGATCGATTGAAACGAATAAAGAGGAAAAGGGTTAGAACTCACGAGGAATTGAATAGGTAAAAACCAGAAGAGGTGAGTGAAGATGTACCAGACTGTAAATGTGAAATCTCGGAGAAAAGAATGCGTTTTTAAAGGAAATTGCGACCAATTTTATAAATTAGTTTGATCATTTTATAAGAAGTCGTCTTCATCGGATTTAAGATGTTCGCCATCGCTTCAATTTGTGACTCTTAAGTCTTCGTTAAAATAGACCGTGAGTTGCCCGTCGATAATTGCGAGGATTCCTGTAATATTCTTAATTCCGAGAAAAGATATAGTTTCGACATGCATGAATCCCGCGAATAATTGGAGTTTGTATTCGAATTTGCTACTCTTTCTTCGCAGCCAAGGACAAGGCCGCAAAGTAATGAGAACGAGCGAATTCTCTACATTTTTGGGCTATTTAATAATGAGTGATTGTTGCAACATTGTATTATTGTTAGTCTATTAATGACTAATAGCTTTCAATGGATTTAAAAGGCATTTAGTGTTGAGATTATAGTCCCTTCAGAGGTTCCTAATTCAATAAAGTTTATTACAGTATATTTCAGCAGATAAGACGACCTACAGATAAGGCGAGGTGTACACAGAAACTTAGAAGTTTTATAGTTTTTAGCATGCATCTGCCCCGCAAACTATCAACGGCCTATGAATACACTTTAGATAAGTGATTTCGGAATGATATCCTTTTCGTTATTTTACGAATTGTATTTATCTGGGATCAGTGGCCTTGCGTTTGCTGGAAGCAGTCCCACTGACTCTGGGTTCCGAGTATAATGTCTATTAGTAGCTCAATGAACTTCGCTTTTACTATTTATTTTGTTTAAGTATTCGTATATTATTAATTCTTTTTGTATCTGCCCTATAATGTTTATCTGTAATATTTGTTTTGTTATATATTTGTATTCGTCTTATAAGACAACCTCGGATTTCGGATACCTTTTATTATGATTTAACTATCGCCTTATCCGCGGAAATATATGTTATGTTGTCGAGAGTAAAGCTCTTTAATGAAATCACTCGTGGGCTCGTATTTATTCGATATCTTACAGTTTTTCTACGCAATCAATGTTTAACCTTTTTTTAGATTTTTGAAAGTGCGTCCGATGGCTCATCCAAAAATTGTTTTAGTGATGGCGATGATATGCGAAGAAACGCTCGTGTATTAAGGTTCTTACGGATGCATGGCTGAGATGCGGACGTGACTTGTCGGAAATGGGTCTCTTCGGATGTTTTCGTTTACCGTTCGTGTCCAAATGAGGACGCAGCACTGAAGAGGAACTATCGTTACGCACGTTATTGTGCTTTGAACAGTTCTTGGGGCGTCTTCTAAGGAACAGCAGTATTGTTCTTAGAATACCATCGCAGTGTGGTACGTCGATATTTTTAAGCGTCGCCTCTAATTTTCTAAGGTTGTCTTCTGCTGCAAAGGCATTTGCAGTTATTAGATTTAAGTGAAATGGAACTCGAAGGCGTCTTTGAAAACAGAAACTTTGCCCAATCAAAAATTCAGTTGAAATTTTACCCACCGAAAGTTTTTATTTACGTAGAATTCTATATTATCGTGATAAACTCCATTCTGTTTGTCTTATATATCCGATGTCAGGAACACTCGTAAAGTTGGTTTCTCGTGTCGTTACAGCCCTTTTCTCTTTTTTAAAAGTCAACTTGAAATAATGATCTTGCGAAAACCCCACGCAGCCAAGGCCTTCGGCGAAAAGTTTCCCGGGTTCGATTCCCGGCGGGAGCCATGACGTTCAATTGAAAGAATGGGAAGTTATCTGAATCGGGTTTATACGGTCTAGAAAAGCCGAAATTCTGGGAGTTTGACCACGTGTCACGCACGGCCTCAATCGATCATCGATGGTACGCCGAGGACCCTGTTGTCTTACAAAATCATCGAGAGCGCAGCAAGAAATAGAATTTATTTTATTTATCATCGAATACTGTATTTGATCCGAAATTTGGTTTCCTTTTTAAAATTGAACCGAAAATATAGTAAAATTTAAGTCTTCATCAGTAAAAGTTTTAATCTTAAAACAGAGGCGCCGACTCTTTTAGTTGGAATTTCATTTTCATCAGAATCGAGGTAACAATCTGACAGTCGTTTGAGAAGAAAGAACAATGCCCTACGAATATTACAAGTGATCCAGCTAGAAGTACGAACGATCGTCATTTCTTATTAAGTTGGATAACCACCTATCGTTTTGCGTATTTAGTTATATTCATTCCTGAAGAGATTCCCATATTATTTTATTTGCGTTTTTTGTGAAATGCGTAGTCCTCATTGAAGCGACAATGCTTTGATTGATAATGTTTATTGTACGGTATAAAAAGTCAAATTTATATATTGACTGTCTGTTGCCAAAATTAAAAATAATTTGGTATTTATTTTCTCCTAGCAACCGCGCAATAAACGGCGTTTTTACTTGGACGTATTCGCTACGATTTATTTTCATCGGGAATCAACTAATAATGATTTCTACGCAACGAGAAAACACCGCCATTAACGAGACATCGAAGGTATTTGTGATCGCGTTTCGTTGTATTCTTTCTCACTCGTGGCAGTTTGCGAACGGAATTTGTTTTTCTTGGGCTGTGGTCTAGTTCTAATCTAAATCTCCATTAACAATGTCCGCTAGCCAAAGATGTAGTCCATATCAAATTAAAGAAATATAAGGGAAGCCATTTAATCAACCTTCTACCATATTCTTGTATTTAATTCAATAATAAATTAACTAGTATTTAATAATGAAAATGCTTTATATTTGCTTTAAGAAAACTATATTCTTATTATGATTGCTTTAAATAGACACACCCGGCATTGTTTAAAGCTATGGCCGATTGTTGCGTAAATAATGACATAAACAGTAATTGTTAGAGTGAGTCGAGGGCGTGTATATACTAGAGTGAAAAACCATCGCAATAATTACGGCGGGAATCAAGAAAGTGTGTATTTATACATTTTGCTTCATCCTAGGCACTTATACAAAGTAAGTATTTGAAAAAATTCCTTCTTCGTGATTATTGCTATTAAATGCTCGCTTTAGAGGTTTAAAATCTCCGGTAGGCGGTTTTGTCGGCGTTCCTCTTCTCATTCCCTGGAGAAAACAAGGACAGGACACCGCACTTTTATCTCGGAATACCGGGGAATGAGAAGAGGAAAGCTTCACATTTCAGTTTTACGATTTCGAAAAACCTATAAAAATCTAATATCTCATCTGGAGGAATGGGAGATAAATTATAGAAGTGTATAAAAAGTAAGCATGGATCAATAACTTGGAGGGAATTGAAAAAAGGCAAGGACAAAGGAGCCTCTTATGTCTGTGAAACCAGTTTATGGAAAAATGAAGTGCGGGGAAAAAAACAGAAGAATATAATTAAATGGAGTAAAGACCCACGGTATCGATGATGTCCCGATGAAAGGAAATTCTGTAAAGGAAATCGACAATATGTCACGGGAATACTCTACCTCTTTGAGGAAATCGGAGATACATGCCAAGAAAACAAAGTGGTCAGTGATAAAAAAACGAGGAGTGAAACGAAGATGAGGAAATAAGAGCGACTGCGGGGGTGCACGCTAAGTGACACGTGACAGCACAATTCAGACGTCTTCTCTACGAACCCCGAACTTTCAAGAAACGTGTATTCCGATTATTAATAATTACTTTCGTCTTTAACAACATCTTGGGTCAATCGTCGTTAAGTAGATGACGTGCTACGCCGCAGGTCCTTCACTTGTTCAAATATGGCACACTCCCGTCGAAAGGTGTGCCGTACCTTATCCAGAGTCAATTGTGTTGTTTAGGAATTAAAGTCACGTGGGATAAAAGGCGCATTACTTAGGTAAGGAAGACCTTCCAAGGTAAGAAGGGACTGAAAGACGTTCGGGTACAGTCGTCGAGAGCTCATTGCCCTCTGGACGAAGCAGTTGGATCTGTCGAAAGATATTCTGAAGTATATCTAGGAAAGAGATGCCTCCTTCGAGCCATCGAGAGGAAAATTAAATGCTTTGATACCTATTTGAAATAAAGGGAGGGGAAACACAAGAAAAGTAGACGTTTTGTGAGGTCTGGAACTAATGGAGATAACCTACGAGATGCAGAAGTTGTCAAAAAGTGATCCCAAGGGCTTAATTGATTGTTATGAATCTTTGTGTTGCAGGTTTATAATATTATATAACCTTTATAGTTCTGTGTTTTCGTTTTTCTGTTTAATTTTGTCTGCGGTACTGTATTTTGCAATAGTATATTGATATAGAGACAGTCTACGAAGGAACAGAAGAGTTATAAATCTAAAGATGGAAGGAAGATTATTCATATTTTTTTATCTTATAATGAAATTGATATTTTTGGCCTTTCATATTTTATCCTGATTCGCCAATGACAATTACCATCAAGGTCATTGGCCCTCTTCTTTTTCAAATTCATACCACCCTTGCTGCACGTTGCGTACAGAAAACACCAAGGAGGAATGCAGAGGGGCGATGTAGTAGGCCGTGGGCAAATCCGAATTTGGGTATTCCGGCATTTCTCTCCGGTGGATGGATGCACGAAGGCACAACGCAAAGGATGGATCAGATCGCTAAAGAAATTAAAATTTATTGCAGTTTGGGCGACCATGTCATTAATAAACGAAATTTCGTTTGACATAATTTTCAGAAAACTCATTTTATGAAATAAAGATTCTTTTGTCAATGTCAGTCATGTCGATGGATGTGATCGTCACTTTGGAATTGAAGGCTCGTATTATCATCGAAGTAGGGCGTATCGCTAAGTAAGGCACGTCGGTGCGAGGAATACGCGACCAGTTTCCAACTACTGTTTCGTCACGTTATGATTTACTCGTTCATTTAATACGAAATTGCATCGAATGATTCTATCAGTGAAGTTCTCTCTTTCATGTTTTTAGGGTGACTATTTATTTTCTTGCCAATAGAATACTGCAAGGCATTTGGAAGCTAAAATTCGGGAATCGATAGGCCTTATCGGTTTGAAGATATATTTCTGCCTCTATAAATTTATTCCAGACTGGTTTGGGCGGCCGAAAGCCATCGAAGTATAGAGTTGTGGTAACCTTCTTGTCTAACGGGATTGTCTCATCGAGATGGGTTTTTCGGAAACAGCTCCGCCTACGGCTCTTGGGTGGAACTAATGACCGCCTGACCTCACTTTCAGATCAGCAGATTCAATTCTCTCAATCGGGGAGCGTTGAATACTTTCTGTGCAACTAAGTATGAAATGTCAGATATATTTAGCCGACTTACGTGTATATTTGCATGCAATTTTCACTGCTCAGAGCGACGCCGCCAACACATTATCAATATTTTCCAATATATTTATATTTCTTGAGATTTTTTCCGTTCGATTTTTTTCGCTGTGTACATTTTGAGATTTATTGAATTTCTTACGTTTGCCTTTATTCCTTATTTGGTGCTTCGTTTTCGATTGAATAGTTTGTTGTCTATTGGTGGCGCGGAGTTCGATTTGGTGCGCCGATGTGCCGCCAACGTGAATGAGCAGCTTCTTAGGGACGTTTATGCGGTCGTTGGAAACCGAATTAAAGGGCATCGAGTGCAGCAGTGGGAATTACTTGCATATTTCGTTGCATTGCCCAAAAGACTGTTTTACATTGAAGTAAAGCACCCCAATCACGAAAAGTACCATATGCTGTCAATACGCATAGAAAACAATAGGATGTATTCGTGAAAAATCTTTTCTAGTGATCCAAAGAACGGTACTTGTTGATGTCATTAAATCTCATGATTTGGTGAATCTTCCAGAATTTTAAAACCAACTCGTTCCTTAATACATTGTATTATAGCACTTGTTTACTTCGCTTTCTGATTCATTGTTTCCCAAACTAGAAAAGACTTCAGAAAAGCAAATGGCTGAGAGATTTAGAGGTGGATGCACGATTCTTTTTGCCGATAACTGAGGAAGCTAATATCTCAAATGACGTCTCAATGTAAGTGCGGTCGTTGCGTTTACAGTCATTCGGGGGAGCAACTTTCCAGAAAAGATCGTTTGTCGTTTTGAAGGACAAAGTGATTCGAGTTGACGATCAAAATCTGGTGATATTTGAGTGTCACTGATGTCATACTTTCACTAGATCTGTTCATCGATTTCTTCAATCAAGAAATCATATGAATTTTAGGGCCATTTTATCATTGTACTCATTAGATTGAAAGGTGCGAGTTTTAATATTCGGGTGAAAAGGAATCATGCTGAAAATACAATCATTGTCATTCCATCTATTCTTCGATTGAAGTTCTTTTGCTGCTGCATTGCTCTCGCGGTTGGGATGGGGTTAATTGGGAGCCGTCAGCCCTAAAATTGAGGCCCCAAGTCTAAAAAGTACTCGTTGAAAGTTATGTTTATTAATAAAGAAATCGACATTTTAAAAAATACCACGTAACAGTGCTCTCTTAGAGTTGTTTTTCCATAAACGAAATAAATTAATTGAAGCTTAAGATGAAATAGTTGACTGCGCGACCTTTAAATACTAATAAAAGTGTCGGCTTACAGGAAGAAGTTAAGGTCATTTCAGAAATATATTTGGGCCTCGGTTCACAAACTTAGTTCCCGAAGGCCGTTCGTCATCCGAAATTTTCGCTAGTCGAAACTAGTTTAACCACAGAAATGAACGTGGAATATACTTTCCTGAACCGAAATAATTGTTTATTTATATTTTTACGGTACTTCCTTCTTCGGGCCAATACTCTTCTGCAAAGACCGCATAAGTCCTTGCTACTTATTTGATCTACTACTGAAGACCTTGCGCGTCAGTACATATGTACAGATTTTGTAATAAATCTCTACATCTATTTAATTTTTTTATTTCGACCAATTAGGTAACAATTGGGGGTTCTACCGTCAACAATAAAACCATGCCGATGACCGTTGTTGTCAAATTGCTTTCTCGGTGATCCCCATTGTTCGTGGGTCTTTTGTCAACCGAAGTTCCACTGTACAACTCTTTCACAGCATGTGGTTGGATGTTCTACGGTTCTTCAACATACCGATCATTAACCTTGCCATAAGTCCCGTTTTGACTTCCCCAGTCAATTTTTATGTTCTCCCGATATGACGGAAAATAGAGGAAAGAATTAACTCTAAGATAGATTAGAGAAATTTAAATTAAAGAAATCGTTTAAACGAAAATATCCACAAAGTAGTGACGCCGCGCACACTTCGTGTATAAAAAGCACAAGTATTTTTTTCAGAGCGAGAGGCAACGTCCCGATTTCGTCCCAGTTTTAGCCGCTTCAAAATTTGATAAGTCCCAGTTTCTGGTCGTGGGTAACCTTAATCCTTATCAATGAAGAATCGTGCTTCTTAGGTTTTGAGCTTCGTAAAAACATTTCCCAAGTGTAATCTAGGCGTCGGCGAAAGTCTTTTATTGTAAACACTGCATATTTTTACGCTGAATCATCTTTTACAGCCCTTATTACGGGAGACAGTGTGTTGAGAGAAATTCCGTACACTGTACCCGATATTAATTTGTTATCTAAATAATATTAAAGAATTGCGGATTGGCTCGTAAAAGAGGAATCGGAAACTAAGATTAAAAATTTTGGGGACTGACGAATAGGCTAGATCGACCTAATTTAATCCCGTTTCTCAATAATTAAATAAAAGTTAAATATCTGCTGTCGTTGCTTATCAGCATCTGGAAACAAAGATGTCAATTTATGGGGAGATTTTTTCTCCCTTAGAGAACGTATCTTGTGTGAGAAACCTGAGATTTTAAGGTAGTTTTTTACGGAATTGCCAACATCTGAAATTTTCCCCATAAGTCTCTCCTCAAAGAAAATCATCGAAGCGGAGCTTTGCTCTGCAGCCGGATTGCTCCTCTTGACGAAGTACTGGAATCTCCTTCGGATAGCATTCAGTAATATTACTTCGAATTTCCAGTTCTGGAGAAGAATTGTGCCGGACATTAGCTCTAATTCGCTTTCTTATTATTGAATTGTCGCTCCGTTATCTAAAGTATCTTTCAGTAGTGCTAAAAACATTTAAGTCGTCAGTGCATCCGCATTGTCTGCTGAAAAGACTATATTTATTCAAATCAATGCGATGGGAGTAAATTGTACAACCAATGACGTAAATTTATGTCATATAGATGCGTTAGGGTCGAATGATAATTGGTAGACCAAAGCTGTTTGTTATTCCTCCACCTTCTGTTGATACAAACCTGAGATGAACATAAGGAAAATGCCGACTGCTGTCCACAATTGCATCGCCGAAGTCATAGCGTCGATGTTTATCCTCTTTTATTCCTTGGATATCAGGGAAGAGTTTGCTGCATTGGTCCACACACTAGATTCTCTTAAACGACACAAAGCTTCCGAAGCACTAAATCTTATGTTTGTGAATAGACTTTACTTCCATTATTTCCACTTTTCACCGCGAACTTCTTTTCCACGATCTGTAATGTCGTCACACGGCTGGAAGGAGTTGTTGGGAGAGCGGTATCTTTGCTACTGACCTGAACTTCCCGCTCTGTTTGCCGAGAAATTTTTACCTCGTAGCGATCTCACTGCCGCGTAGCGGTTATGCTAGGATTTAAAAGGAGTCTGTTTCACCGCAGATTATTTCTATACCCTTTGTCCATGTACCAACGGGAGCGACATGTGATGAGACCTAATTATTTGCCTGTCGTTGATTTATCGAATGTTTACTGCTATAATTGACGGATGACGTTGTAATAGTTAATATCTAAAACATTATCTTCTTCAAGATGGAATGTTGAAAATGCTTGTGCCTTCAGTAGAGTTATATATCATATCTTCCTCTAAAGTTTGGAAAGGAAGCCTCTTTTATGCGATCCCTCCTCTTTAAAATGGTAAAATATTTAATTTACTTGCGTTCGCCGTAACATGTTTGAGTTCTCTCATACACAATTTCCCTAATTTTCTTGCCTTTTTACATAAATAATTTGGATGTACCAATGAAAATGGAGAAATACAGATTAGTTACAATGATAGAAAAATTTGAAAAGGGAAAAACTAAAATGAAGCCAATGACATTAGCTTCTTTAAAAAGTCCATGAAATTAAATGTATGTAAAAATTTACAGAAAAATTATATGTACAAATATTATAAAAAGTAAATCAATACTTAGTATAAAGATAGAAAAACGGTAATTAACTGCAGTAAATAATATGTAGAAAGAAAGAAAGATGTGAATGTAACAGTATTTAAGAAAACACTAAAAACAATAAGTTTTTAATTAATTGCCATAAGTTCCTTTTACTCTATTATAAAGGCAGAACACGAACAGGTAAATATTTCAGTTTCAAGATTAGTTACATTGTAATCCCTCATCATTCTATAGTAGAGATTAATTTGGTCACATGACCTGAGAGGTCTTCTTTGGCCCGTAAAAAAATCTTAAACTTAGTTTCATTGGGCGCTGTGGTCAGCTCTACTGCTGTTGTAACTTAGAAATACTTCATGTTAAGATTAGCGTGGAAAAATAAAAAGAATATTCTAAGAGAAGCTGTGGAAAAAATAGAGTAAAACTCGTATGATAATGATGAAAATGAAGCAACAAAAAAGAGCTCTACATAAACGGTGAAGAATTGTACTAAGGAAGTTTAAAAATTGGAAAGCTCTCGTGCATGACCAAATTCACAGTTAAATAAATTATAAAATGTTTGTTATAGCGAATGTCAGATTCCAAAAGCGATGTCTGCTGTGGAATTAAAACCATATGTAATCATCGTCCGTAAAAGATAAAGTAAGAGAGAACCAGCTTTTGAAGAGGCCCTTCCAAACATAGTTAATACCATATAATCCATAAAAGCACATTAAAAACAGCATAATTCATACTACTAGAAAAACATACTTGCTCTAGAAAAGGTATTTCTTGCTTAACCTTTGCAATCAATGAAATCGTCATGAAAAAACTGATATTTCCATAAAGAAACATATTCCCTTTGCTGAATATGTATGAGGTTTTGATATATTTAACAGGAATCTGCCTGGAGAATTTGGAACCAGATTTTCTTCGTACGTACTTAAAGTTAAATAATTATCCATAGGTAATTCCAAAAAATTTAAGCTGGAAATTAAAGGCAAACAATTTTAATAATTTACACATGAAAATAATAATAATCCCATCTTTATAAACTAAATTTTAGACTAATAAGACCACTGTTACAATTTAGCTCCTAAGACAAACATGAACATGCCCTAACCAGGATTTGAACTTGATATCTCTGCATCAATAGCCTCACATCAATAGACTTACCTCACGAGTGACATTTTACAGTAATGGATGAGAAGAACAAATTATATTATAGTGCTTACGTTCGGCTTCTTTTCTGTCCTCTCAAGACAGCAGAAGAATGAAAGCACAAGACCTTGACTAGAAAGACCTAAGTAAGGCATTTCAAAGGCCATAAACCATTCAGATCAAAAATGGATTTAAACAATCAAGAGTACTGAACAAATCACATCCTGAACTGTATTGGATCAAGGTTATCACCTTCCCATGAAATAAGTTTGCACTTGAAAATTTTCAGAGTCGACTAGATCAATTGAAAATTACAATATATTAGAATTAGTAATAGAACGTGATAAAGAGATGCTACTTCACCGAATTTTATTACACGAAGGAAATATTATGTGGAATCTATGTCAGCGAAAGCTGGAATATGACAAAAGCAAAGAAACAAATATCATTTCCTAATTAAATATTATAGAGCAAACGTGAAGAAAGGAAGATGCGTATAATGAAGAGTAGCTACAAATTATACTTATGGGAAATGGGATGTATGGAAATATTGAAGTACAAGATTTCTTGGATGTCCACAGAAGAAATAGAAAGACCAGACATGGGTCTTTAGGGATGGTGGTATCAGTGGTGCAGTAAAAACGAAGCTGTTAGATCTGCTTGTCAGAGAATGTGAGGATCTTACCTCCTGTTGGCCAGTCGAGGGCACCCGGAGCACAATAATGTGCCGTCCTACATCCGCTGGTCCCAACGTCTTCTAACATGTCTTAATTAGTACAACCATCTAGGCTCACTCATTCCAACGATGCTTACCTCCGTAAAATCTGTTGACTCGGTAAAACCTTTTTGCTGGCATTTCAGGAGTGTGTCATAAGATGGATAAGTTGACAAGGCAAGCAGAAAAAACAGTTTAGCACTTTTGACTCTCTGAGCCCTTTCAATTGCTATGGTTGTCAGTATTTCCCCAGCCTCTGTTAGCAAGACCGTCTCCCTAATCTATATCAACAAACAGCTAGGGCAATCAACTGAATATCTGCCTGAGATTTAACTGTATGTTGAGTTTTGTAGCAAAATATCTACTTATTCTTGTGGGTGATTTTCTTACTCAATGAGTATACTTAAGGGTATATTGTTGCCTAGATTGTAAAATATAATTAGTTATGAGTTAATATCACTATAGTTTTATTTCACTATCTGGTTTAATATCTGACTCAGTATGCATCAAGTGTTGAGATTGATATGCATCCGTCATAATAGAAAACCTCCATTATGGTTCTCTACTCATGTAAGTTAACTTATCCTTTAAGTTATTTAGTAAAATATGGAATTCTTTCAGGTGCCAAGATCCCTCGATAAACCGGATTCCCGAGGAGATTTGCCCCTGGATTTGGCCTTGAAATCTCAACTTGGAAGCATTGCTAAGACGCTGGTACAGCATGGTGCCGATGTTAATGGCCGTGATGCCCAGGGCTTAACACTTCTTCACAGAGCCATACAAAGAGGCAAGATTTACTTTTAATTTGCTCGTAAGCCAGAACTCAAAGTGCTTATCATTTTTGCTTAACTAATTTATTCCTCTGTAGTGACCTATTTCTTTCTTTATGTGCAAATTGTCCTTCCAAATTAGCTTTTGAGCTTTGCAATTTAAATCCCATATGTGATTTGACCAAGCAAGTTTAATTGATATTCAGATTTTAATTATGATCGCATGGAATTGTTTTCTTTCATAAATTCTATTCAATTTGTGGAGGAGTAAGAGTGAAACTTTATTTCCAAATATTCTTTAAAAAATTACTCTTCATGTTATGTTCAGCATTATGGAACCTAAAACATTCAAAATATGCATTCCATGGATCCTCTGAATTACATCTAGTTAATTTACTATTCAATTCTGCTCTGGTAAGAATAATGGGTGAATTTTTAATGATTTACAATTGAAGACATTAAAGTTCCAGCAATGTATATGCCTTCCGATATTTATAATCAGAATATTACTTAATAGAACCAAGTCTTCTATGGGTACATGAAGGATTAAAGATTGGAGGTGATGTATCCATGCTCACATACTGTGGTATTTGGAGCCTAAACGAATGGAAAATCCATCTTCATATTATCATACGTCAATGTGTATATATCAGTTCTTGGTGTGCTAAGATCTGCATTGTGCTATTGTGGGCACCCTCCTTATTTAAGATGTTAACTTTGTACCATCCATTCGTAAGCTATTCCATTTTATTTATCAAATTTCTCTCCTTACAAAATCCTTGTTTTACGCACTGCAGGTATTTTAGTAGGGATAAGTGTAGCATCTGTTCAAATGTTTCCGTATAAATGAAGGGCATGGTAAACTTTTTATGCTATCAAAAATTATGATGTCATATTTTTGCCAACAGGTTTTATACACGACCATCTTAACCATCTACCATTTTCAATCTGATCTATGGTTTAGGCCTCCAAAAGTATAAACCATTGTCATCACACACTTAGTAACTTCCACAATTTTATTTCAAACGACCTGTTTCATCAACGGGTTGACATCTTCAGGTACATATATAGAGATTTCCCGACAGATATATGAGAGAGGAAAGGGAGGGGGGTTAGGAGGAAAAAAAGTAGCGGATACGGAAAGGAGCTGATATTAAGACTCGGTTCTAGAAAAAAAAATTAGATACGACCATGCTTTTCCTGGGGTCGATGCCAGAGCACATTACAATTTCTCACATAAGGAATATATGGAAAAAGTAGGACGTCGTTTGAGGCAGTTGAAGCCATTATTTCTGCCTGAATTTTCACACATAGTTATAATTGGTGATCTACTGTTGTGATGCAAAGAAAGTATCATTGGGAAGACCCGGGTTCAAAGCCAGGCGATAAATATATCTTTTTAAAACACATTGAGGTAGTTTTCATTATTTTTTCATGCACTTATTGAATTGATAGGAAGCTCTTGCTTAGATAGAAGATGTATATCAAAACTCAGTTTAAGAAAAAATAGATAAGACCATGCTTTTCCTGGGTTCGATGCCAGAGCACATTACAATTTCTTACATAAGGAATATATGTGAATAGTAGGACGTAGTTTGAGGCAGTTGCAGCCAATATTTCTGCTTGAATTTTCACACATAGTTAGAGATGGTGATCTTCTGTTTTGCTGCGTAGTAAACTCACCAGGAAGACCCGGGTTTGATGCCAGAAGATTAAATTGCAGCGAATTTTTAGAATATTTTCAATCTTTTTTTTTTCTTTTGAGGACCGTCCCGATATGATGCCGACATGAAATAAGTGTTGTCGATCTGCTTGCTGTATGCAAGCTACATCTTACTCCTATAGATAGATATATAAGTATATAGACAGGGTACTAATTCACAGGCTAAACCACAAGCGTTATTGACTTCAAATTTTTATGACGTATTGGCCATGATGTGTAACTGCCAGAAAAACTGCAAGATTGAAACTCAGTGTCATGGGTTTGATTCCAGAGGGCCCCAAAGTCCCGATTTTTTCCATTTAAATGCATTGCTTAGATTTTCCGGAATTTTTAAAAAATACTTCCCTGATAGAAAGAGAATCAAAACTCCAGGAGCCTATAATTATGATCATGATCTATGGAAAACATAAATGACTTTCTCGGAAAATATCCTGGGTTCGATGCTAGGACGATGCAAATATCTGCCCTTTAAGATACATGGGAGTAGTTTTTCATTATTTTTTTGATGCACTTCCCGATATGATAGGAAGTTTGTGCTTGGCTAGAAGATGTATGGTAAGGATTGGTTTAAGAAAAAATGTTCGTAAGACTGTACTATTCCTGGGTTCGATGCCAGAGCACATTAACATTTCTCTCATAAGGAATATAAGGGAAAAGTAATACGTCGTTTGAGGCAGTTGCAGCCAATATTTCTGCTTGAATTTTCACACATAGTTAGAGATGGCGATTTTCTTTTTTGCTGCATAGTAAGTAAGACCTGAAAGACCCGGGTTCGATGCCAGATGATTAAGTTGCAGCAAATTTTATGAATATTTTCAATCCTTTTTTTTTCTTTTGAGGACTGTCCCGATATGATGCCGACATGAAATTAGTGTTGTGGATCTGCTTGCAGTATGCAAGCTACATTTTACTCGTATACATATATATATACATGTACAGGGTGTCTCAAAAAAATGTCATTCGATATTCCTCATGACCTGTTTCGTGACGTTTGTGAATCCCTTGGTGCGCGTTATCAGCATTTTCTGGACAATAATGGTCATCGATTTTAAATATTTGCGAACATGATCCTTCAATTACTTTTGTCTTCTGTATTCAAAGCTATTCCATTTCACTCTATGTTCATAAATAATGTTTTTCTCGTCATTCGAGGTCGGTAAATGTTTTTGAGACACCCTATACATATTCATATATTGTTGTCTAGATAAAGGGTTGAAAAAACTGAAATACTAGTCCATCAATAATTTAATATGAAGTTATCTCAGTAATTTCGTTAAGATAAAACAAACCAATGGGCACTTTTCCGACACTAAATATATGTTTCTAAAATAATATAAGACTGTTGGTATGCCAAAATTTCTAAAACTTTTAAGTGGTACGCAGTTGCTAAAAGGTTGGGAACCCCTGTTCTAGAGTAAAAGAAGCACTCATGTTGCAAATTTGGAGATTCATCCTTGTCTTGGAATATTAGTAAATAATTGTTTTATAACTAAAGCAATCTCTATTCCACCAAGTTTTAGATATTCTATGAATACTTGATCTCCACCTCCTTTATTTTGCTGTTTGATTGCTTCCATTATCTCGAAGGGGGCTCTTCTGAGTTTTGGTTTACCTCTCTGTTCTACTCTTCAACATTTTCTGTCCTTTAAAAGTCGCTGAAGTATTCTGCTATTACCCTCAATATTAATGCTGCATTTTGTTATACCATCTTCTTTCTGTACACCAAAAGCCTGTCTCTTCCCAATTGCTGCCTCTCAAAAGTTTGAGGCAGAGATCCTTTGAAAAAAAGAGCTACTTCTCTACAGAGTGCGCCATCTAGACCTTCAGTATTGAAAAATTGAATAACTGCATTCAGCCAATATTGATAAATGAGGAAGATTTATTTAGGATATTCTCTACCATTATTTCAAGTTTCAGTTTTAGAATACAATGTCAATTATATGACCACCTCCATTCGATATGCAAAAAGCACAACGAGAAACAAGAAGGATATCACTGAGAAAACGGCAAATGATGCAACACCAAAAGGTATTTAAGAAATCAGACCCACCGAAAGATGATATTGAATATGCTTAAGGTTGCTAGTCTATCAGAATGGCAATCAAGAAAGGTATTGGTGGAAGTTTTCATATTTATAATGTTACAAGGTTGATTGTTATTCTTGGTAATTGCTGCGTATCAATGCAGGTTAAACATATCATAAAATACATAATTAAGAGCATTTAACGAGTATAATTTGGCATTGGTTATATTTTTTGTTCCTCAACTTCTTTTTCATCTTTCTTCAACCACCAAAACAATGCAGAAACTCCTGCATTGATTTTGGGAATGCCATTTGGGCACGGGTTGGCAATATGAAGCTATTTTTGTTTTATTTTTTAGGAGATGAGTACTCGGCTTCATTTCTCATCAACTCTGGTGCTTCAGTAAATGCCACAATCCCTGTGAGAGGGGATACAGCGCTACATCTTGCAGCCTCATTCAGCCCCCATGCTGTCGCTCCGGACGAGTACTTTGAAGAGGAGAGGCCTGCGTCATCGTCGTCTTCTCCAGAAGTAGTTAAGGCCATGGCAAATGTTGGACGGCTCCTTCTAGAGAAAGGATTGAATCCCAATATAGAGAATAGTCAAGGATAGTGAGTACAATCGGCAGGAATTCTTTTCTGGAATAAAAGATAAAGTAATTTTAAATTGGAATATTGAGAAAAGAAATTCAATGTACCAAACATCCTCGCTCACTCAAGTGCTAATCCTAAATTTATTGGATGTTTTCTTCATGAGATATCAAAGGGGTTTCATTAAATGAATTGCATATGTTATTTCAAAAATATTTATCAGCAAGTTTTAGAATTGGTTTTACAAACAGAAAGTCTGAATCCTGTCTGAGTTTTCTTAATCTATAAATATATGTAAACATGAATTTTTTGAAAAGAAAAGATGAATATATAGATGAAAGTGATGAAAGTTGTGAAATATTGTATGTGTATTGTATAGTCAGAAATTTGTCTTATTTCCTGACTGTGATAAACTTGATGAGAATTATATATATTTAGTTGTATGCCATCTTCTCCATTTTTTTTATTACCAATATCTCAAAAAATAATTTTTTAATTTGTGTGGTCAGATTTATAATTTGTTTCCTTCCTTGTGTCTTTCCTAACAGTACTCCTCTTCATTTGTGTGTGATGGCCCGTAATTTAGATATGCTGAATGTGCTTTTACAAGCTCCTACGATTGATACTAATGTACGCACTCATGAAGGCCATGTTCCCCTGTGGTTTGCACTTCTCCTGCACCCACCTGATACCTATGATTCCGTCGATGGGTTTGCTGCCAAACTAATTGAACGTGGTGCTTCAACGGACCCTGTAAGTGTCTTCCTTTATCTCCAATCTTACAAACCTTTTTCATTACACTTTGTTGTCAATTAATTGTGTGTTTATTAGTGCATTTTATATTCATCAAATGTGTAAGTTTTTCTCTAAATTTTTTATCATAGTTGTAATGGTAATTATTTTGTTTAGTTTGAAAAATACAAATTGAAGTGATTGAAATTGGATGGAAGCGAATCTGAAAAACCTAAGGTTTCCTTTTCTCACGATCATATGTATTATCTTAAATATGAAATACATTAATATTAAACCTATCTATTTTAAAGTCTTATGATAAAATGAAAAGGAGGAAAATTAAGTTCTTGAATGCAATTTGCTCGCACTTACTATTTTTTTCTTGTTAATGTGTAGCAATATGCTGGGTCTGGTGACTCCTTGCTCCATTTGGTGATTAAAGAGGGATTGGAGCCAGCGGGTCTCTTCCTCTCTACCAGTGGTGCCAATCCTAACCATGTTAACCAAAAGGTATGCTTTTGAATTGTATGTGAATCTGACTGAGTTTTAGCTAAAACTTGCTCATTGAAATTTTGGGTTGCAAATTTATCCTTTTGAATTTAGTATTTATATATAAGCAATATTATTAGTTATTGTTTTAATATTTGAATTAATATCTTTAATAATTAATCATTATTTCATGTACAAGTAAAAGTTGCTTGCATTCTGCAAGCATATTAATGATAAAAATTTCAAGTCGATATGAAGAGGGAAGGTCCTCCAACGTAATTCTGTTTTCCCCTTTGAAATATATGGTAGAATACAAATGGTGCCACAGCGTCTAGCCAAGTATCCTAAGCTAAATGGTTTAGTGCATTTATGAAATATATTCATTATCTCTGTTTGCCTGGCTTTTCATAGATTTCTACTTTTTCACTAAATTACCATAAAGAAATTGAAATTCCCAGCCTATATTTCAAATGGAACAGCCTCCTGGAGTAGAACCCAGGACCTTTTTGTAAGATGGAATTGCATATTTGGTAGCAACAACTCTGACCCTTTCTAAAATTCCAAGATGATGTATCTGGAATATCTTCAAACGAAATTCCGTATTATTAACACATAATTATGAACACATCAACAAAACAGAGCATTCTAAACATCAAAAGCATTCACACCAATTCAATTGAAATATCAGATTTTTTTTACCGAAACGTTTATGAACTTTCTGGGTTTTAAGCTTATTTATTGCTTTCACTTTTTCATGGTATCACGTAGTAGTATTTTTCTAAATGAAATGCATTGTCACCCAATAGTAATACAATGCAGTAACTAAATTGTAAGAATAGCTGTAGACAATAGAGAATTTATTGTTGAATTTAAATACTGTAATATGTATTTTCCAGACATTTCTCTGTAATGCTGAATAACTCAGGCATAGAACATCCCAGACACTTTCAGTTAGCTCTTGACAACCCCTTTTAATATCAGACGAATGCTTAATTTATTTTGATTTTATGAACAATTTTTCCTGTGTTATGCAAAATAAAATAATAGAGACATGTGATAAAAACTGACTAAAAAGTTTGATGTATGTAATTCATATGATGCATTGCAGAGATTTAATAAAACAGCAGTTCAGAGCTGTAAACAACATGCTGAGAGTGTTGGTTATCAAAGGAAAGTATCAGCAAACTAATGCCCGAGAAAATGTTGTCACATATTTGTACCTTCAAAATCACATGTCCTAGAAATATATAGTAATTTCTAAAACACGAGAACCTCTTTGATGGAAGCTAAGCAAGGAAAACTCTATATTGGATTTCTTCCCCTCTTCATTGGCAAATTTCATGCATCTCATTCCCCTTTCTGCTGGAAGGTGGACCTAAGGGGCCCCATATTATGTTTTCATAGTTCTAATTATTCAACATACAAATTAACCTTCCTAGGATTAGTTTATAATCTCATTGGTAACATTCCTATACAGTGGACCCTTTGTTTATGAATTACTCTGATAAGGAAGATATCAGCTTACAAAATAATTTTCCAAAGAAAAACAATCTGTGGTAATGAACAATTTATTGAAGAACAAACATGCATTAGTTTAAATTGACCCCTTTTGCGAAGACAGTTTGTTTTCAAAAATTTAGAATTGAAAATTATCTTCTGAATTAATCCTTTCAATGCAGACTGATTTTCGGACTTAGCGAAAAAGATTCAAAGCAATGCTGAACTTCAACTGATGGCTAAAGAGCCATCTTGGGATCCAAGCGTTTGGCTTAAATAAAAGCGATTCAGGAAAGAGACGAGCAGCCGTGCACCTTCAGTTGGGACTCTGCGGACAGCTCAAGCAGCGCTAAGTTAATGAGTCTACTGAATAAGCGATGCAATGCTTTCCTTTATTTATTTAACCTCAATTTAGTGAATTTTCTCAATTTAGAGGAGTTAGACCAGTGTTAGCAAGATGTACAATGATATGATACTTCAAGTACTCAAAGAGGTAGAGTGCAAGGCAATGTGTTTGATTTAGCAACATGATGAAACAATAGTGATGACCAAAAATGTGCTCTCTAATACAAGTTGGGAAGTTTTAGAATATTCGAAATTAGATTGGAAGTGCTAAATGAATTCTGAGAAAATACATTGTTTCCTAATCAAAAAGATAATTCATTAATAAAATCTTACCTATTTTTAGGGTGAATCTCCTCTACATGCAGCCTGTTCCATGGGAATGGCAAAATTAATATCTGCTCTTTTGAGGAATGGAGCCAATCCCAACCTTCAGACAGTTATGGTTACACAGCTATCAGAAAATTTTGTTCCATATCGCCTTAGTCCATTGCATGTTGCAGTCCTCAGTAATCATTCATCTGCAGTTGATGCCGTATTGGAATTCAAAGGTAGGGCAGAAGCAACTATTACTTCCTTACAGTTCTCTTAGCATCCTATTTTACTCATATTCTTATTCAATTATCTCTGATGAATTTGTCATTTAGTAATTTGAAAAGTTTCAATTTCTTTGTCCAAGAAATGTAGAAAATTAATTCAGAATGAGCCAAACGATCTTATCTGTGCTTTTACTTGAGAAATGAAGAGCACTTGAATGTTCAATTCTCCAAAAGGGAAAGAAAGATAAACATGAAAAATCCTATATTTAGACTCCTTCAATTGTATTCCTCAAAAAGAGAATCATCAATCTTTCATTTAGTGAAGTTAAAGGTTTTTTATAACTCACTGTCTATTTTTTTGCAGAGTATCTAAAAGAAGGAAACAATTCAACGCTTGTAGTTCCAAATTTGAATCTTAAGGACTCTTTGGGGCAAACTCCTCTGTCTTTAGCCCTTTCATGTGGATTTCAAGCAATTGTTGTTAGTCTTATTAAAGGTAAGAGAACTCTAGAATATAGAAGACATTTCTTGTATTTTTGCCACCTTTCTTATGAGTAGTTCTTTCTCTTATTATCATCATCCTTTCAATTTTTGGAGTCCAGTGGTCTAAATGCCAGTTGCATTAGTTGACGTACTTCCATTTGCAGATTACTTAATATTGGGTCATTATAGAAGTTTGATAGGACTTTTTCATGGTGGTCAAATGAATTGAGAATGGCAATAAGTCTCTCAGCAAATTTAAACTCATTAAAACTCTCAAACATCCCATTTCATTGATTTATTAGAAGTTGAAGTTGGATGTGATAAAATATTTGGTAAAATATTATTTCTATTATATATAGATACTTCTCCAGATTCATTCATCTATTATATATAGATGCTTCTCCGGATTCATTCATGGATATACCTATATAGATAGATAGATAGATAGGATACTAATTCACAGCCTAAACTGCAAGCGTCATTGACTTGAAATTTTTACGAGATATTGGCCATATCGTGTAACCTCCAGAAAAAATCCGATTTTGATCCTCAGGGTCATGGGGTCGATTCCAGAGGGCCCCAAAGTCCCGATTTACTCCATAAGAATACATGGCGGGGATTTTCGAAAATTTTTTTGGTGTACTTCCCGGAAGAGTAGAGAGTTGAAATTTAAGGGATCGTTAGAAGCCGTGCATATCCAACGAAAAACAAAAAGACATCTTCGAATATTGTCCATGGTTCGATGCTAGGCTGGGGCATAAATTGGCCGTTTAAAATGCATTGCGGCGATTTTGAAGATTTTTTTTGGACCCTTTCGCGATTGTATAGAAACTTGAAATACGTCATGAGGTTAGATATCATAAATATATATCATAATCAAATTTTTACTTTTCGCTGATGGTCCTTGGTTCGATCCCAGAGGGCCTCAATGCATTTCTTACGGAGATAACGGAAACAAAATTTAGGTACTTCCCGGCATGCTATCGACTTCAAACTTTGCATATAGAAAGATCAAGTCCATACAAATCAAACAGTGCATTTACAGCTATCAATGTGTCTTGGGTTCGACACCAGGTGTCTCTGCAATCAGAAGTTGATCCGATTTTTGGGAATTATTTTGAAACCTTTGCCAATAATGTAAAAACATCAAATTCGGTATATAGATAGAGATCATAAATAACTTTCGGAAACATTTTTTAGATTTCCAAGATCGTCCTTGGTTCGAATCCAGAGAGCCATTTAATTTCGTGAAAATTAGAAAGTCTTTTGAGGCAGTTGTAGCCCATATTTCTGCTTGAATTTTCACACATAGTTAGAGATGGTGATTTTCTATTGTGCTGCATAGTAAGTTCACAGTAAAGACCCGGGTTCGATGCCAGACGATGGAATTTCAGCGAATTTTAAGAAAAATTTCAATCCATTTCTTTCTTTCGATGGCCGTCCCGATATGATGCCGACATGAAAATAGTGTTGTCGATCTGCTTGCAGTATGCAAGCAACATTTTACTCGTATATATATAGGGATATAGATAGATAGATAGGATACTAATTAACTGGCTAAACTACAAGCATCATTTACTTGAAATTTTTATGACGTATTGGCCATAACGCCTAACTGCCAGAAAAATTGTGATTTTGCTCCTCAGTGTCATGGGTTCAATTCCAGAGGGCCACAAAGTCCTGATTTTTCCCATTTTAAAAGCATTGCTTTGATTTTCGGGAATTTTTAAAATATACTTCCTGAATAGGTAGAGAATCAAAACTCTTGGAGCCTATGAATATGGTCATGATCTATTGAAAACATAAACAACTTTTACGGAAAATATCTTGGGTTCGATGCTAGGACGATTAAAAAATCTGCCATTTAAAATACATTGAGGTAGGTTTTCATTATTTTTTTGATGCAGCTATCAAAATGATAGGAAGTTCTCGCTCTGCTAGAATATGTACATTAAGACTCCATTTAAGAAAAGAATTTAGATAAGATGGTACTATTCCTGGGTTCGATGCCAGAGCACATTAAAATTTATCTCCTAAGGAATATATGGCAGAAGTAGGACGTCGTTTGAGGCAGTTGCAGCCAATATTTCTGCTTGAATTTTCACACATAGTTAGAGATGAAGATGTTCTGTTGTGCTGCATAGAAAGTATCACCAGAAAGACCCGGGTTCGATGCCGGGTGGTAAATTTATCTGCCATATAAAACACATTGGGATAGTTTTTCATTATTTTTTCATACACTAATCGAAATAATAGGGAGTTCTTGCTTAGATAGAAGATGTATATTAAGATTCGGTTTAGGAAAAAAAATTAGATAAGACCTTGCTGATCCTGGTTTCGATGCCAGAGCACATTAAAATTTCTCACATAAGGAAGATAAGGGAAAAGTAGGACTTCGTTTGCAACCAATTGCAAATTGCAACCAATAATTTTGCTTGAATTTTCAGACATAGTTAGTGATGGTGATCTTCTGTTGTACCACATAGTAAGTATCACCAGGAAGACCTATCTATTATATATAGACGCTTCTCCGGATATACCTAGATATATATACACTCATTCATTCATTCATTCATAGGGGATCAAAATTCTAACCATGTTCCACAAGTGCCACTGATTTGAAACCTTTTTCCCCTACAACAGACCTTGCCAAACAATACAGTATAAAAATTGAAAGTGATTCATGTAATACATGATTAGGATCACAGAAAAGGAACAACTTTGTTATAACTAAAGCAAGTTAATACAATGATAAGCAATGTCGTTAATTATATTTTTGTTCTAACCTTAATGGTCTTCGTGAGCCATAAATATAACTGATGAAAACCCAACTGTGGAGGTTTTTATAAAAGGGTTCTTATGAATACCATCTTGGTTCTTTATCTCGCTCCGCCGAATATCGTCTGCTTCTCCAGGCAAGACATCAACCAATAACGAAGGAAAATCTATTGTTGTTACCACAATTCTCAACACAAAAATATTTTCCATGATATTCAATGACTACGAATATTGAAAAATAATCGTATAATATTCGATGAATACCAAATTATCTATTATTCGGAATCTCTAATTCATGAATCAAAAAATTGTCATGACGCATAATGCTAAGAACACGTTCACCCTCTATTACCCTTCGCAATCCCACATGTCCTCCTAAATAACTTATCATCTCCTCGTACTTAACGAACAGCCTGCCGGTAATCTTCTGAACAAACAATGGACTCGCATGATCTCCACCCTTCCCTGTGCTATGAGCACACATTTATCCCTCAACGAGCGGACGTTTTGAAAAATGACGTCAGTGACACCCGCCAGTGGTACTTTGAGTCTCGAATATATGTAAAATTCTATATTAGTGTTTTAATTATGTTCTATGGTATTGTCTACTCTTGATAAAGCTGTGCAAAGGATGAGCTATTGAAAAGCCTGCAAAACCACAAAAAAGGAAACTATAAATTCAGATAATTGTTATTTTAATATTCTTAACTCTTTAGTTCTCATCATCTGCATTGATATCAACATATTTCAGTGACCTAAAAGCATTTATCTATGCTAAATATAGTTATGTACTGTGAAAATGTAATAAATTATTGAATCTCCACCCATTGTGACAAAAACATAATGAGCAAGTGCTAAGAATTGTAATCTTTTAAAATACTTTTGCAAAATTTATAATATCATTATTACTGTGCATTTTAAGGGTGTTTAATAATAGGAGTATACTTGCAAATGTTTAATGTGTTAATTGAAGTTAACATTTTATCTCCTTCCTATCCTTGTTACTTAGATATAAATGTGATGTATTTCAGTTTAAATGATGAGGTCATGAGTAAGATATTTATTGTTGATTGGGTTTCAGCTGGAGGAGACATTAATGTACGGAATGGCAATGGGTTGACACTTCTTCATCAGGCAATAATAAAGATGGATTCTGAATCTGCCATATTCCTTTTGCAGCATGGTGCAGATATGAATACTATGTAAGTAGAAATTATGGTATAGTTTTCAAGTTACTGCTGCATGGTACTTGAAAAAATATACAGTTAATCTAATTGCTGCTTTTGGTTTATATACATAGTATTATTTATTCACTGTGAGAATGCATATTAATATTACAATTGCAAAAATACTTTGAATGTGGCTGTTGGTGTTATTAACCGAATTATTATGAATTTTTCATTTGATCTGTTAATCCACAGAATGGAAACTGTTATGGAGTATAAACATTAAAAGAAAGTTCCTAATTTTCAATTCCTATACTTATATGACACATTGCATATGATATCTCAAATTATTTCAAAGAATTCCATTTCCAATAAACTTAACTCCTTGATATCCATGAAAAAAGTAGCTCCTTGAAGAAAGTTTCATCCCCAAAATATATTAAAGATTGTCGTTAATCTCTCCAAAGAAACCTTCGACCGAGATGAAATCACACTCCTGTCACCTCACTCTTCCCAAGTAAACCCTTTCTAAACTATAATTGACATCCTCACTCAAGTTCCTACCAGAATGCTCCAAAAATACCATCAGAAATACAGTCAGGATTGCTAATCTGGAGTGTTCAGGACTGGGTCTTTTCTGGAATAAATCTACTTCCTGTTTTTAGATAACATTCTCTAAGGTACACTACGACTGGTAAAAAAATATATATACGTAATTTGCGTAACGGAAGAGTGAACACGGAGTGAACCACGTGTCGGTCTTAATGTGGGGGTGGTTGCGTTAAAACTACAAAATTAGCTAAGGTTTTCAATTGTTTCGCTGCCACAAGTTTGAAAAATTCTTCAATAATAGTTCTGTTGTTTGAGTGCTTCCGTTATTTAAAATTCCAGTTAAGCGATCCTCTTCTGTGTTTCACTTTGACAGATTTGTGAAAACCCGAAAGAGAAGAAAGGTAAAAACACCAACACAAAAAAAGACCACAACACTGTAAAAGCAATCAACCAAAAAGATTGCGTTTACACCTAAAAGCTGACCAAGAAAACAAAATTGTTATTCTTGACAAGCAACTGTACTTTGAAAAAGTTAGACACGTGTTAAATGAAGTACCTTATCAATTCATTCAGAATAATCCTCTCAATAAATTGATCACTTTCACCAAATATACTTTAAAACAGTGCAAACATCTTATCAAAATTCCTTTGAATTCAAACTTCACATTTCCTGCATAATAGTATCAAAGCCTTCCCAAAATATATTAGGAAGGCACTCCAGTAAGATTCTCGACTTCGTAAATTATAGTTTATCCCAATGGGTTCAGTCTCCTCCAAAGTTTGGTCAAGTCAAATCTTTAGGATACATTTTTAAAGAGCCCTCAGCCAATGTGGCAACCCTGTAGTACTTTGTCTTATCCCACAGCTTCTTCTCCTCCCCTTTCTTTGTAACCAGGGCATGCATGTTTCCTGCTGTAACAGGTAATTTCTTAAAAAGGGCTTCACAATTAGGTTTTTGCATACTATGATTGATTTGTGAATCTTAGAAGGGAAGACCTTTTTCAGCGATATGGAGATGCAATATTTTTGAGTTAAGAATCATTGCACTCATTGTAAATTGATGCCTGTTGTAGATTTATTTTAGCATGACAATTCACGAACTGTAAGAGAAAATATGTTTGGCATTAATTGTATGAAAAAGAAATGGAAGCTAAAATGATTTTGCCATATCATGGAAAGTGAAACCACAATCTAAGTTTGCTTTCCAGTTTCCTGATAGTTGTAATCCTTCTGTCATTGGGAATGGGAAATACTATTTCCCGAGACTTCTCAAGAATTTCCTGAATAACCGTTTTAATTGTTCTTCTATAATTATCTGCGATAAATGTCTCAAAGGTAGATATTGAATAACAAAAAAATGCAGAGTACTGGAGTCTGTGGGACAGAGCTATCATTCATACAAATTGAAGGCATGCACAAAACAAAAGAAAATGAAATCTTAGCTTACTTTTATGTTGATTATGATTGAATCAGGTAAATTTATAGCTGAGCTTTAATTGAAAGAGGAGCATGTAGTAGTTACGTTTTGTACCTTACTATTGCCAACAATAAAAAAATATATAATTGCTCCTCATTTTGGATACATGATCTCATTCTCTGGAAACATTGTAATGGTAAGGAGTTAACCTTGAGTGATATTAAATAAGTGAGAGTCCATATCCAAAGTAATGAAACTGAAATTAAACTTCTTTAAATTTCCAAAATTCATTATTATACCAACAGGAATCAAATATAAATGTTTATATCAGCCAAAAGACTTTAAAAAATACGATATATTTCCCATAATATGCTCTTACTAATTACCAGTTTGCTGGTCAGTAAGGTCATTTGTGAACAGTGATGTGATGTAACGGAGTAAAAGTAATCGAATAATATGTACATTTTTGGTAGTTTTTACTTGTAATTGATACATTAAAAAAAGTAATTTTTACTGGTAATCTACTTCAAAGCTTGTGCGAGTAATCATTACATTTGATTAATCAAAAGTGAAAATTTGAATTCCTCGCACTCTGAACACATCGAGAGGCAGTTTTACATACACTGCTCACCCTGGAGCGAAATTTCTCTTGGGATGGGATGCATTAAAACAATGGGATGGCTGCCTAGGAGGGGAGTTGCTTCCGAGAACCTGAGAAGGGTCAGAGGATACGTGAATATGAGTAAAAATGTAAATGCTACAGTTTAGCTACATGGCACAAGTTATGCAATGTTGAGTTTATTGCTCATTTCACTTGCAAAGAAGAAGTGAATTTTTTTAGAATTTCAATTTACGAGAATACAAACAAAAATTAATCATATGTTGCAAACCCACACTCCCAGGCGTGTACACCAAGTTTCAGATGAGCAAGCCTCCCACTCAAGAAGAGAGAGAACATATGGAGGACATGGTCTGTTAGGCCCAGCTATCACATTTAGAGAGTATTTATTTTTCAATATTTTTACTGCAATCATTTACTACTATCCATTGTTTAGTGACTTTAGAGTACTATAATAAAGATACATAGGTGGCTTAATCAATACGTTTGGTAGTTAAAAAGTTGTTAATATGAAATGGTGAATCTTCAGCAGCTTCAGCATTATTTCTGTCGAGTTGAATGACCTTTTCTACTAGAATTTGGATTTTAATGAGGGACAGACAACCTTCTTTATCCACAAAAAGATTCTGCCTCCCTATGGTTGAAAAATCTTAGAAGACAGGAAGGATGAATGGAAAACTTTCACCAAGTATGATCACAGCCAAATTAATAATATGTAGACCTGGACTAAAGTAACTAAAGAAAGACTAAGACTACTAAAGTAAGACTAAAGAAAGCAGAGTTGACCAGAAATATTCCAGTATTACTTGCAACATTTATGAAAATTCAACAACACTATTGAAACTGCATTATACCACAAAAAAGATAAAGATCAGATGAGGAGTTAGACAAGGGGATACTATATCACCGAAACTATTTATAACAGTTTTAGAATATGTATTTAAAAGACTGGAATGGAGCATCAAAGGCATTAACATACATGGACTTCTCCGATTTGCAAATTACATCAACTCAGATAACCTAGGAGAAGCAACTCCAACATATAACACAAACAGCTGGGTTAATTATACCAAAACAAAGGAAAATCTTGTTCTCAGCAAGCCAATTCAGGTTGAAGAAACCCTGATTGAAGTGGTTAAAAAATATATCTATCTTGGCCACGAAGTAAAACTGACCAGAGACAGCTAAACATCTGAACTGCTTAGAAGAACATATTTAGGCTGGGCAGCATTCGGAAAACTAAGTGACAACCTCAAAACAAAAATCCCAATTCACTTAAAAAGAAAAGCTTTAACCCACTCAATGCTAACATATTTCAGAAAATCTTTGCAGGATGCAGATCATATTTTTTACATTATTTTATAGATTATAATTGTTAAATTATTATTTTCAAAATTTTGTTTAATTTCATGCATAAATAAATCTTTTGGAGAAATGTTTAAATATGCCTTGATATCAAGGCATCAGTGCCTCGAGGAGGATTTTGGTTATGTTACCCCGCAATACATCGATTCATTTCAGAATCTCAAAACATAGTTATAACTATAAAATAATTAATAGACAAATTCAAATATTGTAACTATTTTATTATTCATGGTTATATTCTAGAAAACACTCTATACATAACCCTGGAGTGTCACTGCAGTCAGGGCATATATAGGTTACCAATTTCCCCTTTTTTATGGCAAACACCTTTTTTATACTCTTATAATTTTTCCCTGACTCAGATAATGGGGCAGCTGAAGGAAGTGCCTTCTATGAAGTACCTTTTCCACAACTGGTGGATGTCTATTTTCCACTGCAAGCAATCATTTGATAACATCGTGCCTAAAATCAAACAGCGCTTTTTCTCTCCTCTATGCTTATTATACTCCTCTTCTTGAGTATTGCTGTGCGGTTTGGGATCCTCACGAAGTAGGATTAATTTCCGATCTTGAGATGGTTCAACGTAGAGCAGCAAGATTCGTCAAGGGAGATTTCAGATTCGACAGCAGTGTTTCGGCTATGATAGAATCCCTCGGGTGGAACTCTCTTAGTGATAGAAGACTTGAATATCGACGGAAGCTTTTTGATAAATTTATCTCTACCGATTTTGGGGAGGAGATAATAGATATTGTCATCCCAGTTATATTCCTACGCGACCTTCGAGAGAAAACAAAAAAGCGATACAGGGAAGTAGTTGCCAGAACGGATAGCTACTTTTGGTCATTTTTTCCGCGAAGTATTAGAGAAGCAAATAGCTCTCCAGATTAGATAGGTATTTTGGTGTCTTACACCCCCTGCCACGCGCCACTGGCAGATTGCAGGGTTTAAATGTAAATGTATAAAGGAAAAAGCTATTTAATAGTAAAACTTGGAATATATGAATTCCTAATCTTTTATACTGCTTGAGAGAGCGATGCTCACATGTATAGTAAGACATCAGTTGGTCGAAGTGGTCTTAGTCCCCATGGAATTATTATATTCAATAACTGCCCGTGGTTTCTTTGCCGCACGTTTGTTGGGTATCTCAATTATCTCAGGGCCAAACTCAGTGCTCAGTAATAGGACATTGCGTTTGTCGTGCCACTTCAGTATGCACACACCCTCATTAGACAATCTGGATATTACCTCCCCTTTCCCAAGTTTCTTTTTCAATACTTCTGCAGGATTGTTCTTACGGTTCACCCTTAGTGTTCCCGTAGTTCTCAGCAAGAAGTTGTGTGGACAAATGAACCGAGTTATAATAGTTGTCCATAAAAATAGAGTGGCCCTGGTTTTTTAAATTGTTTAATAGACGATTCACAACTTTCCCACTGTGCCTGTGCTCCTCCAACATCTCGATCTGCAGACCCAGCATATACGTGCATCCGGAGCACCAAATCTGAGGGTTCAGTCAACATGCATATTTTGATTCCATGCTTGTGCTTCTTCCCCTGAATATACTGCCGAAAAATCAGTTGTCCCTGCCACAACACCATGGATTCGTCTAACCAGAGCTTCCTATTTGGATGTACAACATCCCTCAAAGTATTATGAAAAAAATCTGATGTGGCCAGCACATGACTTTCTCCATATATAAGATGTAAATACTTATCTACGACAGTAATTTCGAACTCTATACATTACAAATAATGTTGTTCGGGACATGCTGGATGAAAAACGATGAAACTGGCCTTTCGCCCATAGAGCCCAGAGCGCCCACAAAGTACATAATGAAAAACTTCCGGTTTATCAGTATTTCAGGAATAACTCCTAAACAATCAGTGATACGAAAATATATTTCATACAGAAGTTATAGTAAATTTTATTTTCTAAAACATTTATAAATAATAGTATATACCTAAATATCATATTTATGGAGATATTTTGAAAACCGGAAATGAGCTTTGAAGAATGAAGCTCAACTTCCGGTTAACCGATTTACTCCAAAAACTAATCAACTCTAAAGACTGTAATAGAAGTACTACATATGAAATTTGGTGTTGATCCGCCAAATAGTTTTCATGTTAGAGCGCCCACAAAATACATATTCATCTTCTTCCGGTTTATCAGTGTTTCACGAATAACTCCTAATCAACCGGTGATACAAAAATATGTTAAATACAAAAGTTATAGTAAATTTTATTATCTAAAACTTTTATAAGTAATACAATATACGTATATATCATATTTATGGAGATATTTTGAAAACCGGAAATGAGCTTTAATGAATAAAGCTCGACTTCCGGTTGACCGATTTACTCCAAAAACTAATCAACTCTGACAGCACACACTACAGTACTATATATGAAGTTTGGTGTTGATAAGACCAACAGTTTTCACGTTAGAGCGTCCACTATCACACACACACACACACACAGACATCATTCCGAAAATGGTCAAAACGTGTTCTAGGGACCCCAAAACATGTATTTCCGTTGAAATCTCGAAGTCGAATTTTTTCATGAAAACAATACTTTCTCTATACTTCGTATATGGAGAAAGTAAAAATCTCTAACAGGGCGAATTTTGTGAAGCCTATCAACTGCCTGTTGTTGTTCATTGCCAGGATTCTCTGCAAAATGCAAAGCTTGCATGATCAAAAGAAAGCTATCACGGCTCATTTTCTCTGAAAGAATGGGGATGCTGTTTAAGGTATTGTCCTCCAATAGCTCTCCAGTCTGTTAATTTGGATGTGCCCCATGTGAAAAATCAAATCCAGCCAAACCAGAAATTCCTCTTTTTTTAATGTCTTCCACCCAGCGATTCTGGACTTTCGATATGGGCTATCTAGATATAGTTGCTCGGCAAATTTCTCTGTTTCATTCAGAACCAAGTCATAAAATTTATTGGAAAATAATAGATCAAAATAGCCTCTGGGTGTCTCCGAAGCGGGTATTTTCCTTAGACCAGGAACGCCGGTAAAAGGGACATCTAGAATGGAGCTTCATGCCGTGCAATTGGCTGGCCTCGAACACAGAAGAAGAGGCATGCTCCATTGCAGTGCCCATGGGATTAGAGACCTCCAAGGTTGAAAAAAGGCTTGTCGCACTCGCAGGGGAACCCTGGGTAATCCTTCAGAGGTCTGTGATCCTCCCCTTTCATTCATCTTCCTCATCACCAAATTCGGAAGAAAATGCTCAAAGAACATTTTCGATTTCAATCTCAGAAAGTTCCGTAATTCCCCTCTTTTGCTTCTCATGAGGAACATCTAAAACAGAATTGAACAATAATTAGTAATTAAAAATGTATGTTGCAACATATCAAAAGTATACTCATACGTTGGGAGATATAACCTTGAGGAATTGAAGTTACTTGCTTCGGAGATCTTTTCTTTTCATCCTGTGAAACTCTTCTTCCCAAAATTAATAATACATATAATATAAATATATTCTTTTACAAAAGACTCGACAAAATAATTATGAAAAAGATTTAATATGAAACTAACCAGAAGGCAATCCTGATGACAATCCAGATGGACCTGCCTCTTCAGAATGCACTGAACTAACAGTTTCAGAAACTGCAATAGAGTTGCCTATTACTCAATGAATAATAACAATGAGTGGTTCTGAAAATGAAATTATATTTATTGTAGTTTAATATGAGGGGTTTTTCCAAATTTAGTCTCAGAAAAATGTCATGTGTTCACGAACATAAGAATTGAAATTTTTAAATGTAATAAGAACAGTTCTTTTGCATAAAGTACAATATATAAGGCCTTTTAATCCATATAGATAATATTTACGTATAGTCCGCATTTTTTCATTATTTAAGAGATTTACGTGAAAATTGGATAAGACTATGTGCTAAAATATCAATTTTAATTTTCCAGAAAATTCTGTTTCCCTCACTCTGTTTCTGATATGTATAACAACAAGATTATAATAGAACCTGCCAGAGGCACATGGCATGGTTACCTTTGACGTATGTGTTAATCTAAATTCAATTGCACTTCCATGCGGTTGAAAGTTTTACCATATCCCTTTAATTTTTGTAAGATCAAAAGGAGAGGAGATATGAAGGGGTCAATTATGATGCCATTACTCATGCCACACCATCTCCACCCTCATAGACCTCACACCGGAAGTACCCCCCAACCCTACAGATCTAGTTTTGTACTCTTTAGCCCGATTGCTATTGAAACATACATTGGGTGTTTCTTACAAGGTCGGTATTGGTTATTACTGAAATCTGGCGGTAGCGATGTTCGAATGCCTGACAAACACAGCTATTGAAGATTTTAAACATCTAATTCATTAACACCCATGTACCGATTTTTCTTTCCTTACATGTACCAACACTATTAAATATTATACTGGAAAGTAATTCTAATTCCTAATTCATCTGAAAACTAATAAAATAAATGCAATAAATTGTGGCTTAACTTCAGTGACATATTTGTTGTGGCTTGTCACTGTATACTTTTATCAAAATTTCCAAGAGTTTCTTTTCTTTTTGCTTACAACATCTGTTCAAGTGATTTAGCAATTGCTATTGTTTTAAATTTCTATGTTAATTTCACTAACAATCAATCAATTTTTTCAATTCATAGGACTCCTGATAATGAGACCTGCCTTCAGTTAGCGATAAAGAACGGCATAACAGATGTTGTTGAAGCCCTTTGTCAAAAAGGTGTTGACATGTCCATTCCGGATGCATCAGGCAATGCTCCTCTTTGGCTGGCTTTGGAAGGAGGGGATGAGGACATTGCCTCCATTTTAGTGAGGTGAGGACAATCTTTGATATTTCTTTAATATAAGCTTTGATTGATGTCTTTCAGAGGGGTTACTCTGTTGGAATACAAAGGAAAGTTGGGCATGTCAAAAAGACTGACTTTCAGAAATGCAGTTTTGTATTAGACCTCTAGGCTGCACTTACATTGGACTCATAAACCGGCCCAATCCGACAATGAATCCAAGAAGTAACAAAATCTGGCCAGATGAAAGTCGGGCGACGTTCTGTCAGTGGACTTGGAAAATCTGCTCCAGACGCAGCCAGTCTCTTCTTCTCTGGAAGCACGTGCACCTCAACTTTATAAAATGAGCGATTCGGAAGACGATGTGATCGATTATTTATTTTGTGAAAGTAATATTTATCTTGATATGTTTAAGAACCGGCAAATGGATGCATGAATATTACGAAGAAAAGAAAGAAGGAAAATACTTGAGAACGTGCTAGCAGTTACGAAGGTATCCCGCAAAATTTTGCAACTACCACCAATTGAAAATATTTGTAGTGCTGTTATCATATCACGGTTGTGATAATTCTCACTTCGTTGATCCCACAAATTTCTCTCTAGTCAAACTAATTCTATTAGCGAAGTTTTGTCCATTGCAATGGATAACTCGAAAATTCATTTCTTAGATTCTTGCGCCCAAAAGTCTGTTCAGACTCGGAAGAGAAACAAACCAGTTTGGTCGGATCAGATTTGTCGGTTTGGCCGGTTGACGTCACGCTGCTCCGACTTGACGGATCGGGTGCAATGTAAGCACTTTGATGCAGATGCAAGAGTTCGTTTTCGTTCCAACAGTCTGATCGGGCCGGTTTATGCGTCCAATGTAAGTGCAGCCTTACGCATGGGGAAGATCTTGGTTCATGTCCTGGTTTTGCAAGGATTTCTTAATTAATTTTTCAAATTAGTTTTCTTTGGAATTCTTTTTGCACACCTCCCATTTACACTTGCCTTGTTTCTATGAAGGGGGATTCACCCTTTTGTCGCTTGGTTAGGCTCGTTTCCTTGAATGAGAAACAAGGCTATTGCTGCTCACTCTGACAAACCAATCACTTATACTTGCAGTCTCCCAATTCAATCATGTCTGCAAAATAACGCTGTTGGCTAAAGCAGCCACTACTTGGGGAAGATCAGAATTCAAGTCCTAATTTTGTCAGTCTCATCTTATGAGATGAGATAGATATTGTCAGAGAGTGATGCAACATCATTGCTGTTTGCCTCCATTGAGGGGATTCCTCATAATATTGCTTTGTGGGTCCTTAAGGAGGACCTCTAGCAATGGTTGGTGCCACCAAGTGGACCTTGCTCATAATGCACCCATGTGACAGAAGTGAGATTAATGCAACAGTTCAGTGGTTAGAATACCTGCATGGAAAGACGGGGAGGCCTGGTTTCAGTATCTTTCACATCTGTTTATCTTTTAATAATAATCTATGAAAGTTCTTTTAAGAAGCTACTTGAAACGTTATTTACATGAAAGCTTGTATATTTTGCTGGTGCTTTGTAAATATTGGTGTGGTTGCCTTATTCCGATATTCAGTTGCTATTTTTTTATAAACAAAAAAAAGAGTTAAACGGTTGGACACATGTCCACTATTTTTAAGCAAAGTACATGCCCTGAAAGATTTGTGCGAATCTGTTAGTTATTATAATTTCCCACTAACCTGGTGTTCCTCTATATCGGTACAAATTTTAATTTCTCGAAATTGTTTGGCATCGAGTCGGCACGGGTTACCATAATTCAATCCCAATAATATTTATTAGGTAAGTTAATTAGGCCAAACAGAAGAAAAGGGAGGGTATGTGTATTTGATTTAGCGAAAAAATATTTTCCCTTTTAACTTGAGACACCCTATTGACTATATTGATCAATTGTATTAACTCGTGTGAGGGGTATCCATGTTTATCAATACATGTATTGTGTCAATAATATTGATTCTGTAAAACAAATAATAAGAAACACTGTACCACCAAACCTATTTATTTTCCATGACCATGGTTTTGGCCCCTTAGGCCATCTTCAATATCGATTCGATAATATTGACCTTGTGAGGTGGTCTAAGTCTCTCCGTAATTTATCGTAAATGAATGGCCTGTCATCGAATACTTGCAAATTTCTGGCATTCAAAAAATGTTTTTGTAAAATATTGCGCTTAATTTCAGTAATTAAATATGAATACAGTTTGCATACATGTCGAGTCTTAAAGAAATGATTCTTCTTCGTGCCATGTTTTTGGGCTTCCAAGCAAGATACTAGTGGTTCTCTCTTATTTTTCTTATTATTCGTTAGTGCCTACCCAGTAGTTTCTAGTTAGTTATAGCTCTAAAACGACTCAACCTGTTATTCCATTTATATTATTCCCATTTTTCCTAATATTAGACTTATCACATTAAATTGAAATATTTTGCTAATTATCAGAATGTTTTTGAAATAACAGTCATGATAATTTTTCTTCTGAACAGATATGGAGTAGACACAGATTCTTGGGGAGAAGGACCTGAAGGATGTTATCAGACATTATTGCACAAGGCAATTGATGAAAACAACCAATCGGTAGCCTGTTTTCTTATCCAGAGGTTAGTCAAATTCTTTCTCATTGTTATAAATTTGCTAAAATATCCAAGTTTATTTTTATTGTAACTTTATTTCTTTCTATCCTTATATTAAAAATATTAGCATAAGGTCAATTATATTTATATATATATATTATATTCTATTACTCAAAATGTAGTGGGATTATTGGCTGTGATTAAGTTGCTTTGCATTTTCTGTGCAGTGGCTGTGATCTGAACACTTGCCGGAGACCTGGCCCAGGGGGTAGAGGGGGTGAAGAGGCAAGGGACCAGGCTAGTCCATTGCACCTTTGCTGCCAATGGGGTCTAGAGGAAGTGGTCCGGACTCTGGTGGAGCACGGCGCAAACATAAATGCCAAGGTTTCTTACTTTATTTTGATTTAATAAGGAAATAGGATCCATAATCAGCCATTTTGATTTAATATGTATCACTCATCCCTTAATATGTATCACCCATCCCTTAATATGTATCACTCATCCCCATAATATTCTAAAGTGAAAAATATATGGAAAACATTTTCAAGTGTACTTGTGCCCGAACAGTAGAGGTACCTCAAGGAAGCAAAACACTACTCAGAACTGCTGATGCCAATACGTTACAGTCACTGATAAGAATGGCAGATAAGGTGTGGTAGCTATTTTCTCTTCAATTTTGGCAAGTTTTGTTAAATTTGTTTGTTAATAACTTTTTTAGGAGTGGCAAGTGGCAGAGGGGAGAACTTGAATATTTTTATTTATTCCTCTTTATTGTCCGTGTTTGTCTCGTTGTGATATTGTTCGATATTCTCAGGTTGACTCCGTGTTAGATTATTATTTCTTCAAATCATTAATTAGCTATATACATTCAGATTGCAAGTTTTTCATGTTTGAGATTAAATTGAGATGTAAAAGTTAACTTGCGTATATTGGAAAAGAGGTATGTCGGAAGGCAGTTGTAATTCTACTTCAGAAGCTAAACAAATAATATTTTATGAGCAGAAATTATCCTCTATGCTCAGGTCCTTCGAAGTCAGCCCATGAGAGTAATCGGCTTTCGGTGGTCCTTATGAAATCTCTGCCAATATCAAGCTCTCTGTGTCCTCTCACTCTTTCAAGAGAAAATGCCTTACTTACCTTCAGCTTGATAGAACTCCCAATTAAAAAGCCACACTACTCCTTTCTTTCAATATGTACCCTATTATCATAAGCAATGAAAAGAAATCTCCTCCATCCTGTGAATATTTGACTCATTTTGCTTTTGCTCTTCCTCTCAATTCATAAGATGCTTTCTGTGTCTTTGTACATAATAATTCTCATCTGTTCATTGTCTTATTCAGAGTTACCTGAATGTCTATGTTGTATGCAATTATGACTACTATATACTGTATGTATTTTATCGATGATGTTTTTTTAAATATCATGTGCCATATATGCCGGCGTATAATTCGACCCCTATAATTTTGAGGTGAATTTCTGGTTTTAGCCTATTTTCAGCGCATAAGTTGACCCAAAAAATAAGGCAGCACCACTTACTCATCTCTATTTTATGGGAAGAAAAACTAAAGTATCCATAAATGTGCGATGGCTTAAGGAATAATTACCACATAAGATAAGACGCTAGAATTGTTTCTTTCAGCTGCCAAGTCAACTACTCCCCTCTGCTTAACTATTACACAAGTTTCTTTCGTTGGTATTACTCAGGCTACTCAAATAAAAATGCGTTAAGAAACAGAAAAACAATGGTATTAAAAATTTATTATAGAAATAATGGTAATGTAGCGTGTCATATCAAATCACGACATTGCTAAAACAACATCCATTAACTCCTAACGCTAAGTCAAATCATAACGATTATATAAACAAAATCAAACCATGATGTGCTTATTGATCTTCATTTGTAAAAAGGAAAAATTGTAATATATATTAAATTTTTGTAAAATAATAGTACATTTGAAGAAATGAATATAATCTGCGAAGAATGAATATGCGTCAAATTTATTTTAAAGAATTGAAATGGTTCATTAATTTAAATCTTTTATTATGAAAATATGTCATAATATGGTTTTATAGTTATACATACTTTCAGCCACAATTGTATTTCGTGATGAAATTTATTTTATATGACATCTATGTTCATTAGTTTTGCCAAGAATTAGTATCAGTAAGAAATAATTGTGGTGAGTTGCGAGAGTTTGTAAATAACAAGTGTATAGCAAGCAGTTTCACTTATTTATCCGTTGGTAGTAAAGGGTTAAATTTTATGTTCGGCGTATAAGTCGACCCCTGGTTTTTGAGAGATTTTTTAGGCTTCAAAGGTCGACTTATTCGCCGGCATATATGGTATTTATTTGTATCATATTGTACGTAATGAATGCAATTCCATGTACTTTTTCCATCTTCTTTTTTTCTTTGTTTTATGTTATTACATATTTTGCTCTAATTTATTTAAATTTGAACTGATTCTTATTTAAGTATCTCATGCAAGTTCTTACAGGTAGTGTTTATATATTTTGTCATGTTCTTTTTTTCTCATCTTTAATTAATTAAGATCACAGGATTTTCACACCCTCCTTCTTCATGGGTGTTTTCCTGCAGTGGATTTTTTTTCCTAAGATTCTCTTAGGTTTTTAAACCCACAATTCTTCTAATTATTTTCTCATGTTGTTATCTTTAATTTAATTATTCTATAATTAATGACCATGCGTTAGATGGAAGAAGAGACTTTTAGTCTCCATCTCACTCAAATAAAGATGATTATTATTATGCCATTTACCTTTTTAGTGTTGAGTGTCTTAAAACTGTGCTTTGGCGGATAGGCATCCGTTGAACCCCCTTCAACCAATACTATTTATTTGAATAGTTTTCCTTTAAAGTATTACAGATTTTGCCTTAGTTAATAACATTAATATCATTTCCCTGCAACTGCAAATTCAGCTGACTTTGGAGTAGGTTTATTAATTTCTTGCTTGATTCCTTATCAAGCAAATAACTAACCAACAAAGTTACCAGTACCTGACTATTTTTAGGATCACCATAAATGATGGTATAATCGGCTTTTCCTTTATTATAAGATAAGCTTAAAGAGTAGGAGAATATCGATATACAGTGGTACCTCGAGATACGAGCAGCCTAACATACGAGTTTTTTGAGGTACGAGCCGGAGCTCGGGCCATATTTTGGTTCAAGATACGAGCCCAAATCCGAGATACGAGCCGTGTTTCCAAGCCAAGTGCAGCCAAGAAGGCAAAAACAAGTGAAAATTAAATTTACGTAAATGTTAAGCTTAGTTTAAGTTTAAAGTTAAGTTCATTGTTTTAATTTTTCTTTCATTTGAAATAAGGAAAGTGTAGTTTTAGTTTTAAAGTTACGAAAATAGTTTTAAGTTCTGAATAAGCGCCGTTTACGTACGTGTCTCGAGTGCCTTCCCCCCTCCCTCCTCCTTGCCGTTCACCTTCGTTAGCCTCACTCGTCTGTCTCTAAAGTAAGACTATTATGCTAAATAACTCTTTTATTTCTTTATTTCATATTTTGTTATGTATTTGTTAATTATACATGTTTATTTGATATTTAAAAACATATCTTTATTCATAATTTACAATGGTTTGGGGATTTTTCATAGGTCCGGAACGGATTAAATCGAATTCAGTTATTTTAAATGGGAGAAATTCGTTTGAGATATGAGCCGATTGACTTACGAGCTCGGTTCTGGAACGAATTTAACTCGTATCTCGAGGTACCACTGCACTGGTTTTCCTTGTTATGCAGAAAATTAATTGCAGTGAATGCCATTTCAGGATTCTGAAGGAAAGACGCCATTGCATGTGGCAATTGAAAACGGCCATCACTCTATCACTTCTTTGTTACTGTGCCATCCTGGGCTCGATCTGTCCATCAGAGACAAGAGCTCTCTCACTCCGTTTGCGTCCGCAATGAACTGTAAAAACGAGAGAGCAGCACGAGCCATTCTGGACAAGATGCCTACAGCAGCTGAACAGGTGAAACATTTTTCTTATCATTTTACCCTCATACATTTCTATTATCTCATTCATTCCCAAAAATAAGATATTCTCACGTTTGTCTGTGATACTTCATAAGAAAATTTGGAATAAAATCTTAGCTCAATTGTTTTTATCCAAAATGCAACCACCTATACTGGCTCTTCCCCACTTACGGCCATCCTTCGTCACGACCAAAACGTTTTGAAAAATGCAATTTCGAACTACAAAACAAATATAATGAAATTTTCATTTGGAACTGCCCTTACTAGAAGTTACTACTACTACTATGCAATTACATGATGCAGTAATTTGATATGCATATGTCTCATGTTTAATTTCTTTTGCACAAGTCTGAGTTGTTTTGCTCAGCCTCTATTTGGTTGTCATTTCATCAGGTTCTTGTCTAGTCAAGTATGCGTCCAAAACACGCTAGTTTGAGGAACAAGTATTGAATACTGTTCAGGATGTAAATATACCATATAAATGTTTGACTTATGATCAGATAACCAGACTATTCCAAAAGTAAATTAAATTAAGACTTTTAATCATTCCAACACTTTTCCCCCTATGCAACGTATTAGTAAGCAGTCTCTCTAACTTCCTCAACTAGTCCAACTAGAGAGTATTTTGCATTTACTTAAATGTTGTAATTATTTAATGATGACATTTTGATATGCAAATATAAACTCAAATGACATTCAACGATGTCAGACTCATTGGGATTTAGGAGCTTGTTCTCATTGATAGAAGGTAGCGATAGGAAAAAAGTACTGTTCGTTTTTGCATTTGTTATCAGCCTATCATTTCATAACTTTAAAAAAAAAAATATTCTTGGTACTAAATCACTCCTAGTATTATTTTGAAGGCCTTGGGCTCAAAAGTAAATTTTTTAAGGAAGATGTTCAGATATATTGATAAATTCATTTAAAAAATACTTGTATGAGCTGTTACAGCATAAACTAATAGTATAAAGTCAGTTATTTTTCCGTATAGTACCAGAAATCAACCTCCATGGTGGGTGAGTTATGCTGCACCTCATTTTGATTGCTCAACGTTTTCGTCAATACTTAAGACTGCAAGTTCTGTGGAATTTACTTCTTCCCTTATGCTCTTATGTTAGTCCTGAGGCCGATATTTACGAAAATCGTACAAAAGAGCAATGCTCTTTTAAATGACCTTCTCCCCAATACTCTGAGCGTTTGCTGGTTACACTGACATTACATACCTCTCAAACTTCATCCATCTTCCATGACTCTTTGCAAACAAACAACACAGGGTGTTGTGTTTCTTTTGGCCAGCACTGTACCATACAACCATATGTATATACACCATACAATATAACATAAATACCAGTTTATATGTCCCCGATTTTTCTTGTATTTTCTGATTGACCCTTTCTGTACAAAGAACCATAATACATAATATCCTCTCGGAAAGTCTTTCAATTTATAAAGTAAGTTATCTTATTTTCAAATCATTCTTAGAATATAGAATGATTTAGGATTAGAAATTTTAGAATAATGATAAGTTAATTAGTTATGCATATGTATGATAGTTATGATATATGCTGGATATAAATCATTAATCATGTTGATAGCACTTATAATTGTATCGCAGACATTTTCTGATTAATGTAATTCCCTTCAGTATGACAAAAGGGGGCGCAATTTCCTGCACGTGGCTGTGGAGAAGGGAGATTTTGAGGCGATTCTCTTTCTTTTGTCTGTTGGTGTTGACCTTGGGTCACGTGTTCGAGATGCAAGCCAAGCTACGCCCCTTCACCTGGCTGCCGAGAGAGGCTTGGAGCTTCCTCTGAGGAACTTGCTGTTGGCAGGGGCAAGACCAGATGAGAGGGATGCCCACAGGTGAGCTTGCTTTCCTTTCTCAATGGATTTGTGTGAATTCTTTAAATTTCTACAAAAGGTATATAAAAAACGTTCCTAGGGATATTCATCTGAGATAATCCTTGCAATAATTGGAGGGTATTAATTAATCTGTGTTTAGATTGTCAGAATCTTTAAGTTTAATTTTGCCAAAGAGTAGATTATACCTAAGTAACTACTACCTTGTATAGCTATTCTTGTCTTGATCTCCGTACTGCTCTTCCAATCCTCCATCAGCATGCTCCCCAGATACCTTTAAACCTGCTCTATTCTTCTTCCCTCATTCGTTACAACATTGACAACTTCTCCGTCATTCACTCTCATAACTTTTGTTTTACTGGCGTTTATTCTCATCCCATATATTTCCATTTCTTCTTCTAAACACCCTATCATTCCTTGGAGTGCCTGGTTGTCATTGGCCAAGATAACGATATCATCAGCAAATCTGATGTATTTTATTTCTCTTCCTCCGATACTTATCCCTTTTTCTCCTCATCCAGGGTGTTGCTAATCATATCCTCAATATAGAGCTTAAATAATGTTGGTGAAAGACAGCTTACCTTACCCCTCGACCCAATCCACTCTGTCAATTTACCATTAACTTTCACCACCACTTTCTGGGTTCTACACTGATCAGCCTCGTGCCCCTTCCTCTTCTAAGCCAAACTGTTCCTCTCCTACATTATTTTCCATTACTCCTAGAAGTCTTTGATTCAAAACCCTCAGTAGTATTTTTGCAGCATGGGCTATGATGCTTATTGTTCTGTGTTCCTTGCATTTTTTGTTGCCTGCTTTTTTGGGATTGGCACCATAATTGTCTATAGACTACTAAAACTACTAATATACCAGATGATGATGACTGTTATACTGTGAGCAAGGTGACTGAGGTTGGTTGTTGTCCAGAATTGAAGACTATTGCCTCTACAGATTCAACATTTTTGACCCAATAGGCCCAAATAATTCGTAAACAGGAAGAAAATATCCTTTGCTAGCTATTATCATTGATAATAATTCCTTTTAAAAGAAAAAATCCTGCAATTATCACCTAAACATTTTTATCAATCAAAAATTTGCTTCATTTTTAACCAAAAATCTCTATTTCTTAATGCAAAAATGAATTATTATGTATATAAATATTACATAAAGACTACTGACACAAAAAATACAAAATTTTAGGTGCGATAGGCTCTAGTAATCCTTAAACAAGGAGAAAATATCGTGAAGAAAATAGCTGAAATGGCGAAGCAGTGGACAACAGAAGTAGGAGGGTGGTCTTGGATCATCCAAGCTCTACTTATGAAGAGGCTTCATATGCGTGATTATACTCAAATCTTAGGAAACTAACACATGTATTCAAATAACATACATCTCAAAATATCTATGCAGAGCATCATGGGTACAGAGTCTCAGTATATGCGTAGCGTTTCAATGAGAGGGAAACAAAATGGTTAACAATTCGCCTATATAGTATTATGCGGCTGCCTGCCCACAGGCTCATATTTGTCCCAAAATTTAAATTTTCAATAAGACTTAGTTATTGATCATTAAGAATAATTTAATTAATTTAAAGTATTTCTACGTAGACTTCTTCATCTAAAGACAAAATATGATTTATGTTGTACCGTTAATCGTATGTGGAAACATTTCCAAACTTTGGACATTGACCTCAAAAACTGCTTAAATTGTTATATTATTTCGCTGTGTAAATGTCAAAAAATTTCTATACTATAATAAACTATAAACATATTGAATTAATCTAAGAAAGAATCATTAAAATAGGACGAGAGATAAAATAACCAGAATGTTTTTAATTCTTGGTCCTTAAAGGCTTAAATATTTAATTTTATTTCTTACTTTAGACAAAAACCCACTCAATGTGGTCATAATTCCGCAAATTGGTCTCCGAAGTAAAAGATGTTTTCTCCTCTATTTCATAGTTTCCTATGTTATAAACATTTTGAAAAGTCTGATTGGGCTGGGATATAACATACCCCTTCAATTTTGATACCTATTTTGATTAAATTGAAGAATAAATAAATTCTTTGGAGAAAATATTAAATATGCCTTGTAGTTATGGGGCAGGTTCAGAAGGGGATTTTAGGTCATGCTATCCTGCTACACATGTCATTAGAATGCCTTAAATCCAACGCATCTGCATTGACTGGGTTAAAAAACTGCCTCTTATGGTAGCAGAGGAACTCGGGAAGTACTTTAAAAAGTAATACTTGTTTCAGGAGGACAGCTCTGCATGTGGCCGCAATGCATGGTCATTCAGGAGCTGTACTGGCATTGGTGTCAAACGGAGCAGATTGCGATGCCACTGATGATGACCTAAACAACGCCTTGCACTTGGCTGCACGTGGAGCGCACTTTGAGGTTGCAAGGACTCTTCTCCTCGAATCGAGTGTTAATGCAGAGGCTACTAATCTCAGGTTTTATTTCCCTCATTCCTAATTATGAAACCAACTCATAAATTAACTTGGGTTAAATTAACCTGGGCACAAGAGGGGCAAAATCAAAACATTGCAAAAGTGCACCTTGCTCAAACAATATTTCTGTTCATCATTTTAATCAGGAATATCTATTTCTTGAATCAATAAGAATAATTTATTCTTTCTGTGTATCATGTCCCAAAATTAATAATATTCTTGAGAATACAAACTATGCTTCTTCTCATCAACCAGTTTGAATTGTTTCTAATCAGATTTTAAGAATCGACAAAAAGACCTGCAATTTTTCTTAGTATGATTTTGTGTTTTACAGAGCTAGGAAATAGTTGTAGGAAAGGTTTACAGAAAGGTCACTAATTCAATATATTGATTTCAATTGGCTATTGATTACTGTTTGCACATGAAAATTGTTTAACGACAAAGCATTTTTTCAAGGGGAAGGTGCAATGATTTTTTGTTTTATTTTATTAATACTTAGGGGTAGAACTCCTTTGCACTTGCTGGCATACTATGCTCCTGCAGTGCCTTCTGTAAATGGGGGAGTTGATGATAAGGGCACCAATGCTGCCCCTGCCATCCTCAATTTGTTCCTCGAATGCATGCCTCAATATCCAGTAGATAAGCCAGATCTGGATGGAAACACAGGTTTGTTACATTTTACCTCTAAAATAGTGAAAATAAATGTTATTTACTTCTTGTAACAATACGCTAATGATTATATTTCACAGCCCTCCTCTTGGCCTACATGAAGGGTAATGGGAGTTTGTGTCGAGCCCTCGTCAAAGCTGGAGCTCGTCTGGCGTGTATGAACAAAGAGGGAATTACTGTTTTCAACTACCAAGTAGCAACCAAGCAGCTTCTGCAAAGGTGGCTATCAATTATATTTAATGCTATTATCATATTTCATTACAATTATTTGAATGAATGTGTTTAGACTCAGCAAACGCAAGGACACTCTCAGGAAAAATGATACAAATATACATAACATTTTAAAATAGCGTGGCATTGTGGAAAATTTGGTAATTTTTTTATTTCTACTTCTTCCTATGATAGTTGTGCATCTATTTTCAGCACTTTTGGCTCATGATATACTTTTGATAACAATTTTCATGTTTTCCTTTTAGATATGAAACCGTACACTTCATAAATTAAAAAAGGAATATTTCATTTCATACTTGACTGTATATTTTTATAGTTTGTATATTATATAAACATACTCGTAGATTGTTACAGATTATCTATAAATTCTGTGGAAACTCTTTTCTGTAGACTATCCCAGGTAGATTATTTATATTTGAATTCTTTTTAATATTTTGCTGTGGTCCCTTAAGTATATGCTGCCCCCCATTTCTAGTACGACGCATTTGAGGGACCACTGATGAAGCAAAATGAGTCGCCATACGGTAAATTTAGTTTGAAAAACTTCTCAAAGCAACGCCACTCCACCTTTTATTTATCTGTGTTTCTAAGAAAATTGGGCCTTCATTTTACTTATATTAATATAATAGTGCTAAACATTTTCACTCCTAAATTTTTTTTTCGCTAAGCAAAATTTTTAAACAAAATCTCTTTAAAATGAATGTAAAAGTTTGTCCTAAAACAATGAAAGTATTTTCAGCTTGATCCTTATCGTCAAACGATTTTTACTGGCAATGACTATAGTCGACAACAGCACTAAAGAGATAAGAAAAAATTGTTGACTTTAGTCTAAAACCGCGGCGGCATTGGAATCAATGTGCTGACCTAAACTCCCCCAATATAAATCATGTTTGCCTAAGCTTATTCATCTGTTGGATGCTAGACTATTGACTTTTGAAAACTTTGGGACGGTTGCCATAATAACTGAAATTTTAGTTTCTTGTAAAACGTTTCAATTATTTTATTATATACCCTGAGTATTTTTAAATTTGGTTATTGCAATAATATGAAAATATGACAAAAATTCCTCACAGTTTTCTGATGAGGGTTTCTTGTTTAAAAATGTCATCATTATGTAATGTAATCCGCCACGAAAATATCAATTCCAGATATTGTGATGGTGATGTCACAAACGGTGCCAAAGAGGGATGCCAAATTTGGATCAGTCTGTCAGCACACATAATATAGAATTAATTTTAACTCATAGGATGCATGTGGCTTTCAAACCTAAACATGCATCTTTGAGTTTACTAAATTTCCCAGATAAAGTAGTATATATTAAGTAAATTGTCGAGTGGGAAGCATTCCAGCTATTCGACTCCTCTTACCCCAATGCTCCATCGCGGTTGATCAGATTTTTTCGATCAGAGAATGTTTGTTGTTGCTTTTGCCATGTTGAAGCACCTCCTTAATTTCATGAGAGCTTAGGAGGACTTCACGGATAAAGGGCAACAGTAACTATGCATGAAAACAATAACCTTTAGAACTGAGTTTCTATTTTGGAGAGAAGCACTCTATGAAGTTGAAACTAGAATCGATGTAGGATAAATATTTTTAAATTAGTCATACGATTTTTACTCCAGTTATCTTCTCAAAATTTCATGAGTCATTTTTGCACATTTCCTTCATTAGCATCTTCAGACACCCAATCTCAACACACCACAGCTCAAGTAATCAGTCACTCCATCCTTAATATTTCTCTTATTAAAAAGACAAAGCACCTGGTGCTACTTTGTGTGTTTTAGATAGCTTTATCTCAGAAATTGGATTTTAGGGGTTATTAGTTTGAATCTATATTTAATTATTTAATATAATTAATTTATTAATAATCAATAATTAGTTAAATTTATTTAATCATTTATATTTATATTTAACACAAATAATATTTATTGATGTAGATTATTTTATAAAATATGTATAAATATATTTTTAAATAAAATTATAAAAATGTCTAAATCAAAATAAAGTTCATTATAGGGTTAATTTATTTTTAATTTGGTTATTATTATCAAGAGAATGTTTTACCATATTTTCTGAGGTTTACTAAAAATTATTCATGAATGTTATCATTATTAATAAAGTGTGTTTGTGACTGTTAGATTTTTACTTTTTACATACTTGTTTATTTTCCATATATCTTATTGTTACTTTTCCAAGGGCTTTTTAGGGGATTCTGGAGAGAGATGTTCACAGGAGGGGCTGCAGCCTTCTACTCTCTTCTTTCCTCCTGTATCAATTTCCCTATCTTCTTATATTGGTCAAATATCTATGACCAGTTCTCCAACTTCTGTATGGTACAATGCCTTTTTAAAGCAATTCTTTCAAATACCTTCTTCATCTTATGTACTGTTTGTTGCAAACAAAATGATCATGTTTGATTGCGCGCCCTTTAACATTCTATCCTTGTGATTCCACAGCCATGAGTTTGTGGGTTTTGTAGTAGGGATGGCTATTCCTCATTTTTGGAAATGTCTCATATTCTAAACAGATGCTGAATAGGAATTAGAGAGCAAGTCTTTCTTTGACTTAGAGATGCTAAATTTCTGCACAAGATAACAATTAACCATAGGAACGCACACTGCATTTTATTTGCCAGGAGATGGTAATTTAACTGAAACTGGTAATTTTTTGTATTTATTTAAATTAACTCATGTGGAAGTATCAAAAGTTTTATTTTCACCTTTACCTTATTGCTTCACCTTCATCGATAACAAAGAACATCTAATCCAATAGGAATACAAAGAGCTTAGTTATGCAGGACTTAATTTTTTTAGCATTAAATGAAATTAATTCAACAGTATTGTTTGCAGGGCTAAGTTAGGTCTTATATGTGGACACATTGCAAGTTTAGAATTAACAATAGAGAGGAGGAGGAAAAACTTCAATTTATGGTAAATAGAACCACGATCTGAAAGGGATTCGAATTTGGGATATGAAAATGGAATTTTATAAATAAAAACCTTTGTCGGCGATTCGGATAAAGAATTTCTGAGTTATAAATTTCTACACTTGTAAATTTATACTTCCAGCGTAAAATTTGGAACTACAATCCGAGGAAGGTTTCTGAATTGCTGATAATTGAAATCTATCAAGAATGGGAAGCAGCATGCAGCAGTAATGTTTTCTTACTTACTAACACCAGCATTACAATAAATATCTTTATTTTTTGGTTCAATGTATTTTATCTATCTCAGAAAACAAGCCAATGGAAGCGAATATTTTGTTAGGACCCTTGATATCATTCTTATTTGAGGTTTTAATAATCAAGAAAGTTATCCTTTGCAATGTAATGTAAGTTTAATTTCATATTCATTGTAAAGACACCAAAATTAAACTTCTTTCAGCAATTTATTATTCTTTTAGGACCTCTGGGTGGGTGGAATTTTCTTGCCTTCTCTCAGGATTTTTCCCCAATCTCGAGAAAACGTTGAAGGGGTGTTCATCCAGAGACAAAGAAATAGCGTATTTTTCTGTTGTGTGACCACTTGTCTAATATTGCAGCGCGATTTGGGATCCGCAAGAAGTAGGCTCAGTGTCAGATTAAGTTTTAGTTCCAGGGAAGAATGAATGTGATACCCGAGAAGCATTAACAAAACCTCAAAGAGAAATAATCGCAAGAGTAGTAAATACTTTTGGTCGTTTTCTCCAGGATATTCGAGGCACTAATAATGTAGATTGAGCAATGATGGTGTCATTACACCCCCTGCCATACGCCTCTGGTTGCTCGTGGGGTATTTATCTAAATCTAAAAAATCTTGTCATGGAAATTTGCTCATAAAACACTGTTGTGCTCACAATAAGAAACTATTCATAACTTTTCTTTCAGGCTGTTTGCACTCTTGTAGATAATAAATAGGAATAGGAAAATCCATTATATAATCAACAATAACATCATGTAATTTTACTTTTGAAGACATGCTTTTCATCACATATCCTAAAATGGTTCCCATTGTAAATAAATGTAAAGAGACTATGCACTAGAGACAACAGAAATTGTAAATTTTCCTGCGGAAAAGGGTTTTCTTACCAATGAAAACACCTTCCCCCATACCTCACCTCTCATCTCCCTTCCCAAAAGGGTATTCCCATAACCTCTCCTTCCCTTTCCACTCCAAGCCCTCAGCACATTTAAGAAACTTTTTAAAAATTTCTGTACCAGATGATGCTACTCCGGTAGCGAAGCCGGTCGTCAGCTAAATAAAAGTGTGGAAAATTACACTGTTTCTATTCATTATCTAAAATGGCTTTCCACAAAGTAACGCCTGATCATCTAGATTTCATCCATGTAATTGAGGCACTAAAAGGGTTAAGGTCCTCTTCTATGTACATTTTGTCTGTTTCAAAATTTTTATGAACAGAAATTAGTGCAACATCATCAGCATACATAAATATTTTAGTGTTTAATTACGGAGAAAATACCATTAACATACAAGATAAAAAGAAGTGATCCTAAAACAGACCCTTGCGGAACTCCACTACTAGTAGTTCTCAATTCATTGTAGTAATTATTGTGTTTTACAGTAATTTATTTTTTGTTGGCATAGTCTTTGAACCAATTGAATATATTTCCTCCAACAATAATTTTCTTCCGTTTATTTAGTAAAATATTGTAGCTAACGATGTCAAAATCCTTACTTATCCAGAAAAAGAACAATCACATCATTATTGCTAACAAGATTTTAATTAATAAAGTTGCTCAAGTCCTCCAATAAATTATTTGTCCCCTTCCTTTCTTGAATAGAATATTGATATATGTTTATATTTAAGAACAAAGCCCATAAGCTCTAGCATTTGGCTACATATTTCTCTAAAATTTTATTTAAACAGGATAAGATAGATATTGGTCTAAAATTTTTATAGTCATTCTTCAATTTGCCTTTGGGGATAGGTTTTACAACAGCCATCTTTAATTCTCTTGGAAATAATCCCTCGGTTTAAACTACAATTTATAAAGTGGGTTACAAGTTTGAGCAGAATGGTTAGATCTTTAATCCTAATGTGGTCAAATCCTAGTGTTTTGGTTTCCGTTCCCATCACAATATTCCTAATCTCATCCATTGTTGCATCGGCTATAACTAATGAATTAGTGTAATTAATATAATCTGTATTGCTCAGTTTGCTATTGCAAGTAATTTTGAGATCTGTAAATAATTTGCAATTTTTATAGGAAACTATGGTTGTATCCATTTTTTGTCCAAGCATTTGACAATAAGTGAATCACTATTTTCATAATTTCCATTATCTATTAATTATCATCCAAGTATGTTTACTACTTTTAGAATTTACCAAAAGATTTTGATAATATTTTTTGCGCTCCTTATTTCTCACACAGCTTTATTTCTTTGTCTAATGTAGCTTTCTTTGTACTCTTTTTTGTTGGCCAGCTATTATGATTTTAAATAAATTTTCTTTTTCTTGTAAATTTTGTCCTAGATTAAAAGTTGTTTTAATGTTGAGCTTAGTATTCCATAAATGATATTAGGATATGTTCTACGAAGGCTTCTTCCCAATCATGGTTCCGTATATGATTGTATAGTTTCATCTCATCATAAACTTTTGCTTATATAATCTTTTGCTGTAAAAGATTTACTTCACGTTGTGTGCATATATCCTTGTACAGAGATGCAGGACCAAGCAAATAATGGAGCCTTCTAGGTATTCTTTGGTTTTAGAATGGATTTTTTGTTTCTCAACTAAATGACAACACATTTTTTATGGTGTGGTTTGTCTAACAAAAAAAATATGCCGTAATTACCCTTTATTGAACTCGTCTTTTTTAAGAGTAAATTTAAGTTTAAAAAGATATGTAGTATCTGCTTTGGTTTGTGTTAAGGTGCATTGCTTGCATGAAGCATAGTATTGTAATGAGAAAATCATTTTTCTTTGTTCATGGTCTTGTTTTCTTGTGATAATCGTTATGATGCTCTCTCTAAGTTAAAAATTTGTCATCAATTATTTTAGGAATTTTACAAATTTTTGCATTTTATGAAATCATATAGATACTTATAAATTAATTCAATACAGATTTTGAATTCCAAAAATTTATAAGTTACATGTGATTTTTTTCGTTAATTAGGAAAAATCTTATCTTCCATTCATTGTTAAGACAAGGTTATGTTTGCATTTCTATGACTTGGAATTGCCTTTTATGCAAAACTTTAATTGTAAATCCTTTTGTAGCTATGAGTAAGTATCGTATATTGCTAGTATGGGTGTTCATGGGCCAAAAATTTCAGCACAGCCTGAACGGAGATGCAAATTTTCGTTCTGAAGACCTTTCCATCATCATTATTTATAAATATGTTTTAGACGCTTGCTTTTGGAATGCAAGCATAGAACATGAAAAATGAGTTTGGTGTCAAATATTAGACTATTCTCCCTTAACTTCGATACACAGCTTACGTTTAACGAAGACTGCACTGTGGTTGTACACAATAAATGCAACCTGAGTTTTGAAATTTAACAACTAAGTTGAAATTACCAGAAATACCCGCAGTAATGAAAGTATAAATTAGGTCATGGCCAATGAAGAGTTTCAATTAGAAGTGAATTTCTGAGTCACTTTGGAAGTTTGTTATTTACTAGGAATACCTATAATGTTCCATAAATTTATTCTTACCCCTAAACAAATTTTTAATACTCCATCATCATGTATAACACCACTGTAGTTTAAAAAGAATCTAAATAGTGTGTCTTAAGGTAACTACAAGTCAAGGGAACATATTATTTGTAACATTTTGAAATGTGTATGTACGTTTAAATCTGTTGAGATTCAATAGGAAGTGGAGAAAGCAAATTATTGCCAACAGAGCACAATGTATCATTTTCAGTTCAGAAAGTTTCTCCATGTTACTTACTGCTCTTTCTAATTATTTCACAGGTTATTAGATCTTCTTTCTCAAGAGCCACCATGGGAAGAAGGTGATATCTGTCTAGAATGTGGTGCCAAGTTTGGTTTAACCATAAGAAAACATCACTGGTGAGATATAAAGGACATGGATACATAATTTGAAACTGGTGAAATGTTTTGGAATAATTGTATTCTTTTGATTTTCAGCCGGCACTGTGGGCGAATCTTATGCAGCAGATGCTCAGATAGAGATGTCCCCATTCTCAAATTTGGCTTGAATAAGCCTGTCAGAGTGTGTGGAGTTTGTTTTGATGTACTACAACTTGGAGTTGCGTGATTAAAAGAAATTTATTTTAAATAATAATAATTGAAATGCTAAAAATTAACGCTGAGGCTAAAAATCATGTAAATACTGGATTTCGAATGAAATGTCGATATGCATTCCACATGGTGTCAGTTGCATTAAATCGCAACCTTGACTTTTTAAAACAATCCTATTATTTGTAATTTTTTTAAAGGAAATGTACAGATATTATAAAGATAACTCAATTCCATTAAAGGAGCAATTGCAGATTCTTTCTTCCTGGAATCATCCTGTATCATCGCAACATAAAATTTTCCACGATTTTGATTGGAATCATCTGGGACCATCAAAATTTAAGAGATAATCCTGTATTGCATGTTTGTAAGCCTGTTTTGTACAAATAATGCCGTTATCTACGATTAAAAAATATATTTTCTTGAAAAATTAATCGCTTATCTATAGTTTTATTTTAACATATACTGTACAATTTGGAAACAACATCGCTGAAGAATAACAACTGAGCAAGCAAATACTCATCCATGGGATACAGAAGTTGGTAATGCAGATGTTGAAAAGGTACCTTATTTTCTGCTACTTAAGACAACTAACCACAAATATCTAATTACTTAAGAAAAGAAAATAGTCGTTTGCTGACACAAGCATCAACACAATGCAAATAGTCGAAAAGTTCTTCGTTGCAAATTTCAGCTGTGCGAGATCTTGAATTTACTCGATCGTTGCACTCAGTAAGTTTTTCTTGCAATGCCATACATGCTTTTTGGGCAGCACATTCCTCCTGCAAAATCAAGGAAAGGTTATACGATTACATCTTTAAAGGAATATGAAAAGATATTCTGAGATCTTCCTTTTCAACAACTAGTTACCCTTAAAGTTTGCTGTGGATCCACCAATTCTTCTTCCTCCTCTTCTTGAGCCTTAACAGATGGCATTACTTTCTCAGCCATTTCCTAAGTTGTAAAAGAAACTTATTAGGAATACTCTTATCTAAGGCTGGCTAGATTCACCGAAGAAGTTACAAAATTTCCATTAAACTAAAGTGCGATAAATGTAAATCAAAATAATACGATATAACGAGACGATATACGCGATATCACATATTGTACAATGAAATTACTTCAAGATCTATATAGTAATGAATCCTACTACTTTAATTTTGGAGGACCAGGCACCACACGCTTCACACCTTTCCGTCGTTCAGCGAATAGACGGAGGAGTAACGTAGTATGCAATAGGTGGGATAACACGAAAATTATCCAATAGAAATGGCTCTTGTAAAAGTAATATTAATGGTACCGAGCTTTGCTGAATACGCGATTTAAAAACCTTTTATTGATTTATATCTAACAAAATATACCTATTATTACTTACAATTTGATTAGTTTTATGATCAGACAATTGATTACCAGCACAAGGTCCCTCCACGAAATAAGCGAATCTCACGACTACCACTAGCTCCCATAGCGGGCATTTATGGAATAGATAGGGAGAAAAAGTGGAATGGAGATACTCGTGGTCTCGATTAAAAGTGTGCTATGAAGGCATGAAATCATGCCTAATTTTTCAAGATTAATCGGAGGCATTTCAGGAGGCTTCCTAAATCTTGAAGGAAGACTTTGCCTATCAAGAAATCATTCAGTGACACCTTCTTGGACCGATCTTTTGCTTAACCACCGCTTGCTGTGTTCATAAAAAGTGAGCATCGAGGGTTTATATAGTTGTTGTCTACCGATGTTTACAAGGGGTGACATGGATATGAATGGATTGTGATGGTCTTCAGCGGAACATATGTGTGTATTTAATTTAAAAGGGATATGTTTTCGACGTACACTCATCTTTGAAGTTCATATTCCCATGATAGTTTCCTTCTTATAATCGATTTCATCCATTGTCGTTGATACTTACTGTAGTATATGTTTTACGTTAAAGTTTAAGTTTCAAGGTAATTTGATAATAATTTTGTTATGAATATGAATGTAATTTTAGGTATGAATGGTATGATGGAGCAAGCTCATGCAGGGAACCGGCCAAACGCTCATCAGCATCACCACCACAAACAAAGGAATTACAAACTCGTTGTTGATCCATTTCTTGTTAAGGGAGCCGCTAAACTATATCGTTATGACGGGAATGTACCAAATGATCCTACAATGCCAACCGTTCAAGTACGGGATCCCCGCTCTCATCTAAAAGGAATTTGGAAGAGGCTGGAAATCTTAGATATTCCAGTTCCAAGGTTTAAGGTAAGTTAGAATTATATCGTAAGCTCTTGGTATTGATAAGATCACATAAGAAAAAAATTGTTTATTTGCATCAAATTTAGATTGATGGCAATTATGTCGGAGAACCTCCACCATTGGAAGTCACAATTTGTAACCTGAATGACAATATTGACAAGGCGTTTCTGACTGACATGGTAAGTGAATTAGTCATTTTAGTCATAAATGTATCAATAAGCTTTAAAATCGTCAGAGATGTGTATCAATTTCGCACAATCTGTCATTAAATTCAACCAAAACTTTAAATTTCAGGTGCAGAAATTTGGAGCAGTGGAAGAACTGTTTATTTATTTTCATCCTATCACCAATAAACATTTAGGCTTGGCAAGGGTCGTATTTGATAGCGTGAAAGCTGCTCGTACTTGCGTTGAAAAACTGAATAACACGTCTGTGATGGGGAAAGTTCTGAGGGTGTTTTTAGATGCCTTTGGTAAGTATTTTTAACCGTCTGAACCAGCGTTACCCAAAATTATTTATGCAGGTTATTTCTAACTAAGTGGAACTAAGAATTTAATGTTTCAGTCAAACTTTTTGCGCTATTTTCATTTCTTTAGAGAACCGGCTTTTCTCTCTTGTAGCTTATCACATTGGGAAACGCTGTTTTAAGCATTACTGAAAGAGAATATATTTTCACTCGGTAACTTCATTTTGAAAAATTTTAGGTGAAGAGTGCCGTCAATTATTTGCCGAGCAAACCCGCGAGAAGAAGGCTGAAATAGACGAAGAAGTCGAGAAAGATGATAAGAAGGCGAAGAAAGCGTTACCGGAGAGGGAAGCAGACGAGCGATGGAAAGAGAAAGAAGAGCTGAAGAAGGAGTCGGACTTGAGGGCCGAATTCGTAGGGGCTAATCACCGCGAAGGGGAAATTAGACTCGCGCGGTACGACTATTCCACGCCTGGGTCTTCGGTGAGCGAGGGATACGGCACGGCACCCAGTGAAACCAGCTATCCAGGATCAGAGCGGGCGTTCCCTTACCAAGCGAATCACTCCGCGCACTCCACACCAGTGGGATACGAGTTCAATCACTACCCTCAATCTGGTGCGCCGTTCGCAGCCCCTCCTCCCCCGAACTACTCCGCACCCCCAACACCAACCGTTCCTATACAATATTCCCTGCCACCTCACGCACCTCCCCTCCCACACATGATGATGCACAGGGCGGCAATGCCCCCCATCCACCACCCTCCTCCCCCCCAAACGCACCAGTGGCCCACTGGTTGGGAGATCTCCCCTGGAGCGACTCCTGTCCCTTCTCAGCCGCAGTGGATCGAGGCTCCATCTCGGAGGTGCACATCCAACTCCAGACACACGACCATGCATACAACCACTCTAGTCCCCAAGCCCCCCCCAGCCTGGACTTCACCATCGGCAGTTGGTGATTCTTCCACGTCAGTGTTGTCATCTAAGGATTCAAACAAGCATAAAAGTAAAGTTCGTAAAAGTCGCAGTCCCTCTCCTGAACGCAGAAAAGTTTTAGATTTGGACACTAGGATCGAAATGCTCCTGAAAGGGAAGGCAGCTGGTGGAGTAGCTCCTCCTTTCTTGCAGCTTGGGATCAGTAGTGACTCAGAGACAGAAGAGGGTGTAGATGACGACGATGATGATTTTCTCAGTCCCAGTGCTAGCCGTAAACACAGGCGCAGTGGCAGCCTCTCAAGGACATCCATATCTTCCAAAGGATCTCGGACAGATGCCCCACTACCCCCATCACCCCAACTCACCATCCCACCTCCCCCTCCACCTCTGGACAACAAACCTCTTGACCTTCTTTTCGACAGCAATGAAGAAGGAGATCATTTGGATCTTGATGAACCCTTGTCCACACCCCCCTCCCCTTACATCTCGGAAGAGCAGTACCTTATGTGGCACCGAATACGTTCAACACGCATTTGCCAATCACGAAATCAAGATAATCTTCGCGAACGGATAGAAAGAAATTTCTGTGGTTATGGGGATGGTCTTCAAGAAGGCAATGCTGCTTTCTCTGATAGATGCTCTGCTCCCTCAGCCGCCGATGGCCACCATCCCCCATCGCCCTCCATTCATAGGCAAATTTTAGATCCTTTCTGCAGTCCAGTCGGAAGTGCTGATTCACTTGGAACGGCTGGAAATCCAAGCAGGAGGTCAACTCCATTGCAGGATGAGAATGATGGGAAGGGATCGGGTAATGACGTTGGGTCCAGGCAGGATGATGATTACATGAGCCTCTCTAGTCTCAGCTCAGGAGATGACTATGTGATTGTGGAGCCCCCAATGGGTGCTGGTGCCACTTCCCTCCCTGCCACAGTTGTGTCTTTCCCTCCTCCATATGGAGCACCCATTCCTGGATACCCTCATCACTTATCTCATACAGGAACATACCTTCCTGCCGGTACACCTCGACCAACCCTCTACCCAGGCCATCTCTACCCTCCCCCTGATCCCACTACGTATGCCTGGAGAGCACAGGTCCCAGGCTACCCTCCCCCTTCGCATCCTTATCCCCCTGTTTGCATCCCGGTCGGTTGTGCTGTTGGGATGTCTTACCCTGGGCAGTATCATCCTCTTGGCTTGGTAGCTTCATCCGTACCTTACGTCTATCCAGGTTTCCATCCTCGCCTTCCCCAGAGTGCCTCTCAGCCATATGAGGCAGATGATCCACAAGCTCCTACAATCAGGTATTAATAATCTGTTATTATCGATGCGTGTAGATGATGAAGTCTTATATAATTATATAATAAAAGTTTTGTTCCTGCTTTGAGTATTTACGGTTTTAAAAATTTTCACACATTTAATGTTCTGGTGAAAATTAATCATTATTCTTAAAACTTATAGTGACACAAAGTCATTTCTATTTGTAAAAAAAATAAAGATGAGAGAGAAGTTCACAGATTTATGTTTAATGGCTTATTTCAATCCTTTAGGAGACAGGTGAACTGTTAGCACTTTCAACTGCATAAGTGTTTTGTTCCTGGATGTTATTCCAACTTACAAATCAAAATGAGAGAATAGCTTACTGATAATTATCTTAATTTTTTATTTTCTCTGTCCAAAATTTATCATATTGCTGCTGTACCATTTGCATAGAACTAAGATAAAACACTGATAACACTAAGATAGCATCAAGATAAAACACAAAAATGCTAACAAAAACTTTGTATTTGAATGTAAATTTTTGAAAATGCACTTCTTCATCAATTCTTTCTCTATATTTTGTGATAATTTCTTTTTATTTAAATTTTTGTAATAAATCTAAGGTATGTGATTTTGATGGCCATTAGACCTTATACTTGTAGCTTAAGTATTTGCATGTTGTTTCATAATCGTGATATATTTTATCATGTGTTTTTGCTGATTTTCTAATGTGTATCCTTTTCGATAGTGGCGTGGTTGATCGAGTTATCAGTGAACTGAAGCAAATATTGAAAAGGGACTTCAACAAAAAAATGATTGAAAATACTGCATTCAAATCATTTGAAACATGGTGGGATGAGCAAGAAAGGAAAACAAAGGTAAGCATTAGTCAATTCTGATATTTTAGATAGACTTATATTTGGCAAGCCTCTTTTTTAAAGAATTTTGTGCATAAATGAAAGTTTATGGGTCAAAATCAGAGAAGTGAAGAATTCGAGTCTGAATAAGATTTTCAAACTGCATTAACATATTGATATTATATTTTGTTATCTTAAACACACTTATAGTCTGTATTTATCAACACCCAAAATAACCTAAAATAATATTTACATTTTTCTTATTTTTATTTTAAAACGTACTCCGAAAGTCATTCTGGGAACGCATCCATGTACAACTTTTCATCATTCAACTGAGGTTAAAATAATATAAAATTCAATGTACGAAATTAAGCATTGGCATATAGCTGTATATGTAATTTATTTAAGTAATGAATGTGTAACTGTATTAGCTTCATTTAAATTTTTCAACAATTCTGTTTTCAAATGTTGTCTAGCAGTTAATAAGTAATTTCGTCAATGTAATAATATTTTGATGAAATATATGAATTAATTGTGCTAGAAGGTTATAATGAGCAGTCATGTGAAGCACTTTTGACGAGGAAGAGCCCAGGATTGTTGCTTTCCCACATTCAAGAATATTTTTTCTGATAAGAATGTTTCATGTAGCGTACTTTAATTCCTCGTCATTACGGGAACGCCACTTATTATTTACTCTGCTGAAAAAGTAATTATTCTTCTAAATAATTTGGATTACTACTCAACCTCAAAACCCAGTATCCAATGTGGCATTTTTGCTGTATAAACAAAAATATATAACAAATCGTCATTCTGGGAACAGTCATTCTGTTCCCAGAACGGAACGTTCTCTGACAATAAGGAGCATTCTCAAAATGACGTTTAGCTCTTCTTAGGAGCTGAATGCGCAAAATTTTGCTGTTTTAGACTAATTCTGTTTTTGTTTTTAGTATATTGTTAACAGAGATATAGAAGAAGATAAAAATAAAAATGAAAAACCGTCTACAAAGAAAATGAATACAAATACTCCAGTATATCTAATACAGTGCAAAATGGCAAATTCAAGGAAGCGCAAGTTTCTAAATACAATAACTCCTGAGCAAAGAGAATTGAATTTTTTTTAAATCCATAACTAGAGACATTATTGATATGAAATGACATGTTTATGGAATGAATGAAAGCTTCAAGGCAAAACGAGAACTTAAAGATAATTTAGATGAAACAGAAATTATGATACAAATATATTTTGCTGAAAATCATGCGACTAATTATGGGAAAGAAATACAATGTTCCCATTTTGGAGCACCTGAAGGCTTTTTGACTATCCACACAGGCGTCATTTTCTCTAAAATGTTACCTTGTTTAAGTTTTAAAAAATTAGACATTTCTGAGAAGAGAATTATCATGATAATTTACTGCTAACCGCTACTGCTTTACGACTGGCCTTTCTTGATTTTTGTCTATTGCGAGGCGCAGCGGCCGCTTCATTGAGGCGAATTACTCTTTCGGATTAAAATCTCAAAATTTAAAGTTCTATTCATGATATCCTCCTGAAACAAAATGCAAATAAAAATTTAAACATATATCTAAATATTATTTGCAACAAGTATTGAGCACGTTGTTATAAAACATTTTCAGGAGATACATAAATTGGGTTACACAGCCAAATTATTAAGTGGATACATTTCACTTAGATAATTTATTACAAAGTTTTCTGAAACTGAAAAAATACAAAGTATGTAAATTACATTTGTACTAATGGAAAATAAAACAAAAAATACGGGAAAACTGGAATTCAGTAATGATATTTTCCAAAAATTCTCTTATTTTCATGAAGTTTTCTCCATCTTGAGCCAAACCCAGCAATTCGTTTTACAAAAGATTATTTACAATTACTCCCACAATAGACCATTCTGTAAGCAATGGTAAAGCATAAGTGAGAATAGTTTCGCCTTCCTGACAAAATCAAAAACAAAGCAAAATAATCCTGCCAATGAGTTGATGCGAGAGCGTGTTAGGCATAGAGCTTGAATGTTATAGACTTAACCCTGAGCCTGTAACTTAACGATCAGCGAATATTCCTCAACATAATATCCATCCCTGCGCTCGGCCTCCTGGTGTTGACAAGTTGTAATGGAGGATGCAGTGGAAGGGGAAAATGCAGAATTTCAAAGCCCCTCAATTTTATGCATCACTGTACGACCATTCGATTTTGTTGTGGGCAGCTGTACATTAGCAATTTATAAATTCTAATTGTCTGCAAATGAGTTAAAACCAGAAATGACAGGGAATTACCAGTTAGAAACTAATTTCTAATTCTGAGTATTTTGGTGGTGAAAATAAAATTTCCGGATTCATTTGACTATGAATAATTAAATGTAATTATTTCTATCAGAAATGTTATTTTTGCCAATAGCATGTTTGTTTGTTTTTCATTCCCATCTTTTCTTATTCCATTCCCTTTTCATCATCCTTTATCTTTTAAGCTTAATCATAAAAATCTTACTTTTTGTAGCTTCTTATTTGCTTTTCTTCTTAAATATATCTTTGGCTATATTTGCTTTTGATCTCATCTACAGAAATATGTAAAGATCTGTTTTATTATTATTTCATGATCCATTTTGCCGAAATGTCCAGTAATATCAAACTCTGAGCCATTTCACACTTGCCCGGCAGCCGGCTAAACGGCACTGTATAGACGGCCCACAGTGCGAGAGGTTTCACATCCATCTGGCAGTCGTTTAAACGGCAAATTCCCTTAATTTCACATCCACCCACCTGTTTCATTTTCTACAGTAAATTGTAAATATTTCTGAAGAAATGGAGCAGATAATAGCGTGTTTTATAGTTTATCGACGAGCGAAAAGGATGGAGAGAAATAGAATGCAGTGGGTCCATCCGATCAACTTGAAAAGGAGGGAATCGGGAGCGTTCTGTTTGAAGAGCTCCTCGACAATCCAAACAAGTTTTTTAATTACTTCAGAATGAGCATGTCGACATTTGATGAGCTTCATCTGAGATTCAGGGATTCTTTACAGCGCTGCAACAAAATCACAATGTGATTCCCTCTTTGGGGATGACCACTTAATCACTTCATAAATAAAATAGTAAAACATCGTTCTCTAAAGTATTTTTTTTGTAGCTAACTAGTGTTTTTGTATTATTTAAGATATCTGGCCAGTGGTTGTACATTCACTATAGTTAAAGGATGGGCATTTTTACAATCAGTAAGATAATCAGAGATGTTTGCAAAAATATTTGGTCGCTGTCTCAAGAATGCATCCCGGTGCCTACAAAAGCACAGTGGGAATCCATCGCACAAAATTTCGAACGTAAAGCGAACTTTCCGCACTGCTTAGGAGCTGTTGATGGTCAACATATACCAATTGTTAATCCATCAAATTCAATGTATTTTAACTATAAGGGATTTTCTTCATTAGCCATTGCAGATTTGGATTATTGATTCATATAAGTAGATATTGGCAGTCATCGCAAGGATAGTGATTCTAACGTATTTAAAGCAATTACTCTCTGGAAATAAATTGTAAATAAGGACCTGGAAATTCCCGAAGAAAAATGTCTTCCTGGTACAACGGGCCCCAAGATACCCGATTTCTTATTAGGCAATGAGGCTTTTGGATTACACTAACACCTTCTCCGACCATACGGTGGGAATAATTTGACAATTGCTTAGAGAATTTTTAACTATCGCCTTTCTAGAGCCAGAAGATATGTAGAATGTGCATTCGGAATTTTGAGCAACAAATGGAAAATTTTCCACCGACGTTTGAACTTGCATCCCGATTATGCAGTGGATATTGTGAAAGCTTGTGTCGTTCTGCATAATTTTGTCCGAGACAGAGATGGTTATGAAACAGAGGACACATTATCTATGACAGGACTGAAAGATATAGAAAAATCCGGACAGGTTCGCAGTAGAATTTCAGCAAATAACGAAAGAAACATGATGACGGATTACTTTATAACCTCTACTGTGTCTGTTAATTGGCAGTCTAAAATTTAATCGTTTTAAAACTATTATTGTTTAAATATTCGTAAATGTTTTGCAGATGGCACATTAAAACTATTTTAAATGACTGAATAAAATTTAGAGTTTACCTTTAATCATTTCTTTCCTTATCCTCCATCCCTTTAAATGCATCGTTCAATTCCTGGAATACTTCCATCCACGCGCTTCTCGTTTGGATGTGGTCTTTATACACGTCTAGCGTTTTGTCCCATAAAACGTTCCTCCACCAAAGAAATTACACGTTCAACGTCAATTTCGAGAGACATTGTAAGATGTTGAATATTAGAACTTGGAATGGACTCCAGCACCGACTGAGAACTGGATTTACGGATTGCCAGTAATACATTAACAATATTTATTCCAAGAATTATACTCAATTGATGACCTGAATTTTCCCTTTTCCTCCTCTTAATTACCAATTATAAAGACCTGTTCAGTATTCATTTAATTATCTCCTTTACTTTCTAACCACCATTGTTTCCCCGCCCCTCTTATCTTGATTAATTTTAGATGTTGAATAAAAGCTAATATCCATGTACTTCATAATGAAATCTACTGTTTGGGCCTTTATTTTGTGGTATTACATAACATAATATTACTAAATAATATTTAATATCGAAACCTACTTAGCTCATTAAATCTTATTGTTGTAGACAGTACAACGTTTTCCGATCTAATTATTTCTTAAAAGAAGGGCCAAATAATCGCCTGGACATTGCTGGGATTGAACCATCTTTTGTATTTACCGCCTGAAAATGACCCGACAACCGTCCGAAGTAGTGGGAAGGCCGGGCTGCTAGCCAGTGCCGTCTGCATGGCATACGGCACCTGCCGGGCAAGTGTGAAAGGCTCAATATACCTGTAAATAAATGACCGCGTAAACGGTGCCGTTTAGCCGCGTGCCGGGCAAGTGTGAAATGGCTCTTACTGTTGTGTAACATTCTGTCAAATTTATGTATTTTGATCTTGTCCATCTTTTCCAAATTTTAAGAATTTTTATTTTACCTAGTTTGTTTCATAATCCATCTCTTTTAAATTTGTGTCTAATATATGAAAGTATTTTTTATGTAGTCATCTAAAATTCCCATCTTCTTATCCTTTCTCAGTTTCTTCTTCTGTTTCATTTCTTGGGTTTCCATTATTTTATTAATTATTGCTCAATTTTTCTTTGTATTAGAAATTTAGTTTAGTTTAAGTATCATAGTAATAGGTGAGTCAATGCATAGAAAAATTATCATTGGTATTTTTTGTTGTTCAAATGTAGTCCCAAGAATGCAATGGTGCAGAACTTCCAGATGTGTCTCTCACCAGCAACGTATCAGCCAGTGAAGAAGCTCCAGTAGAAGTGGCGGAAACTTCTTTGCCTGAGAAACAGTTATTGCTGGACAGTGGACGTGAGAACCTTGGCTTGGAATCTGTTGGTTTCAGCCTAGGGCTTAGAGCTGCCATTCCCAAAATGCCTTCATTTCGGGTATTTATGCAGACATTCATCCATCCTATTCATAATATTGTTCTCCAAATTACTTTTTAGTATTGATTCCTCGTGAAAAGCCTTGATTGTCATTCATTCTCATCTTTTTAATAAATTGTAAGAAATTAAAAACCATGGATTATTCAAACTAAGGAGTTTACTGCGAAGGATATTATTTCACTATATGATTGATAATATTAGCTGCCCATGAAAATGATGGAAAAATTTCTTTAGCAGTTTGTGTCAGACGTGTGCTCTTTTAAAAGCCTCAGCAAAACCATTGTCGCCTATCGGAAGAGATAAACACAGGAGTCTATGATATATTTCTTTAACATTTTATGCAACACTATACCAAAAGGCTTTATTCGAGCATTCATTGAATTATAATTAATAATAGATTTCCATCAATTTTGATTTATTCCACAATATCCTGTTTTGGTGAAACTCTCAATTTGCCCTCTTTCGAGATTCTATTTCCACAATGACATCTCAGCAATATATAGAATTGGATGATCATAATCATATACCTATCATGCCCTGCCTTGCTACGTAATTTATCATTGGGAAGGTCCTTTTGATATTGCATGTAACTTTCATTTTTCATGTCAATCCAACAATGAAATTAAAACAAATTATTTTGTTATTTATTTAATGTATACATTGCAATTTGGTATGATTACCAGATGGCAATGGTCGAGGAGGATATAGTGAGATAACAATATAATTTGTCTGGCATTTTCCCAAGGATGGGAAAACCTCCCATGGACAGTACCTATATTAACAATAGACCAATTTAATTTAAATTTTTAATCCTTAAGGCTTATTTTAAAATTTTTTAACATTCTCTGGCATTGGCATGAGAAGTTCTTCAGGTAATGCATTCCCTTATACCTCTATTGATTAAAGAATATTTTGCCACATTGGTTATCTGTTCTCACTCCTTTTTTTGTCTGTGATTGCCAAATCCTCTTTAGTTCGGAGAATGGTTCTTCCTTCGTAATTGGTCCCAGCCATCTTTGGAATTCCACGCGTTAAATACTCACGGTTGACCTAAATATCTTCCATCTTGATGATAACGATTCCCATCCTAGCTGCTCTAACATTTTACTAACACTTTTGTCCTTCTTGGGCTTTCCAATTACGTACCTAGCTGCGTTTCATTGTACGTCTTCATTATTTAGACCTGTTTTGTGTGTGTCCCAATGTGTGTGCACATTCAACTATTGGCCTAACCAAGGATTCATACGCCCTTTCTCTGAGTCCACTCTGCCTTAGGTTTCTCATTATTAAGTGGAGATTTCTATATGCTTTAAAAGTAAATTCTTTGATGTGACTTCCCCATTTAAGGTTTTTGGATAGTATATTTACATTTGGGTATAGCGAGAATGATTTCGTTGTTCAATGTGTAGTTATTCATTTTAGTCGACTTTCTTCTGAAAAACTTCATATGTTTACATTTTCTGACATTGATTACCTTAAAGATTTACTTTATTCAACTCGGTCAGCTATTTTAGATCACTTTGCAGTATTTTGTCGTCCCTGTGCTATCTCCTGCTCATGTGTCGAACTTTCACTTGTGTCTGTGTTAACTGAGAATGCGTCATTTCTTTTTCCTTTTTTACAGCGTAGATATTTATAAAACTCATTTGGGTTACCTGTGACAAGAGTTTTTCCAACAAAAGCCTCCTCTGCTCATCTTTTTTCCGCTGTTAACTCTTAAGTTAATTGCTTATATTTTTCAACTGAGGCCAAGTGGCAATCTTTCCTTTTAAACTATCTAATTTTCTTATTGTAGGATTTAGGATAGGGTTAATTCTTTAAAGGGCTTCTTAGGAACGAAAATGCCTATGCCAGAAAATTATCTTTTTCAAACCCTGCCACATCTCTTCAACTAAACTCCAGTTGCCTGCCCATTCTGAATATTTTTGTCATAATATTCTTGGAATCTGACATTGTCTGCTTTGCTATACTGAAATATATCTACGTTCCTTGTGTATTGTGACCGTTTAGGAGCATTCTACTTAAGAACAAGTTCCTCTGCATTGTGATCGCTTATTCCCGGAAATGTATTAGTTCTAATCAGTGAGTCTACTGGCTTTAAGAGAAAAACGTGCAGTATATGTTCGACCCCCTGCTGGGCTACACAACTACCTTTGTAAGACCCCATCACGAATAATGCTGTTCTTGTATTTACCCCCTCCCTATTCCCTTCCCAGCAAATGTTTGGAAGATTAAGGGGGTCCTCTACTCTCGAGGCCTGAAATTGAGCGGTTTTTTTGGGAATAAATTGCGAAGGATCTACAGAATAGATTTTGAAAATGTTTGTTTTATCGAAGATACATGTTTTGACTTTTCAATTTTCTTTTTGAAGACGAAAAAAAACTCTCGCGACCTTAAAACGTCATTGATGACATTGATATTGAAACTGCATGGGTCCCGCTTAAGTAAAGTTTTGTCCAATTGGGTAATCTGTAATCAGAGAATTGATATTCTTTATAATCATAGTTACTTTTGCTATGTTTTCCTGAGATATAGATTTTTAATTTTGCAATTTATATAAGTTATGCAACGATTTGTAAAAATTTCCAATTTTTATTTCATTTTTTGACCTATTAGAGGTTATAAAAATGGAACAAAATAAAATTTTGCAAATAATTCTTGGGAAAACATAGCGGTATGTTTTCTGAATAATTGAAAGAAAAAATCATTGAAATCAGCCTGATACTTTTAAGAGAAGTCTTACTCGGCAGCTAAAAAAACACTACTTTCATCTATTATTCATATATATATATTCATCTATGTGTGTTTTACCGACCACCAAACTCTTCTCGACAGGTTTTGCAAAATCTTAACGACGAAATAAATTTCTACACTAGTAAGAACAATCAGAGTATAAGTATAATTGGGGGGGATTTTAATCTTCCAGACATCGACTGGAATAATCATAGCATAAAGAAAAGGGCCCGGGATGTCGACTCATGTAAAAAGTTATTAAATTTACTTCAGTAAAACTCGCTAAGCCAAGCAGTAAAATCGCCAACCAGGGGTGACAATATACTCGATCTCCTCTTAATTAACTTTCCTGAGCGCATAGAGAACATTTCGATTGACGAAGGTCTTGGAGACCCCAAAGGCGTTTTTGCAGATATTTAGATAAACCTTAGTAAGTATAAAAAACCCAAATGCAAAATTTATCTCTATTCCAAAGCCAATTTCGAGGAATTTAACGGAAAACTAACTACCGATTGTAATTCATTAAAGTCGTGCGTAAGCAACAACAATGCTGAGGACACATGGAAATCATTCGTGGAGATAATGCATAAATATATAGACTTGTATATACCTTTGAAATACTCTAATAATGATTGCGAGCCCAGATGGTACGATAAAGAGGTTAGATATGCTCTCTGCAAACAGATAGTTTTGCACGGAAAAGTAAAGGCTTTTACAGGAAAAGATCAGCCTGTTCCAAATCCACCACAATCACTATTGCTAGGAAAGCACAAGAAATCAAAATGCGACACCAAGCGAGCTATGCGTAACGCCCACAGCAACTTTAAAAAGAAATTTTTTGGGGAATGCTTAGAGGAAGACTTAGGGTCTTCCTCTAAACATTCCCCAAGAAATTTCTTTCTGGTCCTACTTTAGAGAGGTATAGGGAAAGATACAAACAGTGAGCTCGATAAGGAAAATCCAAGGTAACATTACTTGCGATTCGAAGAGGAAAGCAAACATTCTAAATGAATTTTACCAAAGCGTATTCACATCAGATTGTAACATAGAGATCCTACCCAAGGTTAATATACTGGATTCCGTGCCAAATATAAGTTTTACGACAGACAGTATAGTTCAAATCTTACCCAAAATTAAGCCAAATAAGTCGCCAGGGCCAGAAGGCATTCCAGCAAGAGTGCTTAAAGAACTGGCAGAAAGCGTCGCCCCTTATCTCAAAATTATATTTTGTAAATCGATAAATGAAGGTAGGGTCCCATCCGATTGGAAATTAGCTAATATTACTCCTGTTTACAAAAGCGGATTAAAGGAGGACCCAGGAAATTATAGACCCATAACTTCGCTGTCCGGAAAGGTAATGGAACATATCGTCGTAAGGTCACTCATGGGATTTTTAGATAGAAATGAATTCCTCGACGCGAACCAGCATGGTTTTCGTAAGTCCCGATCATGTGAAACCCAACTTGCTCTATTTGTACACGATTACTTAAAGTCTGCCGAGAGTTAAAAGCAAGTGGACGCTATTTTCATAGATTTAAAAAAAGCATTCGATAGAGTCCCCCACTACAAACTAATTTACAAACTTAAACTAGCGGGCATTAACAAGGAAGTAGTCGACTGGGTTAAGGATTTTCTCTACGAGAGGGAACAACAAGTTGTACTGGATGGCGTTAGCTCAAATAGAATAAAAGTTACCTCTGGCGTACCTCAAGGCAGTGTAATTGGACCTCTTCTTTTCCTGATCAATATCAATGACTTGAGTGATGATAGTAAAGTTAGGATATTTACAGACAATAAATAATTTACAAGGAAATAGAGAGTTAAGAAGATAGAATAACCCTTTCAAATAAATTAGGTAGAAATATGAAATGTCGTGTTCAGGAATTAGTAAAGGAAAACCAAAGGGGGTACTTTTAGTAAAGAATTTCTATGATTGCAAAGTGTGCGTTAATCAAATGATGAGGGCACTGGATGGAAATCTTTACAGGATAGAGGAATAATACAAAGGATTATTTACTAAATAAGTTTAGAGGAAGTATATTCTCAGAAGATGTAGCTGCTTATAATCCAACCTCCCTTTTATATACACCATTCTGACAATGCAAAGAAGATCAAAAATAATTGTTTCAAGAATTCATTTTTTCCATAAATATTTTATGAAAAAAGCTGATTAGGAAGAGTCTTAAACCCCTTGCCAAACAGTAGCCTACAGAGTCTTTACATAGACATCTTTGTTTAAGAGTTGAGAGGGGAAGGTGTCAGATTTCAGCCTCGAATATTGTTGAAGACATTGGAAGAGCGTGCCAAATTCATTTCTTTTTCATTCCTTAATACTGATGATTATGTAAAAGGAAGACAAAATCTTGTGCTCCATATGAGAGATTTGAGAACATTTACTTAAACTGTAATCATAGTTTTTAAATCATGATGGGAGATAGTAATTAATATAATATTTTTTATTCATGACCATATACTTCTGAGTCATGTCATCAGTATGGGGTCAGGGCATCTGCTAAACCTTCTGTTATTTGCTCTTCTTTATACTTGAATGCTGAATGTATTAAGGTAATGTTTATCGTCTAACACAACTAATCAGTGTATTCTTTCTCTCATTATAAATTAAATAAAATGTTTAAAAATGTACGAAAATTGCAGTTACTTATATAATAGATATTTTTCCTTTTGAAAATACGTAGACGTAGGAGTTTCAAACTTTTGGAATGTAAAGAAGAAAGGTTATTGTATTGATTTCGTTAAGCAAAATTACACTATAGTTTATAAATACCATCTGCAGAATAATAATAAAAACTGATTTCTTACCTTTTGCAAAAAACGTCAAAACGGAGAGCAAAAATAAATTTTTGATTATTTTTATGAAAGTTATATTTTAAGAGTTTTCAATCATGGCAAATCAATTAGTAACAATTATAAAACCGTAAAATTAATTCTTATTAATGTTACCAACTCATTAAAGTGTTAATTTTTAATAATTTTTCCTATCAGGCTTAATTTTGTGCCAATAATTATATTTAAACTAGTTGATATTAATAAACCTTTCTAAACCTAAATCCAGCCTAGCAACTCTAGGAGTCAGTAGTACCAACTGTTCAAAGCAAATTATTCAAATGATTTAATTTCTTAGCTCTTTGTTACTATATTGGCATTTTGTGAACACGGATTTGCTCAGTAAGAATCAATAAGGTATATTATTATCCCTGAGAGCATTTTAAACATTATAGATACAAGGTAGCCAACATCACCGATTTTAAACCAAAGTTTGAAGTATATTTTTCAGGCAAATTAGGATAAATTAACTTGAATATCCTTAGAAATGAGTTCAATTTCTATTCTTGACAATGAAAAATGGCTATAAACTTCAAAAAAAGTGCTACCAATTTTTTCCATAGTTAGATATAATTTTTACGTGAAAAATCCCAAAGTCAAAACTAATTCAGCCCTTTTACTAATAATTTGATGAATAAATAATTCATAAAAATACATTATGTATAAAAATTAAAAATTAAACAATTTCCTGCATTAGAGTTTGTTTGAATTTTTGTTAATATTTAATATATGCAAGATTTTTTATTTTAAATGTTAAAAATATTTAAAATGGTTTATTTATCAACTACATTAAAATTAAACGTTAAATTATCATTTTCCCTTTGGAAGCAAATTCTCTTCAATTTATACGCATTGTTCCATCCTCTTCATCTTTTTTTATTTCTTTCTTTTGGCCTTGTCTTTGCAACTCTGTTATTGATACACTATTTTGAAATTAAATTTAAGTTCATATTAATTGTCGACTATTTCTCCCAGTTAATATATTATTATTAACCATTTACAACATTGTATCCAGTTTACTCCACTTTTGGTTGGAAAGCAAAGAGGGGATAAGAAAACTTATCATAAATTTAAACAGAAAATAATTTAATCCTGAATAAGATATTATAATGGAGTTTGCCATGGTTTTATTCCTACATAATGATAAATAACTATTCATGAAATATATGTGATCAATCAATGATAAATCAATTTTTTCATTAAAAAATGTTTTATTTGTAATTGTGAGAGCCTTGCATAGAATGTTAATAAAATATAAAAGATATTTGTATTAATTTGAGAATTGAGATTCTTTAATGCTTAAAGAAGCTGAATAGTTATATTTCATAATATCTTTGGTATAATCTAAAAAATGTATGCGAAAACGAATGATTTCATTTTTTTTTAGTAAGTATACATGATATGGTGGTCTTCATTATTTTTCTGGTACTTAACAATGAATTTCTTCATGCATAAGTGCTTAAAAATTATTATAATATTGTTTAAATAATTATTTAATTTAATTTTTGTCAATTTGGTAACTGCTGAATTGCATACCTTATTGCTTAAATCAACGAGATTATCATCTAATAGTAATTAACAAAATTCTTTTCAAAACAAAAATTTAATTTTTAGTACATTTCATTTTCAAAACAAATTTCATTGTTTTATTTTAATGTTTTATTTCATGTTTTTTGTGATATTTATTATTTTCTCAGTGTATTATTGGAATTTTAATATTTTTTAAAATTTTGCTTGAATGTTTTATCTTATGATTCTTGTGATGTTTATTATTTTCTCATATTTCCTTTTTTATTTTATATAATTATAATGTTTTTAAATTTTGTTATAGTACTGCTTTTGCAACTTCCATGTTATACACAACTTCCTTTAACATCTTATAGCTTGTACCATCAGTAGGTTTGCGCAGATGTTTCACAGCCCCCTTCTTTGTGAGTGTTTTCCCGCAGTGGATCTTTTTCCCAAGATATCATCTTAGGTTTTTTTTTACATCCACTCCATTTAAAATTTTCCTCTCTATTTCTATTCACCTACCCAAGAACATATTATGCTTATAATATCATTGACAAAAGGTTAGATGGAAGAAGAGACTTTTCAGTCTCAATCTTGCCTAAATAAATACCTTATGGTGTCCACTTCAACAACATTATCTAATCTGCAAGATTCACTTTATCATAAACTGAACTTGTTTTTGGAGAAGTTATCTTGGTGGATTCATCATTGATACCAGTCCTTTTCTTGTTAATCATTCTTGTTCAGGTGAACAAAATGGATTGAAAATAAATGCTTTGCTAATTCGTATTTTGGTCATGTCGAATAAAAATGCATTGAAATTGAATGTATACGTATCATCTAATTTTTCTTGGGCTTTAAATAACACTCAAATAAGTAAAAGGTTTTATTTTTATTTTAGAGGAAAATCAAAGTCCCCTCTCCTCCACCTTTGGATGAAGATGATTCTCGAAAGGATTTGGTTGAAGATGAAAGTGATCAGGATATGGTCCATCCATCAGATTCAGAAAATCAGGTTTGATTCATTCTTTCATATTTCCCTAATATGGATAAAGATGTTCAGTTTAATCTTTTGGAAGTAACTGCCTGAACAGGTGAAGGGGTTAAGTTACATTTTGACATATACTGAAACTACGTTATAGCGATAAATTTCCGAGGTTTTGCCTAGCTTACCATTTATTTTTAATATTTGAAATTCTGGTCCTGTTAACATTTATGAATATCTTGCTAGGGCATTTGTGAGGGGATTTTAATGTATGCTTTAGAGAAGAATGTTTATGGACTTCATCTTCGAACTTCTTCAAATATGAACTTGTTTATTCAATTTGATGTTTGTACAATTCTATGCCAGAGAACAGCTGAAGGGAAGTCTGTCCTTTTGTTTAAGTAAATGTCTAATATAAATGTGCGAAAGAAATTGGGATGTATAAACTGGGTTTTACTATCAATTCGTTTTTCTTCATGCTCAGTTTTATTTCTTTGTCTAGGGTTGCCCTCATATTGTGCTTACTCTCCAAATATATGATACTATTTAAAGAGATATCTGATAGTAATTTTAATTGCTCGTCATTTCAGTATCTTTTTTTGCATTAATTTTGATGATTTTTAAGGAGCTGCACATTTCCATTTGAGGTGAATCTGAGAGCTAAGGAGGGAAATAATAAATAATTGGTAATATTTTCAAAGAAATGCGAGATGCACATAGATGATGATAATGATCTGCTTGGGGGAAGAAATTTCTTGAGTAAATTCCCTCTTGAGTACCTATTAAACTATTGTCATGGTTTTCAATTGAATTGACAAGTATTGTCCAGCCTTGAATTTAATGCTGTCACATGTACTACAGTTTGTTGTTTATGCTATTGCAGGCGGAAAGTGTCATGCCCTCTTTCCGTCGTCATCCGTTGGATCACTCTGACCTGAGCTCCATTAGTGATGGGGAAGACGAGGAGGAATCTGCTCGCACTTCCGTATCTTCGACATCCTCATCCTTATCTTCTTTGGCATCATCTTCTGCAGAGAGCTCGTCTAGCTCTGAGAGTGAAATGGATGACATAGATGAGGAGAAGGAAGAAAGTAAACTAGCGCTAGCGGAAATAGATGCACTCAGGAAACCAAGGTATGATCTCATCGTAATTATCTCTTTCCAAAGGGATTCCGTACATTTCCATCTCTAATTATGGTGCATTTTGGTAATTGATAGTACTCGATGTCCCATATGTGAATTAGTTAATTTAATACACTAAAGATTAAGCTACAATCCAATGCTTGTACTAGATACATATCACATCAGTAGTATAGTCATTGTATTTGCTCAAAATTGACATGCTCTAGATTCTGGCACAGTACTACTTGTACACATGTCCCATGATTGGCCGCATTCTCAACTCACCCTGGTTCTTTGTAACTTTTCAAACGTTCCACCAATGCACTGTTGATGTTTTCACTCCCCAAAGAGTACAGGTGGATATGACTATAAATATATGTACATAGCAGCATATGCGTGTATAGTTAACATGGTTTATAAAAATAGGTATAGATGATGATGATCTATATATGGTTTAATAATAAACAATCCAATTTTAACACATCTTTCTTGTAACTAATAAACAAGTTTCTTGCCGCAGTAGAAACACATTCATGGTTCTGCTAAGACAGAGATATGATACAGTTTAAAATAAAATATATGCAGGATCAATTACATGACTCATGGACATGCCAAGTCACATCGAGTAAAATATATAATTAATCGTAGATAGGATTAATTTATATAAAATTAAAAGATTTATACTCATTTACAGAATAAAAACATTGGAGTAACAGGTATTGGACAGCGAGTTTTTTGAAGGTATTTTCTCTTAACTTTTTGAGATTTGACAGGTGGTTCTAGAGCCTAACTGACATTGCTCTTGTTCCTTTTGATTCCATAGCGGAGTGTATATTAAGTAGTTTGAGTAGCGTTTGTGTGAAGGACATTAGTTAAAAAAATCAGATTCGTGGTTTTTGGCAAAAGGAACTGAGTTTTATACATTGGAACAGGTAAAAATTGCAGCATCTCGAAAAGATGATGACAAGGGGCTCTGCAGTGCTGTTTATCTCACAATCCATTATTAACCATAATTATTACATTACTAATATCATAGCAGAATATAAGAATAGAGTAACTATACTATAGTTACTCTATGCTAATATTTTACAATGTCAAATGGTAGAGCTGTTTAGGACCAACAGAAATCATTTCCAACTGTCAACATTTTCTTGAATAAAAATATTATTCACTCTTAAACTAAGAATTTTTTATAGGGGGTAATTCATCGAAGGTCTTAGTACTATCATGCTACTTAATATCATTATAATTGGAGAAGCATGTTTAATAGAAATCCCCTCATTAAATTATTTAGTTCGAGCATTCTGTAGAGCTTTTTTCTTGTATTGGAAACGGGAACATGAAGTAAATTTAATGGATTTTATACTTAATTTATTAAACTTCAGATGTGCAACTTGTACTTAACTTCATGAAGAAAGTGTTTATTTTTACTTTTGCATTATTTCAAAGTTCAGGATAGCAAATCGTTAAAACAAGTTGACCCTAGATTTATGTGTCTAAATATATGTGCAGCAAAGTATAGCATACGATTTCATGCATAGTTTGATCTATAATTTCTGGCTGTCAAAGTACACATCATTTTCTTTTCATATTCTGTAGAAAATAGAAACAACTTCAGCAAAGTTTTAGTTATATTTTACTTGTATATTATATTCACCTGGAGCATAACACCATACATGTTGTTGTTTTTATTTGATCTTTCATCTTAGTTAATGTATATGTTCTTGCATCAGTGGCGCTGCCAGGATTTGCCAATAGGGGTCCAATGCTTCTGAGAAGAAATGCCTACCTTACAGGGGCGTATGCTACTTACTACGATATACGTCAATTCTTTCTAAATCTAAATCCATTGAAAGTTAGAAGAGTTTAACGCTTATGTGGCCAACTTATTAAACTTTCCAATATAGTATTTTACGTAAGGGAACTTTTGAAAACTCATCATAAGTGTTGTTTGGATTTCTAGTTTGGATGAGTCAGTGATCTACTAAAAAGTCATTTTTTTCTTTGCTGATTTTTTTAAGTGTTGTAGATATAAGCTTTCGGAGTCTTTGAGAGTTCTTTCTTCCAAGAAGTTGCCAAGCATGAGAAGGAAAAAGTTATGGTTATTTGGCAAGTGATATAAAATGTAACATCCAATTGATATTAAAGGTAACATGCACTCATTAGATCCCTATATCATCAGCAGAATTTGGAATTTAATTGAAACGTTGCCTGCCCAGAAAACACCATCAGTGTATAAAATTAATGATATGAGGCATATATACAGTTTATTGCACAAGGTTAATATGCGCCGTGTCAGAATTTCGCAACAGGAATCTGAAGATAATTAGATTTGAAAATTTTATCAAAAAGAGAACCTTTAATTCAATAAATACCTTAACTCAAAAATAATGAAAAATACTAAAAAATTTATATTTCAAAAACTATAATTTTTATTTCAAAACCAAGAATGAAAATTTTAAATAAGAAAATCACAGAAAAGGTTTTTATGGATTGCTCGGAATCTCCATTTTAGTTGTGTCATCAATCTAGAACAATGAAATAAAGAATCAAATCCAATATGTAAAAAATCTGATGTGGCCAGCACATGACTTTCTCCATATATAAGATGTAAATATTTATCTACGACAGTATTTTCGAACTCTATATTCCATCTAAACTTGGAAGATAAGTGATTAATTTATATCATATTATCTTTTACGTCACTAACATTATAAATAATGTTTTTCGGGACATGTTCGATGAAAAACGATGAAATGGCCTTTCGCTCCAGCACTCAGAGTGCCCACAGAGTACATAATCAGCAACTTCCGGTTTATCAGTATTTAATGAATAACTCCTAAACAATCAGTGATACAAAAATATGTTTTATTCTAAAGTTATATTAAATTACATTTTCTAAAACTTCTATAAATGATAGTATATACCTAAATATCAGATTAATGGAGATATTTTGCAATTATGGAAACGGGCTTCGAAAAGTAACTTCCGGTTAACCGATTTACTTCAAAAACTAATCAACTCTGACAACACCTACCACAATGCTATATATGAAGTTTGGTATTGATACGACTAATAGTTTTTATGTTAGAGCGCCCACAAACACTGTCGCATATACACACAGACGTCATTCCGAAAATGGTCAAAACTTGTTCTAGGGACCCCAAAACATGTATTTCTGTTGAACTCTCGAAGTTGATTTTTTTATGAAAACAATACTTTATCTATACTACATATCTGGAGAAAGTAAAAATCGTTTTCTTTGATCTTTTCAATTATTGTAGGAATAATAGAATGTGCTCTTAGTTTGAGAATTCGGAATTTTACCTGTTTTCCAATGAATAATCCAATATCCAAGCCAAGATGTCTGACTCGAGTGAGACTTGTAAGCTGCACAAATCATCCACTCGAGCTTTCTTAGGAGCGACTCCATCCGTTGTTTTTAAAATTACCTCCTTTGCTAAGAAACAAAAATTCATTTTACATCAGATGAAATTTTCTGGCAGGCTTACAATTAAACCTGATTTCGTTATTTATGTATTAGCTAAGTATTCAATTGAATGCGTCACATATCGAACATTAAAAATTCAGCTGATTTAAAAAATACAGTGGACTCTTGATTATAGTTAATATTATAATTGAATATGCAGAATTAAAGTTACATACTAAGGTGAAAAAAATGAAGACGTCCACTTACAATTATTTAGACTAATTAATAGTTAGGTTGTATAATCAGCAGAGAGCTGATGCAAACCCAGTCTTATGCACTGTGTTCAAAGAAAATAAACATTTTCCATGAATTGATATTTTGAAGCGGCATTGCATGACCACGTGGTTGATAGGATAAATCATGAGATTCGTGGGATTCTATTATCAGGGAAAAAATTGGCTGCATCGAAAAAGAAATTGAAGAATTTAAATCACAGTTTTAATAGGTTATCTAATTTATTTCAAGTCATCAAGTCACAGTTCCTATAAATCTGTGTTCTAAATAAATAAATCTGTATGTACCTTGTGCGCACAATAACTTTCAGCTGATTGATTTGCTTCCAAAATGGTATATTATTAATAAATAAATAAATTTTACAAAAATTAATTTTTTCTGATATCTTGTATTCCTCCAATACCCTTTCAAATTTCTACAGAAATTCAGTTATCGAATTATTTTTGTAAATATACTGTAAATTAACAGGCAATCATAAAATAAGGATCAGTGTATTTTCTATCATCCCGAGTAATGAAGAGTCTACTGTACAGACTTTTAATCATCCAGAATGCTTAATAAAGGAACCAGTACCTTTGGAATTGTCGCTGAACACATCTTGAGATGTGCCCTCCGATAGCAGCCCTAAAATAAGACAATCCTAATTTATGCATCTAATAATGGTCATTTCACAAAAAAAACATGGCCATTAACTTTCCATTTTGCTATTCTGGTAGAGGTCTTGAGCTGTTAGCGGACTGAGAAAAGAATTTTTGGATGTCCATCTGTACTTTATGAAATGCATACTAAACGCTTATTCGTACCAATTCATTGTGAATTTCTAAAAAGCACTACTGACGAGCCTAGCTTTGCATTCACACCCTTAAAACAGTCACATGCAGAAGATCTAACTGAGCGTTTTATCAATCTGTTTCTCTCTCAAACTTAATGTTAATCTCTGTATTCAGGGTGCAAGTTTGGAATTACTTCTCGAATGTTCCCTTGTGTTTTTGCGAGGAGTAAACAAATCAGTTTCGATTTTTTTCTCATTGGAATCATATCTTATGGTGTGAGTCTAAGAAAAGGATAGGCTTAAGAAGTGCAGGCGTTGAACATTGTATGCAAAACAATCGTATCATAGCATCTCATTGATATTGATGTCTGCTCAAGGCCTGCTCTGCTACTGAAAACATCACCTTAGGAGCCACATTTATGGGTATGCGAAGCTCTCGCTGAATATATCGCGCAAACTCATGAATAGCAGTGTATCTGTAATACTTGAGTGATGATTGGGGTTTTGTACTCTTCAGCAGAAAAAAAGTACACAGCTCCCCCCTCGCTGCGCCACTGCCTTGCATCATTGTCTTTTATCTTATTTTGCATTTTCTTTATACAAATTATCTCTTTATTTTAAAAGTACTGAAAAGATATTTCCACAAATTTTCATTTTTTACTTTCAGCACTTATTTGTGTTGTCTTCAGTCTGTGATATTTGAATGAACGATTTTCATATTTTTTCGGCAATGATCCCAATGAAGATGAGCTAGAGATTAAGTTTGGGATATTAAATAAGAGTGGTTTGTAAGTTATGGTTAGTTCTAAAATGTTTACCCTAATTAGTCAAGAAGCTCATTCCTAAACAGTAGTATCCACCTTGAAGTTGACCTTTTAAATTCAGCATTAAAAAAATGGGCTGAAAAAGTCTACAGTATAAGTCAGTTATAACGAGTATTGCATATAACGAGAGTTGCGTAATAGCGAGTGATATTTTGGGCATTGTATGTCTCACAGCAAAAGGGTTACGCCCATTATTGAGAGTGCTTATTTCTCAAGTATCGCTATAATGAGTGCCTCATTTCTATATTTGTCTTACAGAAGGCAAACCTGGGAATCTTTAATTGACGTGAGAGACAAATTCTGGTAATCTGAGGTGCATTATCTCTTCAAAGAGCAGAAAAAATTTAAATGAAAAAGTTATTGTCACCTGATTCTTGCATTTGCTTCCTACAGCTTGCCTTCCCTTTTTAGGCAAAAATGCTTAAGGGAGCTTTGATTAGGGACCTCTCATATATTATACTCTCCCTTTTGTCCCTTCGTACATTTTATCACATTTTCCCTCGTTTCTTTTTGGCGATAACCCCTCGAGTCATTGCTGAAATTTCTAATTGAGTTCATATCATATCGGCTTCCACTTGTGGGATTTGTCTTCATAAGAATCTTAGCACCAAATTGTCCAAACCAGGATGAGTGGGAATATAGGAGATAAAAGCAGTGGTGATCCGGATTCCAAGGTTAACCTCTCCCACTCCCTCACGGCACAGCCATTGCTTATGAAGCATGTAAATGAAAAATATCTTCAGAAAGTTATTTGATATGAATTAGAGGTACCTTTTCCACATGATGGAAATAGCTCTTTTCTCAGTTGATAATTAGATGTGAGTCTGTGCAGAACTTTGTGAGTACTGTATTTTTACATGGATATTTTGATGATGAGAGGTTTTCAGTTTCGTACGTTCCAATTTGAAATTACAGCAATAATTATCATGTTACGTAGGTTACAAGTTGGTGAAATCCAGGAGGCAACAGCTGTATATTCAGTACATCCCTCCAGAAATTATCCTAAATAGACAAAGACGGTACTTTGGGGAAAACCCTGGTAATTTTCTTTTTATTTTCTGCTTACTAATACTTGTTCCATTGTATATTTTTAATACAGGCCATCAACACCGGAAGGAAGAATGACTCCAATTCCAACAGAGCCTGTGAGTGATACAGAGATGTGGGACGATGAAGAGGAAGAGGCGGCAAAGAAGTCTGAACAACAAGCTGAGCCTGTTAATGCTTCCTCGGAAGAATTGACTAACCACAAGATGGAAATGATCTCAGAAGCTGCTGAAGCTCTGGTAGCGCTTTCGGGAGTGGAGCAAAATGGTGAGGCACAAACGGAAACGAAGAAGCTGGTGGAGGCCAAGAAAGTGGAGCTAGAAGAAATTTCACAGAGCGGAGAGATATGCGACGTGGAAGCGAAGGTGAGGGAGCTGGTGAGGAGAGAGAGGGAGAGGCTGGAGGAGCACATGGAAGATGAGGATGGAATGACAACGCCACAGATCGCAGCGGAGCACAGCTACTGCCGTGTACCTGCTGTGCCTGCAGATGCCAACAGTTTGGACGATTCATCCTTACCTGAGCATCCATATGAAACTCCCAAAGGTCCAGATCTGCTTAAGAGGGCTGCGGAAGAAGAGTCTTCTTTGAATGAAATGCTTAAAGATGACCCGAAAGAGCTGACTCCCAAGGCAAAGAAGCTTAAGACGTGGAACGAATGGTTCAGTCCCACAAAAGAGGGGATAATCAAGTCAAAGCCTATTCATCCTCAGTTCCTCGAAAGGGATTATATTTCAGAAATGAATATCCTCTACGAATTTCTTACAAAAGGCATTGATTCGGAAGATATTCATTATTTGAAAGTGAGCTACGAAATGATGCTGTCTGATGATGCCCAAGGGTATTGGCTGAATGACACTCACTGGGTCGACCATTCTGATATCCTTTTCACAATTATTCCTAGGTTTATTTTATAGGAATCACTCTGAATTCACCGTAAATAAGCTTGAATGGTTTTTTGGGCTTCATTTGCTCATCCTATCTTTGCTTAAACCAAGTGTGTGTAATTATTCTAAATCAATCATTGCTTAAGTATCATTTGTGTTATTGATTTTTGCATAGTTTAAACTTGATTAAGTTAAATTATCTTTATAGAAATCTCTTTCTTAGGTCGCTTGCCATTGTAGAAATAGAAATGACAAATGATGGTGTATCAAAGACTGGTATAAGATACTTATAAGACTAGCTTAATTCTAATGTGGTGATACTAATTGATAGGGCTGAATTTCATGCAAATGAAAAGGATATAATATGTACTTCTTCTACAGTATATTTAATTAAAAACATGAGTTTTAATTAGTGATTGCCATCATCTAGTTATGATTCAGGAGTTGAATTTAAAACGGACTTTCTTATCCCATGTAGTTGATTTAACATTTCGTGCAGCTGCAAATTATCTTTAATTTTCCAATTAATTGGTAGATTTTTCATTCGTTTAACATTATCGATATTTGTGTGATATGGTAGATTTGTGAATAGTTCATCATACATTTCTGGAAGACTTGCAATCTGTTTGTGTAATCATTCTATTTAAATGAGGAGCTTTCCATAGCCTTTTTAGAGAAGTGAATCTAATTGTTAGGTTTTTTTTACATTTCATTGAGGTTTTTTCCCTAAAACTTAAATGGCACTAGAAGGGGTTTATTTTAATTGTTGTATATCCTTAACCTGCATCACTTACCAATATAGCTTCACCAGCAAAGAAGAGGAGGAGAGAGGAGCATAGGGTGCACACCACAGGCTCTGCCCGAACTGAGGGCTACTACAAGATAGATGTGAAAGAAAAAGCCAAGCATAAGGTATGTTTTAGGAACTTCAGAAGTTAATAGTGAGCAGTTAGAGCTTTGCAGTCATAATTTGAAAATATAAAATTATAATTTGTAAAGTTTTTGGAATTGAAGCAGTAATAAGATCATAAGAGGCATTTAAGGATTAAGGCCGTTTACGATTGTTATAATTTTTACTTCTAGCATTGTTGTGTTTTTACTTTTTTGGTATTAAAGTGATTCAGGTCAGCAAAGAAGTTCAATTTTTTAATCGTGTATGATTGGTTCATTCGTTCGTTAATTAACTCAGTAAGCCAGCTCATAATCAGCCATTGTTGTTTCAAAAATGATTAGGCATGGCATGAAGATAAATCATAATGTCACAAAAGACTTCAAACAATACATATGGTAAGTAATAATCATGAGGATACTTTACTTTGTGCAATCGTATTCATATGATTTCTAAACTTGTCTTTATTAATATATTTAAGGGAAAGAAAAATTTGAAATTGAACATTTCTCTGCTGAATGTCTGAATTTGAGGGCAAGACACTGTAACAGTGTCATTTTACTTATTACAGTAAAAATGAAATTTTTCTACACCTCCAGTGCCAAATTTAGCATTGTTACTCATCTATTATATATAGACGCTTCTCTGCATATACCTATATACATACACATTCATAGGGGATCAAACTTCTAACCATTTTCCACAAGTGCCACTGACTTGCATTTTTACGACGTATTGGCCATAACGTGTAACCTCCAGAAAAAAGACGACTTTGAACCTCAGTGTCATGGGTTTGATTCCAGAAGGCCCCAAAATCGCGATTTTCTCCATAAGAATACATAGTGGGAATTTTTTTGTGGCTCTTCCCGGAAAAGTAGAGAGTTGAAATTCAAAGGATCGCTGGAAGCCGTGCATATCCAAAGAAAACTATAAATACATCCTCAAAGATTATCCTTGCTTCGATGCTAGGTCAGGGCAAATATTCTCCCATTTAATTTACATTGCGATTTTTAAGATTTTTTTTAATCACTTCCCGATAAGATGGAAACTTGAAACTCGGCATGTAGATAGAGATCATACATATCTTTTATATTCATTGTTAAACGTTCCACTGATTGTCCTTGGTTTGATTCCAGAGAGCCATTTATATTCCTCAATGCATTTCTTATGGAGATAACGGAAACTAATTTTAGATACTTCCTGGCTTGATATAGACCTCAAACTTTGCATTAAATAAGATCAAGTCCTAGCAAGTCATACTGTGAATTCACAGCTGCCAATATGTCCTGGGTTCGACACCAGGCATCTAAAATTAGTAACTGTTTCAATTTGTAAGAATTTTTTTGAACCCTTTCCCAATAATATAGAAACTTTAAACTTGGCATGTAAATAAAGATCTTAGATACATTTCAAATACGTGTTTTAGATTTCCTTGATCGTCCTTGGTTCTATCCCAGAGAGCCATTTACATTGCCGTATGCATTTCAGATGTGGATAGTGGAGTCTTATTTCATGACCTTCCTGGTATGATATGGACTTCAAACTTTGCATTAAATAAAATGAGGTCCTAACAAGTTATCTGCCAATAGGTCCTGGGTTTGACACCAGGCATCTACAAAAATTAGAAATTGCTATGATTTTTAAGATATTTTTAAAATGCCTTCCGGATAACATTGAAACTCAAAACTTGGCAAGTGAATAAAGATTATAAATACATTTCAAATGCATGCAGTATGCAAGCAACTTTTACTCGTAAGTAATATGCCTTCTTGATAGTGATGTACTTGTTGGTACATCTTTAAAATTAGTTTGGCAAAATTGTGTGCTCTGAAAATGCTCTCCAATATTGGTTAGGAATACTTAGAAGAAGGATTGGCTAGATTGTGGATAAATCAATTGAAAGGAAGCACTAATGAAAGATATTATGGAGATAATATCTTCTCCCCTTTTGTAATTATTGGTAAAATAAAGAAATGGTAAATTTTAGGTTTATTTTTAATTTCTGTTTGAATTTACCAAGACAAAACGTTACTTGCTACACAATATGAAACCATAGCCTCAGATACTGCTATGAGTATAGAGATAGAGAGTATATGAGATACATGGATGAGAGGATTGAAAACCAATCTTTCATTATGCGTTGTAACGTTTTTGGCATTCTATTTATTATAATGTAGACAGACAATAATTATAAATGTATTAAAGAGTAATGGAAACATTCATCTATGAAAGGTAATGTACTGAAATGATTTCCTCGTGAAAGCTATCTAAATGGTAATCATCCTCTTATTTATCAGCATCACTATGGCCAGACCATTCAGCAGGCTAGTTCTGAGTTGGCAGGAGCTGGATTTACGGGAGGACTAGCGGCTGATGCACCCAAGGGCGTCTCGGGGAAAATGCAAGCTCTGTCAAGAGAGGCAAGAAGTAACCAGAGAAGATTGCTCACTGCCTTCGGACATGAGACTGACAGTGACCTGCTGAAATTCAATCAGCTGAAGGTGAGTTTCAAAGAAAATATGCGGTCTATTCTTCTGATTCAAATATGGCAAGCTTCCTCTTTCCAGATGAATTATATGGAAAATGTTCTCAGTTAAACATTTTTATAATTGTGACTAGAGTAAACGGCACTCAATACTCTAAAGTTTCAGAATAATTGAAAGTCAAGAAGAGTTAAATTTTAATCTTAAGAATTCTCAAAAAAAAGTAACCCTTGGATCTTGATAATTTTTAGAATCTCTTGCAGGTCATCTGGATATTTTCCATGCTGTATCTTTTGCCCATTATGTTACAAAAGATGACTAAATATCTTCTGAACAGTTCTTATTTAATTATTTTTCTTAGCATTAAAAATATGATTGCTGATGATTCCTACTCCTTTGATGGAAATTAAATCTTTGATTTTGAAACATCAACAGAGTTGTAAATTTATGCACTTGCATTTAGGTTCAGAGTAATTTTTTTTTTCAAAGTTTCTCTGCCGCCAAATTTCTTGGAAAATCATGGAAAATTCCTAAACAATTGCTAAATCTGAATGAATTCATGAAAGCTAATTGTTGCTTTCTGATGGGTCATAAAACTGTTATTAAAATATGTCCAATCTGAGGATGAGACATTAAACAGATTTGTAATAAAAACTTTGATACATAAGAACGTAGGTTTCATGGTGAATCTACATCATCAGGTGGACTAGGTCTCATGTGTAATAATTCTTGTGCTGTAGTAAACGTTTTTATTATGAATCTGTTCATTGTTGGTAACTACCACTAAGTGAATCCTGTGTCTGACTTGTTTATGTAGTGATCTCTCTCATTAATTATAATTTTCTGAAAATTATTTGGGAAATCAGTCTAAATAATATTAATTTTACTTCTTTGAAATATTAAGTTCTAGCTAAAGTGCCTGTCGACTCTCAATGGGGAGAGTAGAATTAACCCTTTATTAGTCACATGGGGTCAACCCCAGGTGGTGTAATTCCTTTTCTTAAAAAAAAATCTAATCAAGATATTTCAACCAAATTTTTGTTTTGTAAGGATTTTTACCTTCTGATGATTATCTGTGAATTTGGTTTATTTTAAGCAATAAAAAGTATACAATATTGGCAGTGTTTCCAAATTTATAAAAATAAATTGAAATAATGATTTCACATGTTAATTTCTTTACATTCATTCTGTGAAACTATGATATAGAAAGTAGAGATTTTTAATTCTTAATGCGGTCCTTAACTCCACGAATATCTATTTCAGAGGAGTTGGTATAAAATGTTATTTATTTGCTCACTCATTTTATGAAGTTCTTACGTGTTACTGTGTGGAAAGAATGAGCTCAATTATTTTAGTCAAATTTAACTGTAACTTCCTGAAACACTAATTCACACAAAATATTTTTATGTTTTAAGTGTATAAAAGACTAATTATAATTCTAAATAACTGCAATATTTGTGTTAAAAATTTAGTTTGAAGGAGTAAATAGACTTTGCATTTGTATGTGGCTGAACTGTCCATTTATTCTCTGCGGAGAAAAGAGATTATGTGAAACATACATCAACTATGTAAGTTACATTATAGGGAAAATTTCCTTCTCTTCGTAGAATCTGTCATTTATGCCAGTTTTTCAGGGGGTCGAGTACACAACCAACAACCTTTTTAATTATGTACTTGGCCAAGTGTGAACAGCGGTTGAGCACGACTCCTCAAGGAACAGGTTGTGTACCTACTTCATACTACGTCGGAGTTAACTCTACCGAGTTATCGAATATTTTGTGCTTACCGAAGCAGATGCAAGTGCTAAATGTCAATTTATATAATGAATTGCGTACAAATTATGTTGAAATTAATCCCCGAAAGGAGTGACTGTGAAAAAGCAAATGAATAAACCACCAAGATTCCATCCTTTAAACTGCAACATTTTGTTACTCTTTACTTGACATGACGACATGAGTCGTGCATGACTTCAATTCACTTGCTAGTTGTATACACAAGTCAAATTGTCGTTTTTGCATTGCATTCAACCACTTGAAAATCCGCGTTAGTCCTTACCATTGCTTTTAAATGAGCCTTATTTCCCAATGTATTATTGTGGCGAAATGCATGAGCTTGGATTCAACAATCGAATTTGTCGTCTGGGGGACCAATTGCTTACAGTCACAAAACTTCCTAAACATTTCACCTATTTCATCAAAATTCTCACAAGTTTGAAGTAAAAACAGTATTTCTTGATCAAAATAATATTCTTTGTTCAATTTAGCTTCTTTTGGTGGCTACCCCGATTTCGTACCACTATTCTTTGCAATGTAATTTTATCGTACATATAAACATGCAAACTTTCTACTTTATTTATAAGATTTTTGCCGACTTTTTATTTATTTAACATTTATTTTTAAATTTCTAGTTATAGTGTCTTCTTTTCATTATGAATTACTTATTTAGGTATGTAAAGCCACTAAAAGGCCTTGATATTGCATTATCTTGCATTGACGTAACGGAATTTCAATTTTATATTATAAATATAAATTAAAGAATGAATTCCCCTTTTAGTTCAAGTGCCAATATTATTCAGTGTAGATTAGTGAGCTGCAAATAATTCCAGTTCACTCTCAAATTCTACTTCCCAATAATTTCCGTGACCCTTCTTTTTTCTTTACTTATAATTTGTAGAGTAAGGATTTCATCAAAGTGTCCACTTGGTGCTCTTCTAGTAGAGCCCCATTCACATTGTTTTCAAACAACAAACTAGTTGTCATTCATCAAGATAGTTTCACCTGCTATATTTTTCATGTAATATCGTCACTCTGAGATCAAATCTAATGTTGTGAGACTCCTTAGTAGTTGCCCCATTACAGAACATTAACCCATTGCCTGTGGATGACCTCTTAAGAAGTCATGCCGAACACACAATTGTGGCAGATGACTCCTTAAGAAGTCATGAATGTTTCTCTGAGGGAAGAGCCAACTTGAGGAAGCTCTTTTTCAGCTCCTTGCAGTTATTTGATGCCATTGTTGAGGAATGGTTTGTTTCTTATTTCTGCATTTAAATTTTTATCAACAATTTTTTGAGGTGAAATGTTTACAGTAAATTCATCATCCGATATTTATAGTATATTTAATAATTCCTTTAAAATACATACATTTGTATCAAGGATTTTACATCTAGGTGGATTTTATTTTTAAATGGATTATTTTATAAATTTCAAAGTTTCTAAACAACGCCCGTAAAATGTATATTTTGTTGGAAATAAAGTACATTTCTTTATGATCAAGCTTGTTTGTACATTGGTTTTTGTTTGAAAGTCTTTGTTGATCAATATTAAGTAGAATCCTATCCACTTCTGGATTTAGTTTATTAACAAAGATTCTTTTTAATAACTTTGTCGACATTGGTTGTTTCTGTCGACAAAATCAGTTGAAGGTAGTGCTTTCTCAAAAGTGATCCTCATCTGTTTTTTCTATGTTTCATTAAGTTTATGTAGTTCATATATGATCTTATAACTTTATTATGATATTTAATTTATTTTAAGTTTATAAACAATATCCGTAAGCATTGTATACTGCCATGAATATTGCAATTTTTTGTACAATCTTCACAGAAATTCTATGAAAGTATGAGGCAGAACTTATTACTTGGACTTTGTTCAGTTCTGCAAGTTCTTTGTTATTTGAGAAATAAAAAAACGTTTTAGATAACTCCATTAACCATTTAGATAACTCCAACAAAAAATATTGTAATATTGAAAATGAGTTGGATACACATTATTATTAGCAGGGGCAGATGACCTCTTAAGAAGTAAAGAAAATAATTTTTAGATTTACAAAAATAATGATGTATTTGTGGTATGGGTATCAAATATACCAATAGTTAACCAATTTTTAAGGAAATATTCAATAAAAAGCTTCATTCGGCATGGGGTAGAACATGCAAAATTCTTGCTGCATGGAATGGGTTGACTATTCATTAATTGCTACCATTCTATTTACAGTTCCGCAAAAAGCAGCTTAAGTTTGCAAAATCTGCAATCCATGATTGGGGACTGTTTGCGATGGAGCCAATTGCAGCTGATGAGATGGTCATTGAGTATGTTGGCCAAGTTGTGAGGCCAGTAGTTGCTGATCTTCGTGAGCGCCATTACGAAGCAACTGGAATTGGATCGTCGTACCTGTTTCGCATCGATACAGATACTATCATCGATGCTACAAAATGTGGCAATTTGGCGAGGTTTATCAATCACAGCTGTAATGTAAGTAGTGCTTTCAATGCATTGTACCAACATTTAGTAGTACTAGGCATAAGGAAAACGCTAAATGATTCCATTCATTTTTGGGTTTTGATAAAAAAATTAAGAGCAATCAATGTGGGTTTTAAATATTCAGTTTTCTAGATTAGTTTGAAATCAAATCTCTTTAAATGTTTCATTTGATTGCATTTTTGGGATATAAATATCTGTTCAGAAACATCCAATTATCATATATTTTCTTATTTAATAAAATATTGATTCTTGTGATTCTGTACGCCTATCACATCTTTTCTTTGGGATTTAAAAGATTTTATTGAATTAATAGTGAAAATCTATTCCTAATGAGATATTCAGCTCACTGCTGATAAGCCTCTTGATCTGATAAACTGATTAAGTTCGGGATAAACTTTGCATAACTCCATCATTGCATGGAGAGAATCTATTATAATGTGTGATAATATAATCTATATACGAATAAAAACTGCAGATTTTGCATTGAAAGCCATCATCTGCTGACTCTCTGTACTTGAAATAAATCTGTAATGAATCAGTTATCGTAATTTGATAGATTTTCAAAAAGCTATAAGTTTGGCAATTAAAAGTGATACTGAGCCCAAAAATCAATTTATAAAATGTTTTACTCGTAGTCTTTACAGCATTTCGTTCATTTTCTCATCCTCTATTGATTATAGATTTCAGGTCCAAATTATTCAAACTTTGATAGTTAATATTTCATCAAAATTCATCACTTTCAAACAATGTCAATGCAATTAATGTCATCCTTAAGTCCAGTTTGTTAATTTCTTGGTATTATCATATGAATATGTCATTGCATGAATTTTATACATTTCATAGCTAAAAATACAAAAGTTGTTAACTAAATTGTAAATTTAAAATCATATGTGCGCATAATACGAAAACTATGTTAAGATTAGAAAAGTTCTGTTGTCTTCTATCTTTAGAAGGCTATTATATTATTTCTTGCTTGATCTTCACCTAAAATCATTGCATAGTTATTCTTGCTATTTCTATATAATGGGTTTTATTTTCACAGTTGATTATCTATCACTTTTATTTTTATTCCTGCCGCTATCTCTGTTAGTTGAAAATTGAGCATTTGTTCTAATGCTTTAATTTACTAAAGATAGTTTACATTCTCAGCGATCCTCTTATCAGTAATAGGGTCAATTAGTTGTGTTGGGCATTCAATTTTGTTTAATGTTCCAGTTCAGTGCTTTTGTTATTGCCCTGTTCATCTGATAGTTTTCAAGTAGTGATGCACAAATGCATATCTCCCAGCACAAGAAGGAGCTATAATTATACTCGAAATACACAGTACTTACTATGCTTTATACTCAAAATCCAAATTTTATGTTTTTTGAAAACTTGAAAAAAATTTGAAAAACAAATATTACAATTTATGAAAGCTAGTAAATAAACAGGAAATAAGGTGCGCCTTATTTCCTGTTTCTGAATATGCTTGACCCTTTGCAAAACCAGTCGCAATAAATAACTTGCAGAAGTTTACAAAGATTTTCTTACTCTCTTCAACAAAAACTTTGATAAATTGATGATTAAAATTTTAAAGGTGCTGCCTCGATGTTTAAAGTTGACTGTCGTATGAGATTAGGAGTATCAGCTTATTATGAATTTGTGAGAAATTAAATATTATTGTTTTTGATTCCAGAAAATTTTATTTAATATTCTATTTTACTTAAAAAAATATTTTCTTCTTAGCCAAAAAATATCCTTTTGTTCATGTGTAATAATTCAGCATCTCAATTTCATACCTGATTTTAATTGTATTTAAGACGATATTTATTTCATGGTGAAGGGTTAGTGATCAGTATTCTTTCCCGACCATTAACACTGAGTTTGAAAGAATCAAATTGGTTTGGTTTATTTTACTTAATTTCTACATATGTATTGCTTCTAGTTTCCTCTTAAGTAATGTCTAATATTTTAAAAATGCAATAGGAAATTGTGTTATGTTTTTGCATACTCAACCTATTATCCCAATCATAACCTCAATCATTAACCTAACTTCTATTTCCGTTTTAACATTTGAATAATCAGTAGCTATTGAGAAAGAAGAAGTTTTTTCCCGGTGAATATGATGTAGAAAGTGCTCTTGGGTTTCCAGCCGGGTTGCCTCCTGCCAAAGGGTCGACGTTTCGGGTGCGTACTCTGCACCCATCTTCAGGAACTGATGTCAGATGAAGGAAGTCTTTATATAGCGGCCAGAGGGGTTCCTTTCACTTTTTCTTTTGGCGATGCGGGAGCAACGGTCTCCGTTGTGGGTCCGGTGGTGGGGGTGGCCAATCCGAGTTGGGGGTGGGGGGACCACCAGACCCACAAAGAAGACCGTTGCTCCCGCATCGCCAAAAGAAAAAGTGAAAGGAACCCCTCTGGCCGCTATATAAAGACTTCCTTCATCTGACATCAGTTCCTGAAAATGGGTGCAGAGTACGCACCCGAAACGTCGACCCTTTGGCAGGAGGCAACCCGGCTGGAAACCCAAGAGCACTTTCTACAGTAGCTATTGAGTTATCATTTTGATTGCTTTTAATAGTAGTTCCAATAGAAAAACAAGGCAGACAAGAGAATTTTATAACTCACTTTCCCTTTGGATCCAGATGCAATAATTACAGTTACCTACGTAACTAAAAACAAAAATGCAAAATGTGTGATGGATTTTGATATTAAAATTAAGTGCATTTGAAAGTGACTGTCTTGGGTATAACTTTGTAGAATTCCTTCATTTTAACATGAATCAAAAAACAGTTGTAAATACCTGATTATGTTGCTAAGCAATGAAACCAGTCGGTGATTAAATGTTATTTTAATGTGGGATTTTTATTAATATTGAATACAATTTTTTACCAATAATAAAATTTTCCTATGATAATATAGATTAACGTCATTTCTGTGGGATAAAGTAAGAGCTGCAGGTATCCTATTGCATTCAAGTATTAAATTGAATTATTTAAAGTTAGGCCTTGTATTATGTAAACCCTTGAGTAAACTCTTAAATATTGATGGCCTTAGATTTTGATCCATAACCTTCTCGAGGATTTTCTTTTAATTTTCTTAGGACTCTCTGACTTGTAAACAGGTCCACGAAGATATGGGAAATCCAACCAAAATCTCATTGCAGATTTAAAATCATCTCACTTATAATTTGATTTTTTCTAAATATATCTCTAATGAGTACAGTAACCCATAAGTATATCATCTGTGAGTTACAAGTCTTTTCGTGTCTTAATTCATCTTAGTCAACGATTGAAGAGAGATAGTTAATCGAAATATGGACTTGAATCTTTCGCCATCTGTGTGAACTCTAACTAATTGAGGTATAATAGTTGAACAATCTCTCCTTTGCTGTTGGGCTTTTTGATGAAAAATTATGAAACTAAGAATCCGAAAAATGTGGTTCGTGCTGCTTTACCAAAAGTTTTAATAACTGAAGAGTTTCAAAGGCTTTGGACTCTTTCTGTAGGAAAATGCAATGCCGAATGCTATGCCGAATGTTTCATTTTATCAAATTATTGAATAACCTTTTCTTTGCAAAAAATATAATTTTACCTATTACCATGAGCATAATTTTGGTGCATTACATAAATAATCTTTTTGGTGTAGGTTTACCAATGGTTTGAAATATTTATTACCCAAAACAGAAAATCACAGGCTTCTATACTTAATACTGACAGTTCTTCATAAAAGTAAGGAAGTGTCTCATGATTCACATTTTCCCAGAACTTCTTAACATACATGCAGATTAATATCAAATGAGGAAAACTACACTTCTTTAACCTACTTCTTCTTCTTACACTTCGTTACCTACTTGAAATTAATCTTAGTAAGTACTCTGTAGCTATTCTTTGAAAGGAAGCAGTAGTGTCATGTTTACAATTAAAATTTATGAAATGAACATTCAGGATCTTCAGTAAGATTCATTGTTATATAAAGAGATCATACTCACAAATATCTAAGTAGGAGCATGCATCACCTAAGTCTGAGTCAAAGTAGTGAAACAACTAGAAAATAGTGCTAGTTATTGGTTGGTGTAATGAAAAGTTAAGAGAGGAAAGTGATACAGGTTCTCACATGCTCAAAAAGTTCATTCTAGCAGCATAAATTCATTGTGCATCATATAAATAGTACTTGCCTGTCTTGTACCAAAGTTTTACCATTTCCTATCTTCCTTCCAAACATTTTTAGTTTGGTTTGCAATCTTCTTTCCAAAAACAGAAATTGGTTGCAAATCATTGAATTATGACTATACCTCGCTAAACACAAATATTGACTAGTTGCTGTCAGAGCATCAGGTTCATCCCTCTCATTTAGATAATTTATTTATGTTTTCATTTTATGAATGAATTTTAAAAGGTTTTGTTTGTTTCTTTCCATATCAAAAAATTTCATCACTTGTATTTATCAATAAAGGTAAGGAATGTTTCTATGATTCTTGTAGGAAAATTTACGATGAAAGGTAATTCAGAGGAAATCAGAGGATATTATCAAAACTATCCTGATTTTATTACAGAAAAAGAACAATGATACAGAATGTTGGGAATATCGCACAATTAGCCTAATATCTCTTGCAATCTCATCTCAAGCAGTTCTAACGGTTCTGAACTGACAGATTGATGGAAAATTAAAGGGCAAATCGGAGAAGACCAGTCTGATTTTCAGAGAGGGAAAGGGATGCAATTAGGGTCATGAGAGTACTTGATGAATGAAGCTTGGAATTTAAAAGGGATATACGTGTATGTTTTGTTGATTTTGAAAAGGCTTTCACTGGATTCCAGTGGCAAAAACTGATATGGATATTAAAGAAAATTGGGTTGGACTTGGATGGATACGATTGGATAAGATTGGTGCTGAATTTTACTTAAATCAAACAACACAAGTAAGGGTAGCTGAATTGGGAAGAGCATAACGGGGGTCTTTTATCACCAACAATTTTGAATATATATGCACAGGAAATAGTGAAAGAAGCTTGAAAAGCAATAGATAAGGGAGCTAAGGTTGGTGAGGAAATAGTGAAGTCTGTAAGTTATGCAGATAATAAAGTTGTTGTGCTTGATTCCAAAAAGGGTTTATAAATTTTAGTTGATGCTCTAAAGCAGGGAATCCCAACCTTTTAGGGGCCGTACACAAATTACGTAATATAAATTTGGGGGAAGATTGGTCCGGCCTGGCGTTACGTTGGGGGGTCGAAATTTGGAGAATTTTGAGTTGCGTAATTTGTGTACAACCCCTTACCACTTGAAAATTTTAGAAATTTTGGCATATCAACAGTCTTACATTTTTTTAGAAACATTATTTACTGTCATAAAAGTTCCCAGTGGCTTGTTTTATTTTAATAAAATTACTGAGAAAGCATCATATTTAATTATTAATGCACTTGTATTTAGTTTATTTTCAACCCTTTATCAAGATGTTCCATATGTACCACCAGTGGTATGCATACCACCGGTTGAGAACCCCTGCTCTAAATGATAAAGCGAGGGAGTTTGGTATGCAGAAGCGAGGCGATCATGAAGCCAGGCGATCATGAAGCGAGGCAATCATGAAGCGAGGCAATCATGAAGTGAGGCAATCATGAAGCGAGGCAATCATGAAGTGAGGCAATCATGAAGCGAGGCAGTCATGAAGCGAGGAGAATTGATGACTAAATGTCTCCATAAAGGAATTAGGAATAGATCGGTTGTTGTGAGGTGTTTTACTGCATGACTTGAAAACAGGGACCTTGAGAAAGGAATAAGTCATAAGTAATTTGGATTGTGATGGAAAAGAGCTTAATTTGACTCAATTAGCTTCATTTTCTAGTCCAATAAGAGGTATCTTAGCCACCTTCAGAAGCATATAAATGGCATATTGAGGCATAATCATCAGTTTTCTTTGCAAGTGACATCTTTTTACGCAATAACATGGTCGTTTTAACAAAATTTGTAAAAAAAATTTGACAATTTTGATGTTTTTGTCCTAATTTTGAAACTTCAAGACAAAAATTCTCACTAGATGTTATTTTGATTTTGAAAAAAAAGATATCTGTAATGTCCATGTGAGTGGGCCACTTTTGCCAGGTATTACATTTCGATAAGAAAAAATCTGATGTGGCCAGCACATGACTTTCTCCATATATATAAGATGTAAATATCTATCTACCGCAATAATTTCGAACTCTATATTCCATCTAAACTTGGAATTTGAGTTATTAATATTATATATTATCTTTGATGCCAAAAACATGATAAATAATTTTTACGGGACATGATCGATGAAAAACGATGAAATTGGCCCTTCGCCCATAGAGCCCAGAGCGCCCACAAAGTACATAATCAGCAACTTCCGGTTTATCAGTATTTCATGAATAACTCCTACACAATCAGTGATACAAAAATATATTTCAACCAAAAGTTATAGTACATTACATTTTCTAAAACTTTTACAAATAATAGTATATACCTAAATACCATATTTATGGAGATATTTTGAAAACCGGAAATGAGCTTTGAAGAATGAAGCTCAACTTCCGGTAAACCGATTCACTCCAAAAACTAATCAACTCTAACGACACAAACCAAAATACTATATATGAGATTTGGTGTTGATCCGACAAATAGTTTTCATGTTAGAGCGCCCACAAAGTACATAATCATCTTCTTCCGGTTTATCAGTATTTCACGAATAACTCCTAATCAACCGGTTATACAAAAATATGTTAAATACAAAAGTTATAGTAAATTATATTATCTAAAACTTTTATAAGGAATACAATATACCAATATATCATATTTATGGATATATTTTGAAAACCAGAAATTAGCTTTACACAACGTACATAATCAGCAACTTCCGGTTTATCAGTATTTCATGGATAACTCCTAAACAATCAGTGATGCAAAAATATGTTTCATACAAAAGTTATAGTAAAATAAATTTTCTACAACATTTATAAATAATAGTATATACCTAAATATAATATTAATGGAGATATTTTGAAAACCGGAAATGAGCTTTGAAGAATGAAGCTCGACTTCCGGTCAGCCGATTTACTCCAAAAACTAATCAACTCTAACGACTGTAATAAAAGTACTATATATGAAATTTGGTGTTGATCCGACAAATAGTTTTCATGTTAGAGCGCCCACAAAGTACATAATCATCTTCTTCCGGTTTATCAGTATTTCACGAATAACTCCTAATGAACCGGTGATACAAAAATATGTTAAATACAAAAGTTATAGTAAATTATATTATCTAAAACTTTTATGAGTAATACAATAGACGTATATATCATATTTATGGAGATATTTTGAAAACCGGAAATGAGCTTTAATGAATAAAGCTCGACTTCCGGTTAACGGATTTACTCCAAAAACTAATCAACTCTGACAGCACACACAACAGTACTATATATGAAGTTTGGTATTGATACGACTTTTAGTTTTCGAGTTAGAACGCCCATTATCACACACACACATACACACACACACACTCACACACACACACACACACACACACACACACACACACACACACACACACACACACATACACACAGACATCATTCAGAAAATGGTCAAAACGTGTTAGGGGGACCCCAAAACGTGTATTTCCGTTGAAATCTCGAAGTCGAATTTTTTCATGAAAACAATACTTTCTCTATACTTCGTATATGGAGAAAGTAAAAAGTGGCAAAACACTACACCCTGGAACATGAAAATAATGCCAAGGGGTCCACAGAGAAAAAAGTTATGGAAACTATGATTTAGACCAGTGATTAGGTGTTTTATTCCCACTTTATCATCTTCTCATATCTATTCAATTTAACTTGGCTTTAGGCAGTTATTAAACGTTTAAACATTTTTGCTTTTATTTTGCTTTTAATTTCTTTGGATTTGGTCTTACAGAAAATAATTTTTATAGATGCTGGTGGGGGAATAAGGGGGGAGTAGCACGAAAAAGAAACCAATGCCTCTTGACAGAATAGCGGCTTTTGAAGTATCCTGCACCACCACTCCTACGTGGTAATTGAGTACTAATTTTCATGTGGTGTAGAGGCAAATGCTGCCGAGATTTAGTGTAGTTCAGACTGGGTGTCACACGGTAGGCAGGCATAGGTAAAATGTATTTAGAGGAACTTTGTAGATTTTGACCTGATTCATGATGAGTTTAGGAACTTTTGGGTGGCATCACACTTTTTAGAAGCTAATTGGAAAAGAAAAAAGGATTGCCATGTCAGTCTGTATGTAGGTTCCTGGCATCTATGACCCGATGAATGGAATATTTTTCATTTGTCTTTTGTTGCAGGATAGAGAAAAATCTGCCTTTTGTCACAGTCTTGATTATCGCTGTTATGAAATGAAAGCTACTTGGGTACGAGTGAATCATTGCACTGATCAAGTTCTCTCCTTATGGAAAAGTATTACTCGTTGAGTCTTTGTGCTACACTTATGTGGACATGCTCCACATATTTATGCTTATAGCATTCTAACTCAATGAGGGAAGCAAACTACCTCAGTCCTCATCCTGTCTAGTATGCCTCATTCCCATTTACTAACTTCTGTTGGAGGGGGTGAGGTAGCAACCAGCCTTTGAGCTGAATACTATACAGGTAGCCTGTATAGAAGTCCATTTAGGTACAAATGCAGAATTACCTTTCCTGGCGTAGTACAATAATGTCTGTTCTACATTCCAGCCAAATTGCTACGCCAAGATCATCACCATCGAAAGTCAGAAGAAGATCGTGATTTACTCGAAGCAGCAGATCAATGTGAATGAAGAAATCACATACGATTACAAATTCCCGCTTGAAGATGAGAAAATACCTTGTCTGTGTGGAGCCCCACAATGCAGGGGAACACTGAACTAAACTGTTGTTTCTGTGGCGAGCATTCGTGATTTTGCTCCTTTCGTTGTCACTTGCAAGTGTTTCATCCACTTTCCTTTGGATAACTTCTAAGAGTCATGTAGTGGAATGAAATTATGATGTGAGTGTACATTTGCAGATTTTAGAAATCTGTTTATAAGCCCAAAGTAATTTTGGGTATTATTTTATGTGTGGAATGAATGTGTGTATGTTTTGAAATTTATAAAGAGTGTTTTGTGTCTTTAGTGAGAGCCAGGGACAATTGGATTGAGTGACACTGGTATGAGAACCTGGTGGATGTTTCTTCCTATTTTGTAATTGTATCCTCTGTGTACAGTAAAAGAAGGGAAGAGGACTGCTGACTTCTTTGTTCACCCTCACTTCAAGGACAAAGCTTCATACAAAGTCTCAGTTAATCACAGGTCTTAATTTTACTGTAAATCTTACAAAAATGTCCATCAAATTGTCTAAATGAAGGAAGTTGCTGTTAAAAGTTTGATTTTTAAAGAAATTATTGTTTTATTAAGATTTATTTAAGTGCCATAAATATATTAATAAAGTGAAGTGCTGGAATGAGGAATTAAAGACTGTTGGAGACTGCAACCTGATAATGTGATTGGGTCTTCGATTCATCGAGAGAAGGTTTTCTTATTTGAGATGTTGCAGTATTCCTAATGAAATCAGATCTTAATGTGCAATGGCTGAAGCAGCTGCCAATACTCAGCAATTTAACTACTTTAAAAGCTTTAGTCAACATTCCTTTTGTCCTTGTTATAAATAATTTAGTTTTCTTGATTTTAACTATTGAAGTACTTTCTTTCTTAGAATATATTTTTTTGTTATTTTACTAAAATTGTTCATTATAATGCTTTCTATCAGTAACATAAGTGGAAATATGGTAAAATATCATACATCATCATTTGACAGAGAAAGAAACTTAGTCTAAATGTAATTACTTGGTAACCAAGCTACTTTATAATACTATAACATGAATTGATGAGGTTTTCTTGAATCAAACCTTCTTTTAATTTCTCTTACTTTGATAATCGACATTCTAAACATCTTAAGTTAGAGAAAGCCTCCTGTTCAGGGATAAAGTTGGTCTTATTTATAAAGTTTTGATCCACCCAAGGACCACTTTAGGCTGAGTGAAGATCCTGGAGCCCCTATCAATGAGGATATCAGATTTTTAGGTAAGCAGTAAGTACATGTTTTATTCAAGTTTGGTTAACTAACTTGGTTACCTAGCAGTGCTAAATCAATATGTTTGGAGCTTCAACTATAAATTTGTCCAAAATTTTGCTGTACGTTAATTCCATAAAGCACATCATGAGCTAGTTATTAAAAGGACAACCAATAATGGACAGCAATATGTCAAGCCACTCACATTGGTCCATGGCAGCTTTTCAACCCATTTGTTTTTTATGGCTCTCCTTGTGTATAACTCCTTTTTACTTAAGGTCACTGAATATTTTCAATTTGCGGCGCTTACAGTGTATGCAGTGTCTAGGGATGCAATTGGTCTTTCGTGCTTGCATTCAGGACAAGGTTTGCTGTGGAAAACGATGGATGATCTCTAAGTGCCTCCAGCATCTTTATTTTTCCTGTACTTATTTTCATTCCATTTGTCCCTATTCCAGACTATTCCAGTTCTTTAGTATCGTTCTTACTAGGACATCTAGAAAGCATTTCTGTCATTGCCTACTCTATTTTTATGGTCTCTATCAATCTCATCCATTGACAATATGAACCAGAATGGGGAGAACGCTACTCAGCCTCAATCCTGATTCAGCAGAAAATCAGTTTTAATTATTGTGCGGCATTCCTTTCTTGCTTTATCTGACTACTGGGAAGTAAGAGGAGGAACACCGACAAAGATGGCTTTTGGAGATTTTAAACCTCTAAAGTCTAGTACACACTAGTAGACATGTCTATGGACCAATCCCCGTCTACGGTCCTGCTGCAAAACCAAAAATCGCAGGTCTCCTGATCGGAATGGGTTATAGGAGACAGCATGCAACGTTAGACATGTTGTGCAACTATTTGAAAGTGTGGATGTCACTCTTGCCTAGAGGTGAGCCACGTCACAGTCTGTCTTCAGCTATAGAGTGGTGTGGTTCGGTTGTACAGTTCTGAATTTTCTGTATATTATATTCCGTTAATTTCGAAACTGTGTCGTGGTGTAATGAGAAATTTTAAAAACTAATATGCGGATGTTATGAGTCCCGACTACAAAAACCGGGTAAAAAGTGAGTGCCAGTCGAAGAGAAGCTGGGATGGCTCAACCTTAATTTATTTAATAATGCATTACCGAACCCAGGTCCTTCTACGAGCACGTCCACCAACGTTTAGGTTTTCGTATTCTTTCACTTGTAATTAGCACTAAGCAGGAACTCATTCAACACAAAACTATGTCCTGCATGGTGGGCTGCAAAGATGACGCTGAGAAATTCACATCGTAGTGTGGACGCTAGAAGAGACAAAGAACAGTGTCTCTAGATGGTCTACAGACAGTGTCTAGTGATAAATCGCACAACGTAGTCTACTAGGCTTAATTCTTTAACAGCCGAGTTCCAATATTTCTTTCTTTACTCTCACTCTATAATCACGATTATGTTTTTTCATCAATTGCAGTGGATTTGCCTCTTCTCATTTTTCTTCATCAATTTCCACCCCTGTTGTACCAATTTCTACCCCTAATTGTAGCTTCTTCCTCTTCTCCATTATCTACAAAATCTTAGGGTTTTTGAAGTTCACTATCTTTGCCTGAATACCTTCGGCTATCATTATTTCTCCAATCTTTCCCTTCATCAATCTGTTCATTTCTTTTGTTACCAATATTTTCTGAATTACTTTCTTATTCATTTCACTTTTTCTGTTTTTTAAGCTCTTGTCTACATGTCTCCTTTAATACATTTTAAAGCTCCTGTTTCTTACTGTCCTAAGGCCTCTTACCCTCCTCCCATGCGTCTTTGTCTTATTGCCCCTCCAGTAGGATTTCTTTTAATATCTCCTTACCTGATTTCCTCACTATAGTCCCTACCTTCTATTGGGCTCCTGGATAGCCAAGTGGGCTGCACATTTAGATTTGGTGATTGCGGTCCTGGGTTTGAATCCTGATTGAAGCTCATGTGCAAAATGACCCAACTTTTAACAATGCTTCTACAATATCTTCCATCCCACTTCTACATCTCCCATTCCTTATATCTTTTATTTTGAATTTTCCATGAACTTCCCTTCTGATTCCCAGTGCATGTACCTTTAGGGTGGTCCTTATTTTCGAAAGTTTGAAATTGTTTCGGGACGCCCCCTAAAGTTGTTCCATTTGGTTAGAAAATAAATCGTGTAAAATATTTTAATCGGATAACGGAAAGACGTGCCGCATCGCACTTTAAGTTTATAATTTTCAACATTTTAGGCCTTTTTTCGATCATCACAGGAGATTAGGGAGTCTTCCCATATTTTAACTGCTTTGATTTTTTTATCAATGTATTGTTATACATTAAATGTGAGTTTCGTAAAATATTAATTAGATCTGCGCAGTAGTTTTTGAGATTCATCCCAAATAGAGAGCGAGTGACGTACAAGTGGCGCCGTGCACTAAGCGCCTCCGCTTGAAACCAAGAATCTCGCCGCCTTGTATTGTCTAATTTTTATAGCTCTAATCAATTTTTTGCAGAATTTTTCTGCATAGCGTAGGTTAAAGACCTAATTATGCGTTATATACTTTAAAATTTTGAAGTTAACTATAAATAAAAGGATGAAAATTGTTTTATTCCGGTAAAGATATTGAAAGCTAATTTTTGGTCTTCTTTGGTTTGATAAATAAATTGAGGCCGTTTGATGATAAATAAAATGCAATATATATTTTTGTTAATATATAATCTTAAAACTCTTGGGCCAAAGTTGTTCTGTTGCGGTCTGGGAATTTCCATCTGTATTCACGTACGACTTTTAGCACAAATTGTTTTTGTTTCATTTTTCGTTAGTTGTTCGTTGAACTCCTCCATCAACTTAACCCCTCTTTCTGCACAGTCGTTCACGACTTTCAATTCTTTCACTATCTCAAGTCCTTGTTTGTATCTTTCGTCATCTAGCCACAGTTGTGGATCCTTGGACAAAAATTATATGGAAATATTAAATCTTTTAAAAAATGACTTAGATTCGCAACAAATGAAATTTTCAAGTCCTTTTTCTAGGAATTGGTGTATGTCGTTTGGGTTTACTGAAGGTGTTTTTGTTGAATAATTTGAAAAATCGCTGAAGCTTGTTTCCAGAGCTTTCACCATTAGAATTTTTGTATTCACCGATATCTTCTCATCGAAGAATGCTAAGACCGCATTTTCTGGCACAAGGTACCACAAATGATGGCAGAATTTGTTCATTGTGGCCACAGAAACAACATTGCTTTTTCTACTGCATTCATATAACTTTTGTAAAAATATCATATCTCTTCTAGGAGCCTCCCTGGCATTTGGCGCGGTAATCTGGCCCTCCACGTACAGGCTCACTACAAATATGCAGACATCGCGTATTACACGTACTTCTTCAGTAGATAAGGCAAACTCGTGACGAAAAAGAAATATTTTTTAGGAATACAGTGCTTTTGACATCCACCTAGCATGGTGCAACGCACTGGGGATGCGAAATGATATCCCTCGTTGAGATACTCCTCCCATTAAATAACGGTTAGCTCAAGGAGCTCTCGATAGTCTTCTCTGGGATGACTATCTCGTAGATGCTGAAGCGCTAAATCTACAATTTTTCCCGCTTTGTTCTTAAGCACGCTCCGAGAACGGCAGTCTTGCATCCCATGTTTGAGGTTCTCATTGTTTAATTGAGACCATGAGCTCTGAAACCTTTTGAAGATAGGGAAGTTTGGACCTAAGGACTTTCCAAATTTTTCGTCGAATTCGTCGTAAAATTATCTCATAAATATGGTGGCGGCATGGTAAAAATAAAATGTCTTTTTCAAATCTTTACTCTAATAAGAGACGATTTCAGAGAAAGATATCCCTTGTTGTATGTCATTCCCGTAGCCAAATTAGGTCTTAAAAGCTTACACTGTCGAAAAGTAAATCTGTAATCAACGAAATTTCGCTATACTTACTGCTTTGCTATTTCCTTGTAACAGTTTTGATGAAAATCCAGGCGATATTGATGATCGCTTAGCAAACATGTGATACGAAAAACAGGGCATTGGTTCCCATGGTTCACAAGCATTTGTTCGAAACTTGGAAGATTTATCTTATGCTTTACTAGATGAACATAGAGTGATACTCCCTTGAACAACATAAATGATTAATTTCTTATCTAGTAGTGTAATACAAGACAAAATTAACGGCAGCAAAAGTCATAGACTCGATGAGATGCCGAGGGAACGGTGCCACTTTTCTTCCTTTTATACATAGCTAACTTCAAAATTTTAAAGTACATAACGCCTAATTTGGTCTTCAAACTACGCTATGCAGAAATACTCTGCAAAAAATTGATTAGAGCTATAAAAATTAGACAGAATACAAGGCGGCGAGATTCTTGGTTTCAAGCGGAGGCGCTTAGTGCACGGCGCCACTTGTACGTCACTCGCTCTCTATTTGGGATGAATCTCAAAAACTACTGCGCAGATCTAATTAATATTTTACGAAAATCACAGTTAATGTTTAACAATACATTGATAAAAAAATCAAAGCAGTTGAAATATGGGAAGACTCCCTAATCCCCTGTGATGATCGAAAAAAGGTCAAAAATGTTGAAAATTATAAACTTTAAGTGCGATGCGGCACGTCTTTCCGTAATCCGATTTAAATAATATTTTACACGATTTATTTTCTAACCAAATGGAACAACTTTAGGGGGCGTCCCGAAAGAATTTCTCAAAAAAATTTTTTCCCATATGAGTAAGGACCACCCTAATGTACCTTGCATTTCCTTTCTGGAACCTCCCATTTAATGCTCAACCTCTCATTTTGAGTCTGACAGCTCTATTCTATGACCTTTGCCACATGCCTCCTCAGGCATTGCTGTCACATTTATCAGTTTTCTATCATATACATGTTCTAGAATGAGGGAAATGTACTATCTTGCTTGAACATAGAAAGAAGAAACAGGAGTGAAAATATCAATATGACAGGGAATCAAACTTGGTCTCACACATCCTTGTATTAGGTTATAATTACAGTTTTTGTATGTCCATCCCCCATCCATATCTTGTTAATTTTCTTCTTGGTTTATGCATTAACTAGATATTCCCATAGAGAGATAGTTTCTTCTGCAGATATCAATCAGGTTCTCTCCTTCCTTATTCCCGTATCCATAGTCTCCCTTTTCCCTGCTGAGCATTCAGGTTTTCTATGATCATTACTGCTGTCAGTCTTTCTTTCCAGAGTGCCTAAGAAGCATCCTAGTTTATCCTTTCTGCATCTTATTTGTGGTGAACATACTAGCAGAACTTATATCCCAACATTGGCTTCAATATTTTGATAATTTATTCTAATTACACAAACTCTTTCACTGATACTTGCATCTCTTCTATCTCCACTTCATAGCAGTCAATATCCAAGTCTCAGGATCTGCTCCACCCTTTGTCTCTCTTAGTTCAAGGATTTTCTTCTCCTTCGCATAATCTATTAGCTCCTCTGCATTTTTCAAAAATAAACTATGCAGTAAATGTGTCAAGCATGTTGTTATCAAGGAAATAGCACTAAAAAGATTTGATTTGTTTAGTGACGAATGAAAGTTAAGAAACAAGGGAAAAAATTATCCAGATGAAACACTTTTTGTAAATAAAATTTTACAAATGAATTGTGCTGAAGTCACTGTTCAAATTAAGAATACAGAGTTTGAAAATTTCTCCAATATATGCTCTTATAAATGAATCTTTTACTGTGAACCTCTCAGATATTATGGTCAGAACTATACTTATTCAAAATCAATTCTTCCAAAATATTCTTAAGAAAACGGAACTTCACCATCCAAAATGAAGTGCTATTACAATTTTAACCAGGTCTGTTTTAAAAATTATTATTCTCTGGAGAGCTCAGATTGTTGGCAAAAGATGTGGGATCCACTACCCTTCTGTGTTCTTCTGGTTTTGAGCATTCTGTTTCTTTCGCAACTTGTGATTTAATTGAAGGCAGTTTGCCTGTTGTACTGAGGTATAAATTATGCATCTTTCTGTAGTTACCTTAGGTCATTGTAAAACAAATGAATGAATGAATTTTTATTTTTCTGAGTTCTTTAAATGTGTCTATGGTTCAGTTTAACCTGTTTGAGCGGATTCAAGATATACTAATTATGAGCAATAAAAGATAACAAATCTGCTATATATATTGTTTTTATCTTATGTCTCAAGAGGAATGACAATTAGGCTAAGCTTAGAGGACCATAGTTTATCAAAATAAACTTGTTTTACGTCAATCAGTCAGAGCCTAAAAAATAAAAATTTGGGTTAGGCCACTTAACTGGTCATTTTTCACCTCAGAATGTAAAGTTGTGTTGTTCTTATTACGTTTTGCCCATTACTTTGGTGCCTTTAAACATAGGAAAAGAAAATTACTTTTGAGCTTTTGTCTGTTATCTTGCTGAAGCACTCAGAGCTTCAACAGGACTCTAGTTCTTTTCTAAGGAAAACAAATGGAACTTTGTAAGGACATTTTTTCACATCAAGCCAGATTCACCCTTTTCCTAATTAAGTGAATAAGTGCAAGGAGACAAGCTCTATTACTCGGACCTAGGAAATGGCATTTTTTTAAGCTTTCATGTTCAGTAAGATCAATTATATTCCGCATATTTAATATTCTATGTAAACAATCATTTGGATATCAGACCCTTTCCATTTTATAAATACCATCAGATGTAAATATTCTTACAATACCATCATTTCTAAGAACAAAAATGTAAAAATATGAATCTAATTATTCCCTCTTCTTGTAGTAAATAGTAAGTTTTAAATCAGGACCTGTTAGTGATATGAGGTAACAACTCATTATCTAAAATATCTAAATAAATTTGACTGGTGTATTCAATATAATTAATAAAAAAGTCATTTAGTGTCATTCAATATCACTGTCAACTTTGACAATTAACTTCTTTTTAATGAGCACATACCATTGCCTTGTGCCATGGGGCACCAAAAAAATTTCATAATTCATTTTCCTATTTATTACTTCAAATTGGGTGCGTGGAAAGTGGAGATTCTGGGCTCACTGCTGGCTATGAATGATAATGAATTTACTATTTCTAAATACATGCACTATATATAAAAAGCTATCCTTATCTGTTTATGCCCAACTGTAAGAAATTATTTAGAAGAGGTTGCTATAAGTTACCTTTATTAGTCACAAATGTAAAAATCTTCTCCAGATTTCATTCATGATTCACTAATGTGAGGTAGAATAAATAATCGGATATCTCAGTCTCAGGTTCACATAACTTACATATTCACCACTTTCACCTCTGAATCAATTACAATAAAAAAGTTTCTCGTAGATATTTTGAAAGCAGATGAATCCAAGAGTTGAATGAATTAAACAGTCACAGATCGGCCATCGAGCATTCTCTGCATTTCAAGCTGGCTCTGGGCAATATCGGCCAACGCAGCTTGGATTTGAGAAAGGAGTGCTTCGCCTCGGTGCACTATTTCCTCTAAACGCTCCCCAGCATCTTGGTTTTCTTGCTCAAGGCGACGAAGGCTTGTTATCTAAATTAATAAATATTAGAATGTACTGTTGTTATAACAATTACAAGAAATTGCGATCAACACAAACCTGTCCTTCCTGGGAGGCTTCTTCACTTGGCAAGGATTCTATCAGTACATCGATATCTTTCGCACATCTCGCAATCAAAGTAGCAAATAAATGCGCATAATCTGCAACACAATAATAACTGTTTAGATAAGAAGAAGTAGGCTCAAATTTCAAGATAAAAACGAATACTCATGTACCATCTTGTTGTTGCTGTGAAGGTGTTTGCGACCCACTTCTATCAAATCCTGGGAATCTACTTGGCGTCGAGTATTGCTGTAAAATTCCTATACTGTTGCAGAAATTTTCCGCTTGCTAAAATTTTCAAACAGACATTTTCCGATTATTAACATTCTTATTATGGTGGTCTGGCTCATGTAAAATTTTAATACAATACTAATGTATAGATATGATTGAGCTACATGAACGTGGAACCAAAAATGTAAGAGAGATCAGTTTTCGACTCGTCTGCTTAGATGCTATGAAAGTACTAGAACTTTAAGAGTTGTCACTCAAGTCATATCCGACGTCATTCCCAGCACCGACGTCTCATCGCCCGAGTTGGAGTCAGTAGAGGACGAGGATTTAGTTGCACGCCGGTGATAAAAATGACAGGAATTGACAGAGGTGATAGCTACAACTCAGGATTTCATGCAAGAAATATTGGATAGACATGGATATATATATTTTTTGCAATGACTGCATACCACTTATTTATTAATCAGAGGATTAATATCATTTTATGACCACCGTAACTTAAAAACAATTATTTCTCTTGAAATTAGACTCGAAAATTTCAATACTCTACACTGATACGTTCAAAATATTACCTGATTGACGGTATCCTGAAGTTGCGTCAAACGATCCGCCATGATTTGTTTTCCATAACAGTCGAATCTCAGTTATCGAAGGTTCTCTCACTATCGATAGTCGTTTTGCAATTATAATTCAATGTATCAACTGGCGCTATGCCTGTGAAAATTGTTACCTTTCAATTATAAGCTTAAAAGAATGACTATTTTTATCTCAGAATATCTCAAAAATTTTCAATAAGTCAACAAAATATTTATCTAATTTAAGTTCATCTAGCTAAATTTGCTCATCATAGCAGTACTAGCTGGCTGATGAGCCTGTTTTCCGTTTTTCGCATTGTGTGAACCCCGTATTTCAAGTCAGTCAGTTTTATTCATTCAGCGGTTAACACGTTTCGTGTCTCCCGAAGACTTAAAGGTGAGCTTTTTCTGTTTTCCCCCATAAATATTATAAATGGTTTTCCATTTCTAGATCGAGTCAAAAGTATAGGTATTGATTCTATCGATAATCTTTTTCGAATTTGTTATTGAAAACTGAAGGCCTTGTTCCTTTTGCCATGACCACGTGTTCCTTCAAAAATATTGTTATCAATGGTTTTAAACTGTTGAAATACTGTAAGGTGGAAGTGTGGAAATAATATTATTGATATAATTTGTTTTGATTCTTAATCATTAATTCAAATCTGTAAGACCGTTAAGCGTAGAAATTTTATTCGAATCGAAACATTTCTGTTCGACAACACACGCTTAATCCGCCCATTGGTGGTTCTCAAAGGCAAAGTACTATCTTAAATTATTGTAAGGGAAATTAATCACGTAGAGTAAAATACGTGGTCATTGTTAATGAACCAATTCTATGCTTAGAAAATGATGAAAAAGCACTTTCTTGAAGGGAGCCCTTTTCAAACTCCCGTACAATGAATTAGATGTAAGAAAAATGCTTTCTGATCATGTTGATTATTTATAGTGAGATTAGGCGCGATGTGGATAGTACTGAACTCACAACTTGACTTTTCAGAATGCGTTACGTGGCCGCCTATATTTTAGCCGTCCTCGGCGGGAAGGAAAGTCCATCAGCTGCAGACATCGAGAAAATCTTGAGTTCTGTTGGTATCGAATCCGATGGTGAAAAACTCAAGAAAGTTATTTCTGAATTGAAAGGAAAGGATGTGGAAGAATTGATCGCCCAAGGTACGTACAGAAACTAGAGCATTGTATCACAGGTGCATATTTGCTAAGTTGAGGAGCCTAATCTCCTGTTCACCTTCAGGTCGTGAGAAGCTATCATCTATGCCTGCTGGAGGAGGAGTTGCTGTAGCTGCCGCAGCACCTGCTGCCGCTGCTGGAGCTGCTCCGGAGAAGAAGGGTAAATGAAATTAGTAGCAGTTTCTCAGAGAATCATGTCTCATTCCCTTTATGTAGTAATGTTAATTGTCTGCGACGAAGGAATTACTACCTAGAAAATTTCATGATGTTTTATACCATCTTTCGGCTGATATTGTGTGATGCCAACATACCATTCTGAAGCTACACGATAATCACATTCTAGCTAATGTATATGTTTTCCTGAAACTAATAATGATTTTCCCTTTTCATTTCAGAAGAGAAGAAGGAAGAGAAGAAAGAGGAGTCGGACGAATCAGATGACGATATGGGATTCGGCCTGTTCGACTAATCTTGATCATGTGTGTTTCTTTGCAATTCTCAATATTTGTTGATCTTACGTGATGTAATACTTATCACCATCTTTCGACTGAGTCTTGATGATCAACTATAAACTGATGATTATGAAATTATTTTTGTACATTACACGTGTTAAGTCTTTGTTCTGATGTGGTTTCTCTTTTTTTTAGGATGGGAAAGCGAGGACTTCAACCATTAAGCAGCAGTGCCCACCTTCAAACAAGTTTTTGTGTACAAATTTTTTGTATTTTCTTGATATGCATTTGTTTGTAATGAAGTATTGCTAATTAAATGGTTGGAATATAAGAATGATTATTAATTTACCTATTAGCCCCGAGCATTTAAAAATACCGCTTACGAGATATCGATAAGTTATGAGACAATACGAGGGTTCTAGAAACAGAGGAGCATCTACATGTTCCGTAAGATCTGCGCAGGCTGTTCATGTGGCACTTGCGGTAGTACGTAGTTCTTCCGCTGTTACTTAGTCAAATTCGTGTCGGTATCGGTTACTTAGGAAGGGTGAGTTATAGAGTAAGATACGTAAGAAAGTATTATTTTAGACGTCGGTGGAATCTGATAATATGCGATGCTCGATTTTTATTTGGGCGTAGGAATACCGTGGGCGCTTCTCTCTTTTGACTAGGTGGTGGAAGCCATGTTGAATGGCAGTGAGTAGCACTTGCACTTCCGTTAGTGAATCGTTGCGTTTGCTGTTAGACGTTGCAGTCCTTCGGTGGCTGTATGGTTGAAGTATTTCAGTAAGGAATTGTCACATCTCCAGCCAACATGGCTCAAATACTGCCGATACGTTTTCAAGAGCATTTGCAGGTAAGTTACATATGAATAGCGCTATGTTTTAGCCAGTCGTGTCGGCACTGACTGTGATCCCCTATCTCGTGATTTTATTCAATAGTCAGTTGGGTATTCACTAAATTCGTTTACTTTGAATTATGATAATGCCCTTTAATGTTTAGTTACTTAGATTTTTGAATTAGCTGTTTCGTAAATCATTCACCGGTATGATTCATATCCTTCCATATCTTTGAATTTGTGTCACTGTAGGAATTTGGCACCATACGTACTTAAGGTTGTAAGTTTCCGTAACTCGTCGAGGAAAGAAATTTCATCCATTGAAAGCAATCCATCATATTTTTAAAATGATTAAGGTCTTTTGGACGTATATGATTAATAATTTACAGCTATATGTCATCCTGTGTTTTTCTGATAAAAACGTCGGTTCGAGTTGTCAGTTTCATTAGGTTGATCCTTAAAGTCTTTGCCCTTCGGTAAAGATTGTGTTGTTATAAATTATTATTCGTAATTTTTAATTAAATTAAATTTTGACTGCGAATTAATACAATGCAAGTTAATTAATCTTTTCCCTTAAATTTCTTAAAACACCAGATTTGATGGTGGAGGATGTTTTCTATCTCTGAATAACAGAGATTTTGAAAACCATCTGTGACTGGAAAAGTTTAATATTAATTTTTGATAAATATAATAACTTATACGCTTTATATTCCTAGTGGATTCACTGGTATGTCTTTTGTGTCATGACTATTTGAAATTGTTCTTAGTGCGGAAACCTTCTCAGTTTTAATCGAAATCTTTTTATTAATATGTACATTAAGTAGTGCAACGTCAATTTCCCCAGTTCTAGCCCAACTTGATTTTGTCGTATTTTGCGTTGCCTTACAAGCATCAGTCTTCAGAATTTTGATTTTTCTCTGAATGTTACCTGCTAAATTTGACAGGAGCTTGCTGTTATGTCCGTGTCATAAGTATAAATCGATGTGAGGAGGAGTAACTTCGTGGAAAGCCATTCAATAAAGAAGGCAACGTATTTCTTTCCACTGAATTTATCATAAATATTTATTTAAATACATTGGTGTGGAAATATTTAAGTTACCTTCTTTACTCTTTGTTATAAGTATTCGTTTAAAGGCATTACCTTAAAAGCAGTTGCCAACGTCTTCAACGTTTTGTTGAACGTATTTCATTCACAGCTTGATCTATTACCGATTGTTTTGTTATTAATGGGAAACTTACTTTTAGATTTAATGTTACGCTCATAAAATGCAGCCGTGAGATTTATGCCAGTGTGTCAGTTTTCTTTTCTTCAAAGACATTGTATCTGGTATTGTGGGATAAGATTCGGCAACATTGTGAAGGTTTTTATTGGACGTCAAAGTAAAAACTTAATACTTGGATTTTCAGATTGGTTTTTAATAGTCTTGTGATGATCGGTACGTGATGAAATTAAGGGATTCCGGCAAGGTCAGCAATAAATGATCCAGTCCTTAACCCGTCCGACGCCGTTCTAGTCAATGACCTCTCGTTCGCTTATTCCCTTTAGATAAGCCATGTTTCTTTAACAGGGGACTTAGCTCGGAAATCACAATACTTAATTTTGACTCCTTAGTGCTACTGTATTAGCCTTCAATCTGAATATTAACTTTGCTATACATCACTTAACATGATTTCTTTCTGAAATATTGCCAGGGAAGCTTGTTTGCACATAACGTTCGAATGACATGTTTTTCAGCTATTTCACAACACACGAAGTACCTAGACCGTAACCAACTGCAGCAATGCAGCGGTATATAACTGTATCGAACGGGTTTTTTTGCAATCTGCCACATTTTGGCGCCGAATGTTTCGAGCTATTGCTTCACCCACCGATCGTAATTACCATTTCAGGTCGAAAATCTGTGGTGAATCGAAAGCAGCAGTTTCCTGGAAATGTTAATCTGTCAGAAACGGACGCGGACTTTTCCGTGGTTTTAAACATTTTGAAGGCTCCTTGCGGTGTCTAAGTTAATTTAACCCTTAATTTTTCTAGCGGCTCGTCAAGAAGAGCTGTTCAGAGGGCGTTAGCTAGAATAGGTGGAATCGAGAACGTGACACACTCCAGTGGTCTGCTGTCGCACCCCGAACGAATAGATAACGATAAAGCCTCGTGTACGCCCCCAGCACCATCCATCCACGCTTGTGCTGAATCACACCGAAGCCTCTGTGAATTTTGTACGGATGCTTTGCCCGACCGTATTTAAAATCCCCGAGGTGCCTGCTCCGAATACTCTTAAGAAGAATGCTCTTCTTTTGCTGTAACGAAATCAGCATAGAGCCTCGGGTTGTGCTATACTGAACGTCTTTTCAACTTGTCGGTCTCTGTAGTTGAGGAATCCCAATTGGTTCACATGTTTGCTTCTTAAGTATTCATTCTTGTCTTAGGAAGGGAAGAAAGTTTATGTACCGACTTCGGTGAAAGTTTCCTTGCGACGTGTCTATGGACATAGGCTTTAGAAGCTCATCCCGAGTAGTAAGCTCGCTTTCGTAAGAGAAGGAACGTTGTCCTAGGGAAGGAGCGAATTTATTTCTAAGTAATGATTCCGCCTCATTTGCCCAAGCACCAGCACTAATATTTTGCTACGTTCCTGAGGGGCGAATATGCATAACCGGTGGTCTACATAATATTGAAGACCCCTTTTTGACATCGCAGTGTCAAAATGTATACACTGACAAGTTCATCGTTACATTTGTTTGATATGAAAAATACAATTAATTTAATACACCGATCACATTATATTGAAATCACGGTCATTTTGTCGCTTGCGAATGTAAATGAAGGAGTTCTTCAGTGAAGCACTTGCTTATTCAAGCACATCGAAAACTTTTGAAAGTATCGCAGCTATTTTATTTTTCTCTCGTGGAAATATTCCCCTGAAAGTCATTTCCCAAGTATTCCTCCGACAGTAACCTGTTAAGTTGCATTTAATTTTATGGACTCTTATCCAATTGGTTTTTGCGTTGATAATAAATGTGAAGTAGCAGTACTCTCTCTATGAGGAATAAATGTTTTTCGTGGTTAATACTTAGCGAAAACATTGATCAAATGGCTCTTCACGGCCTCGACTTCCATATATAATTGGAAAAATGGAGAGGCTCCCCAAAGGCCGACCATCGCCTAATGCGCCATAATGCAAATCCGCCCCTGTCATTCTAGATTTTTCTCATGACTCACGTGATCATGTTTTAACAGTCTTCCTTGTGATCGATGTGAATTGACCCTTCTTCGTGGAACGCCATTATATCTATATGAATGTCTCGTCGTGCACACGCTCCGTCGGCCTTCTTCTAATACATTTTAAACTTTCTCAACACAAATTTTTAAAGCTTATGATTTTAAGACTGACTTTGTTGTACTCGTACCATAGCTATTTTTTATTGAGAAGTGCCCCTGCTGCAACGGTTAACATTTTCAAGCCGCGCTAAACTCTTCTCCGTTTTTGGAAAAGTCAACTTTCCAGATTGAACTCCGTTTGATTCGTTGCCGAAAGAACGCAATTTTATTCTTCTAGCTCGAAGCGCTTGAACTTTTAAATGTTCCCACCTCTTGTGCATAATATGTGAAATCGGTCGTCTGTCGGAAATGATGTATCTTTGACGGTTTTCTCGTAATCAATAATCTTTAACGTGAATTGGAAGTCGTCAGTTGTGTAGTTATGATTTCTCAATTCTGTTTATTTTATTACTGACCCAGTCATATCCGTCGCTAGAGACTTGCCTAACTAAACTTACAGTTGGACCGTTTTAATCCCACGGAATCGAAAAGACAATGCAAAAATTGCCTGTTTTAGTCATCTCGATTGTATAGAATCCATCGGTGAAGCGGTGTATAAACTCTATTATTGGAGTGTTGCCTCTTCTGACGAGCCAGTAGCAAATGAAGAATGCCTCAAATTGTGATGGTATGAAGACATTTAGTTACTTATAACTCATTTCTTGTTTTCTGCCTCGACGGAATCTTATTCTTCAATTGAAAAAAACTCAGAAGTTGACGAAAGATTCACACTCGAAATTTTTCTGGTGAAATTCATGCTAAGACACTCATATATTTAATTTTGCCTGAAACTTGATTTATAGAGCGTGACAAAATTATTTCCTTACTGTTCTTCTGTCGGAAGAATAGGCAGAGATTCCCCTCGTTTTAAGCAAAGGCGGTAGATAGGGAAGTAGGTAAATTATTAGGTACGATGTCACGAATGTAATTTGTAACCTTCGACGTTAAGCGGTTGCTGTATTATTCTGGTACCTTCTTATCGCTTTTGTTCTCTTCATTGATCACATTCCTAAAAAATATGAGCCTTCTCTTTGCCGTGATTCGTCTCGTGAATGGAGGCCTTGGGGGAAAATTCGCCTTCGGCAGACATTTAAATAGCATACATATCACAATGAACTTTATACTCGTTTCTCAGACAATGCTTTCCTCAACACGGGTCGGACTATTCTAGTTTTTTATTCAAAAGCTCGTTGTATAAAAATGAAAATCCTCCTTCGAATCGTTATGATGCGGGAAGTGATTACAGCCCAATTTAGATTTTAGATAAATACTCGAGCCCCCAGAGGCGTATGGCAGGGGGGAATTATATTCCCCCCTGGCATATGTAGTTTCAATTTAACTTTTAAATGCAGACTATTCCAGCGCATAATTTGTAGAATCCATTTGTGGTCGTGTCAGAAAAGATCAATAACCATTACCGCTAATCGACAAGCCTCAAGTCTCCTCTTTTCCGCGGGTTTGAGTGGCAATTTGAAATCAATTACCTCTGCTAAGTGTGCTGACCGCTGAAAGATTCTCATATTATAAGTTTCGGGTAATACAGCGGATGAAAATAAAGTTTGATTAATTCTGTATTAGTAGCTAGATTTCGAGGAACCCGAATCACGTGGTTGATTATTGGATCACTTTTGATTCCTCCGGTAGACAGGATGTGTGACGCATACATTGGCTCTTACGTTATTTAAAATAACTCAAAAATGAGAATTATTTCCATTTACACTCGTGAATAACGTGGCATGAACTACTTGACATGAGCGAAAGCGATAACAAGTTCTCTCTCTCTATAACTTACTCGCCTATTGTAAGTTCTTTAATCTGATTAGGGTGTCCTTTGTTTTCTTCGACACCAGATTTATTTTCCAGTTGATTGATGGAGTTACAAATGGTTAAAAGAGCAGCTACAATCCACCAAATTATTTTTATGCGTGTGTAAATCAGGAAAGTTTATCGTAGTTGAATACAAAATATTGTAATCTATGCGTATATACGTTTTATGTGATGTTACACGGTGAATAATTGGAATCCGCAACACAGTATTCAATTATCTGAAAGTTACGCATGTATAAGGCGGCTTTGCGTTGAACTTAAATTTAATAAGAAATTTTTCTTGAGTATCTTCAGTAGTATTCCAACTACGCCACTCCTCACACGTATGGTAGTTGACACTATCTCAACACATCTGAAACTTTACATTCTGCCAGGAGTGCATTTGCACACTTCCCAAGGAGGAACTTTAAGAAACTTTAATTACGAATTCTTCTCAGATTGAATACTAGATCCTTTCCTAATAAATACAGTACATGTGTTGCAGCCTCTCTGATTTTAAATGAAGGTTTTCGTCACATTGTAGACTAATTGTTATTACTGTAAAGACATGACGGAGGCTGTTATCCTATCCTAGGAGGACGAAGGGACATGCATCTGTCAATGCATTAAATGGGATGGTTATTGTTGGTTAATTCCTGAATTTTCAAATTGAGAAAGTAAATAGTCTAAAAAGTGAAGTATTTTCTAAGGATAGTATAAGATTGTTTCAATGTTCTTTCCTTATGAAGCTGAGTGTGTCAACAAGAGTCCAAAATAGTTCTAGGTTAATAAAAAAATGTCTTTAAAAATATTTGAAGGTAAAAGAAATAAGATTTTATCAGATGGTAATGCATTTAAAATGTTGTTGCACAAATTTGCAAGTGGAATTTTTCCTCTCCTTTCTTTGACGTTGTTAATTAAGAATACAGCAATATTCACTGTTCTCAATCAGATTAAATTTCTAACCTGAGAAAACATAATAACTATTTTGGACTATTATTTGACTAAACAAATATTCCAAAGTAGCCTTATTAAAAAATCGATAACGTTACTGCAAATTTGAAGAGTGTGTAAACGTTTTGTTTAATAAATATTCAAACGAAATAAAATTTATAATTGTCTCTACTTGATTGTTGACGGTCGAAGTAACTATAACTGTTCCAGAAGTTATAAGAATAACTATTATAATATTATGTTATTTTATAAATCCAAAGAATTTAATGCCGGATTGAGCTAGAAATGGAATTTTTTGACGCGATTTATCAAGAACTCTCACAATAAGCTGATTAGTGATTTACTCGAAGGAAGTTTTCACCACTTTTCTTTATTGTTAGCGTAAATAATCCCTATACAAATGTTCCAGCTTACCTTTATTTGCTCATTCCCCGAAATGTTTTTATTCGGTTAATTATTCTTTCTTGGGTCCTGTAAAGTTTCTTTGCGAATGCGTTCGCTCTTCTCCTCAATGAGTGGCTGCATCTGGTGTGGGTTCGACAACGAGAGGCCAAAGCAATGATTAGCCTGAAAACGAAGTCTTGCGCGATGATTCAATAACTGATCATTTGTTGATTAAATGAAGATAGTTGCTAGATAGTTCGTCATTATGGTGGGAATAGTATGCTTAGGCATCGCATTTTTAGAGAATTATGTCCTTCAAAGGTTTTTCTCTTAATAATTCTTCCAATATGAATTAAATCGAATGTATGGTGCTATTACACCGGTGCAAGTAGTGTAGAAGCGTCATATATCTTGCAATTCGAGTTGCCGTACACAAATACAATGTACGATTGTTGTTAATTTTAGTTCAAGAAGAAGTTGATTACGCGATAATCAGTCTTAAGTTGCAATTATAAACGCTTGCAATTCACCGAAGCGGCAATTACCTCTTTTGAATGTTTCGGTGTTAGTATTAAAGATAGATATAAATAATTAATGGTAATTAAATGTGGTTCTAGTGCGCTTGTGTAGGTCACGAAGAGGGATCGATGCAACTGTGTGTGTTAGTGTGGGTGGCGCCTTTATCGATCTTACACCTTATTTCACTCACCTACTTCTCTTTCCTATCGCTTCCTTTTCGAGAAGTTAATATTTTCGGAAAATAATATTGGACCTTCAGTTTGTCCTTCTCTGTAGTGCAAATATTATGTTGTCATTCCTCGTATTTCCACTCGCATCTTTATGTGCTTACGGTTGACCTCGGCCTACATTTTCCAAAATCTGGATTCGGTGGAAAATAAGGGGAAAAGAACCCTCTATTGTAAAGTGGAGATTCCCGATTCAATTAGAAGGGATGCAAATGCTTCGCGGCTCAAAATAATAGCTTTATTTCGGTTTTCTAAAGGAATGTATACCGTGGTCAGTGAATTTATTGTAGTGTGTGGTATTTAAACGGACGTACGAAAATATATTGAAACGGGAATATATCTATAACATTGACGAAAAAGATGGTATAATGGATGAAGCAGAATTGAAATGAGCAACGCACTTATTTGGTACTAGTTATGATATAACGCGGTCCCATTAAATAACGTTTAAATTTTAAAATCTATTCAGTTTTCGTCAATAAGTCCTCGGCCACGTCTCATTTTAATAACCCATTAACACTTACTAAAAATATTCATCGATATATAGCGATTGTCAGGTATTTTATTTCATAATAGACCGTAGAATTAATTTTGAAATCAAACAATATCGCGGTTTTCGACTAGTTCTGGAGGACATGCGGTCGGCGTATCTTACATTCGGTACCTGTTCTTATCAGATATGTGCGAAAAAGAGAGTGGTCGACCTCTCGAGCGTATGGGTTTTGCAACAAAATCTTCTTCAGTGGTGTTATTTTTTGGAATTCGGAGATATAACATCTGATGATAATCCAATAACATCCGTTACTAGTTCAAGAAAATTTTCCTCTGGTATTTGTCTATTCTAGGTTTTCATAGGCCGGAATTTCCGCCTAATGCCCATTCTTGACTTGGTTCGAGCGTTGCCGGAACGTAGGAAAAAAACATTTTAGCTCTCAACTTATGCCTAACTGTTCCTCTCTTAAATAAGCCACGAATTGGTAGTTACTACGCAAATGTGAAAAAATATTTTTCCATTTTCGTCATATCTTAAGAAATGCCAAAATATCCATAGAAACAAATTTACAAAGATTAATACTTTATGGTGTAATTCTTTGTTTTACCTTTGATTCTTTTGTGTTTAGTTTTCTTCAATTACTTTGAAGAATCAAACTGCTTTAAAGTAGGCAACGTTTCTTCAGAGGATTACAATTGGCTCAGAAAAAAAGGCCATTACATGTTATGCAATTATAAGTATGTTTAAAATTAAATGCAAGAAACTGCAGATCAGCTTGAGCTGGAGTAATCTACTTAACATATTTGTTTAAAGGCATAGAAAAATGTTACTCTGCTCTATGGCTTACTATTTAGTTTATTATTTTCCGGAAATGCTTTTTAAATAGCCAATGTTCCTGTAGATAAATAATACAGATTACCCCAGGTAAACTAAAATGGTTATTTAAAACTTTGTGTAGTATTTAGAGTTGTATAAAAGTAGGTGTTTGAATTCCTGGGTTGAAAGAGTGTTATTCAAGCTCGGAAAGGTCAACGTTACCTATTTTCTGAGAATGGCTGCAATTCTGAATATTTTTGTAATGGTTTTTTATTCCTTGAGAAAATGACAATTCATACTTGATATTGATCATATAAATGAGACGGTTTGTGGTGTAATTCTGTGGAACTCCTTCATAATATAAACTTTGTAGAGTCCACAATCTTTGTGATTGTGGACTCTACAAAGTTGTTTTTTCATTTTATATTGATCATATAATTAGTTTGTTCTCCTCCCTGATGATTTTATGCACTTCAAGTTGGAATTCATCTGTAGATGGATAAACTTGGCCATCATGAGTCCAATGTAGCAATTGATGAACTCATTATGCTCTAAAGTATCGTCTAATATATTGTGCCTCACTTTAGAGTACAATAAAGTAATCCTTTAGTACACTCTGCCTTCAGTTTAGATCAACACATTATTTAGGCCTTCCTTCACTCTTCTTGTTTGCTATTAAGCAATTGAGAAGGAAAAAAGGTCCTTCCCTCTTTCAGTGCCTCTTGTTTGGTCTATCAAATCATGGGATTTCCTCAATAATTATCAGAATCATTAATTATCACATATTTTGAGCTTCAATTCGGGTGAAAATGAAATGACTCAAAATGGGAATTTGAGAACCTCAGAAGGAATGTTTAATCGAATATGAATTACCCTGTCATTATTTAATAATTCTGTTCAAGATCAATCTGTTTTAAGTGTACTACGCTGCTTATATTTTGTGAAAATAAAATCGATGGTAGCAGCTGTCACTTTGTGGAATTCCATTACTGGAAAAAATAAACTCAATGTATTCAATTCCACAACAATTGAATACATTGTGTTTATTCTTTCCAGCTTACATTTTGATAAGCCAATAATTATTGGCTGCAATTCTTATCTCTTCTTTTGTATCTTTTGAAAACCACCGTTATCTCAATGAATGTTTTGATGGAAAAAGTCTTTGGGAAGTAAATTTAGTGTTTGAAGTAAATATATTTTGCTGCAGTTTGTAGTCTTTTATTTGGAAATGCGTTGAAAGAGTCCTTCGGTTAAGAATTCAAACCACCCCATGTTATATCATCCCTCATACTGGATACCAATTTCTTGCTAAGTGCAATAAAGGCATAAACTATTATCTCTTTATTTCATGCTTGTTTTTGGATAATTTAACCTCAACTAAGGAAATGGAATTGTTGGAATTCATTTTGAATAGGTTTTGTGGCAATCGGGAAAAAATCGAGCTTTCAAAATTAAAGAAAAGTATACCCCTTGGGTTCCTAAAATATTAAATATAATTTCAACATCTGCATCCATTTTAAAGTTCCATTTTTATGATTGTGAAGTTATACTTACGGTTTGGAGTTGGAAGATATCCTGTGACGGAGATTGTAGCTTACATGTAATTATTATTATAAGGCAGCCTGCTTGTATGCAAACGACGACTCTTATAGCTCAGTAGGAGGAAACTTTACTGACAATTATGGTACAGACCTAATGTTGATTTTGGAGAACTAAAACATAAGATGGCTGATAGGGTTCATTTTGTGAGAAACATCAATTTTCTTGAGATGGTTTTATAATTTAGGGAGTAGTGGTGTAAAATACAGCCTTGTGAGGAACTGTCTTCCACAGTGAATGGATTGAACAGTGCAAGTATCTTGTAGTGCAAAGTTAGAGATCTATGGTATCTTTCTTGTGGATTCTTATTTGATTTTTATTTTTACAGCTCACAAGCATTGGAATAAATCAATCCAGTGTGAGCTTCAACACCCTTACGATGGAGTCGGACAAATTTATATGCGTCAGAGAAAAAGTTGGTGATACAGCACAGGTAGTCATCATTGATCTAAATGATCCCACAAATCCAATTAGAAGACCTATTTCTGCTGATTCGGCAATCATGAATCCTGCCAGCAAAGTCATTGCCTTGAAAGGTAAGACACTATAGTTAAAAATATCAGTGATGATCCTCATGGTTGAGAAGTGCCTAAAAGTGTGGATAGGTTCCCTAGAAATGTCCACTTTGCAAATATTTCAGTACTTCTGTGTGTTGAAAATGAAGGTAGAAACACCCTTGGGGTTGTAATGTTACTGTTTGCTCCACATAGAATGATAACTATTATTATAAATAGGCTCACTCTAGTGTTAAAACTGGAAGCATGACTATTATCTCACAACTCAAGTTAAAATACTCTGGAATAAAATTTAAAGGGGAAGTATTTAAAAGCAATCAATAATTTATGCCTTAATTAATAAAAAAATCATTTAATGTTGCAAACTTGACAAATATTGAAATTTATTGTAGAAATATCTTTTGGGATTAATTATCAGTGTAAATAATCCATAAATATAATAGAACCATAAATATAGCTTTGTGCTAGTAATCATACTTTACTATACGTAGAGTTGTTGCATAAACAGAAGGAATTACTGTTCAATATCTTGGATAACAGATTCTATCGATAAAATATTTTTACTCATTAAGTAAGCACCTTTTTGCGAAAGAAGAAAATGTTAAGTATTTGAACTAATTCGTGGAAAGCATTTATTTTTGTGAAATATGCAGCATTTGAGATGGAACCATTCTTTATTTCACTGATTATTCTCAATGTAGCTCAGAAAACCCTCCAGATATTCAACATAGAAATGAAGAGTAAAATGAAGGCTCACACAATGGCAGAGGATGTTACATTTTGGAAGTGGATATCTCTGAATTCAGTGGCCCTCGTCACAGATACGTCTGTGTACCATTGGAGTATGGAAGGAGACTCCGTTCCACAGAAGATGTTCGATCGTCACTCAAGCCTCAACGGTTGTCAGATTATCAATTACAGAACTGATCCCAAGCAGCAATGGCTGCTGTTGATTGGGATTTCCGCCTTGGTGAGTGAAGTAAGATGATCATTTCAGTGCTCTTTTTAGCTGTAAAATTTTAGCAAGTAATCCTATTATATAAGAAGTTTTTGATGCATGAGAGAACTTCCTCTTTAATATTACATTATAACTGTATATGACTTTTACTAATAATTTTAATGATATTTATTAATATTAAGTAGTAGTAGTAGTAGTAGTTTCTGAAGAAATCGGGTAAGAAGAAATATTATCGGTTGCTAAGTAATGGATGCGATCACTTCTCTCACTTTTACTACCATCTCGATCATTTCCCCTGGCATGCCTATTCTTTATTTACCGTATTTGACGGCATATAAGACATCTTTTTTCATAAATAATGCTTCGAAAAATTTCCCTGCGTCTTATATGTGAAGGTTCAACCTCCACAGGTTAACTTTCAATACTGAATGCTATTTTTAGCCCAGATGGTCTATACTACCTATTTCATAATTCATTCAATGATTGTGTAAATATTTGTCTTTTACCAAACGTGACAACTATAAGAAAGAACATTTTAAGTTATTGTGGTACCGCGCTTTCGCACGGACTATTAAAACTCTTTTTCCTTGTGAGTGGCCAACTTAATGAGGGTGCGTCTTATACGCCGGTGCGTCTTATATGCCGTCAAATACGGTACCCATCCATTTCATCATAAAATTTTCCAAAGATTGATGAAATCTTTCGATAATGTTGAATATATTCAGTCATAGTAATGCCACTCATAGATGAGTATATTACCTGGCTTGACAATTGTATTTCAGCAAAGTCGAGTAGTTGGAGCGATGCAGCTGTATTCGGTGGAGAGGAAGTGCAGTCAACCAATTGAAGGACATGCTGCGTCCTTCGCCCAGTTTAAAATGGAGGGAAGTGCAGAGCACTCCACACTGTTCTGCTTTGCAGTTAGGACCCCACAGGGAGGAAAGGTTGTATAATTATTTCCTGGTAATTGATGATTACCAGATGTTGCATTTTCCCTCGAGGGATTGAATAAGTTGATATAGAGCTGAACTTCCTGCATCCTTTCAATTGATAATTTCTTAAGCTTTGGAACGACTTTACTAATTTCAAACTTAGTTTTCTAAATTAAAGATTTAAGAACAAACTATTAAAGGGAAGCCAGCTATAATTTATCTTAATAATAAGGAAATAATTGTCGTTTGATGATGTACTTTGTGTTGTTGGTACTGATTGATAGTCTTGTTTCAGCTGCACATAATTGAAGTTGGACAGCCACCGACTGGTAACCAGCCATTTCCCAAGAAAGCTGTGGATGTATTCTTTCCTCCTGAAGCCCAGAATGATTTCCCTGTTGCCATGCAGGTGTGTACTGTTGCAACTCTTTAATGTCAGTCTATATCTGATGTAGCGTAAAATCCCTCCTGCTTTAGAAAGGATGAAATCCTAATGTTTTTGTATTATTAGTTTTCAGCTATTGGCTTCTGCAAGCATTGCTTAGTCATATTTTTTCTGATATTAAAAGTATAAAATGTGTTGTTCGAAAGACTATGAAAAACAGCATTTATGATAATTTGGGTGATGCTTGTATAAATTGTTTTAGTGATGTGGGTTCAATATTACTTGTAGTTACCAGTTTAATTCGGAGAGTTAAGGAGAACAATGATATAAGCTTGGCTTGTATTGTTAAGGACCAACCAGGAGTCAGTTTTAAACTTCTATTGATTTCCTCAAAGATGCCTTAAAATTGGCAAATATTATGTTAATAATGGATTTTTGCTGTTGAATTTGGTTTTCAGGTGTTCATTTTTGTTTCTAAAGTTTCCATGATTAAATTTGATGGGATGAAATACTCCTTCAATAGCTCTAAAATAAAGAATGCAATCACTTAACTAACTTCTTGGCTCCTAATTGTTAAAATTCTATATAAAGTAGCAGAAAACAGTAACGGGAAGTATATTTAAATTAAGCGACAAGAATGAAGCTTTGGAATATAATTTTTGGATAATTTTGGGTCAGCAAATATAAATAAATTTACTAAGTATAGGCATCCCTTGCGTAGAGGTCAATGAAGTGAGGGAATCTTCCGAATTAAATACAATTATACTCATTATTATAGTAGTTATTTAATATTTTATTGTAGTTTTATACTTATCATTGAGTAATTGTTGTTTTTGAGATAATATCCAATTTTACTTGCAAAGTGCACCCATTCTCACCTTGAAATAGCCTTATCATCTGCATTTTGTTACCCTTCTAGGTCAGCGCCAAGTATGATGTCATTTATTTAATCACCAAATATGGCTACATTCATCTGTACGATATTGAGACTGCCACTTGTATCTACATGAACAGGATAAGTGGTGATACTATATTTGTTACTGCCCCCCATGAAGCCACCGGAGGGATAATTGGAGTCAACAGAAAAGGCCAGGTTTGTATTGGATAAGATTACCTGAATTTCTGGGTTTACAAAATGGAAATCTAGCGTGGAAAGTATAATTTTTCTTGTATTATGAATTCACTTTGTTCCCCCTGGAAGGAAACACTCACTGGGGGAACATTTCCTCTACATATTTTTTTCTCTTATATTTTTCGTTGTTCGTGATGCTATCATGGGAAATGATTAAAATTATATTCAAACCGGAATTCTGTTGCCTTTAGTTGTTTTGGGAAGTATGATGATAGTGAAGCTTTTAAATGATTTAATTATTTACCAATAATCAGTTATTTAAGTGCTTCTTAACACTTATATGACATTGTTTTCACGTTTATAACACAGGGCTGTCATATTATCACTTGTTATAATCAAAATAATATGTTTTATGCCTTTAGAAGAGGGCACTATCGGTGGTAAATGATAGTGCAAATGTATTAATTTCTAAATAAACAGCAATATGACATCTGAAGGGTTGATTGAATGATTGTAAGTGCTTCAGATTCTTGAATTATGCTATTCTGCTCTTACCTATATTAGAAAAATAATTTTATTATGTTATTCTTAAACATAGAGGTCACAGAAATAAATTCTCAATTTGAAAGCAATATTGCAGACAGCTGCATTCTTCTGTGGATTTTGTTGGAAAATCTTGAATTTATCTGCTCTTTTCTACTTAAAACTGTAAATTTGGATCTTCCTGAAATAACCTCTCCTCTAAAGGTTAAACTTTCCTTGGACAAAATGATGAAACAAAGAATATGGCTGTTCACATTCTGATTTGTGATGATATCTTTCTCTGAAACATTCCTTATCAAAATAAATCAATATTGGACTTTAACTGAATAAGATTTTACGGAAGTACTCTCTGATTTCAGGTGCTCTCTGTGAGTGTTGAAGAGGACAACATAATTCCATACATAAACACAGTGTTGCAGAATCCTGATCTGGCGCTACGAATGGCTGTGCGAAACAATCTTGCTGGCGCTGAAGACTTGTTTGTGCGAAAGTTCACATTATTATTTCAGAATGGACAATATGCAGAGGCAGCTAAGGTGAGTTTTTGCGTTATAAGTTTTTTTTTTTGGCAAATCTAAAAATGTCATATGGTACTTAATCCAGCAGCTCTTCAACTTCCTAAATCCAACTATCAAATAATGGTTGCTTTAGTTTTTGGATTTCCTTGCCCTATTTTAGTACTTAGTCTTTCATAACCTTTCTATTGATTGTTAGATGGAAATCTTTACCTTTTTCTATAATAATATCCCTGATATTAATTATTCCTTAAAGACCCAGATGATGTGGAATTCCCTCCTTTTATATCTTCTTAGTTTTTTTATTGTAAAGAAGGCTACAATTTTTGGGTTAGAAGATAATTTGAAAAAGAATTTTATGAATATTTTGGAAGTAAAACATTTCTATTAAAATTCTTACCAATGTGGAGAGTGTATATTCATTTTCTTGCAGTACATCGTTTTTCTGTAGATTATATATAATATTCTTTGTTTTCTATTAACATATTTTACTTGATAGACATTCGTCTTTTTTTCTTATTAAAATGTTTCAACTAATGTTCAAGAGAAACTTAAGGTTTATTAAAAAATTGTTTTTCATTTATCAGATTCATTATTTGTTTTCCTTCAGCTATGAATCAATGTAAATCTTTCTGTCAAGATAAATATATTTTAAAGGGAAAGGTTATTTAAAACTAACACTTATTAATCATGATGGTAATTGATAGTGTTGATAATTGCTTTCTACATTTCGAATTAATATTTTTTAAATTTAAATGGTGTATATGAAATCATGGATTACAGGTAGCAGCTAATGCTCCCAAAGGCATTCTCAGAACACCTCAGACCATCCAGAGATTCCAGCAAGTACCAGCCACTTCGGGTCAAACATCTCCCCTTCTCCAGTACTTCGGCATCCTATTAGACCAGGTTAGCAAGTTATTACTTTGTGCTCAAGTTAAGTCGAACTATCTTTTTGGAGTTAGTATTCTGGATATTATTTTGCAGTCTCTCGTGTAATTGTTGAGTTACGTAAACCCCAATTGATTTTTCATCCAGTGCTAGAAGATAAGACTCGGATGTTAAGAAAAATGGAAGAAAAGAAATACTTTTGACTTGCCAATTCATAAAGCTAATTTATCCAACTGTATTTTGTCTTAGGCCTTGAACTACACTGCTTGCAGGAAGTAAGTAACTTCAACCGATGTGTTTGGGTGTGTTTATGTATTTAACTAATCAAACTCTTATTATTTTTGTGTGTGTTTATCTGTTTCTATGAGTAAATGTCTACATGTATTCGTCATTCAAAAAATTGGCATTACAAAACTGCTTTCTGAAATATTCTGATTAGCTGTTGATAATTTCTTCAAAGCACTTTATTACCTGTTACTTTTAGTGGTTACCCAAAATGAGTTGGGATAATTAGTGAGGGATTGATGTAGTAATTTTCGTAAAGGAAGAGAGAGACTTGGTATATTTTCAACTCAATTTGATTAAATCAATATAAAGCCTTATTAAGTTTTTTATGGAAATAAATAAGTCTATTAGTTCCATACTCTTCGAGAAGTAGTTGGGAAGGAATCATTATCAAGTTGTTCGTCTGATAAATATTATGATTCTGTATTTTTGTAAACTAGGGTCAACTGAACAAGTATGAGTCACTAGAATTGTGTCGTCCAGTTCTTCAACAAGGCAGGAAGCAGTTGCTGGAGAAGTGGCTGAAAGAAGACAAGTTGGAATGCTCAGAAGAACTTGGAGACTTGGTCAAACAAGCTGATCCAACCTTGGCTCTCTCAGTATATCTTAGGGCAAATGTTCCAAACAAGGTGGGTCTTTTAATGCAATTGTTAATGTTTGTAACCAGTCAAATATCCAGAGCACTAAGAACTACCTCAGTGTAAAGGGAAATGTGAAATACCTCGAGCCTAATAGTATCTCTATAATATTTATTGGTCATAACTTTCTTATCCCTTTGTCTGAGAATTAGTTTAAATATTTCTTTCATTGTTCAATGCTATGACTTTTAAAAGAGGTGTTGTTCCTTTGTTTTTACCATTTTGATATGACAGAATTGGCTCAGATTTGCAAACTTATGTGGAATCTGTTTTGAAACGTTCCTCAAGCTACCTTAATTGACGAGAATTAGATTTTTTATTCAGGAATTTTTAATCTATTAGGTAGTGTTGGGAATATCTTCCCTTAATTATATTCTCCTTAAAGGCTGTTGACAATACAGAAGAATAATGCTAGATTGGTATGGTTCGATCTATTTTCAGGTGATACAGTGCTTTGCCGAAACAGGTCAGTTCCAGAAGATAGTGATGTACGCTAAGAAAGTTGGCTATACTCCAGATTATGTGTTCCTGTTGAGAAACGTGATGAGGATGAATCCTGATCAGGGCGTGGCTTTCTCTCAGATGCTAGTCCAGGACGATGAGCCTCTTGCTGATATCAATCAGGTGACCATACTTAACCCCATGACATATTTGCATTTGAGAGGCATTCTTTGAAAATCATTTTCTAATTTTATTGATTGTTTTTTGCCAGAATAATTGTGTTACTTTGGCACTTAGTTCTGTAAATTATCTGGAAAATGTATTGTGCATTAATGATTGAATGATTATGTTGATTATTCACCTTCCAACGTATTCTAAAGATGATAATTGAGAATGGAGATTGGTTGAATGACTTCTCTTGCCCATCAGATAGTGGACATCTTTATGGAGCAGAACATGGTTCAGCAGTGCACTGCTTTCCTCTTGGACGCTCTAAAGAACAACAGGCCATCAGAAGGTCCTTTGCAAAGCAGACTTCTAGAGATGAACCTCATGTCTGCCCCGCAGGTTGGTTAACATCAAATTTCGGATGTTTTTTCCTTTAATGTGTACCTTCAAAAGATCAATATTAAATTACATCTAGCTTTCTAACTAGTGATGGTAAATGTCTTTAGCGAGTTGCCTCAAAACTCGCTAAAAAGAGTAGCTCTGAAAAATAACTCCCCAGGAGTCTTTTTTTAGGTGGATTAAGTACTATGACCTTCATAAAGAGATTCCTGTTAAAAAAGCTGAGTGAATGTTTTGATCATCATTGCCTTGGAAAAGCTTACTTTACAGCTGAATAGAACTAATTATTTTTTTATAGCTGTGAGGGAGTGACTCGTCTAGAAGTATCACGCACAAATTACCACGCTAAAATTGAAGTGAAATCTCATATACCAATTTTGCTCCATGTACCACAAGTAATGCATCTGTCTCCCTGCCATAAGCCTCTGACGCCTTGGAGTTAAATTTTAAATCTAATAATAATAATGTCTTTATATAGAATTAACGTTGAATTATAAGGTCAACTCTTTCATCTTACTTTTGCTCACCAAGGTACAATTGTTGCCATAAGTGGTGAAAAACTCAATAAGTATGGACTTAAGACTGATGTCTATAGGTTGACGTTAAAAGGGAATTAATGTGAGGCAAATAGGCTGTATTTTATATAAATGTATTCTTAAGCATTTGCAAATTTTTAGAATAATCCTACAACTTTTTATAGGAATCTCTTACGTATTTTTTCTTAAGAATTATTTACTAAGTACGAAAAATATAAATAAGGGCGAAGGAGGGAGAGTAGTCTTACATGAAGAAATAGTCGTGTGACCAGAGAGCGCTGTGAGTGGAGAATTGTGTGCGAAGAATGAGCTGTGAGGAAAGAATATGCTCATAACCTGTGGGGGTTGCATTATATTTATGCTTAAATTGTAATTTCCAATTGGTTATGATAGTCCTCCACAGTCGTGTGATATGTGGATAGTTGTCACTGGGATAAAAGGAGAATGTAAGATAAAAGTAAGAATGAAACGGATAATCATGCTAAAATGAAGAATAGTCGAGCAGAATTGCAATTTTACTTTAGAATTATGTCCTGCGTATGAAGTGAATACAGCAATGTTTTTATATTATTTCCTGCCATTGTTTTTTTGATAACCTGTAATTTTAATTATGCCATGGAGGATTTGGAGTGAGTAATGAATGTCATCATTTGTATGAGACTACCCTTGGCTTTTAACTAATCTAAGAGAAATTTGATCATGTCCAGTAAAATCTTGCAGAATATCATGCTTAAAAAATGCACATAGAATGTACATACTGCTTAATTGATTTTGCATTGTCTAATGAGAATCTTGTCATTGTTGAATATGTTGCAGGTAGCAGATGCCATCCTTGGGAATCAGATGTTCACTCACTACGATCGAGCTCACATTGCACAACTTTGTGAAAAGGCTGGGCTACTGCAGAGAGCTCTGGAACATTACACAGGTGAACATTGTTAACTTAATCAGCTGATGAGTGTTAATCCAAGAGTAGTCTGCAAAATCACCATGAAAATGGAATTCGTCCTGCTTTTTCCTCATAGTGTACCACATGTATACCTCTAGCACGTTTTAATGCTTTTGATTTGTGGTATACAAGACTTATAAGAAACATATTGCTCTTAATATTCAATCTGTTAAATTTAAAAAGTGGTCAAAAAGGCTTGAATAATTACAACTAGCCCCAGAATGATACAGATCACATTTAATTATTGTTCTAAATAGACTTTGCTTGTAGAACATTATTTTGGTGGCAAGGGTTCAAGGTACTTGCCCAAAACATAAGAAAATTATATAAGTTTATAGAAAATAAGTGACAGCTTGTTTTAAAATCATAAATTCATCTTAGCTAATATTCGATGTAATACTCATGATAATATTTCTCTAGAGAATCAGATACTCCTCTTAAAAGTCTTCTTATTTGAATTTTTTTCTTCTAGATTTGTATGACATCAAGAGAGCTGTGGTGCATACTCACCTTTTGAATCTTGAGTGGCTGGTTGGTTATTTCGGCACACTTTCCGTTGAGGATTCGTTGGAATGCCTCAAGGCCATGCTGCAGGCTAATATTCGACAAAACCTGCAAATATGTGTTCAGGTAAATTTTCTAGTTGAAAAAACACTTGCTTGTCAGATATTGTTTTGTTAAATTAAGCACAATAATTTCTCTTACAATCCCAGCCAAAGAGACTACATATTCTGTTATGAATGTGGGTTTAGAATTTTCTTCACAGTCTGATTGTAGGGAAATTTTTCAAGGTAAATTTGTGTGTGCTAGCAAGTATGGTTTTATGCATGTCATGCTTTTGCTCATATATTTGCTCTATTCCTTTAATGGTGATGTGTTTTCTTATAACTACTGAAAGATCAAAGACTTGAAAATAATAAAGAATTGAACATTTTAGTTTTCATGTTCCATTCAGTTAATGTAAGTCTTGTATTGTAGATGAAATAGTTATCAGTGAAGCAGTAATATCACTTTGCCATCTAATAAAACTAAATTCTCTTAGTTTATGTCAAAGTTTTAATCAGCTGGTAATTTTTTGTGCAATAATTTCATGTTCGCATATAATATGACATTAATGAATTTTATTTTGTGATAGATCGCCACAAAGTACCATGAGCAGCTGACTACCAAAGCCTTGATTGATCTCTTCGAGTCATTTAAGAGTTACGAAGGCCTCTTCTACTTCTTAGGCTCCATTGTCAATTTCAGCCAGGATCAAGAAGTTCACTTCAAGTATATTCAGGTAAACTATTCACGTTTATCGTGTTTTTGCTCAAATTGAAGTGTTTACTGTTGAAATTTTACCACTCTAATATCTGACCTGTGATTAGAAACACTAACATACCACTGCATGATGAAACTAACCAGATATGAGGTCTTTCTGAAGTAATTTTAATATCCTTCTGTGGTGATGGGTGCAATGGTGATTGTTGAAATTGCTTGTACTTGAATTAAAGTATTTTTTAGTTGTGGCGTTTGAAAGTATTCGGACAAATAATTTTTCCTCTCTTTCATGTGATTACTAAATGGAACAGGCTGCTTGCAAGACTGGTCAGATAAAGGAAGTGGAGCGTATTTGTCGAGAATCAAACTGCTACAATGCTGAAAGAGTGAAGAACTTCTTGAAAGAGGCTAAGCTCACTGATCAACTCCCTCTCATCATAGTTTGTGATCGCTTTGACTTTGTTCATGATCTTGTTTTGTATCTGTACAGAAATTCTCTTCAGAAGTACATTGAGATTTATGTGCAGAAGGTCAGTTAATTCTTCATTACTTTTCTCGTTAGATTGAGAGGATGGCTGGTGGAATGAACATACCTTTTAATTATAGGTGAACCCATCCCGTCTTCCTGTTGTCATTGGTGGCCTCTTGGATGTTGATTGTTCCGAGGATATAATAAAAAATCTCATCCTCGTGGTTCGAGGGCAATTTTCAACTGATGAACTTGTTGAGGAAGTGGAGAAGCGCAACAGGTTGAAGTTGCTCCTTCCGTGGCTCGAATCTCGTGTGCATGAAGGTTGTGTAGAGCCAGCTACGCACAATGCACTTGCGAAGATTTACATTGACAGCAACAACAACGCAGAGAGATTCTTGAAGTTAGTTGGGATTCTCCTGAATGATTTTTTTATAATTTGCAACGACTCTATTTCATCTATGTTCCTCTTTCTTCTTTTAGAGAAAACCAATTCTATGACAGTCGCGTGGTTGGAAAGTACTGCGAAAAGAGAGATCCTCATCTGGCATATGTGGCCTATGAGCGAGGCCAGTGTGACCGTGAATTGATTAATGTGTGCAATGAGAACTCTCTCTTCAAGTCTGAAGCGAGGTAAGGCATGAAGTGCTTGTTTAAATTTAGGAAAGTGCATGTTGTTGAATTCCTTTGTATTTTTGTCGCTCTGGCTTACAGTATTTTACTAATAAACATTGGTTGTTGCACTTTATTAGCGCTGTTACAATTTTGGTTGCAGAATGTGGTATCAGATTATTGAATGTGCAGAATGGGGAATTATTCTGTTCAGTATTTTTATAAACTTACTTTACTGCCTTCCAATTGTGTTTTATTACACATTTGCTTGTGAAATTCAAAATTATTATTTATACTTTGATATATCATGTTCTTGTAAATGAGGGACAGTAAATAGTAGTATATAAATGTAATAATAAATAGTAGTAATAAATGTAATAGTAAATTTATTATTTACCTTCTCTACGCATTTGAAAAGCTCCATTGTAATATCTACAATGGGGCTTTTCAAATGCGTCAGTCAGCAATCTCAAAAATCATTAAGAAACCTATTCGTGAAATTAGACTACTTAGTTATCACTGCCATTGAACGGCTTGCTTAGAAGAGAAGTTTTCTTGTCATGATTCAACTCATTTAACTACTTTGTTTCTAATTTGTTGATCATTCGCATCTATCCTCAAAGGAATATTTTGTCATTGATGTGTGTTTCAGGTACCTGGTGAGACGAAGAGATGCTGAATTGTGGGCTGAAGTTCTTAATGAGATTAATCCTTTCAAAAGACCCTTGATTGACCAGGTAAGGATGCAGGTTTTTTACTATCCTAAAATTCTTCTTCCTCCCTTGGTTGGATGATACTATATACACACAGATATCATGCGCTGAAACATTTTGCTGGCCAAAATGCTGTTTCACATTATGACCCAGTATTTTTTCTCAAATTCGGTCAGCATTAGAAAATGGAAGTATTAAGTGCCCCTCTACTGAAATGCAATTTTTTGTTAAAGAAATGACAAGATATTCAATCTTTAACTTCTATGAGAAACTGTTGCCTCTCCCAGCATGGCTCTATGCATTGAGTATTTGCAAAAGTATCTTTAATTCTGTTACTCCTACTCCTATATTTGCATCGTTTCCATACTTATGTTAATATGTCAAGGGTTTTTTCCATTATGATCATAAAGGAAAGACTAAACCTTTTCCTTCAGAATCAGTCACCTCATTTGGTCAGCTTTTTCTCAACATTCTTTCTTTTGGATAACTCGTTCTCTATTACCATTCTTTTGCTGCAATTTGTTCTTAATAATTCAGCACATCTCGTATACTCGGATCACACAAATTTGTTAAACTTACTTCTTAGTTATCATAGTTTCTTCAGTTATATTCCATCATGAAATTCATACAATTATGTTTTATTCAATATAATTCTATTTTATAATTGCAAAAAAAGTTCTTTATGTATAGAGTCTGTCTTTCTATCTATTCGTTTAATCACTTTAATCATTGTTTATTAAGGAATTAAACTAAAGTCATTATATTTTAGGTAGTTCAGACTGCTCTGTCTGAAACGCAGGACCCTGAAGATATATCAGTAACCGTGAAAGCTTTCATGACCGCCGACCTACCAAATGAGCTCATCGAACTTCTGGAGAAAATAGTTTTGGACAGCTCTGTGTTTAGTGATCACAGAAACCTTCAGAATCTTCTAATTTTGACAGCCATCAAAGCAGATCGCTCAAGGGTCATGGAATATATAAATAGGTATGTTGTAATATAAGAAGTTGTAAGACAGCTCTGCTGATACACCATTTGACGAGTGAATTTTGTCGTTCATTTGGGATTTCAGAGTTACTGAATAAGTCCACAGGAAAAATATTCTTACTGTATTAGCCTGAAAAGGGTGTTCTTTCTCTCATATATTGCATAACTCAGAACTTTCATGTCTCAATCAGTTGAATAATCATTGATAAGTGTTAACAGAACACAAAATAATATAAATTTCCCGCTTTTAATCCTTAGAGGATTGTGCATGTCTAAAACACTGAATTGCTCCAACATTAACTACTGAAACTATGTTTTTAATCCCTGAGCATCGTTGGCCCTCTATGTACTTCGTAAATTTTTTATCATTCAAGAAAGAATGCGTCTGAACAAGAGCTACTTGATTATACTTTATTCACCACTGTGCAACATTTTGATAAAGAATCTCACTCTAAGAGATGAAGCTCTATTGCTGTCATTGTTTTACTTTGCATTCAAATTATTCACTTTGATAACACTTCTAAGAGTAAACAGTGCTTGTCTGCTTGTAATGCAGCTAAGAAACACATTCTTCTATTATCCCAGTCGATTAAATATCCTACGCATCGCTGAGATGAGGCAATATTTTGCATTACCTAGAAGATATTGCAAGATTTCAAGGATTTGTAGTTATTTTTTGTCTCTTGCATATACAATCGCAATCAAATCGTTTCATTTTGATTGCCCTGCGGAAAAATTTGGTTAGTGGTTTACCATTCCAAGTGTACTAATTTTTTAATATCTTATTTGCAGTTTCTAATTTTGGGCATTGATTGACATTTTGACTCACTCCACAGACTGCATGAAAGCAAATTCACTAACACCACTGAGTGTGTCTCCTTATTTTGTAATTCCCGAACTTTCATTTCAGCCATAGCATCAATTAAATTACCCTCACATTATTGCAAATTTTGTATTATTATTACTACGTAATTTTATAGTATTTACTGTACTAAATTTACCACAGCTACATTTGCAGCTTGTAACTGACCAATGCCTGTGGGGCTGTGAATGAATTATAAATTCATTAATGGCTTAGTTGGGGGCAGGAAATGCAACCAGCTAAGTTTGGGGATTGTGAAAATGTATATATCAACTCCACACTGTTTTTTTAACCATTACCAGAAATCTTGACTCACTCCGCAGGCTGTGTGAAGGGAAATTTGAAATCTGTGAAGTAGTTTTATTATTTAAATAATTCTACAAAGATGCCTAATAGGTAGCAATTTGTATTTTTTAATTATAATTTTCTAATTACTATTGTTAGTTACAAAAATTAATATTCATTGCCATGAATTTTTTAGAGATGTCAATGCATACTTGCCCAATAATACTAATAGTTACGTCCAAAACATTTTTTAAATGCATGACCATTATAGATGTAGGAAAAAATTGAAATAAAAGAATCCTTACGTATGTTACAATTTTCCCATTTTAATTTCATAGTAATTTAGTCACCACATTTGGTCACTAACTTCTCTTAGCTCCACACAACTTCTTAATGTTCATTGAGGTGTTCTTTCCAACTTTCTCAAAGAAAACCACTGCTCCAAATGTGTTCATCCAACTCTTGATCCAAAGTTATATTTTTTTATTATTTTGAGTTATTTGGGACGTGAAAGTGGTTGAGTCGTTCCAGCATTGCAGTTTGAGTGTTTTATGTTTTAAAAAGTTTGAATCTTTGAAGAATAAATTTTATACCATTACTTCCATCTTACTTTACAGGTTAGATAATTATGATGCCCCAGACATTGCAAATATTGCAATTAACAATCAACTGTATGAAGAGGCATTTGCGATCTTCAAAAAGTTTGATGTGAACACTTCTGCCATTCAGGTAATCTATCAAACCATTTATTCCCTTTGTTTGATTTTCATTTTATCATTTGGCTAAAATTTGTTTATTAATAATGTTGATTCTCATAACAGGTCCTCATTGAAAATGTAAAAAATCTAGACAGAGCGTATGAGTTTGCAGAGCGGTGCAACGAACCTGCAGTGTGGAGCCACTTGGCCAGGGCACAGCTGCAGCAGGGCTTAGTGAAGGAGGCCATCGACTCCTTTATCAAAGCAGATGACCCCTCCGCTTACATTGATGTGGTTGAGACAGCTCATAAAACAGGTTGGCGTAATCTTATTAATTTATGGCACTCTATAAGAAAGTAATAGAGCGGTTATTGCATAAAAATGGTATTCCTTTAAAAATTTCTCTTTTACTCATTTAAGCATTCACTTTGAAGTATTTTTCCCCCTTTAATCATATTTGCTTTATCTTTTATTTTAGTATCTTTTGTGTTGTTTAGCTTTGTTATTTATGTTATTCTCTTTGACTTATTTGCTTGTGGATAGTGAATTTATCCATTCAATTGGGGTAAATATCTTCTTATATGTTACCAATGTTGCGGTATTTTTATATTGAAATTTTAAAAGAAATTTGAACCTTGTATGCAAATGAAGAACTCCAATTTTTCAAAAATATTAAATCTTAATTCATGAGAAAACTAAGTAGAAAGAATACGTGTTCTGCATGTAAGATAAATTTTCATTCTGTGCCCTTCGTTATGGCAATATCTCTAATTCGTTTTGGTTATGATTTTAGTGTGTAGTTTCAAGAGTGAAGTTGCAATTAACTTACTTTTCTTAAAATTTGTATTGGTAAAGAGAGCTGGGAAGATCTTGTTCGGTATTTGCAAATGGCAAGGAAAAAGGCACGAGAATCATTCATTGAGTCAGAGCTGATCTACGCATATGCACGTACCAACCGATTGGCAGATTTAGAGGAGTTTATCTCGGGGCCTAATCATGCTGACATACAGAAGGTAATCTCATCTTTTTAAACCTCCATGCTCAGATCTTTTTGTACTTTCACTAAGTTTTCTTCTTCTAAATTTATCCTGTTTCTACGTTCTTTAATTTCAGATTGGGGATCGTTGTTTTGACGATGGAATGTACGAAGCAGCAAAGTTGCTTTACAATAATGTTTCGAATTTTGCGCGCTTGGCCATCACTCTTGTTCATCTAAAGGAGTTCCAGGGAGCAGTGGATGGTGCAAGAAAGGCTAACAGGTTAGTAGAATTGAATGCAGCCCACATTTTCTCTTATAGGATACATTGTTATTGTCTATCGATTTGGAAATTAACGAGGCCAAATTAAACAATTTAATTGGAGAACTCGCAGAAGTTTCATCTATAGATCCTCATCTTTAATTGGATGGAACTGCCCATTTTAAATTGCATTTTGTTAGTGATTTGAAAAGTTTTCCATTTTGAGATGGATTTCTTTACTGTTGAGGCCATTTGGATTTTTGAGGAAATTAATTAATTATAAATTCAATATAACTGTTTTTGTAATTTTTTACCTTCAAATTATATAAAAATGAAGTAAATCAATCAATTTGCTTAATTAGTGAATAAATATGTGAAACTAACAAAATATGTACAATAGACGTTGTAATTTTTAAATTGTATTTTTCATTGAGACTGTGGTACAGTAGAAGTCCGTTATAACGAGAGGTGACAAAGAAAAGTACTCGTTATAACGCATACTCGTTACAGCCGATTTCTTATTCTAGATGTCCGTCCTCTTGAATCCAAGGGCAGCGAATGCGTCAGAATGGAACTTTAGGGTTTTTAATTCTCACCCAATTGCATCAGAATGTGTTAAAGAGTACGTAGGCGTCAAAAATGTTATTTCTTTTATTCATAAACCATAACCAAAGTGTTCCTCTAACATAAAATGTGGATCATTTAATTGCTCGATAATCGTCAAAAGTTATAATATATAAATAGATAATTGAGATATAATTATATAATTCTCAAGATATTTTTCATTCACATACGCTTCATAACTGACTGCAAATGACTGTGAGGTTACCCTGGAAGTCCAAAACAGCTCTGCTTTTATCTCTTGTATCTCCTCCCATCAGACAATTTGGTGCCAAGTTTCGAATGAAAACAAATCCCACAGGTGGATGACAATGAAATGGAAACTCGATTCAAACAGCTGACTAGAGGGATCATCACCGAAAAGGAGCAAGATATAAGGCGATGAGATATAGGAGACGTGGGGGACAAAGGGGATAGTGAAACTTGTGAGAAGTCTTCGATTACGAGATATGCTAGCTGCAAGACAAATATAGAACCGTGGCACTTGTTATAACAATACCTCAGAATTTGATCACTCGTTATAATGGATGTAACTCCCTATCCTTTTTGCTGTGAGACGGACAGCGTCCAAAGAATCACTCGCTATAACGCAACTCTCATTATATGCCGTACTCATAACGGACATATACTGTACGAGTAAAATGTTGCTTGCATACTGCAAGCTTATCAATAACACTAATTTCAAGTCGGTATCATATAGAGGGGGTCCTCAAAAGAAAAAAAAGGATTGAAAATATTCTTAAAATTATCTGCAATTTTTCGTCCGGCTTCGAACCTGGGTCTTCCTGGTGATACATACTATGGAGCATAACAGAAGATCACAATCTCTAACTATGTGTGAAAACTCAAGCAGAAGTATTTGCTGCAACTGCCTCAAGCGACATCCTACTTTTCTCTTATATTCCATACGCGAGAAATTTTAATGTGCTCTGGCATCGAACCCAGGAATAGTATGGTCTTATCTAATTTTTTTTCTTAAACCCATTCTTACCATACAATGTTTAGCCAAGCACGAACTTCCTATCATTTCGATAAGTGCATAAAAAAAATAATGAAAAACTACCTCAATGTATTTTAAAGGGCAGATTTTTGCATTGTCCTTGCATCGAACCCAGGATATTTTCTCTAGAAGTCATTTATGTTTTCGATAGATCCTGACCATATATATCGGCTCCTTGAGTTTTAATTACCTACCTATTCGGAGAGTATTTTTTTTAATTCTGGAAAATCAAAGCAATGCATTCGAATGGGAAAAATCGGGACTTTGGGGCTCTCTGGAATCAAACCCATGACTCTGAGGTTCAATATCTCATTTTTTGCTGGCGGTTACACGTTATGGCCAATACGTCGTAAAAATTTCAAGACAATGAGGCTTGTGGTTTAGCCTGTGAATTGGTATCCTATTTATATACCTATATCCATGAATGAATCTGGAGAAGCCTCTATATATAATAGATTATGATAAAATGGTACTTTTTGATAAACCTATCGATACCATTGGTATTCCGTAATGTGAAGCTCTTCATAGCTTAATATAATTTGATGGCTTACAAGAATAAGACTCAACTTGGAGCTCATTGATGCAACAAGACAAAATGCATGGAATTTAAAGGTTTTCGGAGAAATCGCTGTTAATAAATTTGTTTTCTTAATCATATTTCAGCACACGGACCTGGAAAGAGGTGTGCTTTGCTTGTGTGGATAGTGAGGAATTCCGCTTGGCCCAGATGTGTGGTTTGCATATTGTAGTTCATGCTGATGAGCTGGAAGATCTAATCAATTATTATCAGGTATGTCTTTGATTCTTTTTGATTTTGTATCGATTTCCTTTGTCAAGTGTAGGGGCTATCTGATGAAATTTGTTCTATTCTAGGATCGAGGCTATTTCGAGGAGTTGATCAACTTACTCGAGGCAGCTCTAGGACTAGAAAGGGCTCACATGGGAATGTTCACAGAATTAGCCATTCTCTATTCCAAGTACAAACCAGCGAAAATGAGGGAACATCTGGAACTGTTCTGGTCAAGGGTCAATATTCCAAAGGTGAGTGGTATCATCATAGGTAGCATTTCATAAATAATGGAAGTACATTGGGACTTATCAGCAGTTTAATGCACATTGGATTATCAAAAGGAATATCTGTGAGATGCAAAATTGCATTATTTGTTGTTGCGTTGCCTTTTATTCTTCTGATTACTTATTTTAGAAGTTCTGAGGTATTGGAGACATCTCGTAATGGAATTTTGTGACAAAAATATTAAACTTCTCCATTTTATTTGCAAAATTAATTTTATTCAATTATAATTCCTTCTCAAGCAATTTTTGTGCCTTAAACAGGGTTAAATTATATGCCATTTGTGAGGCAAGCTTGGGAGGAACTCAGTTAACAAATATAGAAGGTCATTGATTACCCTTTAATTTTATTAGAAGAATTCTTGTTCTTTCTCAGGCATAAACCAATTTCATTTGGTTGATTTTTTGCAATATATCTGCTCTCCTTTGATATTTTATTTTGAGAAATTGATTTCCTATATTGCATCAAATGCAAAGAAAAATAAAGAGTAGAAGAATGTATTTTTTTAAATCATACAACATTAACATTCTCCGCTGCTTCAGAAGGCTGAATGTCTCTTTCAATGTCAAGATTGAATCTGAAGAGGTATAGCTTTATAAATAAAGGTTTTGATAGCAATAGGAAAATAATCAATCTTTTCTCTAACTGGGTTGCTTGTAATAAAGAACATTAACATTAATTATGTGGCTCAAAGTATTACCTGCTCATAGAAAAATGGAAAGAGTATTCTTTTGTGTATGAAATTTCCTCTTGTTACTACATTTAAGTACCATCTTAAATGTTTTTCCAGATGTACTTGATATAAACAACTCAATTTGCCTCGTATGTTTGTTTTTACATCATGAATTGACAAAAAAATCGAACTTCAAGGCAGAATCCTCTGAATATCCTTGGGATAAACTTTCAGATTAACGTATAACCTTGTTGAATATGGAAGTAATAAAGAAATAAATTAGCAGTACCGATTTGAAATTTATTGTTTTGTTCTGCTTAGGTACTCCTATCATCCAATTAAAAGTGCCTGTTATCAAGTCAAGAAAAAGAAATGATTGGTTAGCTCAATTTTTGAAGCAATCTTATTTCCCATTTTTTAATTTTTGGTTAATATCATGTGTTACAAATTTAAATTGAATACAAATTGTTATTTGGGCCAATCAAATGAATTAATTATAAATTCATAGTTACTTAAGTTTATCACAGGTAGTGATGAGTTACGAATGAACTGGCTCGCTCAAAGTCTGCATGAAAAAATTTGATTCTATGATAAAATAGTTTTGCTTTAATGAGTTGACCTCAAAATATTTTGCATGTGGACTATGGAAATGGCTGCCAATATAGGTTATAATATATTAATAAAGTTGATCCTGTCTAGGTTTTGCGTGCTGCTGAACAAGCTCATTTATGGGCAGAATTGGTATTCCTCTATGACAAGTATGAAGAGTATGACAATGCTGTAATTGCTATGATGAATCATCCCACGGAAGCATGGAGAGAGGGACACTTCAAAGATATTATTACCAAGGTATTCACCTTAATTTCGATTTCTGAAACCCGTCTTATCTTCTTTATATGGCAAAGTTAGTTGGGGATTGAAAAATGTGGTAATTTTGTAATTATTGTCTTAACCCTTTCACTACGGCGGCCCTATTGGCGCTTTTTGCGCATTCATAATGATATAGCCCGTATGCGTGAGAATGAGATTTTATTCCTTCGTGGTTAACGGCAGACTAAAGGAAAACCTTTCCGAGTTTTGGAAGCGTTCCCCCACTCATTTAAAACTGATGGGTATGAGTGTCCCGGCACGCTCTCTGTACCTCGGTAAGGAACCAGAGAGCGTGCTGGCACGCTTGCCGTAACGAAAGGGTTAAAGAATCTGTTGTAGCTGTACTGGACTGCATTGTCAGGCTCAGGTCAGTCTCTATAAATTGATTGTGTTTATTGGATGTGGTACCAGGATTTTTAAAAATTGTCCATCTTTTGCAAACCTTTTTGTAGTATACTCAAATGGGAGTGATATGAAAGTAATAATACATTTTTTCCAATGTGGAGATTTAAAGAAATTAAAGGGATATACTCTAATCAAAGTAAAACTACTAATTTAGTGATTATTCATATTGATCCTCACTATTTTTGATGCAGTAAATTCCTTATGACAAATGTGTTAAAAGTGATTGTACCACACAATTTATCATACTTATGAAGAATTGAAACCATTGAAAGTTAACCTTCTTATAGCAAACTTAAATTATGCTATCTAACATCCCAAATCATGTGTGTTCAACAAGTTGCTGTACTATGGTGTTAGAAGACACTTTTTATATTCCTTCAAGATTAAAGTTAACATTTTGGATTTTTTTGCTCATGCAATTGTATATTTTCAGGTGGCAAATATCGAGCTCTATTACAAGGCAATCCAGTTTTACTTGGACTATAAGCCGCTCCTTCTGAACGATGTTTTGGTCGTGCTTGCTCCCAGAATGGATCATACTCGTTCAGTCAACTTCTTCACCAAGGTATACTTATTCTTTTCCAAATGATCTTTGAAGTATTTCCAGAGCCTCTTGGTCAACTGCAAATTAACTTTACAGGTTGGTCATCTGCAGTTAGTGAAGCCATACTTGAGGTCAGTGCAGTCGCTGAATAACAAGGCTATAAATGAGGCTCTAAATAATCTGCTTATTGAAGAAGAAGATTATCAGGTATGTTTTAGTTTCAGTGACTATTTAAGGAATAAGATTGATTTTCATCCTTTTTCTCTTTACTCGGATTTATTTCAGTTATGTGCCTTATGATAATATAGGTGCAGTTTATTATTTCAAATAGTCTTGGCAGTAATCAATTCAAGTATCTCATTTGGAACATGTTCACAGTGACGGATGATTTTTATCTGTAACGTCTGTAAAGACTTAGTATTTAGAGGCTTGACCTCATTTTCAATGTCCTTAGGAATGCTGCATTATTTATTAAATTGGAATACCACCTAGTTAAAGCAGAGATGATCCAGTATGGGATTACTTATGACATCTAAATTATACTGTTATAAAATGTATTAGGAAACAGAATAATGTAACATTAAAATAATTTGGATATTAAAAAAAAGTTTTTAAAGACTCGTTCCTTTTTTCATATAAATTTATATATTAATCCATAGTATTTGATTGCACAAATTTTTCTTGATAGAGATAAACTTTAGCTGACCATTGCAAAATATAATACTCATTACAAGTTGCTATATTCAGTAACTTTTGTAGTTAAATTGATGGGAAAGAGGTCATGGCTGTCACTTCATATCTGGAACTTACTACTCTATTTTACAGGGATTAAGAACATCAATTGATGCATTTGATAACTTTGACAACATTGCTTTGGCTCAGAAATTGGAGAAGCATGAACTGATTGAATTCAGGAGAATAGCTGCATATTTGTACAAGGGCAACAATCGCTGGAAGCAGTCTGTTGAGTTGTGCAAGAAAGACAGATTATTCAAGGTATGACGCATGTAATTGGCGTAGCTTAAAGGAAACTATTGTTTTAGCAATGATTAGGTTGTGTAATTATTTTTTTATGCCAAAAATTTTGAAAGTATTGGCTTCTATACTTGCAAGCTGGTGAACTATTTTATCATTCATTATGGTTTCTAAGATTAAGCGAAGATTTCACGTTATGCATGTAATTAAGTGACACACTCTGGTGTATTGATAAAATTTCTAAAGTACAGCCTGTCATCATTTTGCATTCTGCGATAGGGGTGAAAGTACTGCCATTACATTACTTCGAGACTTCCATTACATTACTTTGAGATTTATAATCAGTAATCACAGTATAAGAGTAGATGATAAAGTACAGTAGAAGTCCGTTTTAATGAGAGCTTACAAAAATCGGAAAAGTACTCGTTATAGCCAATTTCTAACACCAAGTCTAACTAAGTCCATACTCTTGAATCCAAGAGCAGCGAATGCAGCAGAATGAAACTGAAGGGTGTTTAATGCTTATGCTAGTGCTTCATAATGCGTAAAAAAATGTACGTTTGCATCAAAAATACCTTATTTACTCTAAAATAACATACACCCTTTTCAACTCTTTAAAAATTCTGGCGTTGACTAGAGGGGTCGAAAAGAGGAGGGGATAACGAAGGAACAAAGGGGAGAGACACGATTCTCTAATCATAGCTTCCTGAGGCAGTTTTTGCCGAGGAATTGTGTTGTGGGAAACAAATGCACAAAATTAGGTGACAATAATTTTTGCATATTATGTTTTTCTGCTCTTTGAAGAGATAAACAGTAATGAGGTGGGTTGTCTCAATTGACTATTCCGATATATGCCTCCTCCAAGACAAGTGTAGAAACGCGGCACTCGTTGTATGGATACTTCAGAAATGACCACTTATTGTAATGGATGGAACTCCTCATCCTTTTTGATGTGAGACGGACAGTAGCAAAAAGTCAAAAGCTAGAACGGTACTCTCATTACATGTTGCACTTGTTATAAAGGACTTGTACTGTACATTAAAATAAAACCTTTTCTTGATTTTGGTTAAAATTGTTAGGTTCATTCTTGCTGATAAACTGGATTTATTTCCTTCAGGATGCTATGGAATATGCTGCAGACTCCAAGAATCCAGATGTAGCTGAAGAACTGCTGGCTTGGTTTTTGGACAAAGGGAACTTTGACTGTTTTGCTGCTTGTCTTTTCCAATGTTATGACTTGTTGCGCCCTGATGTTATCTTGGAGTTGTCATGGCGGCATGGAATCATGGACTTCGCTATGCCATATCTTGTGCAAGTTATCAGAGAGTATATAACAAAGGTATTCATTATATTTCCTCCAACTCTGGTAAAGTTATTGTAAAGAATATTTATGGGGTTATTGCTGGTGCTCATTTTTTATAGGCTCATTGCAATTCACTGCTCAATTTAATTTTGTTTTCTGTGCTGCTTAGAAGAAGTATCACTTGAGAGAACTCCAAACAGTTGATTTGAGAGTTGTAATTTATGCATTTTATATGATATTTTGAATCTTTTCTTCTTCACTTTGGAATCATGTGATCGACGTTTTTTTTCATGTTCTATGGTATATATTTCAATTATTGTTAAAATATTGATACAAGAAGGCACATTTGCAAATCATCCTACTATTTGTTGAATTGAATAGAAAGTTGTTAAAAGAAAAAAGTTGTTTTTTAATTAATCATGTAATTACTTCATTCAGCTGTCAAGTTGGTTGTCTTTCCCACAATGCATTTTCAACAGTTTGTCTGTTATTTTCTAATTCAGTTTATGATTGTATCTTAGTATCATGTTGAAATTATATGGATTTGTTTAATGAGAGAGAAATATTTCAGGTGGACAAACTAGAAGAATCGGAATCCCAGAGGCTAGAAGAGACATCTCAGCAAGACCATAAGCCTATGATGATGCGTAAGTTTAATGTCCTCGGGATTCAATCGGATTAATCATGTTTGCATTATCTTATTATTACCAGTAACTCAATTTTACGTTCCTGAAGACTGCTTTTAGGCTTCAGTAAGCTCCTGCTTTAGTTGTTATTTTATGGGTTTCAATAAGTTTCATTTGCTTTAATGAGTTAATATTTTCAATAATACTTCACGTTGATTGGGTGTTTAAAATTTTAATAGGCGAATCAGTGAAAAAATGTTTCACTTTTGCTTGTGAGGAATTTGCTTTCCGCTGGTGAAATTATAAAACAGAAAAGATAATCTTGATCCAGCTTAATTTAAACTAGAAAAGAATTCAAAGGAAGTTGAGATTTTGCACTTAAAATCTGCAGGGAGTTTTTAGGAATTCAAGTAAACTTGTTGGGTTTTAAGTTCTGTTATTTTTTACTCAGGCTAAGCTCTTGATTAAAAACTACAAAAGGATATATACCCTTTTAAAATGTAGTTTCAATCAGTCTACAGTAGTTTTAATGTTATTTTTGAAGTTTTATTGTAACAATCATTCAAATTTCATTTGGATGAACATAAGTATTTAGCTATTTTTCTTCAAAAGTTCACTCAGCTGTATTTAATCACGCTCTTCTTATACGTAATCAACTTTTGACAGATGGTACAGTAAAAATCGTAAATTTTCTTTCTTATTGGGAATCATTTTTGTTGTAATTCAGAAATAGAAGCTTTTAGTATTTTATGAAAAGAAGGAAATTTATTAATGTGAATAGAGTGTGAAGGAGTAACTTTTTTACATGAAACTATTACTGACTAATTGTGATAAAATGTCCAGCTTAAGGTCATCTAAAAAGAAAAGGAAAAGCATTTAAGTCAATGCTGTACATGAGAAGTGAAATGAGAAAGTAAATTAAGAAATTAGTGCGTGAACATAATCAAATATCACAGTAGAAAATGTAAAATTCGGTTTCCTATTCTCTAAATTAAATGTGTGGTGAGTGATGTATGAAAGTAGCATTTATCTAAGTGTATCTATTTGCATTTTATGAATTATTTCTCTAAACATCGTAAATATTAGATATTGCTATATTAGGTTTGATACAAAATGGTTTAACAAAATTAATTTTAGAGTTTAGCTAAGTATTGATAATGTTACGGTGTTATTATCAAATGTTTTTTAATGCATTAAAATTAGGTGCAAATTTTCATTATATTTTGTAATGTGGTTGTAATTTTTAAGTATTCTACTGAAAAATGTTTATGTAAAATTATTAATATTGTAAATTGTTGCACAGCGGAGCCACAACTGATGCTAACGGCAGGTCCTGCAATGATGGGTCAGCCATTTAACCCAGCTGCTGCAGCTCCTGGAGCTTATCCAGGCAGTTTTGTTCAACCTCCTGGGATGCCTTCGTATCAAGGCTACAGCATGTGAACTCGTTAGGTCTTTCATCCAATCGAAAGTCTCATCCTTTATTCCTTCTTCATAAGAATAGCTTTTCTCAGCCTCTTTCTCTTCCATGCAGCACAGCGCTTTTACTTATGAGGCTCCCATTTCATTCCTCTAACAATATCAGGAGTTGGAAAAGATCTTCCAAAGAAGTGGGAAAGTGTCATCCCAAATCTCTTTTCATTGGTTCATGAGTGTCATTTCATTTTGTATCGATTCCTTGACTTGTCTCAACTCACCATCAAACTGTGACGTTGTAGTTATTATTTTTTTTAATTGGTGTGAAAGAGACTTGTTCCTCTCGTAAGCCGCCTGTGCTTGTGGTGGCCGTCTGAGTGCTTGGGAAATGGTGTCACAAATTTGGACTTCTGTTCATTTTTGTCCAATATCCCCGTTGTTTCAGCCTGTTAAATAATTACAATTGTAGATATCAAGATGGTGAGAGTTTTCTAAAGAAGTTCATTAGTGTAATGGATACAGAAAAAAATATTCGATGATCTTGTAGAAACTGATCTTGAAAAATAATGTATGCTCTACATTGGAATTTGTGTGTTAAACTGTGCAGAGGATATTCCTTATGCTGTATTGATGGCTACCATGCAATACCTTGAGACTGAATGACAATATATCTATCCCTGGAACAACTCAATTTGGTAGCTGAGAAAATGAATTTCTTTCTTGTTTAATTGTTGTTTTCGCAAGTTGAGATTTTGACTCAGTGGTGAAAAAACTGTACAAAGTTGATGCCCTTGAATGTTTGATTAATGATGGTGTTGTGAAGTCGATTCCACCAGGCTTTCGAGAAAGTGAGTCGATGACTTGTAACGAAGTGATGGTAAGTGAATGCATTAAAGAAAATCCATTCCAAAGCTTTATAAGTAATGCTGAGGATAGATTATTTACAGAAATTGGGAACAAAGGGATTTGAGAGGATGTTGCATGTTGCAACTATCCAGTTTTTATTAGGAAGATCTACACATTATACAGAGTGATCCATTCACTTGTTTTAGGAACATTGTATCATAATTTATTGAAGAATAAGAAACCAAATGAGAGTGTTAGTTATGTGTTGCCATATTTGCTTTGTATATTTATTTGGTTGGTAAAATTGTTGCCTGGCATAGAGGCAAGTTAAAAATTATACAGATTACTGCAATGGAACTAATAGCTCTTTATAGATGGTGCACACGTTTGAAGGCTCATGCAGCGTTGAATGGTGGATGTGCAGCCAAAGGTCCAAGATTAACAAATTGTTATCTATAAAGCGCTCCAGTGATTGTTAATTCATTTCCAGTTAAAATTAAACATAGAATTGTGAAATGTGTATTTGTGGTCAAAGCAGATGTCATTAAATATATATATATATATATATACACAAACTAAATGTTGGTAGTTATTCAATTGACTCGATGGAAGTGCGAGAGGGCTCAATCTTCCTTCGAAAGTAAATCAAATTGTTCAAATTATACCCTTAATTTGCATCCTAATTATTTATAACTTTATCTTAATTGCAACCTTTGAGTCTCTGTTATGAACACCCTCGGATACCCATTTAAAGGGAAGAGGTGAAAGGTTTTTGAGACTAATCGATGGTTATGGCGGGAAAATAATAATTTATAGTAAAATCCTGCATTGAATCACCTAGGCAAAATTATGTTATGCAATGTGATGGCTGTGTAAAGTATTTGCTTATATTTGTTTTTTGTTACATTTTGTGGGCATATTGTTAATTGGACCATCTGGAGACTTGTGGGACCAGTTGGTCTCTCAATCAGATCATTTGAGCCTGTAATGTTCATTGAAATAAAATATTTGTGAAAGGAAGTTAAAGAAAAAAGATCTCCTACAGTCATGTCTACTGGAATTGTTAGACAATCTTATATAAAATAATTTTTTCAATTTAAATTCAAATTGATTTACCCAAGTTCTTTGGAAAAAGAGTATTTATACAGATATTAAAAAATATCGGGAAAAGGATTGAGGTAGTTCTGTGCAAATTTTGCTCTCCATGATAACCTTGTATTTCATCAAGCAATCGTTGGAATACCATTACCAACAGACGACTATTATGTTCTTTGGTTTGGTAGTATAGGTCTAAAGGAGTTCTCCCATTGAAAGTACAATTAATTTCGTGCTTCGATAACTGTGGATGTAAGGTGTTGATTCTTAACTTTAATTATTTGAAAGTTAGGATAGTAAGCGGTGATTACAGAATCTCGATAAAAATTTCAGGTCAGATATTATAAAGCAATTGTAACGAGGTCTTTATGAAAGTAGTAGAAACTATTCAGATACATTTGCATTATATATTATTTAATTTATATGAAAATTTTCCTAAAATTATTTCATGTCTATGTAAGGTCCGTGCAAACTACCTTTCCGTCTCTATCGGGAGTGCAAAACCTTAACTCTTAATCGATTGCTTTTATGTATTGTTTGCAGAAAAAATTAAAATCTTAAAATGATTCTTTCTAGCATCTATTTCCCTTATCTTCCTTGCAGTATCAGAATGATCTGTATAACAAGAAAGTTGCATTATGTTGAGTACATTTTCTGAGAACATGATTTCTCTGATCTTATTTAGTAAATTTATCCTTTGAATTAGTCTTCTATCTTCTAATGATTCCCATCTTTAGTTCTGTACCTTCTCTCACACTGTTTTATCATATCGATTCTTTACAAAGCGTATTGCCTTTTGTTTTACCTTCTCTAATTCCCAAAGATGATACTTGTCAGCAGGATTCCATACACTACATGCATACTCAAGGTGGGGCCTACTTTATGCTTAGTAACATCGCTAGCAAACTTTTTCTTCGCTATCTACCAGCTATTGGGATGCTGGTACTCCACGATAAATTATTACTGAGAGTTATTCCAAGACATGGAAATCAAAAGAAATGGAAACCCTAATAATTAAGAAATCTGACCAGGGCAATTTTGTTCTTAAGAATACATTGGACTAAGTAGTGAAATGCTTGGATTTCATCGGCAGAAATGTGCCCTCTGTGGTACTGTGATAAATTATTTGTGAGAGTTACTAATTCTACTGTGATTAAGTTATACTCCACGGAGGAAATTCATGCTTCCTTCATAACATTACCAAATCATTAGCACTTAATTAGACTGTATTAATTTCTGCCCTGAGCAGGATCTTGCTCCTTCATTTACTGTCTTTGAATCTTATTTTATTGTATTATTTAAATTTTCTTGTTATTTGCAAGTTGAATCCCTTTTACTTCGTTATATCTGTGCATACTGAGAGTATGAATCAATTAATTAATCAATCAATGAATTACTGCAGATAAACCTGTCCTCAGAAAAGGACTAATAACAAGTTCTCAAAAAGGAAGTTGAACCTATCTCCTCGTTGGTAAATCATTATGATCTGCTTCATCAGCAGCTAATTATTCTTATTCACAGTATTCAAAAGTGAACATCCAAAATCCTGAAGCAAAAGTGGCTTAGTAATGCTGATGATTATTAAATTTACACCTTGATTTTTATTTCCCTTGATTGGTTTGGGGCCTCCATGAGAAAGGAGCATCTAAGTATTACAGAATTGTATGTTTTTCATTGTTTGAATTATCATAAACACGTTCTGTTCGGAGAGCGGCATATTCTGCTCACGTTGGTCCAATCCTGTGGCTGAGAGCGGCATATCACACCATAAATATTTTTTTAAAATCTATAAATGTTAGCATTAATTTTTTTAAAACTTATTGCGGAATGTAACATTCTATGTATAATTGAATTATTATTTATATATTTTTATCATTATATTGTATTATTATACGTATCTATTAAATATTATATATAATAAAAGTATTCAGCCATAGGATAGCAACCGATGAAATCAACACCGCATGGAACGCGTTAAGGTATAATTTATGAATTTCAGGAAGGCTAGTTTACTTTCCCTCTTGAAATGTTTTGACTGGATTGAGGTAAAATGGTTACACGATAAAAGTGAAAGTCTGTAAATGGAACTAAGTAATATTAATGTCAATAAATGCAAAGATAAAAGTAAAGTATGTCTTAACTTGCATACTTTTTTCTTTTAATAAATAGAAGATACCATTTGAGAGGCATTTAGGTCTCCATTTTGACGAAGATGCCTCGGCTCAAGGCTTGAGATTCTGTTGGCTGCTTTGTGTTGAACTCTTATTTTCCATTGTGCTGGTTTATTCTGCGACAGATCCCATGCCTTATCCCTTTGTCTGGGAAATGTACGCATAAAGATTACAAATTATGCCATCCAGCTAGTGGCGGATCTAGGATCGAGCTGTGGGGGTGGCTTGTCCCAGAGGAAATTGTCGGAGCATGAGGGAGTGCTTAGGATCAATTTGAACATCCGGAAGGGCAACTAAAAGAAAAAATCTGATGTGGCCAGCACATGACCTTCTCCATGTATAAGATGTAAATATTTATCTACGACAGTAATTTCGACCTCTATATTCCATCTAAACTTGAAAGATGAGTGATTAATTTATATCATATTATCTTTTACGTCACAAACATTATAAATGTTTTTCGGGACATGATCGATGAAAAACGATGAAATTGGCCTTTCGCCCATAGAGCCCAGAGCGCCAACAAAGTAAATAACTAGCAACTTCTGGTTTATCCGTATTTCATGAATAACTCCTAAACAATCAGTGATAAAAAATATGTTTCAAACAAAAGTTACAGTAAATTACATTTTCTAAAACTTTTATAAATAATAGTATATACCTAAGTATCATATTTATGTAGATATTTTGAAAACCGGAAATGAGCTTTGAAGAATGAAGCTCGACTTCCGGTAAACTGATTTACTCCACAAACTAATCAACTCTAACGACACCAACCAAAATGCTAAATATGAAAATTGGTGGTGATCTGACAAATAGTTTTCATGTTAGAGCGCCCACAAAGTAGATAACAGCTACTTCCGGTTTATCGGTATTTCACGAATAACTCCTAATTAACCGGTGATACAAAAATATGTTAAATACAAAAGTTATAGTAAATCACATTATCTAAAACTTTTATTAGTAATACAATACCCGTATATATCATATTTATGGAGTTATTTTGAAAACCGGAAATGAGCTTTGATGAATGAAGCTCGACTTCCGGTAAACCGATTTACTCCAAAAACTAATCAACTCTGACAGCACACACCACAGTACAATACATGAAGTTTGGTATTGATACGATCACTAGTTTTCACGTTAGAGCACCCACTATCACACACACATACACACAGAATCATTCCGAAAATGGTCAAAACGTGTTCTAGGGACCCCAAAACATGTATTTCCGTTGAAATCTCGAATTCAAATTTTTTCATGAAAACATTACCTTCTCTATACTACGTACATGGAGAAAGTAAAAATGGAAGTAAAGTGTGACGTCACTAATAATTTGACCTATATGAAGGCATTACATACTCTACTAAAAAGTGAGTAATAAAAGGTCCATCGTCACGTAATGTTCAGGGGGGCTATTCTGTAACTCGTTTCCACAGGGCGAGTCTAACGTCAGGAAAGTGAAGAAAAAAAAATCTGATGTGGCCAGCACATGACTTTCTCCATATATAAGATGTAAATATTTATCTACGACAGTAATTTCGAACTCTATATTCAATATAAACTTGGAAGATGAGTGATTAATTTATATATTATTATCTTTTACGTCACAAAAATTATAAATAATGTTTTTCGGGACATGCTTGATGAAAAAAGATGAATTTGGCCTTTCGCCCATAGAGCCCAGAGCGCCCACAAAGTACATAATCAGCAACTTCCGGTTTATCAGTATTTCATGAATAACTCCTAAACAATCAGTGATAAAAAAATATGTTTCATACAAAAGTTATAGTAAATTACATTTTATAAAACATTTATTAATAATAGTATATACCTAAATATCATATTTATGGAGATATTTTGAAAACCGGAAATAAGCTTTGAAGAATGAAGCTCAACTTCCGGGTGACCGATCTACTCCAAAAACTAATCAACTCTAACGACTGTAATAAAAGCACAATTTATGAAATTTGGTGTTGATCCGACAATTAGTTTTCATGTTAGAGCGCCCACAAAGTACATAATCATCTTCTTCCGGTTTATCAGTATTTCACGAATAACTCCTAATCAACCGCAGATACAAAAATATATTAAATACAAAAGTTATAGTAAATTACATTATCTAAAACTTTTATAAGTAATACAATACACGTATATATCATATTTATGGAGATATTTTGAAAACCGGAAATGAGCTTTAATGAATAAAGCTCGACTTCCGGTTAACGGATTTACTCCAAAAACTAATCAACTCTGACAGCACACACAACAGTACTATATATGAATTTTGGTATTGATACGACTTTTAGTTTTCGAGTTAGAACGCCCATTATCACACACACACACATACACACACACACACTCACACACACACACACACACACACACACACATACACACAGACATCATTCAGAAAATGGTCAAAACGTGTTCTAGGGACCCCAAAACGTGTATTTCCGTTGAAATCTCGAAGTCGAATTTTTTCATGAAAACAATACTTTCTCTATACTTCGTATATGGAGAAAGTAAAAAAGAAACGCAACCTGCAGAGCACTGGTGAGAACTTTTCGCCAGCTCCCCATTAACCACATGTATTTTTGGGCTTTTATTTTCCTCTCATACGGGACTCAGGAGCTTGTCTATCGTCTTGGAACGCTTAACATATCCGTTACATATTTTACTGTTTCCCCGTGCGAGACTCGACTATGGAAAAATAATATAATGGAAATATGGAAGGGATCAATTTCTTCCTTCATAAGAATGTTTAAAGGATGTGAACAATGCAACAACCTCAATTTCAAAGAAAACATTGAGACAAATATCATGAAATTTTTAATAAATAAAAATATATAACTATAACAATTTTTACTTTCTGTGAATCATTAGTGATGAACCTACCCATTGCAGTAACTTGTAGCATGACACAAGATATACTTTCTCAATTCAAAGCATAATCAGAGATATTACTTTTTATTTGAACTTCATGAAAATATGGCCCATATATTGTATCAGAAATTAGAATTATGAACTTAGGAAATATGATATTATAATTACAAATATGATTGTATCATTATATTGGTTCCTGAAATGTAAATGTAAGAATACTTGAATGCATTAATATTAAATATTGTTGGAATAAGATAAAAAAGGGCTATCCCTATTTCTATAAAACATTTGCCACTCAAAAATGATATTTTGCATTTTTTTTAACTATCCTATCTTGTTTAGAAAGATAAAAATGTCATGAAAAACTTCAGAGCAAAAGATTATTTAAATTTTTCATTATTTTGCTTAAGATTGACACAGACTGGGGTGGATAATTCACATCTTGAGTTAAATCACTCAAGGAAAGAGCTGATGGAATTGTAATACATCATGCATCAATAAAATTGATTGGTATTTCTGTAGACCAAAGGCCTCAAGATCATAGAAATAGTTGCTTACTTGAAATATTGATTATAACTGCCTATAATAGGTTTTCTGAGGGGTTTCCCTACCTTTGGGGCAAATTCCAGAGAGATGTGTGTACCTCTCATTGCTAGTAACCATTCTTTTTGAAATTATATGTAATTTTGACTGAGTGTAAAGTAAATTGCATTTTTAAAATGTTAAAACTGCCACCAGGTATGGCATCTACTTGCAGTGATGTGTATATAATAATACATTAATTAACAAATTTAGTCCTTCCAACTCATTTTGAAGACCTAACTATCCTTGGTTGAAGAGGCTATTCCTCCATTTGTGCTATTGGTTAATTTAATTGATCAAATGATGAAGATAAACAGCTGAAATCATTCATCTATGAATCCAATATATAAATTACACAATAATTTTAAATTAATTTCCAATCAAAAGCTTTTGACAGTCAACAGGGTTTGAGTATTCTACCAGCCTTTGAGTTGGTGATTTGTATGATAATAAAGGGTCTTTAACCCTTAAACTGCGGGAAACGTATAAAAACGTTTTCCCTCCAGAATGCGAGAACTGCGGGAAAAACGTTTTAAAACGTTTGACCTGCTCTTCCTTGTCCATGCTTGGCCTTCCTCAATTTTATGGCGGTCCCTGTGAATGAGACGCACCCTCACAAAATCTTTTGCATTGTCCTAAATGTGGAAAACCCTTCCCCGGGGTTTTCCAGCCTCTGCGTAATTCCAAGATTTGTAGTGCACTCCTAATTTCATATTTTCCTCACTCGTTAAAAATCAATGTATCTACTAACTGTTTGGTATCAAATTAATCAGCTAACAGCAAGGGAAAAAATAAGACAATTAAATCATTGGCAATTGCTTCCACGTTAGAGGAACAACCAAAAGTCTTGAACAATAACCGCTGACCGCGGGCATCGGAAAAAGGTCTACCCGGATTATGGGGGTTTTCTGCCTGCTGCAATTAGTCTGACCCACCACGAGAAGGAACCGTTTCTCTAACTTGCCTCCCGCACACGACTGTCGCGAAAGAAATATACACCCGCATCTTAAGGGTTAAAGACAAAATGATGCATTCAATAATAAATAAAAATGTTATTAATTTATTTGGCTGGATATATCTAGCATGCAAAAGATCTACTTGTTAAATTAAGGATACTTTTAGGCAGAACTACTAGTTTTCCATTCCATGCTCTGTAGAGAATCTTTAAAAAAATGAAAGATTAAAAACTCTAGCTCAGTTGAAAAATTATGATGACATTTTATACTTTTTGAAAAGCGGCAAGGAATCAGGCAGAATTAAAATGACACACTATTCTTTTTAATCATGATAATAAGTATATTGATTCATTATAGATGTTCATCTATTGGAAAATGCATCAGAACTTAATGGCATAGGCAATACATGTATCTCATATGAATGCCACCCACAAATTGTATGATTTGTAAATATCAGCAGTGAATAAACTTTGCAATGATGAAACAGATACGTGTAACGTTGGAATGGGGAAAGTTTATAGCATAACTTGAAAATGTGTCACAGACTTTAATTTAGACAAAATATCCTTGATGCTAGGCAAACTGGAAATATCAGAATAGTTTAGTCATACCTAAAAACTGGCTCACCAACCATATTTACGGAACAATCTATGAAATAAATCAAGATCTCCATTAATAATTATAATTATAGTAAGAATTATACAATATAAATTATAATTTTCAGTTTGACATTTATTTTGTATGAACTAATACTGTATTTGTATTTATGAAAAAAGCATTATTATTAATTAGTGTAATTATGATTTTGAAAATTGGCCTAAAAATGTATAGTGAAGATAAAGAGGCGAGTACTGTGCTGTTTTGTCTATTGAAACCTAAATTTTACCTTTGATGCTCATTTTTATTGGCTGAGTTGATCTTTGGCTGGAAGATGCATTGCTCTAGCACAGGCATCATCAACATAGAATTTGAGAGCCTTTGCTGCTCAGCAACTTTGATGTTTTACATTATTTTTCCTGATTCTTTTTTAAATTTGTTTCTTTATTTTCTTTTTAATAACCTCAAAACTGTGGCTCAAATTTAAAATTGAAGGATATTGCTTCCAGTAGCCTTTGATAAAAATCTTTTGTTTTATTTGTACATACATCATAATAAAATCTAATCTATGAACCCAATTTATATGGCATTTTTTATGAGGAGTTAAGTACCAAGTACCCAAAGAACATTACCCATACTACACCAATAGATTAGGAATATCATCTATGAAACTCTACATCACAGTGAATGGATTTCAAATAATTGGATAATTAAGATTCTACATATTTAATTTGCTCCAGTCATGAGTAAAAAGTTACTTGCAAACAGAAAAGATTGGAGTGTAATAGTTTAGGCACACAGAGAGTAAAGGAAGAGATGCATTCATTCCTTTGAAAGAAAATGTTTAGTTATATCAGTTAATAGGTTGGGACAACATCATAATCTCAAAGAGACAACAAAGATGTGGCAGTATATATATACTACATAACTGAATTCACCCTCTAATGTTGCTTGGCTCAATCATAGATGTGCGGCTGTTTGTATCAAGAATGTTATTTTTATTTTGTAACTAGATTATAAAGAACTAAAATATTTTAATCAAATGATTTACAGATGGACTATGAATAAAAAGGAGTCTTCTCATTAATAAAATTGAACTGCTTCAATGATACTTCCAGTGGTGGATTTCCATCATACAAAACAATAACACTTGTACAATAATATTCAGAAACTTGTACAATTCCACACTATATGCATGATTTTATAAATAGGTATGGAATGTGTAGTACTAATAATTTGTAGTGTGGAATTGCACAAGTTTTGTAATATCATTGTAGAAGTGAAAATTATTGTAATATATGTACTGATATTATTAGCACCATTAATTCCTTCACAAAAAACTTTTCTTCTGGTCCTGATCAAGTAACAAAGCCTATAATCTAATCTTGTGGTACTAAATCTGCTCTCTCTGATATTACCAATTTGTTATTTAGTAGAGGGTGCTTTCCCACTAAACTAAAACTTGCCCGAGTATCTCCAAAAAAGGCAATCTAACTCACTCCGACAACTATAGAACAATATCAGTCCTTTCAGCCTGTTAAGAATTATTGAACAATTATTATACAATCTTATTTGAAATCTTTTAATTAACTCTCAGAGAGTCAACATGGCTTCCATAATTCAAAATCCACTTCTAATGCTTCCTTCCAGCTCATAAATCAAATTCATCTTGCTCTCAATAAAAAGCAGCTTTGCCTAGCATTTTTTATGATCTTAGCAAAACCTTTGACCACATTGACCATGAAATTTTAAGCAATAGAGTAGGTCGGGGTAAGAGTACGCATGGGGTAAGAGTACGCAGGGCAGGAAATTTTACTTTACACTTGAGCTAGTTTGTACCACTGAGTGTCAGCCGATGCAAGGAAGTGACCACGCCATTGCTACGTAGTTTGGTGTTTTTGCTGAGATTACTCAACTCACAATGAAGTAAGAGCTTATTTCAACTAATTTGATATCATATTTAAGCAGCAGGGAATTAGTGTATATAAAATTTCACGACAACCACCCCTTTCCAATCACACCCTTTTGACCACGTTGTCTCTCCGTTGCTTCAGAAAACATTAATATTTTACAATTCGGTTTACATTACTGCTATCAATGTCATACCAATACTTCGTACTCTTGACATTTCCGATCCCGTAAGCGAGTGGCAACGGCATTTTCTTTCATACTAGAAATTAAAATTTATCATCTATTATTAATGCCTTAAAACAAAACCACAATTGAGATAGAGAGGCAAGTTATTTTTGTATCACAAAGCAAATTTGGGTCAAAACAATTCGGATTATAATCCTCATTTTCTAGGATGACCGCACATTTTCCTTAATACGCCTTTGCCGACGCTTAGTTTTCGTCCTACAGGAATTCTTTCCTTCTCGAGACCAAATAACTTTACATAGAAGACTTATAAGAGGAACAATACCTTATCGTAACCGAGAAATTTGTTCGAAAAACATTTTGCCTTCCGGTGAGGGCCTCTACTACCATCCGGAATATTTTTTAACTCCGTGATTTTAACCGACACCTGATCTTTTTCGTTTCTCCCCACGAAATCGAAATTGAGTAGTCAATTCGTTATCACTCTCAAACGCTTCCTCATGCGCCGCTCTAACTGCTCGTGTAGATATATACGTTAACTTACGCGTTTCAGACGCGGTTATATGTATGTATAAGTATTAACAATCTGCATAATCATTTTTAATTCTACGAGCAGACTAGTTTTAAAGATCCAAGAATTACTTCCATTGCATCAAACGTTACGTATTTATTTCAAATGATTGCTTGTCATCAGTTCCGCGAATCTCGTTGTATAAAATAAATTACGATTTACAATGTAATTAACGCTAAGTCTCATTCGACATGTGTAATCATTGTCTCTATTTGAGGTCCAGGAATCGACCTGTTTATCTACTAATTGAGGAGAAATGAGTGAATCGAATATTAATTTCAGAAGTTTTTTCAGCGAACGGAGACATTCATCAGAATGGAGTGGCAGTCGCCAACCGACAGCGAAGAAAGACGGGCATCATATGCTTTTTTTACGATTTTAATAGTGAAATACTTTTGCATTATAAGAATATCGTATAATGCTCGTACTCCGAATCCTCTTTGTGTTACAGAATTAGACGAGCGACAAAAAACCGTGTTGCAGCAATGAAACTTATTTCATGTAAGCATGTTTCTATTGGAAAACTTCGTCTTAATGTTCCGCGGGATTGAAAATTGAGAATGTAATGGTCCGTGCGGTAAATTTAAACAGCGACTGCTGATCAAGTGGATTAAAGGTTCGAGAACAATCCTTTGAAACTAACGTCTTCTTTCCTATGGATCTGTTTTACTCAGTCAAATTAGGCTCGCATTATGACCTGGTCTATGCCTTCGTATCTCTTCGTGGGAAGTACCTTAACGACCTCTGGTTCTGCATTACGTCAGCCCACTAGCAGTCCTTCCACCGAATCCTTTCCCCTACGTTACCATCGCTTCACCTAGCGAAAAAGGTGCTTTCTTTGTCTGAATAGCCAAACGGTAAAGAAAACGCTATGATATTAGCACTCAAAGAGCACATGAGGTAAAAATAGAAAAGAAACCTTCAAATAAAGAAGTAGCGAGCATGACAAGTCATTTAACGCTTATCAAAATGAGAAAAAGTGCGAATTATATTGACAATAAAATTAACCTATCGTCAATAAGGTGTATGTTAAAATTTTGGTTTATATTCTTTGAAGCAACGATTTCCAACCTGAGTGCCGCAAGATGTCCGCGGATAAGATGGTTAAAATTTGGCATTCATAGTACGAGATATTTATTTGCGACACATCTTGTCCCGAAATTGGGTTTTCATTTGAAAAGCGAAATATATTTTACTGCGTTCTGGGTTTGATTCAACGGATACTATTCGTATGACGTATACTACCAATTTTTTGGTATTGCTTTCTTATTCTTTTTCCATTTTCAGATCCTTCCAAGATACGTTATTGTTTTATTGGATTCAGTTGTGGATACATATACCACAATTACCCTATATTATTTGAAACATTTCCCTATCCAACGAAAACATGGTTTAGGGCGCTGCTAACTTCATTTCAATGGGTGTGGAGCAGAGATACGGTCGTGGAGCATTGGTCATAATTTGGAATGAGGAAAGGAAAGCCAGATCTGCCATCAAATAGTTCAGTATTAAAAGTCGCCATCAATTTTGAGGTATATGATCGCTTTCATTTACATTGTGGTAATGCAAAAATAAGAAACTTCTTCCCGAGACTGAGATATACTGGCTGCTGAATCCGGTGGAGCCTCCCTTTTCGACGAGTGGATAAAAAAATCTCTGTGATCAGATATTTCAATATCTTAACCTCATTTTTCAATAAAGGATTGAAGTTTGCTCTGATGTATTCTTAAAAGAGCTTCGAAAGCCGAGGTCCTTTCGAACTGCGAATCGGTACCGCCTTCACCAAAACCGGACGCGCTTTTGGGAGCTGATGTTTTGGAGTTCTCAAAAGAGCTGAATCTTTTCTCAGTCCTTTCTGGAATATTTTGAAGGGGCGTATAAATCCATGCGTCATGTCTGCAGGGAATTTCTTCTCTGGTCATTTTACTTACGCGCCATTTAAACCATTCAAGATCGATATTATTTGTCCGATGAAGCATTCGAAAGCCTCTTTAGAATAATGATTGATTAAACTTTCATTTCGCTCGTATTCAGCTCGTCACTAATCCTCTTTTCTATATATTTTGCTTTATTCTGCTTTTTAATATGTGGATAAATTACGTTGTGGTCGCCTTCGTATTTAAAAATAGGTCGATAAAATGTTCACTTGCATCGGGCAATTTTACTCCATTCGTAAAAATCTTGGAAGCATATTGGGAGTCTTTTACTTAAGATGAAATATCGGACACTATTCTATTATCGGAGCCATTCTTGCTCCAGCCGTCACTTGTACGATGACATCACCTCATATGATCTTTGATTATTCTTACACATATGCGAATTTATTTCTGCATTGAATTCGCCAAATTGTCGAGAGGAGATTGTGATCGTGCACGCCTTCAATGCGCATTCGTGCTCCGCTGAGGGGATTTAACCGCAACACAACCACCTGTTTATTCCTCACGGAAAATAAATCGGAAATCTCTGGGAATTTTTTAAAACGCTTTTCTTCTACCGTTTATTCTTCTCACCTATGACAATATCGAGATCACAGATGAGATACGTCTAATTGGAAGCGTCATTTCAATCGCAACCATTTGCACTGCTCTAAACTCGTCGCCCTTCTCGAAACCGAGAGAGGGGAACAAGACACCGTCTGTGCGTCGGCCGATCAAATGCAGCGAATGAGGGAGCGCCTTCGACACCAGAAAACACCTACACATCAGAGTGTCACGTTACTCGGACCGCTGCACAGTGGGACCAAATCCCAAAAAGGTGGTCATTATGAGAAAAAAAAAGTTCGGGGATATGATTTCTTTTTACATGGTTGGCAAGTAAATTGTTTGAGCCTCTGAGAAATGCATTCGAAATGCAGGTAAGTATGCACATATTTCTAAAAATCAATAACAAAGTGGAAGGTTTGCTGCTCGGATGCCTAACCATACTTTCGCTTCGAAATAGCCTCGTCTTCAAAATTCCTCTGTAGCTACCCCATTGGCGCAATTTAAAATTCATTAAATGGAAATGACTTAGCAATGTTAGTGGATTTGAAAAGCTGCTTTACAATACCTCCGAAACAAAATTAACAATGTTATTAACATAAAAAGTAACCACTAATTTGCACAAATTTCGTTCAAAAACAAAAATACAAACTTCATAAAGTTATAGTGTCCCGCCGAGTCCTGCGTTGATATACATATATTACTGTAGGCACACATCTCAGCTATGCAACCCAAAAAGAATTGGCCACCCCGAGCCACCCCTCCGCGAGTAATTAATGAAATACGTGAGTAACCTCAGTATCCGTAAAGTATCCGAAGCGCGCAGGCAGCAGGCATGGTACTTACTTATAAGGGGAACAACAGGTTTGTGGTTAGCGTATTCGAACAAAGCTTTCAGGGCACCTTCTTTGCTTAAATATAGTGGACAGGGGTCTGACCGTTCAACTGAATGAGCCTTTGTTTATGAAAAATTAGCAACTGAAAATCGGAGTTAGGCAACCCCGCCACACACGCGCATTACCGTACCTATATCGAGATTTTCCAATAAGGAAATTATTTTCTTCCATATTTTACTGATAACTTATCTTTATGCAATCATCTTCTTACCTTCCAAGAATTCTGTACCATTTAGTTAGCATTTATTGTAATGCACATAACGCCGCGCAGTGGGCTAGAATTGAAAAATACTGGACAAAAATAGAAAAGTTGTTTTTTTGAGTGCGGACTTCGAAACTTCGCTATTGAATTCAAGCAAATGGTATTTCATAGGACAACTAAATTAATTTTACCAGGATAGCTTTTTTCACTAGTGTTGTGCCGCTAAACTCGTGACCACAGGGAGTCTGAGATGAATTGTTTGGCAAAACAGCAGACCTGCATCTCCTATATTTTGTCGTCCTCCGAAGATCGAGTTCAAGATGAATCAAAACAGCATGCAAAAATACAAATTGAAAACTTGCGCAACGAGGAGAGGCAACTTTCACCAGTGGAGACTGAAGTTAATGATAATAAAATTAATGTTTCCTACAAACTTTAACTTACTATGATTGACGGAAAGATGCTCTCACGGACACAATTTCAACACAACGGTGTTCAATCTGCAACGCTACATCCACGGAGTTCAATAATGATGATGACAACATATCTTGTCCAATAAAGGATGATTTCCAATAAGTGAAGATTTTACGCGAAAGTGCTCGAGGAAGAAGACTATAGAGGACTTGTTCGTGCGATTGATGTTACATTCCGACCCTAATATTTCAAGTCAGGTTGTAATGTATTCCAGGCCATCAAAAGTTTTATCTTCCGAGGCCTTGCAAATATTGTTTGTATCGTACCCAGCAGAATCCGGATCGGAAGATGATTCTTTGGATGGATCAGAATCGGATAGTCATTAGTGTTTGCGTGTGTATGAGTGTGTTTGCGCGTGCCTTTTCATATTCTACACCAGGGTTTCCCAAACTATGTTCCGCGGAACACCGGTGTTCCGCTGAACCTGAATAGGTGTTAAGCGACAATTTGGAGTTTCAATGGAGAATTGGAGAATAAAATTCATTAAATACTTTATTGATTCATATTTTAAGTTTTTATTACAATATTATAGTTTTATATTCATAAATAATTTGTCGTAATTAAATGATTTTTAAATTATACAAGTAGAATTACCCAACCTAAAAATAAGCTTAGTGTTCCGTTAATCGTTCCAGGTTTGCGAAGTGTTCCATTGCAGAAGAAGTTCGGGAAACCCTGTTCTACGTCAATAAGCTGTGATACATTAATGTTTTATATAAATGTTTTTCTTAACTTCTCATATGTTCCTACCAAGATTGGAAACAATAATTATGTATATTTGTATAGTGTTTGTGTGTTAAGATGATTCTTTGGACATGTGAGAGTCTGATTATTATAATTGTTTATATTATATTGTATATATAAACAATTATTACATAAAACATTATAAATATATACACACAAAGTGTGTATATTTTTATAATATATTTGTGTTACGATATATTTAATAATATCTAAAAATAACTTGTTTGGAATGGTTTTCAAATAAAGATACGCATAAAATTGTAATTATGGATTTAAAAAATCATATAAAATTATTAATTTACACTATCGAAATAAAATTAAAATGTTTCCACGAAAGAATAGTTTACAAATATCAGTTTCATATGCTTGATCGGCGATCATGAAACCAATACTCACGTTTTTTTGTAGGAATGATATACAAATATTGTCTTTTTTGTAAAAAAATGCGAATTTCTTTGCGAAAACTTAATTTTGAAATGATTTCAATGTCATATTCGGAATTAGTGACCTCAAAAACTATTATTTCATTTCAAATTTCAAATCGATTCAACGAAATTTACTTGTTATGACCATCTTTTAGGCATTTTGCCCCACTGTGCGCTGTAAGAACCGCTTGCGCCGCGCGATTGCGTACTGCAACTCGTGAACAACTTGCCACCCGCTGTTCTCTGCCGAGGATGTTGACTTGTACAGAGATCATTCCATTCATAGACTATTTAGATACGGTTGCTTTCCTGGTCGTTCGCACCCAGTTACGCGTAATTCCAAAAGCGTTTTTTTATTACTCCATAACTCGACTCCGGTTGCGGAGAATTGAATTGGAAATTGAATATTTGAATGTATTTCCGGTGCCAATCTCCCTTCGGCGCAAAGATTTTTGGTGGTGTTTCGTCTTCCCATGTCGTCTACGAAACGATAAACCAATAGGGAGGTAAACCTCATGTGAAAATGTGCATTTGAATATTTAGAAATGATAATATAAGTTGAATAGATATCAACAGTGAAAATTTGTAAATTGCTGCCGAATTTATTTTTTCAATGCTTCGTGAAATTTGAACACTTTTGAAACGGAAGGTTTTCGGCGGGAAGCCGAGTCCTGTTGGCTGTGACGTCATAGGTATTGAAGGCAAGCGGCGCTGCGGTGAAAGCGTGCTGTTTGGCGAGTTGATTCCGTGATAGAGCTGTGTTTTGGGTGATCCTCTCCGATAAATGTTTGCCTTTGGAACGGTTTTCATAGCTGAAAACTTCATATATATACCGGCAAGCGTCGAATAAGAATCATTTATCCTACTAAAGTCACATTCTTTCATACTATTTGGCAGTCGTAGTCCTCCATAAACGTGAACAATATAAAATATAAATTTTCGTAACGCAATCCAAAGCGCATTAATCTATTGATGTAATCTCTTACATTTCTTCAACAGCATCACATAAGCAACCAGCAGAAACTACAGAAAGTATCACTCAAGAAACATAAAATACCATCGTTCGTTCTTTAGACGTCAGCGCGTATTTGCTTTCAAGCAAATATGGACGCTGTAACAACAACCGTAGATAAATGCAGTAGAAATATGAAAATAAATATTTCGGGTTGGATTGATAAGTGCCTTGGTTGCACAAAATCCCTATATTCTCGAAAATTGAGTTTTTATTTAAATTCTCCATATTTCTCCGTATGTATTTTTAAAGACTAAAATACATTTTAATATTCAAGTTGCATTAATTTGTTGAAATATCAAATATAATCACAAGAACAGAAATCAATTACCTTATATAGTTTTATTCATGGTTGAAGTATTTGGCAGGACTGTCATAGAATAATTTTTTGAGATAAAGGCTTTGAATCGAATACACCAATTTTTCCCTAGTCGCGTCCACGTCTTTCGCAAAGAGCAGAAAAGGGAAACAGTATAGACTAATGGAAGAGTCGCAGCCACAAATCAAACTGTTTCTATCATATATCTGTGGCTTAAACACTCGGAAGTATTGCCTACATCTGCCACTTTGACTCTGAGATTGGTTCAGCAAAGGAGTAGGACTCCCTACTTCTTTTATTGCACATTTTTCTTAAATAGAAATAGAGGAAAAATGAATCCCTTTCATAAATTGAACACTATTCATCATGAAGAGCGAGAAAACTTTTAACAAACAAGTAACGTAGTAGGTTTTCTTACTGAATACGCCACAGGCAGCCTTTTTTTCACTGGAACTGAATATGTACACTGTATACGAAAGAACTCCATAAATTCATAATATTCACCGAATTGTGGATAGCCATTACATAGCTGCAGACACCAGTGCATAAAATAAAATACGATGTAGGCGACACAAATGCCGCCTAGTGCCAAGATTTTTTCGCGGATCATCCTAAAATAAGATTCCATTATCCCCATTTGCAATGCAAAAAGGAATGTAAATTGCGCACTGGAATCGAACCAAAGATCATCAGGGAAATGTTAAACAGTGTATATGAAATGTATTTATGATCTCTAATCACATGCAGGGTTGTAAATTTCCATGTCATCGGGAAGACATTTAAAGGAAATCTGAAAATTCGCCGCAATGCATTTTAAATAGGAGAATATTTGCCCTGACCTAGCGTCGAACATGGGATAATCTTCGAGGGTGTCTTTGTAGTTTTCGTTGGATATGCACGGCTTCCAGCGATTCCTCGAATTTCACCTCTCTAATTTTCCGGGAAATACCTTAAAAGAATTTCCGAAAATCCTATGAAGCCATTCTCACAGGCACACAAACGAAGTGTACCAATAGGCCAGTATGACGTCAGCGTATCTTCGGAACTCTTCGGTTAACTTTTGGTAACTTTTGGTTCGGGTAGCGTTTGAGCAGCCCTCCGAAATTCCAACTTTTCACGAGCTGTTTACGGCCCTAAATTTGAGATTTCGATGTTCTTTCCACTGCCACTGTTCATTTTTCATAGTATTATTTCATTAAAAAATAACAAATAGATGGTTTACCTCCCTATTAGGACTAATCGTCGATTTTTCGAAGCATGGATTCGGCAGCACGAATGATGGTAAAACAGCTCGGCGCTTTTTCGAAAATTCGAGTTTGTCCGCTATGATAACGGGAGTCAACAAAAAACAATCACACGCTTTTACGTTATTCTGCAGGCTATTTCGAGTGGAAATAACATTAATCCAGACAAATTTCAAGAATATGTTATTTGTGAAACTTTACCCGTGGCATTATATGTCAACCACGGTGCACAAACTTCTCATCCATGATCCTCAAATAATAGTTCATGCATTATTACCAATCGGCCAAGCAGCAGAAGATGCTTTTGAAGCACAGAAGAAGGATATCAGAAGTATCCGAGATAAGTTATCACGAAAGTGTCCGAGATCCAAAACAACAGAAGATGTTTGGAATCGGCTCAGGGTAACATCTGTACATTCGAAGTATCCGAAAATGGCCACGGAAAGAAATGCGCAGTTTAAGTAAAGTCCCTTACAAAGAATGTTACCACTTGCAGGGGCAACTCGTCCAACAGACACCACGTTTCGAGGGAGCCTCCAGAAAAGAGAGAGAGAATATAACGATGGAGGACACAGTATGCTAAGCAGATCCACGTTGAGCGTTTGGAAGGATTTGTTTTTGTTATTGTTATTAAAATCACTTCCTTAAATCGACTTTGAGTGGCGTTAACATGGAAGAGTAATATTATAGCAAATTCAGAGGTTGGAATGCATTGATTTGGTGGTTTAAAAGTGGTTTCATTGATAGTTTTATTCTACACTAGTGCCCGTTGATTCTCAACGGGGAAATTGATAATTACTCTTGGTACAGTCTTGATTGTAAAACTTGCCTCATAATTTTTGGTAGATTGCTAATTCCAGGCTATAATTTTTTCCAAACCAATGAACAAAGTAAAGAAAATTATAATTAAGTATACAAAGTCACCTAAAGATATAATCTCATATCCTTTGAATGAACAATTTCTTCGATGAAGAAAAAATGATTTAATAATTATTAAATATATTCGATGATCACATTAGGATAAGCAGCACCACTTTTTAGGAGACATTTTCTGAAAGGGAAAAATAGTTCTCGGACACGATGATTAAAAACAAATAACAGAAAATTATTCTATATATATCACTCAAAACAAACGAAGAAAATTCATTGCAGAAAGTAAGTGTATTATGGAGCTGACTTTTACCCCAATACTAAACAACAGAAGATCACCATCTCTAACTATGTATGAAAACTCAAGGAAAAATATTTGCTGCAACTGCCTCAAACGACGTCCTACTTTTCCCTTCTTTCTTTATGTGCATTAATGTATTCCCTTATATTCTTAATCTGCATTGATGTACTCTGGCATCGAACCCAGGCACAGCATGGTTTTATCTAATTTTTTCTTTAACCGAGTTTTAATATACATCTTCCAGCTAAGAGAGAACTTCCTATCGTTTCGATAAATGTATCAAAAAAATAATGAAAAACTACCCCCATGTATATTAAATGGGAGATGTTTGCATTGTCCTAGCATCGAACCCAGGACATTTTCTGTAAAAGCCATTTATGGTTTCGATAGATAATTCAAGTATGATAGTGACTTCAAAATCTTTCGTGTAGCCCAGTGATTCAATCCGGAAGGGAATTCAAAAAATCTTAAAAATCGCCGCAATGCATTTTAAATAGGGGAATATTTGCCCTGAACTAGCTTCGAACCAAGGATAATCCTTAAAGATGGGTTTCGTCGAATATGCTCGGATTCTAGCTATCCCTATAATTTCATCTCTCTAATTTGCTGAAAAGTGCCTCAAAAAATTTTCGGAAAAACCTGCTATGTATCTATATGGAGAAAATATCTACTTTTGGGTCTTCTGGCATCGAACCCATGAAACTGAGGATCAAAGTCGCACTTTTTCTGCCTGTCACACGTTATGGCCAGTACGTCGTAAAACTTTCAAGTCAGCGACACTTGTGGAACATGGTTAGAATTTTGATATAGAACATTAATTTCCCTTTTTGCAATAAGTGAGAGGTCGAGGCAACAAGTTAAGCGGATATAATGTTATATCAATCATTTAGAGCAATAAATGAACGGGCCTCTGAAAATACCAAGCAATGGAACACACTTATAGGTGTGAATTAGGATTGAACTCTCAACATTACTAACCAAGATAAATACGTACTATTACGTCATAGATTTAAATTTATGAATAACTTGCGAAAAATACTACAGCAAAACGGATATCTCTATATCTTCAACGCCTAAATGCGTTACTTGCGAGCCTCATCACATGTATATGAAAGGGGTGCACGCACCTAAGATAAGTTTAACTTATTTATTACGGTCGTGTATAATCTACGAAATTAATAAACTATTGAAGAATTTAGTCTTAAAATGTATTTTCCTAATATTTTCGACAGTAACCGAATGGTCAAAGTTACAAGGTTGATACAAATAATTAACGTCAGAAAAATATAATCTCCAAATTCATTAAGCAACATTTACTTAATCCTCTATCTTCCTAAGGTTCTCATCCCACGTTATCACGCCCTAACACATAAGACGAAGAAATACTTGCAAAACGCCTGGAAATCCTTCAGATATTTCGTAGTTAACGAATACGAGATTTATATTTTAAACTTTTAGCCTGCAGGATTTCACGTACTACATCACTGTTTAGATGATGTCTAACTCATGCAAAGTAATTGGTATTCTCTTGACGAAGCACAGTGGGCTAGATTCGAGAAAATCTGGCCAAAAATAGGAAAGTGGTTTTTTTGAGTGCGGACTTTGAACCTTCGCATAGTAATTTTTAAATATATTCTCATATAACTGCGGAATAACTTGCGTTTGTTCCGGCGAATTACAATTCTACAGTGATTCAAAGTTGACCAAATTTCACGAAAAATGCAGGTCTTCTATTTTTCGGAAGATTCTTCAACTTCAAGCTAATCCTGAACCAAAATGAGCAAACTCATCGGGCCAAAAACGATGCAGTATTATACACCTAACCTGTTTGCTTCATAATACTGGGTCTGAATGATCGCATTTGTATATTTGCAATATTTATACAATAAAATGAGGAAGCCTTATTTTACTGCAAGTTGTCAATTACGATGTCCAGCGACGCCGTCCCGCGATGTCCCGCGACCACATCCCGCGATGTCCGGAGACACAGTCCCGCGTAGCTGTACCACGACGTTCCGTGACGCAGTCCCGCGAAGTCCCGCGCAGCCGTCCCGTAATGTCCCGCAAAGTCCCGCATAGCCGTCCCGCGACATGCCGCGACGCAGTGCCGCGATGTCCAGCGAAGTCCCGCGTAGTCCCTCGTAGCCGTCCGCGACGTGCCGCGAAGCAGTGCCGCGATGTCCCGCGAAGTCCCGCATAGACGTCCGCGATGTCCTGCGAAGTCCCGCGATGTTTCGCGAAGTCCAGCGTAGCCGTCCTGCGATGATCCGCGAAGTCCCGGAGAGACGTCCGCGATGTTGCGCGAAGTCGCGCATAGACGTCCCGCGATGTTCCGAGACTTGCCGCGACGCAGTGCCGCGATGTCCCGCAAAATCCCACGAAGTCCTGCGTAGCCGTCCCGCGACGTGCCGCGACGCAGTGCAGCGATGTCCCACGAAGTCCCGCGTAGACGTCCGCGATGTCCCGCGATGTTTCGCGAAATCCCGCGCAGCCGTCCCGCGATGTTCCGCGAAGTCCCGCATAGACGTCCGCGATGTCCCGCGAAACATTCCCTCGATTGTCCCGCGATGCCCTCCCGCGATATCTAACGAAGCTGTCCCGCGATGTCCCACGACAATCTACTCCGATATCCTCTCGAACACCCGCGTTTGACGCCCTTACTTCCGTCCTGGTCCCGACGTGCTCCCACGACGGCCTCCGTTGATTCCCTTTATGGAGGCCTCCCCTTAAAGCCCCCTCTCTTCGAAATTCCCGGACAACCCACCCCAGACGCCCACCCTCTGATCCAACTCTCCCAACGACCTCCTTCCCGATCACCTTCCGCGACCATCTACCCTTACGCCCTAACTTCAGACTCCCTCCCTCGACAACCTCACAGGATTTGTTCGCAATCCCGATCCCCTCTCCCCGTCGTCCTCATCGGACGCTTTCCCCCGAGGACCTCCCCGTTTGCCTTCCCCCAAGCTTACCTCGATGCTTTCCCGATAGACCACCACTTTTATTTATTTTGCCTGGAGCAGATGAGGCCTATAGCCCCTCTTCTCTGCCCGTGTTTGCTCTTTTGAGCTAAATACAAAATTAATACACTGATAGTTACATACATAAATAATTACATACACAAATAATCACCTCACATGACAGTTATAAATACATAATAAATATTAAATATACAGAAATAGAATATAGTTTCCAAATTCGTTAAGAATCAGAAAGATTGGGGAGATGGGCAAACATATATAATTAATAATATTATGCATTGATAAATAAAGGAGTAACATAATTGAAAATGGAATAAACACAGAATAGATGAATGAAATATAACAATAAATGGTTATTTTACGTGCATCACAATGAGTTCATAGAAGAATAAACTTAATAATGGTTTAAATGATATAAGTAGAAATAAGTCCACTGAATTGTTCAAAATGTGATTCAATAAATAGTTAAGTTAGTAAGTTAACTTCATGGTTCACTTTCACTTCACTTCAAAAGTCACGTTTTTTATTCCTCGAGGAAGTCTTTATTTCGTTCTTCCCCGGTTTAAATTCATCCCGACGCAGTCAGTGGACGCCATCCCTCGTCGGATCTCTGAACGAAGCCTCCTGAAGAAGTCCTCCAACGCCGTTCCTCGAAGCAAAACAACATGTATATTATATTCACCAAGAACGAAACATAGTCGATGAAAACACATTCACGTTAACTCCGGCAACGTAATCCGAAAATGGTATAAGAGGAGGCAACGCAAAGAAGCGAATCGCATTTTAGTTATAACGCAATATTATTTATCGTATACACTCAATAAGCAAAATCTGGGTGCGTCTGAAATTGGAGAAATTATCCTAATTCGCTATTATGTATCTACTATTACGTTCGATTTTATAAAAAGTATCTTTACTAAATATTCTAATTGAGGTACATATATTATACCACATTTAGGATGACTTTATATAAAACCTAATTGAATATATAATAAGCGTGATTTACCGGAACAAATAAAAGCTACAGATATGTGCGGAGAACATTTATGATATTGAATACATGAAAGTTTAACCGAGGAAGATTTTCGTATTGTGCGATGTTTGATAATAAATTGATTTTTATTATTTATCCTGAAAACGAAGTTAGGCTTCATTTCGTCCGTCTAGTAGCACACAAATTATAAATTAAACAATGCGATTAAAAATATGAGTATTTTTCTCCACTAAAGCGACAAAGGAATCTAAGAGGGAAATTTTACAATTTAAAAATGCCGAAAGCTTGGGAGATTTTACGATGTATTGTTATCATAATTGCGGATGTCCTACACTGCAGTGCATGAAGCTGGGGAAACCTCATTAAAAACGATATTAACGTCTTAAATCTCCTTCATTATTTCTTTGCATTAACATGCTTAAGTTGGAAATAGTTTAAATCCCCAAATATTAAATGCCATGGAGTTTAAAACGGCGTGAACTTCGAGAAACTCTATCCATCTTCATATAAATGTCTGATGAGAGATTAATTACTTTAATAAAGAATGATGAAAAATAAGTAAAAAACATTATTGGAAATCATTAATTATTTCTACTTTAACAATACCCAGGCGTGCTTCATGAACTATGGCACAGTATCCTTTAAAGTTTACTCTGAGATCAAAGAAAAAACAATAAACAATCGTAAAATTAGAGATTCTTGCGGAAGTTACCCAACCGGATAAATATATTAAAAAACCAATCCGAATACTGTTTACTAATGTATATTTTCAATTGAAGTAATTGAAGCTAAAGGATCCACAATTAAAACAATACTAATCATCTATAAAATCTTCGTCGTTTTTATGCAAGCATATGCTTAAGTACTAAATTATTGTTAACCGGCAACGTATCGTACAATGCCAAGTAGTGCAAACTTACTTTAACTATCTATCCATCAAAAACGAACAGTAGGCTGTGAAATTGACGATAAATAAGGATAGATATGCCACCAAATCATTCTATGAGTTCATCAATATCTAAAAATTTATAAAACAGTATTTACATTAGCTAAGAAAAGGAGTTATTCAAGTCTAACCTCAGGCCATAGCTTGACTAAGATTCTTGGAACAATATAGAAATCAAATTCAAGTAAAGATGTTCACAGTGTCAGAGATTATGAATGAAGATCAAGTGCTTGAACCATCTCTATCTTGCTTATTAACTAAATTTAAAAAATTGATAAATAAATCAAAATGCATTTACAAAGAATCACAAAATCATAAAAAACCAACTAACGATATCATTCATTAAATAACGTAATTAGTTATCGGAATATACTTACGATATATCGCCTCCCCTTTGATGATCTTTATTCTTCGTCCTTGTCTCTCCTCACAGCTCTCTCGTTAGAAGCAATACGAAGATGATTGACGTACTGTAATATATAATAAAAGATAGATTAATAGATCGAAATGCATTTCAAAAGAATCACAAAATAATTTAACAATATACGATACCATTCATTAAATAACGTAAATAGTTATCGGAATATACTTAAAATATATCGCTTCCCTTTGATGATCCCTATTCTTCGGACTTGTCTCTCCTCAAAGCTCTCTCGTTAGAAGCAATACAAAGATGATTGTGGTGCTGTAATATATAATAAAAGATAGATTAATAGATAGAAATGCATTCCAAAAGAATCACAAAATCATTTACCAATATACGATTCTATTCATTAAATAACGTAATTAGTTATCGTCATATACGTATGATTTATCGCCTCCCCTTTGATGATCCTTATTCTTCGGCCATGTCTCTCCTAACAGCTCTCTCGTTAGAAGCAATACGAAGATGATTGACGCACTGTAATATATAATAAAATATAGATTAATAGATCGAAATGAATTTCAAAAGAATCAAAAAATCATTTACCAATATACGATACTATTCATTAAATAACGTAATTAGCTTTCGGAATATACTTATGATAAATCGCCTCCCCATTGATGACCTTATTCTTTGGCCTTGTCTCTCGTCACAGCTCTCTCGTTAGAAGCAGTACGAAGATGGTTGAGGTACTGTAATATATAATAAAATATAGATTCATAGATCGAAATGCATTTCAAAAGAATCACAAAATTATAATCCCATTTACGATACCATTCATTAAGTAACCTAATTAGTAATTGAAATATACTTAGTATATATCGCCTTCCCTTTGATGATCCTTATTTATCGGCATTGTCTCTCCTCACAGCTCTCTCTTTAGAAGCAATACGAAGATGATTGATGTACTGTAATATATAATAAAATATAGATTAATAGATCGAAATGCATTTAAAAAGAATCACAAAATCATAAACGAATTTACGATACCGTTCATTAAATAATCGTAATTAGTAATCGGAATATACTTAGTATATATCGCCTCCCCTCTGATGAACCTTATTCATCGGCCTTGTCAAGCCTCACAGCTCTCTCGTTAGAAGACATTTGATGTTGATTGATGTGCTGTAATATAAAATGAAATATAGATTTATAGATCAAAATTTATTTCAACAGAATCACAAAATCATTAACCAAAATACGATACTATTCATTAAATAACGTAATTAGTTATCGGAATATATTTATGATATATCGTCTCCCCTCTGATGATCCTTATTCTTCGGCGTTGTCTCTCCTCACAGCTCTCTAATTAGAAGCATTACGAAGATGAATGACGTACTGTAATATATGATAAAATATAGATTAATAGATCGAAATGCCTTTCCAAAGAATCATAAAATCATTTACAAATACACGATACTATTCATTAAATAACGTAATTAGTTATCGGAATATACATATGATAAATCGCCTCCCCTCTGATGATCCTTATTCTTCGGCGTCGTCTCTCCTCACACCTGTTTCGTTAGAAGCAATACGAAGATGATTGAAGTTCTGTAATGTAAAATAAAAGATAGATTAATAGATCGAAATGCATTTCAAAAGAATCACAAAATCATTTACAAAAATACGATACTATTCATTAAATAACGTAATTAGTTATCGGAATATACATATGATATATCGCCTCCCCTTTGATGATCCTTATTCTTCGGCCTTGTCTCTCGTAACAGCTCTCTCGTTGGAAGCAATACGAAGATGATTGATGTACTGTAATGTATAATAAAAGATAGATTAATAGATTGAAATGCATTTCAAAAGAATCTTAAAATCATTTACCAATACTCGATACCATTCATTAAATAATGTAATTAGGTATCGGAATATACTTATGATATATCGCCTCCCCATTGATGACCTTATTCTTCGGCCTTGTCTATCCTCACAGCTCTCTCGTTAGAAGCAATACGAAGATGATTGATGTACTGTAATGTATAATGAAAGATAGATTAATAGATTGAAATGCATTTCAAAAGAATCATAAAATCATTTAACAATATATGATACCATTCATTAAATAATGTAATTAGGTATCGGAATATACCTATGATATATCGCCTCCCCTTTGATGATCGTTATGCTTCGGCCTTGTCTCTCCTCACACCTCTATCGTTAGAAGCAATACGAAGATGATTGAAGTTCTGTAATGTAAAATAAAAGATAGATTAAATGATCGAATTGCATTTCAAAAGAATCACAAAATCATAAACCACTTTACGATACCATTTATTAAATAACGTAATTAGTTATCGGAATATACTTATGATAAATCGCCTCCCCATAGATGATCCTTATTCTTCGGCCATGTCTCTCCTCACAGCTCTCTCGTTAGAAGCAATACGAAGATGATTGACGTACTGTAATGTAAAATAAAAGATATATTAAAAGATCGAATTGCATTTCATAAGAATCACAAAATCATAAAAAATTTTACGATACCATTCATTAAATAACGTAATTAGTTATCGGAATATACTTATGATATATCGCCTCCCCTTTGATGATTATTATTCTTCGGCTTTGTCTCTCCTCACAGCTCTCTCGTTAGAAGCATTACGAAGATGAATGACGTACTGTAATGTAAAATAAAAGATATATTAAAAGATCAAATTGCATTTCAAAAGAATCACAAAATCATAAAAAAATTTACGATACCATTCATTAAATAACGTAATTAGTTATCGGAATATACTTATGATATATCGCCTCCCCTTTGATGATTATTATTCTTCGGCTTTGTCTCTCCTCACAGCTCTCTCGTTAGAAGCAATACGAAGATGGTTGATGTACTGTAACATATTATAAAAGCTAGATTATTAGATCGAAATGTATTTACAAAGAATCACAAAGATATATAACACCAATTAACTTAATGAATCATTGTATGTCATAATTAGTTCTTGGCATATACTTATGATTTATCCGCTCTCCTTTGCTTTTCCTTCTCTTTAGGCCTTGTCACTCTTCAGCGCTCTCTTTTATAGCAAGATGAGGATGATTGATTTTTGTAAAATAATACAGAAAATAGATTAATTGATCGAAATGCATATACAAAGAATCTAAAAAAATTAAATACTAATTTACGTTATGATTCATTGCATATCGTAATTGGTTCTCATCATATTCCCCTTATATATCTGCTCTCTATTGCATTTCCTTATTCTTCGTCCTTGTCTCTCCTTACAGCTCTCTTTTATTTAAAGCAAGACGAGGATGATTGCTTTGTTATAAAATAATACAGAAAATAGATTAATTGATCGAAATGGAATTATAAAGAATCACAAGAAATCCATCAAATAATTTACGATATATTTCCCATACGAACGTTATGAACTCTCATTATATACTTAATATTTATTTTTTATTCTTTGCGGTTCCTTCTTATTCGGCCGCGTCTGACCCTACAGTTCTTCCGGCAAAAGCCAGACGAGGATGATCGATTTGGTTGAAATCAATGCAGAAAATATGTTAATAGATTTAAATACAATTAATAATTATCACAAAATATTAAGCTAATAACTTTTGGTATCTTTCATTAAATAATGTAATGAGCTCTCATCATATACTTAGTGTTTATCATTCTCCTTTTCAGATCCTTCTTCTTCGTCCGAGTCTCTCCTTACAGCTTTCTCATAAATGCAAGATGATTGCTTCGGTTAGATTTAATACAGAAAATTGATTAATAGATCGAAATGCAATTTCTAAGAATTCCATAAATCCAGCTCGTAAGTTATGATATTTTTTAATAAGGAATTTTTTATCTTTCATCATTTACCTATGGACCAAAATTCCATCAAGGTGAACCAAAATTCCATCAAGTGCCTCGCTGCCGATTGTGAATTAGACCTATTGAAAGAAAGTCCCGCCGTAAAACATGCTGTGTGCAATTCAATTATTAATTCTGTTGAAAAACAATACACGACAGCCAATGATACCACAAGAAAAGTGTTTAATGCAAAACGGTTCCTCCAAGAAAACGATCTTCTCGCCACAAAAGCCTACAAAGGCCAGTGTGTCGTGGTGCTTAACAAGAACCAATATATTGCCAAATGCCAACACTTCATCGAAAATGCCAATGTGACCCGTTTAAAAAGTGATTCCACTAATAACTTCCTATCCCGCTTAAAGAAAAAATTACAAGACGTGCACATATTTTCCCTTAAGGGGGGAAACTCGTGTAAATGACCCTTTTTTCTGGAATTTATTATAAATAAACAACAAACAGGAATTACATGAAATTTAAAATACGTTTTATTGGAGATACGCAGAACATAAAGATAATTTTAAAAGTTGTTAATTTGAAAATTTAATTGCCAGTAATGGCGGCTCAAAGATGGCGCCTAAATATGCGCCGGGACGTATGCAGGTCGCAAAACAAATCTGAAATCAAAAATTCAAAGAAAATAACCCATAAAACATAAATACGCTTTGCACAAACCTCGAAAAATATAAACATTTTTAAATTTGCAAATATTACAGTGTTTTACTTAGATGATAAGAAATTCTTTTATAAACAATTACGTATAATTTTATTTTCCTTCGAAAAAATTAATGTTTGAGAGGTTCATGCAAAGGCTAATAAGTTGATTAATGTTCCCTGAAAGTTTCATTCAATTCGGTCAAATACTTTTTGAGTAATCCGTCCCGGCGTGCAAAATTTAGTATTTCGAGAAAAACAGCTTTAAAGTTTCGTTACAAATAAATAATGAAAAAAACTTATTTCACCAAGACTCACAGTTATTTTATGTTAGTCTGCGATTCCTGGACCGTAAAGTATACCTTCCTCTTCCTGAAATTTGTCTAGCAACTCGACTCTCTCCATCTTAAGTGCACTTCTTGCCTCTTGGGTGCCTTCGTAGCTGCGTCGTTCTTGGCGGCTGACTCGCCGTGTATTATACTTGTTCGCAAGTTGATGGCTTTTTTGGCCAATTATCAGCCCCATATCATTCATACATCTAAGTACAAACCTATTGCCTTCGTTGAACATACCAGCAGCTAAATAGGCGGACATTTCTATGATTTTAATGCCACAATTCAAATGTTTTGGGACCAAACGCCAAATAGTAGAGTTGTAACTCTCGTTGGCATTTTGTGAATGGCCGCCTAAGCACCGCTCAAGAAGATCTTCTCGAGATAAATCTAGGTAAATCGGAAGAATAAACTTCTGCACTTCGAAATCGAGTGGTGGAGGATGTTCGAAATTCTCTCCTAGAGCTTTAGCCACTTGCACCACCAGCACCAGAAGGGCAGTCCTGATGACGAGCATCCTCATTGGTTGATGCTAAATGTTGAAATGTTGCCATAATGGCTTTTTCATCTCTTCGACGGACTCGCAGTTTCGATGAATCGCAAGACCGTAATATTTTGTTAATTTTTTAATGAAGACATCGGTCAATTTACCTTTGCCACCGATCTTTGCCGTCTTCTTTATATTACGTAACCGGGTGCCCATTCGCTTCTCCACATGACCGATGCATTCGCTCTTCTGAAGCTTGAATTCCGGTCCATAAGGCTCCATTTTTAATAGAGCTTTGAATGTTTTCATATCGCCGTCACCTACATATGTTCCGTAGCGAACACCATGCAGCTCTTCAGAGCGAAGAAATATTTCTGTCACGGAATCCACCTCCATCTTCCCCGATGATCCTCTATGGTTCACTGCGCAGTTCCCTTCTTCTAAATGCAATAAGCTATTTAGATTGTCCTTGTCATTTTTATAATACGTACAAGTTTGACAAAAGCTTCCTTTTACGATTAAATCCACAACTTTACCAGTATAGTATCCCAGAAGGGTCGTAACACCATAAAGAGAGGAATATCCTCTTCTTCCAACTCCCGTCTCCCGAAACTTTCAGATTCATTGAAGATTTATTATTTTCCTCGTTGTGCTTTTTCTCTTCGTCGATGGCCTGCTCACATGATTTCCGGAAAAGTTTTTCAACAGAAGCATGCATGTGTTTCACTACACCTTCATATGCCTTCTGGCTCAAGCCAAAACCCAGCTCCATCATGCCGTAGAACAAATTGATCCCTTCACGAGAAACACCGAGGAGACGCATCGCGAACACAACACGACGATTTATTTCATAGCCGTTGTTTATGAATGGACCTGATTTTATTAAAGCAGTGCCACAGAAACACATCACCGATATTTTCAAGCCCAAGCCTCGATTATTCACCTCGCCGAAGGTTTGCTTCTGTTTGCATATTCTGCAAACAGAAATGTCCGCTATCGCAGCAAAAACACTGATAAACTCAATTATCCTGTATGAGTGCGCAAGATTGACGACAATATCATCTGCTGCAGTTTTAATTTTTCTGGCAGAAGTACTGGCTCCTCTGCTTGTTCCTGCCTCTTCGACGCGCTCCGTCCTCTCTCTCACCTCCTCGATGTTTGACGCAGAATCCAACCCAACAAATTGATTGCCGTGGTACTTGCGTTTCCGGGATTTGCTTGGCCGAAGGTTCGGACTATACCGTGGAACTTTACGACTCATTTTCGAACTTCTTCTAACGTTTGCACATTGCTCAACACACAACGAAACCACCGCTTTACTCTAGAGACACCGCTCAACTGATGCGTCTTTTTCAAAAATCCACCGTTAAACTCGCAAAATAGACGAACTACCACTTTCTCTTAACTTAATCCATCTTTAAGATATTGTAAATACACACGGCCAGGTCAGAAGACAAAAGGGACCGTTATAGACAGACTAAAGGGTCGGAAACGGTCATGCGTGCGTCATGCTGTACCCCTGCGCTCCATGCAGCGTTTGGGATTTCCACAAAAATAAAATATAAGTACATTTAATATCGATGTCTACTATTTTTCCCGCATTCTTCATAAGATTAGCTATAAATTTAAGCGAAGAAAAAAAAATGCAAAAAAATTTCGATCTACACGAGTTTCCCCCCTTAAGGAATCCTATTCCTTATTACCCATGAATCCTCTCCCTCCCCGCTTTTTTCGGACTCCCTAAACTCCACAAACCCGTAAAACCCATCCGACCAATTGTATCTAGCATCTCTGCCCCCGCTCTCAAGCTATCTTTTAAGTTAAACAGCATGTTTCGCAGCATCTCGTCTTTCTCCCCAAAATTTGGGATTAAAAACTCCACCGAGCTCGCCGATCAACTCTCAGGACATGTGTTCCCCCCCGACACCGTGTTTGTTTCCTTTGATATCAAAGACTTCAATCCCGATCACTGAGGCCCTCTCTCAGGCCGAAGCGGTTCTATCTGCCCTATACGTTGACCCAGTCATAAGAGTTGATCTTATTTCCTTATTCAGTGTTTGTGTTGAACAAAATTATTTCCTTTTTGAGGGTGATTATTTTATGCAGAACGATGGACTCGCCATGGGATCACCCCTTTCCCTGCTTCTTGCGAAAATATTCCTAGACAATCTGGAAGAAAAGCTATTCGATTCAGAAAACCCACTACTGCACCACATCCTCTTTTGGAGATGCTACGTAGACGACATCATCTGCGCCTGGCATGGTGACACTCAACTCCTCAATCCATTCCTCGATTATCTCAGCTCTATCCATCCTTCCATCTCTTTTACCCTTGAAACCAGCACCAATGGCTCACTTAATTTCCTAGACCTCTCAATCTCCCTCGTCTCTGGAAAACCCGATTTCGACATCTTCCGAAAACCCACATACACCGACCATGCTATCCCCAACTTCTCCTCACATCATCATTCCCACAAACATTCCCTCTTCCACTCTCTCATCTACAGGCTCCTACACATCCCTCTTTCCCCCAAAACTTTCAAAAAGAACTCAACGCTTTAAAACACATAGCCCAAATAAAAAATTATAACCCCAACCTCATCAATAATATACTCAATAGGAAACTCAAAAGGTTAGCTGCCCAAGAGATTGCCCCCTCCCTCACCCCCCTCGAAAAAGAAGGCGCCTCATGGCGGAAAATTCCCTTCCTCGGACCCATCTCCTACGCCATTACTAACCTTTTCCCAAATAATGTAAGACCCGCATTTCACAACCCCTTAACGATAAGAAACCTTCTTCCAAGCCCCAAAGACCACAGGGATCCTGCGACCACCCTCGGCGTCTACTTCTCTCCTGTGCCGACTGCGATGCCAGATACGTTGGTCAAAGCGGCCGCGATATGGCCACCGCGGAACATCGAGCTTCCCTCCGCCGGAAAAAAATACCCCCCCGCCTCTGCTTTTGCCCTTCATCTCCTGGAATCGGGACATAAGAGCAGCTTTGTCCCCGCACGTCTTCACCAGGAGAAGAAAGGACGACGGTTGGATGTACTAGAGACAATAGAAATTGTGAATTCTCCCGCGGAAAAGGGTTTTCTTACCAACGAAAACACCTTCCCCCATACCTCACCTCTCATCTCCCTTCCCAAAAGGGTATTCCCATAACCTCTCCTTCCCTTTCCCCTCCAAGCCCTCAGCACATTTAAGAAACTTTTTAAAAAATTCTGTACCAGATGTTGCTACTCCGGTAGCGAAGCCGGTCGTCAGCTAAATAAAAGTGTGGAAAATTACACTGTTTTTTATCTATCTCCTTACTAATCTCTCAGTAACAGCATGACGAGGATGGTTTCTTCGGTTAGAAATAATTCAGACTATTGATTAATAGATTGGAAAGCCATTACTAAGAATCCCAAAAAATCTAACAACTAACTTATAAAATGTTCCAATAAAATAACGTAATGACCCTTCATCATATACTTAAGGATCGAAATTGTCAAGGAACTATCTTTGAGGTATTCAGTAAATTCATTAATTCAACATCAAAGGGGAATATATCTTAACTTATATACTTAAATAAAATACTAATAGTTGAGTTCTACTAATACCTGAATTTAAACTCAATAATTTGGAATTTGATATAAAATATAATCCTAATTCGATCGAAGATCAAATGGAAATTACGTATATTAAAATTAAAATCAAATTTCTCTTTTAATGCACTCTTGAGTTCGTATGAGCTCGCGAAAAGGATAATTTATTTTCGAAAAATGAAGTCAAGTCTTTACGGTTTATGATTTGTAGATGTGGAATTTTGGGATAGTGTCGCCTTTAATTTGATAGAAACACTTATTATTATTTATAAAAAACCATCTGATATCTAATGACTGTCTATCTATGCCATGTTTTTAGAGGAGAGACGTGAAATAATCCTTGCAGAATGATAAACGTACATTAATAATTGGAAAGAATAATATAGTTTGTATATATTCGTCACATAAATCAAAAATGTAACAGAATAAATCGAAATGCAATTCATTATATTTTTTTATTCAGTATTCAGTCTGATTTTGATAGCTGTATTCCGAAATAAATGGGGAAATTGTTTAGTGATAAATAGATTGCAGAAAAAGTATATATTAGAAAAGAGTGATTATCTATGCAAAACGAAAGGGTTGAATAATATGTATGTCCGACGGATGATACCGAAGATATAATATTAACATGAAATATGCACTACGTCCCGTTCAAGTAATCTTTTAAATCTCGAAAACTGATGTTATTTATTTAACATTCTATTGTCTTATTTCGAACTTTGTAACTTCAAATATCTATATACTGCTTTATATTTTTAAAAAATTCTCTCACATTAAAGATGCTTAATGATGTTTTAATACAAACCATAAGCTTTGTTTTATATCAATAAACCTTCTTACCTTATCTCAAATATTAAGAAATTAATATTTAACTGGATGTCTTAAATAATGTATGAAGACTTAAATTAATTTATTAAGAAAAAGCTTTTGGAATATTTGTACTGCGTCAATAAAATATCTTACACTCGTACTGAATAAAATTTGAAAGTAATGAAAGAAACGGCGGAAATTCTAGTAAGGCAGAAAATATCATTACAAAAGAACTCACCTAAATCGGGAATCCGGAAGATATCATTTTGTTTATCCTTCGTTTATTTTCGCTATTACAGAAAAGCATCCCGAATAATCATCCAAAGGTGAGTTAATCGACTTCCTCGAGACTTGAAAAAATAAAAAATCACAAATTATTTTCACAATTAATTAATTATATCCATAAAATTAGTATGACTACATCTAACTAGTATTTTTTATGCAACGTAGTTAAACGAGATTAAGTACCACATCAAAGATGTTTGGCAAATATCGCTTTGGGATTCAATTCGATTTTCATCAACCTCAAAAACAGAGATGACTTAACTGAAACATATATAATAAAAATACTAACGTAGCCTGTATCAATCAATTTAAAAATTCGAATTTGAATTCAATTATAATATTCAAATAAACCGCTAGTTTAATTGTAAATGAGCAAAGCAGAATTCTTAAAACGATGAAGGACCGTAAATTCAAATACAAATTCTTTTCAGAATGACCGTAAAAAGGACAGTTGAAAGTATCTACTGAAAAATAATATTCATCTACCGATGAATTGTGATAGCAAACATCTTATACTAACGTTAATTTAAAATGTAAAGATAGCTAACATATAGCAATTCATGTTTCGAGGTAAGAACTAAAAATATATATGCAGAGATAATTAGTTCTACCTACTAATAAAGATTAGAATGCAAGGAAAAGGTGAATATAATATTTTAGGGAGTATAATATAATATTAAGAAAGATGTTAAATAAAATACGTCTATTAGGGAAATAAAAAAAGTTAAATTTTAAATATAAAAGTCGTTGATATGTCATAGGTTTATGATATCCAGGTAATCTCGAAGAAATTTCCAAAAATATTACGCATATTACTCCAACACCCAAGTAAGATTTAGAATTAATTTCAAAAACAACCATTCCGACGACGATTTTCCGAGAAAATTAATTGTGATATTGTATAAACTCTAATGGAAGGTAAGTACCGATGTAAACATCTTTGCAGTGGAAGTTATACAATTTTTAGGAAACCACGACCTTGAGATGATGCCTTTTTTCCTGTTCTTAATTGCTGGTGTTCAAATTACAGAAAAAATAGAGAATGAAAGTAAGGTATTCTAAATAACTGAGAAAAAATTGAAGGTGATACTGGAGTTAAAAAAGTACGAAACAAAGGGAAATCAAATCGACCTAATGAAATCCCCTTTCAAAACGGCTACAAGTTTTCCGCGTTTGAATCAGCTAACGCGAAGCTCAAAGAAATTAGAGTCATCCATTGCAGACTGCAGACATTGCAAACATATAAAATTTATCTTGAATATAAAATAATCAAAATCGGAATATAAATATATAATTTAAATGGTAAGCCAAATTATTTTGTTAGAGCAATATTAACTGCCCGTTAAAAATAAAAAATATGTTACGCTGGAGGTATTAAACATCAGAAAGAATAAATGTCGGAAAATATCATAATAAAATAGCTAACTTGTATCTTATATACAAAATACATGATTTGATGGTCCTAATTTGAACGCGCTTTCGTTAACACACCCAAGACATACAAAAGAATCGTCCATATGCGAGAGAGCTCACTTCATCAAACATGAAAAAGGCAAAATTTAATAAATTGTATAAAAAATTATTTAAGGTTTTAATGAAATAATAATAAATTATTTCCATAAAATATAGTACGATTCACCCGCAAGTGCTATTTGACGCTAGTAGCAATTGCTCGGAGGAGGATTTCCAATACGACCTCGTTAGACGAGTTTGGATTCCAAATCGAAGATTTTAAAAGATGATTTTAATTATCAGAGATAATCAGCAGCTAACTATCATTCATACGGTGGGATTCCAAATCGAAGATGTTAAGGAACTATATTTTAGGCATTCCGTAAATTAATTAATTCAACCTCAAACGCGAAGATATCTTAACTAATATACATAAATAAAACACTAGTAGTTGATTAGTTATTTAATTTATATTTAAAATTTGAATTTGTATCCAATAAAAATATTGAAGCGAAACGGGAATTAATAATATGCGAATAAAGCAAATTCTTTAAAATATAAATAATGGAAAAATCAATTCCAAAATCTATTCCGAACGTGCGTTAGAAGGATATTTGATGGAATTAAAAAATGTTATTAATGATAACCCCAGAAATTCCGTTAAAGACAAAGCAATGTGCTAGGATACGTTTTAGAATAACGTGAATTTGAGTTTTAAAGATTCCTAACTGATATCCATTGATGATTCCAGAGTGAGCATAAAAAGATACATATTACCAAGAGAGTCGGTACCAATACTCCAAATTTAAATTCAAAGTCAATTTGAATAAAGTATCAAAAGAAAAGTTAATAGAAAGAAATTACAGCTGCCAATCACTGCATTCACTGTGTTAAAGTGCACATTGGCAGCATCTGACTAGAAATTGTGTGGGGAATTCAAAATATTTTTAAAGAATTATTTGAATGATTCCCAAGGAAAAACGGACTTGAAAAAAGTCTGACAGGGCCGGGAATCGAACCCGTGATCTTCCTCTAACCGAGAGGCTGCCTTAACCACCTAGGCTACCCGACCAGAATATTTAAAAAACGCGGTTTTGGGAACTTTGTGCGCAAGGGCAGCCTCCCGGTTAGAGGAAGATCCCGGGTTCGATTCCCGGCCCTGTCAGACTTTTTTCAGGTCCGTTTTTCCTTGGGAATTTTCCTGGGTGCACGCCCTTATGTGCAAAGTCACCTTAACCCTTTCCTTATTTGAATGATTATTATAATTTATTAAATGTACTGTAAAAAGTCAAATAATTAAGTCAAACTTAAAAAATCGTCAAATGAAATTTAATTTAGAAACTGAAAAACATATTTATAACAAAGAATATCTTGTAATGATGCTTTAGTTCATTAGACTACTATCAAAGTACTTATATTAGACTCTTATCTTATGTATACATAGTACATGTAATGATTTCAATGATAAAGAGGCAGCGATGCATTTTTAGTAATAGGACTGGGAGGAGAGGACTGGTAGTACTCACGAATTGGTCTCGAAACCAGTAGATGCTGATGAGGTGCTCCACTGTAAAGAAAGAAATAAGATTATGAATATGATAGCTTTACATGACAAATCCTTTCGCTCTCGTTTTTTGTGGAAACGGGTATGGATTATCCAGGAGTCGATTATGGCAATTTGAGAAAATTCACTTTCCCCAAATCTGAAAAAATTAAAACGTCAAACTAATGAAATAGGTTCAATAAGGCATACATAGTGCATGAAGTTGGAAGGACGACACTTTGACCTTCGGAAATCGAGGATGAAGTATTCAAGGAATTCGGTACGCGATTTCGGGTCTAAGGAAATCATTAGCATCTCAGCTAACTTCTCGGCCATAACAATGCATCGAGAGCAGAGAATAGGGAAAGCGAAAGATCAATATGCATGTAAACAACTTTCACCAGCTCACAGTAATTTACAGTTAATTGGAGGGCGAAAGTGCATCAGACGAGACGTAATGCCCAAATTTTTACAGAAAAGATAGTCCAACACTGTGAAGTCTTAGAGCTCTGATTATTAATGCCAAAGAACGCGTGGATTTATGAATGATCGTTAGAGTCTAAATTGGCATCTGACTAAAATTGAGAGACTAAATAGCAGAGACGATTCAACTATAAAACAACTACATTGTATCTATTAAAATCAGTAAAGGTACACTCCTGGCCAAAATTAACGCAGCACCTCCCTAGCGATCCTTACGGCTAGTGCTGCGTTAATTTTGGCCAGGACTGTACAACAAATTATCTTACTCAAGGGAAAAAAATAATTCAATTCTCATAGTATGTATGAGGCATATGATTACGCCTTCTTTTGTAATCCAAAAATATTGATTTAGAGAGTGATCCTAAAAAGCATAATAGTGTAATATTGCAAAGTAGATTTTCATCCTTATCTCAATCATACCTACAATGGTTTTAGATCATCATGCTTCCGTGACATTTAATTTTCATTACGATTCACAGGGAAGTAAAGACTTCCTTTTTAAAGAAAGAAAATTTTAGCTTTATTGTCGGACACAAATCACGTAATAAAGGAATGGAAAATTTACCCTAACCTAGAAAAATTTTCAATTAGAATACGAAGAGGCCCATGAATAAAATTTCCGCTTACCTAATTTAAGAGATCCAGTCTTTCGCTGCCATCGGGTATCATCAAGGACGAATCCTTCCGCAGTCCCTTTCTATCGAAAGGAAAATTACTTATGTGGCAGCCCATTATAGAAATCAGAGAAAATTATATTGCTCTAAAATCTGAAAAAACATTTCAAAAAATATAAATTCAATTAGGTAAACGTTTTAACCTACATCCATGAGCAAACATGAACTTGTATCGATAACTTACGAAACCGCTACAACCGTTACCCAGAATGCCTCATGACACCCAATTTGAAAAAAAAACAAACGACTGACTACAAAAGAAGGGGTGAAATTTTATTCTTGTGACCCATAACTAAACTTATACTTATAAAATTCGAGCTTAAGAACATAAAAACATAATTATTATTACGGTTGCCTTCGATGAAAGCGGTCCCGCGTTCGATTCCCGGTAGGAGCCTTAGTGAGAAATTACCTAAACTGTCGAAGCACTTTTAACAATGCTTACTATCTTAATGTTAAGCAAATGAACAAACAATAGATATTATGTATGCATCTGTTTTAAAAGAAAACGAAACATATTTAGACCAGACATAGGTGATATATCTCATGCACTAACACCATTCAAGGATTGTATTTAACGGGAATGAAATGTTTAGCACTATCAGCTATAATCAATACATCGTGCAACATGTTTAAGCATTTAAGCAATATTAAATAACTTTCTACCTCAAATTTCGTTTGCAAATCCTTGTGGAATTATCTTCGATTCCTTTTCGTTCTAGAAATTAAGAAAAAAAATGCAGGTACTTGAAATTAATGACAACTAAAACGAATGACATTTGCAAAATAAGCTCCGGCTAAATCGCAAAGAAATACGCGATGTAAGACGTTGGCTCCTACCTAACATAACCGAGATTTTACATGAAGTACATGGACTAATAGTGTGCATCGAGAACAAGTTTGTACGGGAAATTCTAATAATTATTCCTTAAAAATGATTACAAGAAAAATTTGTTTAAGATATTATATGAAATTTAGCTTAATCATGGGTCGCGACGACTAAGATCTTCACCAGGACAATGTTAACACAAGGAAGTAAATTCAAATCAGCAACGGTTATTTTTAAAGACTTACCAAGTGACTGCTCCGGAAGAAATCTCGGCGACGACTGAGGACTCAACCGTCTTTCTAGGTTTAAACAATGATGATCTTCTCTGATTGGTCGATTTTGGGTTCAACGTCCTTTGCCCCGCCTATTAATTTTAATTTTCGTAAATTATAATTGTAATTAAATATGCATTAACTAATGTGATATATTATATTTTTAGAAATAAATATATCTAAGAATATAAATTTTCCTTTAAAGTCACATTTTTCTCACTAAATGAATTGGATGTTCGGTATAAACAATGTTGCTGTTCTCTGATTGGTTGATTTTAAAATCTATGTCCGTCGCACCGTCTCCAAGTCTATTAATTTTAATTTTCGTAAACTTTTTACGATAATTAAATATGCATTCACTTAAATTATAGATATTTATCGAAGTAAATATGTCTTTAGAACATTAAATTTTGCTTTAAAGGAACATATTTTCCACAAAATGAATTGGATGATGGTACCAAGCCATTGCTCGCAATCACGGGGCAGTATTAGAATAAAAAAAGATTTCGTATGAAAAATATATATTTCTCTACATAGGATAGCGTCTTTAAAGAAACCAAATCTTCGTAATCGTATTTCGTATTATTATACCCTAATTATCACGTTTCGTAACTTCCCATCTTTCATTTGCAAATGAATGCGATTAGCGCATTTCCCTACCTCACACGTTTACTTTGTTATTACACATTATAATTTATGAAATCAATTATTGCTTTAAAAATTAAACTCTCCCGGAATTCGATGATATCGAGGTCTTAGGAAAATATTAATCACATCCTTTCTATGATATATATGTATTTATTACGGTTCCTTTCTAGCATGAACTTAACTCCATCGAAATTTCTGGAAGTTATATCAAAGGTAACATGGTTTATTATGGATCCTCACTAATGCTCTAGGTTGAAAACTTAACGATACCAAAAGCGTACATTACATTCACATTGAATATATTTCACTCGAATGATGGTTAATCACAATTTTGATAAATGGTTTCTAATTGTTGCCTTATCCTTTAGCAATGAAATTTAAGCAGGCTCGAACTCAAAAGAAGTATGACATTTTTAATGCAAAATTTCAATATCTCATGACAAGAAATGCATTTCACACGGGTCTGACTCCAAATTATCTTACCTCTTGATTCTTTCCTCTTGAAATGCTTCCTTCACTGTGCAATCATTCAATTCAATATGTAGATTACCTCCATACTCTATATATCTTCCCACCTTATGAATATCCTCCTGATTGTCGTTGCTTTTACCTTTAAGTGCCACAAATATTAATATTTAAAACCACTGCTGCAAACGTAAGTCACACGTGAAACTTATACTGATGTAATATTTTTCATTATGAACTAACGAAGGAAATCACAAAATGGATGGCCTCCTTCGTACACCAAAAGAAACTTTTGCTTAGAATATTTGTCAGCTGAGCTCATCCCTCCGATGTTTTTAGTACTCATTGTATATCCACAAGAATTCACCACAAAGAATTTTAGAGTTAGATAACGACTCCACAATGAAAACATGACGAGAGAGAACAGTCACCTGACATTAGCCATAGCTCTTGGACGCCTTAACGTAATTCAGTTTTCGGAAGAAGACGATCGTAAGTGTTCAAAAGCGCTCAAAAACGCCAAAGCCTCGTGCTTCCCTGTAGGTCGTATGTGAAGAGGTGTTTTAAAGACTGGTGATTTTCAAGTGCTAAAATGTTTTACAGATGAAGATTTCCCTTAGTGACTGTGAACAAGATCAAGTTTACTCCTGGATTACTTTTACACAGTGAGAGTGTCACAAGTACAACGCAAGGGTTCAATAATCAAGTTAAAAGCTTTGTGTCGACAAAACAGCTGAAACTCGGCTCTGATCCTTGGATTGGATTGAAAAGGTGTGTAATTCCTCAACTGTGATGAACGAATCGTCAAGGAATCGAAGCCTCAGAATGGATTCATGCTGGAGTTAAAGGTAATGTTAATCTATGAAAACGTTCCGAAGAATGTAACGAATAATAGATATGAAAATCTGTATGACGTGTTTCATTGCTGTAAAATTGAATCTGAGACTATCGATTTTATTCCATAGGTTTGCAAATAGATATTATACAGCCATAACTTATCTTATTTCCACTGATTTGCCATTTATTGCAAGCTTAGGGCTTCGGATTTAAAAGAACTTGTGTACGTTCTCAATGTATATTTAATGAACTCCTGTCCAATATCTTAAATCTAATCCATTTCATAAACAATTGAATGATATATAATATTATCAATAACTACTGTACATATAATTGTAAGCAATTTTAAACCAGTAAATTTTCCATTATAAATACAAAAGAAAGTTATTTCTGGGTTTCCCCACAGCTTGAATAGGAACGACGAGACCGAACAAGAGATAAACGAAAGAATTCGAGGTTGAAAACTCCGACCGTCATCGGCTGGAATTGTAAAGAGAGGAACTTAAGAATTCCTCTCGGAATAGTACCACAAATGATGTTAGATATAATGCCTATGTATAATATTACTAACTGGTAATCCATGTTTCTCATGTTATAGTTGACCTCCAGGTAAATAATTTATCACTACATGACGTGAGTGCATTTAGGAATTCAATTGCATTACTCTCCAAAAGACGATACAAAGTATGATACTTTTGAATGATATCTCTTATAACAGTTAGATTATTGCTAGCTTCATAACATCACATAAATCTTTACTCATGTAATTATGTCATCGTATATACCTAGAAGAGATGTCCTGCAGCGAAGAATTAAATGTAATATTATATATTATTGGTCTAAAAGAAATATTACTCGCAAAGTCGATGAATTTTTACGTTTTTACGAACATAACTGCTATAGATATGTTTTAAAAGTTGATTTTCCGATTTAAATGCGCACATCGATACTCGCTTTCTCCCATCACATTATTGCCAAACCTTAACATCATGTAATACGATATTCAGTACAAATTAATATCAATCGGTTCATTCTACAAAATAATTATTAGTAAATATATCTTTGATAGAGAGTTCTTAATTTGAACCATGATGCATCCCAGGGGAGACGGGAAATCTACGCGGATTATAATCGAGGAGTTTAAAAGTAAAATTCATTTTCCAATAACTTTTAATTTTGAATTACATTATTTTGCGCAAAAATAAATTTTATCTCAGTGGTGATTATAATTGATGAAAACTATTAAAATTAGAGGGAAACAGGTGGGTTGACTGTCAGTTGAATCATCGACCAATCACAGCGCTGCATTCGGTTCAACGTTCATTCTAAAGATTTAAACTTCAGTTACTTCGGAGACGTCACCTGCTGAGGAGCTGCTGCCGGTCTTTTTTTCGAAGGAAACGTTGACTTTTGAATTGTAGAAGTGCAATAAGTTCGAAGCCGAGCATAAGCTAACCAATTTCCAAGTTGAACTTAATTATTGATTGATTATTTTCATTCAAGAAGTATATATTCATTAAATAAGAGGATATTTACTTTGCGTCAACATTTTGTGGACTTTGTCAGTGATATTTTTGGTAAGTATGTGCATTGTGCATCATCATGAATTACTCTAAATTAAGTTCTAAGGATATTATTTGGTTTTGAGACCATAGTATATTATTTAGATTCTTATGGTAAACGAATATTGTGAGTTAACAGATGGAGTGTTTGTAGCTGTGACATTGATAGTTCAGTCCGCTATTTCTAGTGTGGAAGTTAGCTTACCTTGTCTTTGACCTAGAATTACAGTTAAGCTAACCTCTATAATTCGAATTCCATTAGTCCTTTATCTTTTTCTTTAGGGTCGTAGTTTGTCTCACCAGAAATCGTATTTAGAGTAGTAATTTTTAGAATCGATCTTGAGTAATCAAATACGTTGCAGCGGGACTGTATTCCTCAAGCATTTATTTCCCAATATTTATAAGTCAGTAATGGACAATATCTACTGAAGTCAAATCGACTGTTTTTTTATTTAAATTTAAAATTTGATTTCACCATCCATCATTATTTAATCATCCCACTTTTAAACGGTGGATTTCCAATGCGCTTTGCTTCTTTCATAATTGAATTCAAAATCGCCATACATGTTATATTTGAATAATGGGTCGATATTCATTTGCACCAAATTAGTGAATTCACATTCTTGTTTTCGATTCTTAATTATTAAGAATTCAATTTGGTGGTCTTGATTTTAAAATTCAATGGAAGTCTAACATTTGTGACGTTCCTCTTCTTGATGCAACTCTAGATGAACTTCGGGAATAATTAATGGTAATATTACCAGATAATTTTAGTCGATGATTTCAATGATCATTTAGTGGAAGAATCTGGATAACCGTTTGAATTTTATGTTAAGAGCAGTGTTTGTTTTTTTTTCATTTTCATGGGAGTTTGCATTGGGAAATCCTATTAAGAATTAGATATTTTACAATAATTTTTAAATAAAAACAATGGTACGTAAAGTAATATTTTTGGAAAAGAATTTGGGATTAGTAACAGATATCATCAACTGAAAACATATCATCCCGGCTTATATTTGAAACAACTTATTTTTCTTAGATCAGTTATCTTTCAAATGTTTTCTTTGTAAACCCTCCTGAAAATATCAAATTCACATTAACATTACAATTTATTCTTGAATAATAGACACATACGGATTATTTCTGAATAAGTATATTTTTATTTTTACCCTCGAATCACGAATATCTAACAGTTACGAATACTTAATATTAATGCCTTAACTATAACGTCATCCTTTTTGCAGTCACAGTTTTTTTGTCTTAGAATGAAATACTGGAGTTGAATTTCGGAAATGATCTTAATTAAAATCTTTTAATTTCTTCAGTAAATATTTTCTACTATTCTTGTAACGGAGGTCCTGAAAAATATTCTAATTTTAATTGACGAATAGTTATCGCTTTTAAGATCTTGTATATTCATTTACTATTAAATTTCCGTCTCCCTTGAGAATAATTAGTTGATATTAATTGAGATTCAAAAATCGAATTCTTTGAGTCGTCTGTTGTATTTGTATAGGATACATAAGGTATATTTCAGATAACATATCTCTGTTTCTGAGTTACTATGAACTAACTCTATTTAATCACGAAGGAATCGCTCCCAAACATCTTCGATTCGGCATCAGACCTTGTCCTACGACGTCGAAAAGGAAATCCTAGTTTGAAAAAAGGTAAATGATCTGCCGTTCCTAAACTTACATCGTACAATAGGTTATGTAAATACTTAATCAATTTGTGCTTCTTTCTATTCTCAAGTTCGGAGGAAGTGAATTCTCCTGCTTTAGGATGATTCTTCTTGGTGTCTCCGGTGTGATACTGAAAGGGCGCTCAACACGGGATTATCAAGCAAAGTCTCCCGAATACCCCATACTGTTTACTTCTCCTGAAATGATATTTTCAGAATGTAAAGGAAATAAGAGAGATTTTCAAGACAACTCTTCCATGAGACCTGGTAATTCAATGAAGGGTGATGTTACTTGCGATGATCAGTAATATTATTTTTCCGGGATTCCTAAACGACTTGAGAACGGTTGAGGTAAAGAAATCATTTCTCAATCACAAAAGAGCTAAAAGTTGAACAGCATTGCTGTAGAGAAATATTTGGTCTACTCATAGGACTGTGAATACAATGAGTAAGATTTCTAAACTATTCTTATTTCAGTATGACGATAGTTCGTAGTTTTTGATTAACATCATGTTTTTCTGTTTTCGAAGTACAATATGATTTACTGCTTTTTATTGTTTCTTTAGATTCAATTTCCAAACATTTCGCCTTCACGGAAGAGCAAGAGAAGGACCACAATGATGCTGAGGAGAGTTAACTATTTCGCCGATTGCTGGAACAAAAATAAAAGAAGTTAGTATATTTTGCTATACCTAATGTTGTGTGATAGATATGGTGAATTTTTATATTAGTATAAATTTTATGTCTTCCAAAAGATATTTTACTCACTGTTTTTTTAAATTTTTCAGTTTCAGACACGAAAAATACATCCATCATGGAAGTGAAAAGAAAGGAGCATAATTATGGTGAGCAGAGATATTTGATTGATTGCTGGAACACATAATAGAGTTAGTATAATATGAAACCGGTGCTTTTGCTATACTTAATGATATGTGATAGATGTGGCGAATTTTTATATTAGTATAATTTTTATATCTTGCAATTGATATTTTATTTATCAGTTTTACCCCCAGGACATATATCCGACATGGAAGAGCAAAAGAAGGAGCACAGGTATCATGAGCAGAGTTATTTGCCGAATGCTGGAACAAATAATACAGTGAGTTTAATATAGAAATGGTGCTTTTGCTATACCTATTTAAGTTTTATAGATACTGCATATTTTGGCATCAGTATATTTCATCCCTTCAAAAAGATATTTTATTTTTTTTTATTTATTCTTCAGTGACACTCTGAAAACCTCTCTCCGTCATTGAAGATCAAGAGTAGGAGCGCAGTATGTCGAGGAGAGTTATTCGGTCCATTAATGGAACATAGAATACCGTAAGTACTTATTAATTTTTTTAATTAATAAATTTAGTTCTAGTTAGCAAATTCCCTCTTTTTTTCGATATCCTTCATTCGTTCAATGTCTCCATGTTAGAAGATGTGCATTCCATTTGATTCACTTTTAATTTATATTATTTGGATTTTCGAAATTACGTATTGGTTTCAGTCTGAAATGGAACTTCTATTTACATTCTTTAGCGCATGGAGTGCTTTTTAATTTTAAATTCATCATAAAAGTTTCAAATACATCTGAGAGTTTTCCGAAAATGTTGATTTTATCGATGTAAATATATTCTGAAAAATTGGGGTTGAAACAAATTTTGTAGAGACCAAAATTCAATTTAGAGTATCGTAAAGGACTATTAAAATTGTTTTAGAAACGTCAATTGAAATTAATATCATACAATTAACGGAAAAATTCGAGCAAAATGCGTGAGTCAAATTGTTTTTGCATCTTTTCCATCCGTGTTAAGATTATTGAATGTCTCTCCATTGAAGCATATAAAATACCTTTTATTTGAATAATGGTTTGCCTTTCTATTGCTGTTATGGCGACACTTTCCCGTATGCTATTCATGAACAGTTAGTCATTTCAAAGGCTTCATTTTTTTACAATTTACTTAGTTCGCTGAGTCATACAAAATTGAGAGCGCATAGAATGATGAGAGAATGAATTATGACTTTTTGATCACGTCGTTCAGTTTTACTTTCCTTTTGGTGCTTCTGGAACATTGCTCTAACTATCGGAAATACATTTTAAGATTTCATGATTTGAAAGAATTGCTTAACCTTGCAAAACAACGCTTTTGATAATTCAGCGATTTCACGTTTTTTTTTTTTCAAACAAATTTAGGCCATTTTAACAAATTTACTTCGCTTTTGCGAGATAGCGTACGAAGAGTAGTAATTTACCATTTTCAGTCATCATAAAGAAATCGCTGGCACAAGCTTAAGATCTGGTGTCACTGCTTAGTAATCATTCCGGCATTGGCAATAGTTAGTTAAATGTTCCTTTTAAAACCGTTGATAAGATTTAAATGATAGTAAGCAAAAATGACAGGTAAAATGGAAAAATTCGCTGGGTCATTAGCGTTTGGGTTGGTTATTAATTTCAGGTTGATTATAAATCGCTAGCTCAGGTTTTATAGAGTGTAATTCTCGTTATTTCTATAAGAGTACTAGTTTCGCTGATGTAATTAGGATTCCATGTAAACGTTCCTAATATATTCCGATTTCGTTGTATAATATTCTTAAATAAAGTTAAAGAGAGAAAAAAACGATCTGCGACAATGGAAAAGTCTACCTTATGTGTAATTCCCATCTAAGTTAAATATACCTGATTCGTTAGTTAGATAATGATTGCATAGAAGGCAAAGTTTACTACAATGGACGACCAATAATTCTTTAACCATCGAGTGTTTAGATGTTTCAAATCCGGGAACAATGTCAGCGTGGTGTAATCGGATGGCATTAGATTAATGTGTTTTCCCTTTCATTCCTTCCGTTTCAGCTCTAATCTCATCTTTTCATTTTTTTCCTATTTACTTAGATTTGCTCACTTTCATTTTCTACTCTTTTGTTAGAAGAGTTTGAGCACGTACAGTTCAAGAGTCACCTCAAGCTCGATTCTTCCTCAAATTTCAATTTCTTCCATTCTTAGGATTCTTTTAACGGTGGTGGCCACTGGTTCGTCCGTTTTCACTTTAGGGTCTTAGCACAAGTTCAAGGTCTTGTTTTCGTAAACAATCTCCGGAATTGTAAGAATATTTACTTTAGATTGTTTTCGTTACCCTTTCCTGATTCTGCAGTGAATTTAGGCCTTGTTTTTAGTCTTCAAATCACTCTTCGTAGCAAACTGAACTGATTTTTTTAAACAAATTGTACATAGATGAATGCAGAAAAACGTACGAAGTAGGATATTTATCCTTGTTTCCTTTTAGCGTACCTTCGGACTGTTAGCATAAGATGGATTAAATTTATGCAGCTTATGTCTTCTTGGCATTTTAAGCTTGCGGCCATAAATAATTTCTTACGTAAACATATGCATGAACAGAAACGATAAAGTAGATTTAGGTCGTAAAATGCCTTTAATTCTGTTTCAATGACTACAACGTTGGACAATCGCGATAAAGAGATCCATCCATCATTAATGTTCCCAACCTACAAGTTTTTGTAATCTTATTCATCGGATTTCATCTGCAGTAACAATTGTACATTTTTGATCAGTTTTTTATTTGGAAGCAGAATTTACTCGGTAAATGCTCAAGTCCAAATGAATGTTTTCCAACAATAAAATGCAGTTTAAAAGATTTGTCATCAATTAATGTCTACTCTCAGTATTATTGATTTTATTGCAAAGGTTCCCTCTCTAAGATTCTTGCGTCCCTTGTCGCCTTATTAGAGAGTAGTTAGATATGCAGTTGATCGCATTATAAATGTTTAAATTGTGGAGTACTAAACGGACAAAATGTAACAAAGGCTGTTAAGTTTTTTCGTGAAGTATTAGAAAAAGAAATTAATTCTAAAAATTCATACATAAAGAAAATCTGGGATGGTTTTTTATGCAAGTTTAATTACATCATTGTAATCCACCACAAATATCTGTAGCTTTAATTTATTTCGCTAAAACACTCGTATTTATTGTATGAAATTTAATGTTATTATGTTCTTAAAATTTTTTCAGTGCATGTAACATTATTGAGAGCATTCAGTAAAGATTCGTATTTATAAAACTGGATTTAGTAGTGGAAATATAATAGCGAAGTATCGTGATTCTCTAATTTAAGACGCACCCAGTTTTTACTCCTTGAGCTTATAAATAATATGGCGTTATAACATACCGTTGTGCTGTGCGGAGACTCCGCTTATGCTATAAAGGATTTAAGTACTGGATTATACGCGAATGTTTGTAATTGGTTACTATTTCGGTAATTAATATGCATATTATTTTTCTTGAAGGTCGGCGTCGGGTGGCTACGTCTGGCGACTACGTAGGGGATGACTCCGGGAGGAATTTTAGCAGGAAAAGAATTGAATAAACACTTCCTTAGGAAATAAACTCCGTGACTTTTAATGAAGTGATGTTAATCCGAGAGGTGCACATCCCAAAAATGGAACTTCATTCTGAACTATTTATTGAATCATCTATTGAACAATTCAGTGAATATTTAACTTTTTGTTCAATTTTAATCTTTTTAACTTGTAATATTCCCCCTGACTTGTGGTGATGCACGTTTAGCAACTTTTTATTGCAATTTGTCGTTTTAATGTATCTATTAAGTGTTACTTCTATCTTTAAAGATAATGTTTATTGAACTACCTATGCATATTTTTATATAGTACAGTGGTACCTTGGTTAACGACGGCATTAGTTAACGACGGACTTGGTTAACGACGAGTTGCTGTAACCAAGAAATATCTTGGGTAACGACGTAGGATTTGGCTTACGACGCCTCGTCGATTGGTCATTCCGGAGTTTCACGTGTTTCAGCACGTCTATTTATAATCATACTACATTATAAACTAATATTTGGTGTACGTTACGATGTTACATCATAAAAACATACTGAATATCAGCTAGCGGAGGATATTAAAAATAGTTCAATGCTAAATTGTAGCTAATTCACATAGGCACATGTTGTCTCACCGGAGTTAAATCGGTAAATATTATAAGTTTTGCTTCCAATAACTGGGGTGCGTCCTCGACGCCGGGAAATACGGTAATCCATTACCATTATTATACCTGTGGAAAATCGCGCCTTGGATAACGACGGTTTTTGTTAACGACGATTATCCTGGAACGGATTAGCGTCGTTAACCAAGGTACCACTGTATATATATTTTTCAGTATCACCTATCTATCTGAGTATTAAGAATTTCAAAATATGTGTTTTATCTATTTATATAACGGTTATGTAATGTAATTAATTATGTATGTTATTATTTAAGTATTTATCTTGTACTTATAAAATATATTTAAAACAAAGAGGGATCTTCGGGGCAAGGCATAGGGTGCCAGAAGGCCTCAACTGCCTCTAGCATAAACAAATAAAGGCCTAGTTGTGGGACTTTGTAGGGGAGGTCGTTTGGGGTGATGACGCCTAGAGCGTCTACGGTGATAGCCTAGAGTGGCATATGGGGAGACTGGTTCGAGGGGACCTATGGGGAGGTTCCGGAGAGTTCGACCGGAGAGGGTTTCCGGTATTACGTATTTATATTGTACTTGTAATGTTTCTGTAAAAGAGGGATCTCTTGGGCAAGGAGTAGAGGGCCAGTAGGCCTAACCTGCCCCCGGCAAAGATAAATAAAAGTAAAGTCGTTGGATATTTTAAGGAAATGGGGACAGTAGGCCTCACCTGAACCCGGCCAAGATAATTAAATGTAAAGTAGGTTGGATATTTTAAGAAAATGGGGCCAGTAGACCTCACCTGCACCCGGCCAAGATAAATAAAAGTAAAGACGTTTGATTTTTAAGGAATAGGGGGCCAGCAGGCCTCACCTGCCCCCGGCAAACATAAATAAAAGTAAAGTCGTAGGATTGTGTAGGGGAAGTCGTTTGGAAGATGACGTAGAGGGGAGGGCGTCCAGGGAGACGGCCATGGAAGAAGTAGTCGGGAGATGGCGACTACGAAGGAGGCTGCGGCGGGAGTTGACGTCAGGAACGACAACGAGTGCGAGGGACGACGGCGAGGGACGACGGCGAGGCACCACGGCGAGGGACGACGCCGAGGGACGACGGCGAGGGACGTCGGCGATGGACGACGGCGAGGGACCACGGCGAGGGACCACGGCGAGGGACCACGGCTAGGGACGACGGCGAGGGACGACGGCGAGGGACGTTGGCGAGGGACGACGGCGAGGGACGACGGCGAGGGACGACGGAGGGGGACCACGGCGAGGGACCACGGCGAGGGACCAAGGCGAGGGACCAAGGCGAGGGACGACGGCGAGGGATGACGGCGAGGAACGACGGCGAGGGACCACGGCGAGGGACGTCGGCGTAGGACTGAGGGAAATTTCCCTAAAAATTCGTCACATCGGTTAATGTGACGTATCGTTCGTTGAAAAATGAATTTTTAAAAGGATTCGTCCTATCATCTATTTCTCTTAACTTACGTTCGTTATCGGATCTACCAAGGTAGCAGGGTGGTTGCATGATACCGATTGCATCTTCCGAAAATGTAGTGTACCTGAATTTATTAAGCAATCGCAACCTAGCTTCTAATCTCCCTTCTTTCAAGGATACCTAACCTACGTCTGAGACCATTTTTGTAACGCTTGCTTTTTTTGCAGAATTTCTTAACAAAACGGATCGCTTTACGCTTCATTTTCTCAAGTTTGTGGTACACTTTTCATCTGTCGGATCCCATATGTTAGCGCAGGGACACGTCAAGCGTCGTACAGCGGCGCTTTGGGAGTACAACTTGTTCACATAGCCGCGTACACGTCTTCGTTTGGCGTTCACTAGATTTACGGCCTTTGACGATTTCGGTGTTTGTAGCGTTTTCCTACTGGATAGTAGAGTGTTAAGGTGGCGTAATAACGTCATATTAGCAATATTATCCGTAATTATCTCGACGAGGAGTTCGTCATTGACTGTCGCCATGATTTCTCACTGCGCACCACCGCCATGTTCACGTGTTACGCGCGGAAAATTGGGCTCTCGCCAACTTCGGCGATTGAAAATTGAAAAATCATCACGCCTGTCGCTGCACCTTATACGTCTGTCTTGTCGGGCTTCGTCCCACACGTCAATTGACGATTCCGAGATATGCCTCCTGCAAGACAAGCATGGTACTTGTTTTAACGGCACTTCAGAAATGACCACTCGTTATAACGGACGTAACTTCCTATCCTTTCTGCAGAGAGACTGACAACGCCCAATGAATCAGTCGCTATAACGCAACTCTCGTTATATGCCGTACTCGTTATAACGGACTTCTACTGTATATCTTAATAATTTATTTACATTAACCATCAACCAAAATGTAAGTAAGATCTTTGAAATAAATTGTAACCTTTATTTTTCACCTCTCATTTAACTTTGAATTTTCAAAATAAAAGTGTTATGATGATCATTTCAATGTTTCTGTTTCCTTAAAATAACATAGCAATGAACTCTATTTACTCAGAATGTACTTGAAAGAGCATGTCTGCTATGTCTGAGTAACAACTTTAATTTAATCAATCTACTTAAAAATATATTCCATGGCTAACTGTGTTCTGCATGACCTCAAAAGTATGTTCTGCATGTGGCAGTTATCACTGAAATTTGAAGTGTGAGCAGTACCAATTTTCTTCGCATAATAATAAGCGCTCGTAAATAATGAGGGTGTTTATGTTTAGTATATACTTACATTAAAAGAAGTATTATATTGGCAGAAGTTCACATAAAAATATTCTCTCATCCTCTGCACAACTTCCTCATGTTGCACTACTCTTAAAACGCTTGTGGTATACTGTCTTAACCTATTCTTACAACAAACTTAATCGAAAGGAAAAAAATAGTAGCTCTAGTATTTTCAATGTTAAGGTGCTTGTTATCCCCTATTTCTTTGAGTCATTTAATTCAAAGAAAATGGGACAAATGAAAAATTCTGGCATTATGTTTGTAGGTTTATATATTTGATAACAAGAGTGCTTTCTTTTCATAGAAAAAAGTAGACTATGAAATCTGTGTGATAAAGGAAAATAATGATTGGAGACCAGCAGAAGGAAGACTAAGTGAAGGTCGTATAAGAGATGGATGTGGAAGATCTGAGCAATAGAGAAGTCAATAAATATATGGCTCATATGGTTATGAAGTTTATCAAGAACGGTGGAGAAAAGAATGCAAGAAGTAGAGGAGAGGCAGTACAAAAGGAAAAATGATGAAGATACATTAGATAGAAGGGAGTAACTAATAAATAAGTATCCAAGTGCATAGTAGATGCCTAATAGATATTCCCTCTTTCCTTTGCTCTGCACTGCTTTCTCCTCCTCTGCTAGAAACTGTATTTAGTGGTAATGTTTTTACATGAGCAGTCGCTGAAACGTGTTTTAATTTGAATCAATATGGAAACAGAATAATTTCTGTCGGAAATAACAGTGAATTTCTTGGATCTGATCGATATCCACAAAACGAATCCTCTGTGAATTTTGAAATGAAGGGCTTCAGCAAGCAAAGGAACTATTTACGGATAACATTGATTGTGAAAAGAGAGATACTCTTTAGTTATTATTTAAGTCGCGATTTTACTGGAGGCAATGTTGGAGGTTGTTGTGTGAGAGGAAGGCTATGAGGAGCTGGTGTGTGATTAGCTGGGGAAACAATCTTTACATGTATTTTCCATTCACTGAAAGAGGTTAGTGAGCTGTTTATTGTAACCCTCGAAAATAATACTACTGATAAATATTAAGGGTAGCATAAATTATACAGCTAAATCGGTGATAACTTTAATGCTTCCCAAATCAATGTATTCTAAATCACCAAGTCTAAATTGAATAGGAATTTCTGAAACTCCACTATGCTTAGTCCGTGTTTGCAAGAGAATTGAAAGATAAATCTTTACGTCGAAACGGTGGTTCCCTTGGAATTTCTGCATTCTGGATAAGGTCCTCGGCAGAGAATTCTTGCGATTTACGTTGAGTACTTTCGTTGGTTTGCCTTCCTTTTTTCCAGCGATGATCTTTTCAAGTTCGGTAAATTTAGAATCGAACATCTGTTGTAATGGGAAACCGATGTCCATCCCCGAGAAAGAAGTAAAACCAGAGCTTCAACCGTTTTATTAGTTGACCTCACTTCGTCGAACCACTGCACTGCCATTCCCAGAACCATGAGACATTTTTTGTAATAAATTTCGGCTGTTATTAAAATAGGCTTGAGGATTTTTCTTGTTTAGGTCACTACATGGAAAAGAGCAATCATCAAAAAAGTAAATATCCATGCTGAATGAATGTTGATGTATTTTCTACGAAATTAACTGCAATTTATTAACCAAAAATTTAAGTTAAAATTGTAAGAACTGTGATTTGAAGCAATTTTTTTGTGGTATCCGAAAATCTCTATGAATTCTCGAAAGGAAAACAGAATTCAAGGAGTTGGGGGAATCACTGTAATGTCATGATCTGGGACCATATCTAAGTGTTCACCTATAATGATTATGTTCAAATCCACTTACAGGTTTTGGCTAAATCTCGCATGTTTTTAACTGTCTATTTTCAGGTTCAAATAGAAATTCCTTCCATTTTATGAATCAATTATGCATATTCTTCAGGCTGTGGAAAACTTTCGTAATAAAATACGTAACCTGGTCACATTAACTGAAAATTCTAATTGCAATATTGTCATTAAATCGCTTTCGTTATAGACAGACAAAGGCTTTATCAGTTACTGTGAATAGCAAGAAAATATTAAATCAATTATCAGTCTTGATTTTGAAAAAAAAATTAGCTTAAGAGCGAATGCTCAAAGAAAAAAAGAGAGGAATATACTAAGAAAATTATTTGAATGATCTAAAATTAAATTAATGTATCCTAGCCTCTAGCTACGTGTAATTTTCAATTCACTATTATATGTAGAACAACTAATAAAGTGCCCACAAAAATAGGCATGGAGCTGGAAAAGATATTACGCTTCAGTTTCTACCGGAAAACATTTTCAGAGCACCAAAAATAACTCACTTAAGGGCTTATCAGTTTTTTCTCGATGCAAAGTCTTGGACGTTGCATTTTGTGTAGAATTGAATCGTTCACATTGCATAGCTTCCCTTACCTTCGTCCTTGGCAAAGACCTTTTGCCTTACAAAGGGCTCTCATTCCTTTATTTGAGTGACGGATTTTAAGCCGAATCCATTCTTCGTATTCTGCGGCGAGCAGTTCTGAGAGATACTCATGTACACTAGTTATCACGTGCGTGCAAAAAAACGGCTGCCTTAGGCAACTCTATGCTCAGCATAGACTTCTCGCGTTCTCTTAAAGAATTATTTTCGGAACTACAGACAATTTAATCGTCCGACACTGTCACCCATTCTCGGCCTTTTACGAGATTTTCATCGGTAGCATTTTTGCAGCTACACAGTTCTTCGTCATTCATTGTGTTCGAAAGACGTTTGGAAACTTATTCTGGTGAAGTGAATCAGATTTACAGCTACTCTAAGAAGTGCAGTGTAGATAGAGAAATACATTCCATTAAGTATAGGGATCATCCGCTTGAGTGGCAGTAGGAGAATCATTCACGAAAGCAAACTCGTCTTTCCTCAAATGTTTGTGACAAGCGAAGAGTTGTGGGTAAGATTTAAATAGCTCCAACTTATTGTTAGTATTAAGGGAATTGAATGAAAAACAATTTCTGTATGGGACAAGAGTAACGATCCTCAATTCCCTTCCAAATTTTATGGTAAATTCAATTTTTTACATTTCAGGGCAACTCATGGACTATAAATGAGCGACGGCGGAGCCTAGAATGAGTCATCTGTTGCCGGACTTGCGTTGCCTCTGGAAGAAGGCATTACCTTTTGCTTGAAGCTTGCAGTTGGGAATGCAGTGGCTACTACACCATTTGGCAACTCTGCGGGACCTCGTTTCAGAGCTTCACTTCACTCGTAAGAGTGAGTAAAATTGGGTTTCTCCCATATCTTCTCTCATCCATGTAAACTAACGCGGATCCAGTGAGAACCAATTTGCGCAATGGGAATTCCATTTTGACGAAATTAAACAATTGAATCGGAATTTTTCACCTCCGCCCACTTATTAGTCAATGCCTCAGAGTCAGTACCTCGAGAGATAACGCCCATGAAACTTCAGTTGTGGTATTCTTGGTTAAGAAATGATACTAACTATTGGAATTTCTGTCCGAAGAACAGAGAAGTCAACCGTTACGAAATTATTCTTTTTGAGCGTGTGTTATAAAGTATAGATGGTTGGGGGTGAGAGGGTTTTAATTGGCGTGATTAAGCATCGTATGAAGAAATGGATGGGGAGAGGGATTGGTAAGGGTTGTAATTGAGGGTAGGATTCAGGGGAAAAACAGAGAGAAAGACAAAAGATGTTGGATGACATGAGAGGTGGGAAATGTATAATGAAATGAATGAGATGGCGCTTAATAGGGATTTTTGATTGTACGTGAACCTACCGAAAGTACTAAAAGACTAATGAATGTTTTAACGGAAATTAAACTATTAGAGCCTCCTAAATTAAAGTTTTCTCAATCATTGGAGGAATAAATAATACAATTAAATGTATCAAGTGAAATGTTTGGAATTTCATTTTTAAAATCGAATAAGAAGTACGATGTAATCACACTCACAATCAGCTGTGTCTTGTCGCTCGAGGTCTGGAAGCTAGATCCTTCTGTTCCTCAAATAAACATGCAGGACGTAAACAAGAATAAAACATAGAAACCTTTCGAAGTGCTCGTCAATCATCCTACGATCGATGAATAAGGCCAAATTCAAAATCCTTTGGAGGAAAAATATGCACAAAGTCTTGGCTTTTATATTATTCCCATTAAAATGAATTCATTCATCAGAAGAAAGGCAACCATAGCTCCTACAAAACCATCTCTCAAGTAGAAATGTGAAGCACTAAACATTCGGAGAGTGAAGGCCGATTTCGTAAATTCTTAATTTTCATCGTAGAACGTCGATCAAAAGAAGCTTGTATATCTCTCAGGACGAAAGAGACGACGAAGATAATAAATTGCTGCTCATTTGAATTGTTTATAACTTTTTAAATAGTATTCCACGCGGTCAGTTTTTTATGGTACCCCCTGATGGGAAGGTCGGGCGCTCCCGAGCTCGCATGCTTCGCTAAGGGTCCGGATTAGGACGACGACCCTCGAAATTTCTACCTGAAAAAAAGTAACAGTAAAACCCCAGCATAACTACCATTAACCTACATAATTATTAAGCATTCATTGCCGGAGGGTAGTTTCTTGCGATAGTTGTTTTAGTAATGTTCTTGATTCATTTTTAAAATATAAATTCCTAGAATTAGAAGTTCGCAGCTGTTATCCTTTTCTAAGACTGGAATTGTAATTTTCTAACTCATTCATTTATAGAGCGGAGAAAGACACCATTGACGGCATATCGCATTTATCTCTAATCGGTCCAGTGTAACCGTGCCTAGAAGCGCGAGGTTCCAATTGCGATGAAGGACCGCGGTAAATTCGAACTATGGTGAGCCTGAATTCTTATTTCTATTAAATTACTAAGTATCGCTGAATCAATTTTACCCTTAAGCCCCTGAAGTGGACAGCAGCACATGTGCTGCTGCCCAGAATCAAACCTGGCACCACCTTCACCATAGCCACTCACCTTGCCCAAAGGGCTTTCTGGGAGTTTGTCTTATCATTCAGGAATACCTAATTTCCCATTTTTATCTAATTTTAGGTAGAACTTTACAATCTCCCCGTCTAATTAATGGTAATACTTCTGGGTTAATTTATCAGAAGAGTCCACTCTTTCTCCACTAAACATCAAAAGTTTATTTACAGCAATGTAAAAATATTTGCGGATGACTTGGCCATATATATGGGAATATCAAATGAGGAGCAAGAAAATTCGAAAAATCTATGGTAAAGCAATTAAAAGGTTTTGCTTTGTAAAGTGTATTGTCGGTAAATGCGATGAAAAGGTGAGAGAGCAAATATTGTTTTACCTTGGTAAGACTCTCTCCTGGAATATGCGGTAAGTATATGGGATCCCACAGATGAAATGTGTACTTGAAAATTTGAGAAAGTGCAGTGTGAGGTATTTTATTTTATTTTGTTAAGAAATGCTATGATAAAAAAGCAAGCATTACAAAAATGCTCTCAGACGTAGGCTGGGAATCCTTGAAAGACCGGAAATTGGAAGCTAGACAGCGATTGCTTAATAAATTCAGGGAAACTATATTGCGGAAGATACAATTGGTATCATGCAACCCCCCTGCTACCTCGGCTGATCCGATTAGGAACGTAAGTTAAGAGAAATAGATGCCAGGACGAGTCATTTTAAAAATTCATTCTTTCTGCAAACGATAGGTGACAATAACTGAGTAAAGAAGTAGTCAACCATTTCTTCACTCCTGCCACATGTCCGCAATTTTTTTAATGAGCTAAGATTCATCTTTGACTGCAAAAACCGAATCTTATCGATAGACTAAGAATTGAAACAGATTACTGTATCATCATTTCTTTCGTAAAGTATCTTCGAAAAGCCTCCATAAATCAACAATTGTTTCTCCAAAAAATCCGAGACTCCTTTTCTCTGAGAATTTCTCAATTTTGATGCCCTATACTTTTTGATGCCTGAATGTATTTAAAAACGACAAACAGAATTATTAAATTCAATCTTCAATCTTTTTGCAATAACTAATGCGAAGTTCTGCACTAAAAAAAAACATTTTTAACCCAATGGTAATAATAACTCTTTTCGATTCCAGGCCACTGTGCATAGGGGAGAATGGGGGAATGCTAGTAGGCATTTTCATTCATAAACTGCTAAATTTAGGGAATAAAATTTTTTATTTACTAGTTGTTTTTAGTATAATGTATGGAATGTGCATGATTATACAAAATTAATAAGTCTTTAAAAAAATTATTTATATACTACCTTTACTCATACTCATGGGATAATGCGGGTAGGATACATGCATGCATTTATTATGATAAAATCATACCAATTCTTGTGATATGAACATATTTAGATAAAGAACTTTTAAATATATATAGCCTTGGGAAATTAAGAATAAAATAAAACTTAAGACAAAATGCGTTAAAAATGTCATAGTCTGTTCAGTCCAAGCCCTCTAGTTGCCTGTCACACCCATTTCCTTGGCTTGTACATGCTAAAGTGCCAACCCAGTAAGCATTTTAATATTCAAAATCATACATTGTAAAATGCTTACTGTAAAAACAATATTGGAGACTACTGGTATGCTACCGCCATTACCCACTACCCCTCTAACCATTTTGGGTAGCGCTGGTAAGACGCTGATAAATTGTCTACTAAAATCATGCTTACAATATAGACAGAACCATATAAAATAATTGATAGATACATTCAACTATTAGGCTCAATAAGTAAATTATTAGATTATATTAACTAAATAATCAAATTTTAATCAGTTGCAGTACTTATATAGGCGAACAAACTCACATAGGTTATAACAAATCGCACTTTGACCAACTCTCACTATGCTGCATGTGATGGCGGAACGGTGACTTAGATGCAGTTAGTTGAAACGAAAAGTGTAGCACCAATCAACCAACACACGTGCAAACAAACCCAGCTGCTGATACATTACATACCAGGACAACCTAGATACTGGGGCTACCCCATTCTACCCTACAATTCAGTGTCGTATCTACTGAAGATTTTGGTAATAGTTCCCTACTTGAAGTTCTTTTTATTACCTAATTCAAGAGATTGTATGTACATAAGCAGGCAAGTTTTGTGAGAAATTAACACATATTTATAAAGAATTCAGCAAAGGATATTTTGCACATTAAATTTACGTATTTGCATCTCATCTTCTCAAAGTTTCATGAAGATAAGATTATATGTATTGCTTCCTTATATCAAAACTTCTATGCTCATCAAAAATTGATTTTTTCCGGTAGAATGAACCTGTCCTCCTTGGTCTTTAATTTATTAGATTATTATTATTATTATTTGTTGTTTCATTTGAAAAATTCCTTTCCTAATTTATCTTTTATTTGTTTGAATTTATCAGAGTGTCTCCAATTGAGTTAATTTTGTCTGTGTTAATTGTAACATAATGATTCCTAGCATAACATGTGATATAATGCTCTACAGTTAGTTGAAATGGAATATTAATTTAATAAAAATGTATTCTTAAAACATCTAACCAGTTACTATTGACTATAAACATTATTAAAAATAAGATCAATAAATCAAACAATAATATAATATGTATATTAATAGAAAAACAAATATACAGAAACAATTACATGCACTAATCTGATAAAATCACAGGGCTTAATTGAAAATATCTATTACTATGAGTGAATAATCAAATCTTGCCTATCTATTTTGTGTTTGACACTTGAAAAAATTAGGTCTTGATTAACATGATAGCATTGTCTTCTTTTTTTTCTGATTTAGATTTTATCCATTCAAGGTTGTTGAGCCATCTACATAGATTTTTTATGTAGTAATTGTGACAACTCCAAACTCCCCCTCCTTTTTGAATTGAATTATCTGCTCTATTACATATACCTTTGTTTGGGTTGTTACGTCGTAACACAACCAATACAAATATTTATGTTAAAACTGTTAAATCATATCTCTTTTATCCCTTATTGATAGATGACATGCCTTTACAAAAAGGTAGTATGTAATAGTTGATGGTTATCCACCAGAATTATCTGAATAGTAAATAATTATTACAGATAATCTTCTTATCATCTTTTGCTAGAGTACTTACAAAATACTGCAAATTTATACAAGAGTTGTTGGTTCAGTTATGGATGAGAATAACCAATACATGGTTGTTTAATGTATTTACAGCCAGTTGAATTTTTTTCCATAATGTTAGACGATCCTTTCCTTTGTGAAGTGTTGAAGCTTTGAGCAATTCAAAGAAGTTGTATTGCTTCGTTAATTGAGCCTATAATTCCATCATTTAATATCAAAGTATTACTGCTCTAGAAATAATCAGAAGGCAGATATTTTCTCACAATAATGTTTTTTAAAAAGGTGTTTAGAGACCATCCTCTCTCTTTTTAGAAATATTAAATGCAAACCTTCCATTATCTCCTTAATGTTAGTGATTATATCTAAGAAAACCTTTCTCTGGTCTCTGAGTGTAGCATATAGTTGGATTTTCATTTCTTTCTTTTTTCAGCTTGAAGAACTGTATTCTGAGCTACTCTATGAAATACTTCACATGATTGGTGATGGCAATGAGGAGGAAAGAGGAGATTTATTTTCATACGTGAGGGAAGCTTTCAAGTTTGAAGAGCTGATACACAATGAACTTCTGGAAAATGCGAAGGCTAAAGAGGTAAAGTTTCCAAAGAGCATTCTTATTACTACAAAAGATTCTCAGAAATTTGTGCTGTGATTGAATTGCAAAAATTGTGGCACTAATGGCCAGTTGGTCCTCTCTGAGTTATTCTCTGTATAGCTAACCAGATTACTCAATCCGGGATAGAGACTGCTTCAACGAACTAAGCTATCGCACCAGAACATTTTCTCAAGCCATTTTGTGAAATTTGTAGTTAGAGGGAGATCCCGGGTTTGATTCCTGGTTTCTTGCAGACTTTTTTCAAGTCCGTTTTTCCTTGGGAACTTTTCAAACCAATAAACCAAGAAAAGAAAGTTATAATTGAGTCTATAGAGCCACCTCAACTCAATATTCAATCTCACTTCTTCTGAGTGAACAATTTCTTCAATTGAGACAAAATTTGCTTAAATAATATAAAAATATACTCAAAAATCACATTAGTATAAGCGTCACATTAAAGGAGACAGTTCCAGATAAGCACGAATGGATAAAGGAAACGAATATTAAACTGAAATAAGAGAAATAAATTGAATATCACTCTGAAAACCATGGGTGAATATTCTTCACGGAAAGTAAGTGTATTTTAGAGCTAACTGGCATCCCAATACTAAAATGTGCAACGTAAGCACAGAACACAATCAAGTAATTAAACATTTAAGACAACCACAAATAATTATATTCAGCATTCTGCATTATTTTATTAAATTTATTATTAAATTAATTTATTGTGTTTTAAGCAGTGAATCTTAAATGAATGTGGATATGCATTTGTTCAGCTTTCAGAAATTGCCAATCCAATAGTTGATGATGTTTCTTGGAAACTTAAACCTCTCGGATTTAGTGACGATCTTGATGCTGCTATGCAAGAAAATGAGCACATCCAGATGGGAACATCTCTTTTTGAACTTTATCTCGTCCTGCAAAGATTTGCAATGTGAGTATAACAGAAAAAATTATCCTTTGCTACTGAGATTGGTGCTTTATGATCCTTCATTATATTCCTAATTTTAACTACCAATGAGCAGTTGAATTGATTGCAGCATTCTAATGGTCAAAACTATGAAACTAATAACTATTAAGGGCATTTATCACTTTGATGCACAGTAAATAAAATGCTTAAGGGTACCTTGAATTAATGATTTATTATATCTGCCACTGCGATGAATCTGCGATGAATTATTCTCATTGATCATATTCTCTTAGTATAATAATACAACTCATCTACTGTGCTCCATGAATAATAAAGTTGAATAAAAGATATTAATTAGACTATATGATTCTGTAGAGGTATCTATCTCCTAGATGCCAGATGTCTATTTCATCTTTTTTTATTCATTTCATTTCATCTTCACCTTTCATCATTTCATCTTTTCAAACATATATTAAGTTTCCAGACACTATGTAGAGATTGTATTTCATAATGAGTTATAAATGAATATTAATTTTCGGGAGTTGTGATAAGTTCAATGGGGTCCAATAATGGAATTTGTCATCATGCTTGGTGTACCAATAGTACCTTTCTGAATGCTCATTCTTCTTCTACTTGTAACATTCTAAAAGATAAAAAAATAATGGCTTATCTCTCCTTATGTATGTACAGTACTAGCCAATAGAAATGCAACACCTTCACAGCAATTTCGTGGAGAAGTAGGATTGTAATGCTGGGAGTTATACATGAAATGAGTTAGCGAATGATCAAGTGGGTGCCTCTATTGATTCGATTCTTCCTCCCTTAGAGCGTAATGATCAGCATTTGAAGAACTATAAAAACAAACTTTTCTTATATATGCAATGATTGAGAAACATGAAGATGATGCAATGGGATAGTAATAAATAATGTGAAATTTATCTCGGCTTCACCTCAATGCTCAGAAATGAGTAATGGATATTGTTTGATTTTAAAAAGGACAGCCTATAAGCTAAAGTATGATTCGATCGAGAAAAGCAGCCCCTTCCCTGCCGCTCATATTTTTGCCACGTAACTCTCAAACTCCTCCATCCAAGAGGTTCTGCAACTCTCTACAAAATCGCTGCAGAGGTGTTGTGTTTCTATTGGCACGCACTGTACTTTTTCTCTTACCATTTTTGCCTATTGTTTGATTTAACTAAATAATCCTTTCTTCAGTTGTCCATCTCTTTATTTACCCCCTCCATTTCTACTGCCGTCATCAATTAATTCTCCTTCCTTATATTTTGTCAATTTCATCATTTTATGATTCTATGTCATATTAGCCTCCTATCTCATTATTATCAAAGCCTCATCTCCCTTACCCAAAACCTGCCAGATGACGATGTATCCATTCTAGCTAAATTTAAAAAATATAATTTGAGATTTATAATTTATTGCAAAAACTATATTACATTAGTTATAGAAGCATACCCTGCCTGTTTTTGGCATATAATTTCTACTACATGTCTTCATAAACTCCTCAATATAAATAAGAATTCAATTATAATCAAGGAAAAACAATTAAATCGTTATTTTTTTCCATTACGATGGATATTTTAGAAACAAACTTATGATTTAATTTATTTACTTCATTCCAGCTTTTAATTAAATTATAACGCAAAAGAGAAAGAGAAATAAATATTAGAGTCTCCCTGATTTGGTCTATCATGGAAGTCCATCAAGGATTGGACAAATGGTTTACCATTTGTTTGAACAATGCTTTTAACCTCAGACAAGGAATTAAAGCCATGCTTGCTGTCATGCAGGCTGTTTAATATTCTAGGTACCACAGCATTGAGTCTTTTACTATAATATTGGTTGAATAACCAATTACATCATAGTTACAATGTTTCCTTGCTCCTATATTATGTTTTTCAACCTTCTGTGACTTGTTTGTTTGTTTTTATAATAATTCTTCCTTAATATCTGCATAACCTTTGTAATTCTTGGGCACCCCTAATCCTAAGAAAGAAAATTACTTGTATATGGATATTGGAACCACTGTTTGTCTTTTTCGGTCTACCATAATCTTTTGAATTTAGGTTTCTTTCCCTTAGTTAATCTTATAGTTTAGTTTTCTGATGTTTAATTCAATCCAAAATTATGTTTTTGTCATTTGGTCATTTGCTTGTGTTTGTAAATCCCTTTCAGTGTCAAACATCTGCATTATTATCTTAACTCATTTCTAACCATGGTATTTCACTTCATCTATCCCTCTCTTCTTCTGCATGATAAGTGCTGAAGGACAGTGCTATATTACTCTTCCGTCCATCCTTACTCTGAATTCTCAATCAGATCTAATATCAATTCTCTCCTAGTTATTGATGCTTAAATACCAATTTTGCTCTATTTCTAATCTTCCCCAATGTTCTCCAGCATCTTCATTAGTTCTGGCCATTGAATTCTGTCAAAAGCCATTCCAAAAATCAGCTTAACAGGTGAATCAAGGTTTCATCTCTTTCAACATTTCCCTATCTTTCCTCCACAGGAAATCATCCTTAAACATAGTTTTTTTTTTCCTTGATACCTGCAGAAGTCCTCAAAAATTATTTATATAGTGGAACCTCCCTTTAACGACCACCTACGGGGAATGAAGAAATGACCGTTATAGGGAGGTGTCCGCTAGTGGGAGAAGCGGTAGTTTTGTCAAAGATATGAGGGAATGTACATAATAGAAAAATTGAACAGTTCATTAGTTCATATTTATTTCAAAACAAATTTAATTTCAAAAAAATCATTAATGGTTTTTTGTACAAATTATGCATTCTATTAGCATTGCGTTTTTCAAAGTTCATCTTCACTTCCTTTAATTGCTTCAGGCTTTCCGTGTCTTCATCATTTTGTACAAACAACTCTAATTTACTTCTGAGTTTGAGGGCATCTACATATGACTTAGGGATGTTGTCACTTTCTGTCACTTTTCATTCCATTCTCTGGCTCAACTTCTTCTTCATCGCTCATGTTTTCATTTAATGTTATGAGTCCTTTTACATCAGTTTCATGATAAGATATAACTGTGTCTCTGTCGCAATTTACGAACTCATCCGCACTCATCCCGTCTTCAGACATGGTATGTAGAATCAGCTGTTCCAGTTCACCAATGTTTGTTTCACCATCCTCGACCTGGTCATCAATACTACCAAAACCTGACTTTAAAAAACACGAATAGTGTCGGGTGAAATTTCCCCCAGCGAGTGTACTACCCACATTATGGCGTCTAGCACAGTAATAGATTTTGTAAGCTCTTTAACAGCAACAGTTGAGTCAGTTTTGGATAAAAGGTGTCGTAAAACTTTCTTCCTATACAAACACTTGAATGTCTGGATGACACCTTGATCAAGGGGCTGACACACTGAAGTGGTGTTTGGTGGCAAAAAAAATCAACCTTACGTTTTCAAGTTTGAGGTTTGGGTGGCAAGTAGCATTATCAAGAAATAAAATAACCTTACGTCTCAGTCTTTTCATTTTTCGATCGAAAACATTCATTATTCCTGTCGTCATCCACGATTTACTGTTTGATCTCCATGTGACATCTAAATGATCAAAGCGGACACCCTTAAAACATTGTGGATTCTTAGCGTTCCCTATAATAAGAGGTCTCTCAAAATCACCAAGCATATTCACGCAGAGAAACACCGTTATTCTTTGCTTTGCTGCTTTCCCTCCAGTACACGGGTCTTTGCGATCACACACAGTTTTGTTTGGTATGGCTTTGTAAAAAAGACGTCTCTTAGTAATTAAAATATCCTCTTCTTCATATCCATAGGAAAATTTCTTCAATTTGTCTTGCCATTCTGACACTGTTGCTTCAGAAACATCGGCTGACTCTCCGCAAACAGTTTTCCACGTGATGTTATGCCTTACTTTGAAATTTTCCAGCCAGCCATTTGATGCCTTGAAATCGTTCCCAAGTTGTAGTTCATTTGCCACCTCCAAAGCTTTTCCCTGGATGATAGGTCCTGATATATGAAGATTTTGTTTCTCGCAGCACAGAACCACTGGAAAACAATGGAATCTATTTCGGAGGCTTCAGTTTTCAGCTTCTTCTTAGCTTGGTGATTTCCATTCTCCTGCCAAGTTTTCAGGATCTCTTCTGTCTTTCAATATTTTCTCAATCTGCGTTTTTCTGATTGCATACCTGAGGAGAAAAATGAAAAAAAAAAAATTACTCATACATAAACTTATGAAGTGACACTTCACAAATAAATCAGATCAAATAATTAAACTAAATGCCAAAGAAGTGTGTGAAAGCTTCAACCACAACTCACCTCTCACTCAATTGGCGATGACTGGATTTCGTTTTTTGGTGATCCTCCAAAATCTGCACCTTCTCCTCGATTGTAAGCCACTTGCGCTTATTTGCTATTTTATCGTAGACGAAGGGAACTGTACGAAGGAACAGAGCAAATGTTATCCAGGAACTTTGTAAACTTTGTGTTCCGATTCATGGCATGAAGGTAACTTATATCGTCAATGGATGACATGCCATTGGCTTGTTGTAGGAGGGGGAGTGGATATGATAAACAATTGCAAAATAGATGGACTTGGGGAAGGGTTGGAGGAAGCAGGATATGTGGTAGTTCTCGTGAAGCATCCCATGGAGCTGCAGAACCTATTAAATAAGTAAAGTGAAAGGTGTGGTAGCAAAGGGCTTGAGCTGATTGTTAAATTTTCTCTAATAATCCTTTTCCTCTAATCCTCCTTCAATGGTTGATTACGCTAGTCCATGGGGTGCCTCATAACAAACAAGGCTCCTGCTTTGCTTCCAACCCCTTTCTATAGCCACCTAGTTCCAATGTCTTATCATTTCCACTCATCATACCTACCCCCCACTGACTGCTAATGGGAGGTTTTAGATTTAGATTTAGATATATACCCCGCGAGCTGCCAGAGGCGTATGGCAGGGGGTGTAATACACCACCATTATGCATTCCTACCTATTAGCATCTCTAATAGCTTGGGGAAAAAACGACCAAAAGTAATTATCCGTCCTTGCGATTACTTCCCTATAACGCTTCGTCGATGCCTCTTGGAGATCGCGTTCGCTCCTTACTGGCACTAACATTTCACTTACTTCGACTATAAATTCTGAACGATTGAACTTTTCGAAAAGTTTCCGACGATATTCAGGTACGGGGGGTTAGAAGTGAGGAAGCCCACTGTCCATGACCGCTATATTGAGTGGCCATTAATGAGAGGTATACACACTAATGTTTCTTATGAGCTCATTTTGGGGAAAGTGTTTCGTGCCCTTTATGTGGAGGTGCCCACTAGTGAGAGTGTCCGTTATTCGAGGTTCCACTGTATATACCTTTTTCGTACCTTCTATATTAAGCTAACATTTTACAAGTATTTCCTCTAATTCCTTCTTTTACCCCACTCCCACATAATGCCACAGCTGTTTAGTGAAAACTCCCAAACAGTTGATTTCTAAGTACTGTGGTTTTTGAAACATATTAACAGCATTAGTAGAATTGCAGAATTGTAGTTAATAGTCAGTACTTTACACAATTAAGGATGGATTATTTTTATTTTCCCTTCTGCCATATATTCTAATGATTTTGTAAGTACATATTTTTTGAGTCTGTGTTAAAATTCATTAGAAGTTGAAATGTTTAGGCATATTCGCATTATTTCTTTTATTTGTGAGCCAAAACAAAGGCGGTTATATTCGAGGGGCAGTTATAATTAGTAAACACAGTACAGATATAGCATGGTAATTAAAATTATATATAGATATGGCATGTAGATCTCTAGCTTAATTAAATGTATCTCCATGGTTAGTTATTACGTTAGCTATCTCATGATCAATTGAAAAAAATATTTTTGGGTTTAGTTTCATCAAGCCTTCAGTATATTTGACCTTTAATTTCTCAGCTTTCAAGTTATTTTTTGGGACTAAACAGATTATTGCTAAAGAATTTATTCAACTTATTTATATCTTTAAATCCAAGGGACTTTGCAATCTGCATATGGTAGGAGTAACATGTGAAGGCCTTCACAGATGGTAGAACAAGAGCTTGATTCACTTTCTTAGGCATTGCCACCTCCATCGACTCGTTGCCCTTACAGAAACTTCTGCTCCCATCACCAGTTTTGACTGATTTACACCACTTCCTTACACATTAACATTAGTTCTTTCTTATTTGTTGTTTGGTGATCCTTAGCAACTTTTACCTCACTCAAACTCTACTGTTTCTGGCTTAAGGTGACTGTAATATTTAAAAATGATTTTTTTACTCTTTTAAGTGAAGTTTTCAATTATAATTCTTCTCATTCGGAATTTGAGAGTACCTTTTCTTAGAAACCATTCCCTGCAAATGAGAATTTTGGCTTCTTTTACTAATAATTTTTGATTAGTTTATTATTATATTTTGTAGGATATTTTCGTAAATTAACATTTGAGTGTGAAATTGTGTTTTAGTTTAATCGTCTTCTCAGCATTTTTATTTTGTTCTTTAAAAATGTGATGTTTATATTACCGAATAATATGCATCTCTACAATCAACTGTATGAGATGCATATTTAAAAAATGAACTTAAAATACTTTAATATTCCTTTTCCTTCTCTCAATACCAGAATGTCAGAAAATATAAGAGCATTGGACCTTGGTGAACTGAAGATGCAGAATTATTACACCTGGTCCTGGAAGGGAGTTGCTCATTGGCTGGAAATTGCATTATTCAAAGCCTTACAGAGGATTGAAAAGGAGGTAAAGCTCGACACACTTGTGCCTGTTGACTCAAGTGTCCGATACAGCTCATCAGCTGTTGATATTCTGACCATCTATTATCAAGTAAAACGTTTTTCTTTAAAATATATTAATTAGTTTTTGGTAGATAATGTGCACATGATCAATAAAAGTATGGTATAAATTTGTAATAAAAATGAGGATGCCTGGCGTATATTAGAAAGTAAAATTAAAGAAACAAGGCATGAGAGATAAAGTTAATTTAATGACAAAACTTGGATGAAGTGACTTGAACTCAAGAAATTCTTCATCAGATTCTACACTGAAATAATCAGTGTCATGTAAGGTCTCTTTTTGTACTTCTTCAGATTCAATTTCTGAGAATGTATCATCATTTACATCATCATTGTCATTATACACAATTTCATCCTAATTCGCTTTAATGAATCCATTCTTAACACAGTTTTCATTCTCAGCAGACCAACTTTTTATTATCCTTGACACTACATCTTGGTTTCTTCATCTGCCCTGTTTTGTTATATTCATGAATTATCCAGTTTTCCCACTTAGCCTGAAACTGGTCTTTGAATGATTTATTAACCGCGATATCAGTAGGTTGGACAAGTTTTTGGTAAGCTACCTGGAATGATGGCCATTTTACAATAATTGCTTACAATTGGATTAATTTTTGGTGTTATATGAGCCCTGCACAAATCTATCATTAATAGGGATTTCAGATTTTAAAAAGTAATTTTCCTAGTTAGCCACACATTGTCCTACAAAAACTGTATTACCTAAAACTTCATCCAACCTTTCTGATTTCCAGTAATGACTTCTTTGGAATTACACCCTTTTGGAATAGTCTTTCATTTGAAACTCACCATTGGTGGTAATTTCAAACCACAGTTATGCAGAGAACTACAGTTCTTTACCTTTGGTGGCATTTTGTGGCAATTGAAAACTCTTTTCCCCCCTTAAGATTCACATTACTAGAACTGGGGCTGTTAAAATTGCTGTAAACACATCCATATTCTTTAAAAGACTAGGATTAACACCACACAAGTTTTATTTAAGGAAGAAAGGAAATTTTTAACCAACACTAGTAGAGCTGCACCTTCTTAAATTGTCCCTCTTTATAAATCAGAAACCCCAAGAAGCCTTGAAATCCTATATATTATCTTGAGCAATTCTTTGCATCACACGAACTGTTGATACTCTTTCATTCACAACACAACCATGTAATATTTTTCAATGGTTGACTCAGTTCTTTCTAAATCTGATTGCATGTCTTTGGAAAACTCTCTTGGACAGCCTCTGGTTAATCCTGGAGAACATTTAGGGAAGTCTACATGATTTCCTTTCTCGTTAGCAACTTCTATAACTAGGATAGCTAATTAGTGTCATGCATGTTATCTATGTGTCAAAAGGAATGTCAAAAATGGTTGGAGGACACGTTATGAAAAAATATGAAAAATTGAATCCTTTTCTAAACTTAAATTTGACATTTTTATGTGAATGTTTATAGGTAAGAACATTCTGGAGTCAGCTTGCCTGGCCAGATGTGGAAGGATCATACTCCTTTATTGCAATAATTATTCAGTTATGTTTGAATATTTTACTATCTAATCTCATTTAAAATGAATCTATGATCTTTTGTGAGACTTAATGGAATGACATAATGTAGACAGAGATACACACTTTAATTTTCACACATTGATTTTTCACAACACAAATGGTTAGCTTCTGCTAAATCTCCATCGTCAGGCGAAGTACAAAACAGCTTATTGACTTTATATGAAGTTTATGAAATTTGGATTGAAGGCTTTGAAGAGAGTATGGGCTCAATAAGGTAATATCATTGGTCATATTTTGGTAGACATTTCTAATGCTTCCAAGCCATCCAGCTTCTTCCTTAAAGACTGCCTAAGTCACACAACTGTGCTGTGACCTGTGATTTACTCACAGGTGGACTGCAACGGTGTGTTCCTGTCCTGTTTCAAAGGTCCTGTTTCCAAGGGACAGTTGGTGTGATCCACCTACAAGGACAATTTTTGAACCTCAGCTTTTAGATCCTAATAGTGAAGTGGGATCCATCTTAAATGGCCATTGTGGATTTTAAGGAGGGAAAAGCTCTTCTGGTGAGGAAAAAGTTCACATTACTTAGAAAAGGAAGTTGAATCCATTTTGGTTTGGGATCAGCAGTAAGAGAAATGCGGCAAAGGAAGCAATATTTCTTTTTTGCAAGTAAGGCCACGCATATACTTGAAAAACCATCTCTGAAATCAATTGTTGTAGTAGCATTTTGGTTACATTGGATGACCAGGGGAAAAGGGAAACGTTCAAAAGGCAGTGGAAAGACAGCATGTTTGTAGGAGTGGTGGTATAAAAAAGGGGACCAAATGGTCAGTGTAAGTACCTTTCCGAAAGATTTTAATTTATAAGATAGGTGGAGAGGTTTGGGAAATTCAAAACTCTTTCCTTTCTTTATTAACTCCTAAAATATATCCTTGAATTCAAGGCATCGAGAAATTTCGAGTAACGCGAGTAACAGAAGGTTAAAAAAGAGTAGTTCTTTACATGAATGCATATCTGAGTAATATTTGTCCAAACCCACCAAAATTATTAAATGAAAATGCTGCAGTACTTCCTGATCCAAGAGAACTTGTTTGTAAATCTGAAAAACAGTGTGGACACCAAGACAAATACACTAACAAACCCCCATGCAACCCGCAGAAATTCTGCTTTTTACATATACATACTATATATTTTTTATGTATCATTATTTTTTATCAATGTTGTTTGTTTCTTTAAATTAGCTAGATTGTGTAGGTTTTGAAATTTTATTTATTAAAATTTGTTGGTTGTCATGTTGTGTTGATAATTAAATACAGTAAAACCTCGATAACACGTACTCGTTTAACACGAACCTCTCGTTAACGCGAACAGAATCACGGTCCCGGCAGGAATGTATAGTTTCTTACGGTTTTTTTTTCGTTTAACACGAATTTCGGTTAAGACGAATTTCGAACAGTTTCCTCCATCCCTTGAATCATATAGTTCGCTTAAGGCGAACTGCCTGGCAGAATAAGAACCATGACTTTGAGGATAATACGTTGCCTTTGTCCCTCGTATTGAAACGATAACCCAAGAAAATGTAGGGCATCCAATATAATGTAAGACACCCAAGAAAATGCAAGGGGCCCAATGAGAAAGTGAGAATGGTAGGCAAGGAGTGAGTCAGGGAGTAAGTTTGGATGAATTTTCTTAGTCTTCTCGTGTCGACGACTGTGAGTGAGTCTTTACTGAACATCTGTAGCTACAGGAACAAAATATCTTTTTGCAATAAGCAAACAAAAGCAAATGAGTATTTATCTTCAAACGAAGCTTAAAATATTAAGTGAGGTGGAACGCGGAGCACGGACGAAAACTCAGGTTGCCCACAATTTTGGTATTCCAAAATCTCCTCATTGGTTTGTCAACGATAATCAAAAATCACGAAAAAATTGACGAAGCGGCTGCATCAGGAGGTGTTGAGCTGAAAGGAAAGTGCAAGCGTGGATCACATCTTAAGGACCTCGAAGATGAATTAATGGAATGGTTTAATCACGTCCGAGCAGCAGACGTGCCTGTAAGTGGACCCGTTATACAGCAAAAGGCATTGTCAATTGCATCCAGTTTGGGAATGAACGACTTTAAGTGCTACAGTGGCTGGCTGTGGCGATTTCAAAAACGCCGCGAAATCTCTTCGAAAGTGATATGTGGGGAAGCAAATAAAGTGAACGAAGGAAGTGTCAATGAGTGGCTGGCTGATTTTGAGCTTCTTCGAGAAAAGTACTCTCCTCGAGACGTTTTTAACATGGACGAAACGGGTGTATTTTATAACCTCTTGCCAAGCCGCACTCTGAGAATTAAGGGAGAGAAATGCCATAGAGGCAGCCACAGTAAGCAGCGATTGACCGTTGTTCTCACTTGCAATTCGGACGGAAGCTAGAAGTTACGATGGTGGGTGATTGGAAAATCGAAGATCCCCCGATGCTTCAAGCACATTGATCTTTCAAAGCTGCCCTGCGATTACACCCACCACAAGAAGGCATGGATTGACGGCACTGCATTTCGTGAATGGCTTGTGCGATTTAATAGACGTATGGCTGCTCAGAATCGTCTTGTGTTACTCACGATGTACAACTGCGCTGCCCACAACCTAGGAAAAATGGAGTTGACTAACATCAAGGTTTGGTTTTTTCTGCCAAACACAACCAGTCGTTTGCAACCAATGGATCAGGGAATTATCGCTCTACTGAAGCGGTATTATCGGACTCATCTGGTACGAGCAGCTATACTCGCAGCGGAAGGACGTGTTAAATTAAGTTGGACTCTTTTGGATGCTATAAGAGCTATTGGAGCAGCTTGGGAATCTGTTTCCGCAAAGCATATTAAAAGTTGCTTCGAAAAGGCTTGGACCCATAGTGATGTCGATTATTCTGTTGGACAAGGAGCGGCTACTGAAAAGGACACACCTGAGGAATGGGAGCTGTTGCAAACACTTTCGTCGGCAATGGTAAGTATCGTGAGAATATCTCCGCAGTTTGAGCGTTGATTGTATCTTCTTTAAAACATCTTTAAATTGAGTTTTTGCTTAAAATTACCAGGTTGAGTTAACGTTTGAACAAAATATTTGGAGTCTGACAATGATCTGGCCGTATGTTCCTGAATAGCGAAGAATCATCTTCGGATGAAAGTGAGGAGGAGTCGCTTGAGCCTCCCACCCGTGGAGAAGTCACAACGGATCTAAATGTGCTCCAAATATATGCAGCAACGGCAAATGTTTCCAGGACCTTTTCCGATAACTTATATCGGATTAGACTTGACTGCATGGACCATTAGCGCCCTACTCTTCGGCAAAAGAATTTACATGATTTCTTTAAACCTAACAAAAGCTAAAATGTTGACTTTGAAGACTGGTTATTTTTTTAAATTTATGTAATGCCTGACTGTGATGTAAAATAAAAAATATTTACCAATTTATTTTAAGTTTATCGCAAAAATTAAACTACGGAATATATTTACTTACCAATTGGTAAAGAAAGATTTAATAGAGATTTTTGTGATCGTTAATTAAACGTCAACATCATAATAGACGTCAGTATATCAGCAGGTATAATCGCACTTTTTTGCCGCGATACGGTTAACACGAATTTTTTCATAACGCGAACACTCTGCCCGGTCCCTTGAGATTCGTGTTAGCGAGGGTTTACTGTATTTGTTGAATGTTTTGGGAGGAAAAAGAAGGATTGGAGAAGAAATACAATGTGAGTGTTGTGGATACGGAAACAAAAAGTTTTTCAGAAACGAAAGACATTATTTTAAGAAAAGTCATCTTGCAATGCCAGAGGCATTGAAATTTGGTGGCAGCGGTGGGATCAAGAATTGGTGAAATACAAATCGACGAAATAGCAATATAGTGTTTTTAGGAAAAGCCAAGAAGGAAGAGTAGAGGTGTGTGGCTGATGAATTAAGAGTAAGGGTGAGTAATGCAGATAAACAAATAAACAAGATACAACTAAAAAAGAAGATCGTGGGATCCCTTGAGTATGATGAAATCTTTGTTCAAAACATATTGGATGCTCATAGAGAAGAAAAACCTAAACAAGAAGAATTGGGAGAAAAACGTAGAAAAGAAGAACTGGAAGTAATACATACAGTGTAATAGCTGTATTGAAAAGACACTATGTGAAAAAGCGATCCCAACAATACTCTTCGCCATCAGGACCTCGATGAATGAAAGTTTAGGGTTTTCTCCGGCTGAGGAAGAAACTTATGGACATCTCTTATATGAAAAAAGGATAAGAAAAGACGATGAGGACAGTAAAACTGCAGTAGTGGAGTATGTATTACGAATTATTAATTGAATCCACAAGAGTATGAAGATGGCGATAGACCAATAAGAAGTGACAGGACCGAAAACAAACAAATGGTACAAAAAATGAGCTGTTCAGCGATATTTCCAACCAGGAGACCAAGTATTGATACTGACGCCACTTAGAGGTAATAAATTTGAAATCACTGGAGTGTGCCAGGGTTGGTTGAAAAGAAGCTCTCAGAAACACATCACAACTTCCAGAGAAAGAAAATCGGAGGCAAATATTGAGAGAAGCACTTCTGATCTTATTGAAAGATTTTTCCGAAATATTCTCAATTAAGTCGGGAGTGATGGATTTTGTAGTCCATGACATAGTATTAGAAGAAAATGAGCAAAAACCATGTCTTCTAGACAAACCCAAATAATGCAGGAAGAGTTTCTGAAGATGATTGAGTTTGGAAGAAAGAGAATCCGATTATGCATCCCCTATGATTCTAGTGGAATCACATGTACGAGACCCATGTCCCTGTGTCGATTACCGATGCCTTAACAAGAAGATTAGGACGGAGTACTATCCACTTCCTAACATCAATCAATGGATAGATACAGTTGCTAAAGCGAAATACATTACTGTTATTGATTTATCCAAAGGATACTGGCAAATAAAAATGACCAGAACTGCTCAGCGATATTCAGCTTTTGTGACTAACTTTGGAACTTTCTGTCCTTAAAGGATGCCATTTGAACTTAAAAATGCACCTTACTGTATTAGCTTGTTGATGTCGAAACTTTTGAGAGGATGCGAGAAATTTGCGCTACCATATCTGGACAATATTGCTATATTAGCAGATACCTTTATGGACCATTTGCATTATTTACATTCTGTTTTCCAAAAGATTCAAGCTGCAGGATTGACATAGAAACCAGAGAAGTGTAAATTTGCACACAAGAGAAAGTAATATATCTTGGGCATGAAATTGGCCAAGGTAAATGACAACCTGCTGACGTGATGATCATGGCCATACAGAATTATTCAGTTCCGACTACCAAAACTAAGGTGCATGCATTTATGGGTCTCTGTAATTACTATCAGAAGTATATTAGAATGTACGCAGAATTAACTGCTCCAATCACAAATCTCACAAAAGGAAAATTTTGGAAAGGTAAGATAGAGTGGATGGCTGAAGCTTTTGAGACCCTGAAAAGGGCTCAGCCGAGGCACCCGATTTTGTAGAAGAATTCAGACGCCTGTCCTTTCTCAAAAGGGAACAGAGGAGCACTCTTCCTTTGCAAGAAACTTAGTGACACAGAGAAGAAATACAGAATCACAGAAAAGGGATGTTGGTGTGTGGAATCAAGAAACTTCATTGCTATCTGGACGGTGAGAGGTCTTTTCGAGTGCAGACGGATCACAATCCTTTAGTGTGACTACAGACCCTCAAATCCTAGGTTGATGGGCCCTTATAATGCAGAACTACAATGTCATCATCGAACGCCAAAAGAGTCCCCTGCAAGCTGATGCGTTAAGCAGGAGTACTTAATGACTGCCATTGGGGATCGATGCAGAACTCCTCGCAAGCTGAAATGCTGACCTGTTGAGTACGCTCGTGACTTTACTCTACTGGAGAGTGGGCAGACTGTAACGTCGTGCCATGTTTTATTTAATTCTTAAATTGTATTTTTTTATGTGTTGCTGTATTTTCTTTTAATTCTGTTTGTTTGTTTAAATTAGCTAAATTGTGTAGGTGTTGAAATGTTGATTTGCTAATGTTTTTTGGTTGTGGTGTTGATAATTAAGTATTTGTTGAACGTTCTGGGAAGAAAAAGAAGGATTGGATAAGAAATGTGATGTGAGTGTTGAGGTTACGGAAATAAAGAGTTTTTCGGAAACGAAAGACTTTATTTTAAGAAAAATCATCTCGCGACGTCACGTGTGTGTGTATTGATTTATTAGTGGATTGAAGAATGAAGTAGTGGTGATAGTATATAATCTAATTATGTTTTGGAACCACTGTTATATGCCATAAAATATGGTATATCATCACTCATAAAACATTCCCTAAGCCAGGAAATTACTAAGTTCAAAGTTTATCTCTCAGTCTTAATAGGAATAAATTGGACACATCTGCAGAAAATAAAAGAAATCCATCAGGGAAATTAGGGAAAGTAGAATTTGAGAAAATCTTTGGGCTCAAAATAACATTCTTGGTTTAAAATGGATTCAAGTACGAATCATAAGATTTGATTTTTCAGCCATAGATGATGTATGTCCTGACACCACGTGGAGCTTAGGAGGAGTGGTTGAGGATTCATTGGAATGAACTTGGCCTGAACATGGCTTTGATATAACCCTAAGTCTCTGTTTATTGTAGAAAGGGGTGGGATACTTTAACAGTTTTCCGTGTTACTTCCTTGAATGAAATTCAATCATTTTGAGATGCATTCTTCTCTTACAACTTGCATTCTTCATACCACAGTTAACTTCCCTTTGTCTACTTTTACCACCATTAGGTTTTGCTGATTCAAGAGTTTCCAAGAATAGTGCTTCTGATTAATTTCTAGTACTTAACCTGAAGATGTTGATTTAGCTGAAAGCTGTTGCTTTAGTTAGTTACTTTAAAATTAAATCTTGTGGAAATTACAAATGTTTATTGCCTTATTTATAAAGCATCTATTGAAAATGATATTCTGGTTTCAGGACATCTGCCGCTGTTCTGTTTTTTTATGCTGACAAAATGGAGAAGAAGGTTGAAGGCATGGGTGAGACTGAAGATGCTTATGAAAAGAAATTTCAAGTAACAAATGAGGTAACTGTTTCTCCGTTGTGACTTTTTCGCTCATAAAAAGTACACGGCTTAAATTTTCAGGTACATTATAGACAATGAAAAATTATTTTTTAACTTTAAACATATTTTGAGAGACAATATCTTATACAGGTCTTAAATATGCCATTGAATTTAATTTTATTACTAAATAAATCATTATCAATCGTTCCTCCTAGAATTTGAAAAATTATCTGTTATAGATTTTTGTTAGGGGAACATTTTGTTTAATAGCTCTAAAGAATGGAAAATAAATAGTATATCAATTCATTGAATTAATTTGTTAGCTAAGTCTGTTTTCTTGAGCAAATTATACATTTTTGATTAATAATTGTTTAATAATACTGGTTTTCTTTTTAATTAAATTGCTTTTATTGGTTTATTATAAAATTGTACATTATTATGTGGTAAATTATTTTTTCTTAGAAGTCTGCTATTATCATATTTTAAAATGATGAGTTTTATATTTTAATTAATATTTATATCCTTTTAAGCTATATATTACTTGGCTATGATTAGTTTAGCTAGTTAATACTTGAGATTTTATTGAATGCTGTAGCTGTAAAATTAACAATTTAAAGAAAAACTAGAATTTTTGGCATTGAATATTCAGAACATCTGAGAATTACTGTTCAAATATTTGACTGTTTCAAATCACTTTCCTATCTTTTATTCAATCATTCTAATAAATTCATTACTTTCCACATTTATTTTATGCTCCTTTTATGCGATTTTTATTCAATTATAAATTCTTAAATTGACTTTTGCTTATAATAACATTTTATTGTAATGACTATTATCCTAAAGCTAAATTTTATAAAGGTAGCCATTTTGTGTAATTACGTTAATGATATTTAAATTGATGCTTTCATTATGTGAAGTGGTGTTTGGCCATCAACAACATTGGATACGTCCAAGAATCTCTTGCCCCTTTTGTGCAAGATTTGGACACAGAAGAGGTGTTAAATAAGCTTGCTGAATATCGCAGTGAATTAGAGGCTGAGCGTTGCCGTGAAACTTTGAAACTAGTGGTTGCAAATGCAGAGGAAACTGTTGGGAATAAGATAGCTGATATAATACGGAAAGTTGCAGATAAGGTAATTAGTGTATTATATAAAGTCCATGGTGTTATCCTTACAATAGGATTTGGCCTTTCAAAGCGGCACTCACCATGGGTGACACATGTCAGTCAGTCACATGTCATGGTCAGCGCATTGATTCTCACACCACCATTATTGGCTTACCTGGACACTTTACCTCTTATTTCAAGAAGCTTCCCAATTATTACAATACTTGGCAAACATCATTGCCCCTACCGTGAATGAACCGCTTCTGCTGAAAGAGAGCGTATTACCCAATTGGCCACCTGAGGGCATTTGTCTATTGTACTACCATTTAATTATTATCCTCAATCGTTATATTTCAATATTTAAGATTTCTTTACTGTTTTTATGAAACTATTCATCACAGATTACTGAGTATTGTTTCTTAGTTTTTAAATAACAGAGATCACAGAATGTACATGGATCATTCAACGCCAATTCGACAAGAAAATCGGCAAAATTGAGGTGACTGATTTCAACCGAATTTGGCAAATCTTTTTGACTTGATACAAATATGAAAACCTCTAAGCTGTTTTGTATCTTAATCATCTTTCCCATCTTTCAATCCGCTCTGATGCCCACTCTACCGTTGCCCCCTTTTTCCTACAGGCGTTGTCGCTGTACCTATACACAGCCCATCAGCAGTATATCCGGATGTTCTTCTTCCTCTCCGCCTAAGTCCATCCCTCACCATAGAAGCTTCCCTTCCTCCTCCTCTGCTTTGTCGCAGCTAGTTTGTTCCTTAGCCTATATCCTCCATTTTCCTCCTTTTGTTGTCTCTGCAGCATCCAACACACATCCTCACACACCTCTTTTACATCCCCACAACTAAAATGAAACCATCTCTCGCATTTAAAGCGTTCCTTTACTGAGTTTCCTCTTGCACTCGCTACACTTAAAAAATAATTTTAATAAATAAATTTTTTAAACATACCAAAATTGCAGTTACTCATATAATTTATATATTTTAGAATTAAAAATTGACTTAGGTGTTTCAAGCTTTTGAATTATGTAAAGGTAGATTTATCATTTTGATTTCATTTAGCAAAATTGCACAATAATCTTTTAAAAGCCATCAGAGCAAATAAAAAATGAATTAATTTATTTTGGAAAAACATCTGAATTATGGGACAAAAATAGATTTTCAAATCTTTTTATAAAACTTTCAGTTTAGGAGTTTTCAAGAATTACAAAACGATTAGCAACATTTTCAGAATAGTAAAATTAATCCTTATCAGTATTACCAACCCTTGAAAGTGTTATTTAAAATAAAATTGTATCAGACTAAATTTGAGGCTTATAAATTAAATTTTAAACTAGTTTATGTTAATGAACATTTATACCCCACCAACTTCACAAGGCAGTTCAAAACAGATCTCTGCAGCAATTGGTTATTCCCTCTTTTGGGTTCCAGCCCACTAACTGAAGCAACCACATTATGTTGCAGTTGGCTTCTTCAAGTCGAAGATGAGTACTTTGGCCGTCCTTATATAGTGCCCTTCCTTCTCCGTGATTCGTCCGATCACTGCTGTTCTGTGATTCGTCAGTTTGTTGTTGCCCCTGGATTGTTCGTAGGAAGCCTTTCCAGGAGTTTTGCAGAAAATGTCCATCCTCTCTGTTGATGTTGTTAGGGGTTTTTAAAATGTTGATGGACTCCCTAATAACCCATGGATAGTTTCTCTTTTGAGATAATCTTTGCCTCTTCAAATTTTATGTTCCAAAGTGGAACTATTTCAGACCATTTACTAATCATTTCATCACAAAAGAATTCATAGCAAGCATAGGCTATGTGTATGAATGTAAAATGAAATATTTTGTTGCATAGTTCTTTTATATTTTAAGAATTTTTTATTTTAAATGTTACAAATATAAAAAATGTTTATTCATTTACTACATTAAAATTGAGCATTACATTATGATTTTCTCTTTGCAAACAAATTCTCTTCAAGTGATAAACATTGTTTCCACATTTTTTCCCGTAGCAAAAAGAATACACACTGAGGGTTGCCAGAGGTAGGTCTTTTGGCCTCACCTTGTCTTTGTAACACTGTTATTGATACACGATTTTGAAACTAAATTAAAATTTATATTAATTGTTGACTATTACTCCCAATTAATATACAGTCAAACCTCGCTTAACGAGCTAAACAAAATGTAACAATGTAACTCGCTTAATGAGCAATGTTTCGCAGAACGAGTGACGAGGATACATCGCGGTGCCACATGGAGGTTCCTGCCGGCATCTTGGCTATCAGTCTATATTCAGGGCTCGTTCAGCTAGCATCTTACTGTCGCTTGCGAAAGTTGTATCCGGACAAATTATTGTGTATTTTTAGTGCAGAGTTTAAATATTCTTCCCCAAAGAAAATGCCACAAGAAGAAAGGAGTAAGAGAAAAAAAATCACCATAGAAGTCAAATAATGCAATGCAATAGTATGTGAAAAATATAGAACAATTAGTTTGGTTTCACATGCATGTAAAATATTACTAATGATAATTCTAAAGAGAATTAAGAGGCAAACTGAAGACAAAATATCAGATGATCAGTATGGTTTTAGGGAAGAGGAAGGAACACGTGATACTCTATGGAGTTAAGGCTAATTTTGGAAAAGAATCTAAAAGATAATAAAAACACCTTTTTAGATTTTATAGATTTCGAAAAGGCATTTGACAAAGTTTACCAGAAAGTTTTTATACAAATGTTACATAAAATTGGAATAGATACAACTGCCTAAAAATAATTCAAATAATGTATAGAAACCAGGAAGCTGCTTTCAGAATAAATTCCGAACTGACAGAATGGTTCGAAGTAAAATGTGGAGTAAGACAGGGGTGTATGATGATACATATGGCAGATATATCGTATCATCATACACCCGATGAATATTCTAAAGGAAATAAGGTTAAATAACAGACTTTTATTTTACCTTTACAGTGAAGAAGTTATAGGCAAGCATTAGAAGAGATTAAGGGTATATGTATAGGAGGAAGGAATTTCAACAATATAAGGTATGCAGATGATATAGTAATCATGACATCTTCAAAAGAGGATTTAGAGTTAGCAATGCAAAAAGTTTATGAGGTGGGAGCAAAATTTTGATTGTAAATTAATACCAATAAAACAAAAGTAATGATGATGGCTAGTAAAAAGAGCAATATTGACTGCAATATAAAAAAATGACAAACCAATAAAACAAGTCCAACAGTAGATATCTAGGAAGTTTAATGTCAGACGATTGGTAATGAAATAAACTCAAGAATTGGAATGGCAAAGGAAATTTTTTGGAAATACAAGGACCTAATGAGAGGAGAAATCAACATGAAGCTAAAACTGAAAATGTTGAGGTGGTGTTATGTTTGGCCGGTTTTCCTGTATGGGTGCGAGACATGGACCATCTTAAATAGTATGGAAAAAAGAATAAAGGCATTGGACACATGGTTTGCAAGAAGAATTTTAAAAATTAAATGGTCATACAGAATAATTAATGAAGAAGTTTGGAGAAAGATTGGAAGCAGGTATAGCCTATGGAATGAAGTGAAAAGAAGAAAGTGGAAATATGCGGGACATGTGCTGAGGGAATCGTCAGGGGAGAGAATCATGACAGCACTAGAAGGATGGACAGTAAGGAAGAGAAAAAGAGGGAAACCAAGGATGGAATGGATGGACAATTTAAAGAACTGGACTGAAATTAACAAATATGAGGAAATGAAAAGGAAAACAAGTTGTAGAGAAGAGTGGAGATCCATGAGAGCTTACCTCCTGATAGTTGAAGCTACCAATTGATGATGATGATGATAGAAGTAAAACGTCAAATCATTGAGAAGCAGGATCGAGGTGTGAGCGTGGCTTACCTAGCACGTTCATACAATCGGTCCACATCTACTATTTGCACTATACTCAAAAACAAGGATAAGATTAAGGAGATTGATGCCTCAAAGTGGGTCACAAGAATTTTTACGCAAAGACCACGTATTCTAGACGATGTTGAAAGATTGCTTCTCATATGGATCAATGAGAAGCAAATGCAGTGCGACACTATTAATGAAAACCTAATTTGTGAGAAAGCGAAACTTATTTTTTGCCGACCTCATTAAGAAGACTCCAGGATCATCAACGGACAAAGAAGTATTCAAGGCAAGCCGTGGGTGGTTCGAAAAGTTTAAGAGAATAACTAGCATCCACAGCGTTGTGAGGCACGGAGAAGCAGCAAGCTCAGACATAAAGGCGGCCGAGAGCTTCATCGGTGTATTCAAGAACCTTGTGAATTCTGAGGGTTATCTGCCGCAGCAGGTTTTTAATTGTGATGAAATGGGTCTCTTTTGGAAAAGATGCCGAAGCGAACTTATATAACAGCAGAAGAGAAGGCATTGCCAGGTCATATGCCAATGAAAGACAGTCTCACGTTGTTGTTTTGTGCAAATGAAAGTGGCGATTTGAAAATAAAACCACTGCTCGTTTACCGTTCGGACAATCCGTGAGCCTTCAAGAAGTATTTAGTCCAGAAGTGCAGGCTAAATGTCATGTGGAGGTCCAACAACAAGGCTTGGGTGATACGTTACCTTTTTATAGATTGGATCAATGAAGTGTTTGGTCCGTCTGTAAAAAAATATATGTTTGAGATGAATTTGCCACTCCGTGCCTTGCTTGTTATGGACAACGCTCCTGCACATCCGCCAGGCCTAGAAGAAGACCTCCTTGAAGAATTTAAAATAAATAAGATCCAATTCCTGCCTCCTAACACCACTGCTTTACTGCAGCCAATGGATCAGCAAGTCATTTCAAATTTTAAAAAGCTCTACACTAAAACTCTCTTTGAGCGTTGGTTTGAGGTAACTGAGGGAACCAATCTCACTCTCAGAGAGTTTTGGAAAGACCACTTTCACATCGTTGCCTGCCTCAAGATGATCGACAAGGCATGGGAGGGGATCACCAAGAGAACCCTTATTTCTGCATGGAAGAACTATGGCCGGACAGCGTTGTCGAACACAACTCCGAGGAGTTTGAGCAAGTGCCTGCGGAGCCAGTAGTTGACGAGATTGTGTCTCTGGCCAAGATTATAGGGCTAGAGGTGGATAGCAACGACATCAACGAGCTAGTGGATGAGCATAGCCAGGAACTGACCACCGAAGAGCTTATGGAGCTGAATTCTGTGTCACAGCAAGAATTTGTGGAGAGTTTTTCGTCAGGGGAGGAGGAGATTTCAGCCTCAGCAGAGCAACAACCTTCCAACAAAATTAGGGAGATATTAAAAGCATGGGATGCTGTTACAGCGTACGTTGAGAAGCATCACCCTAATAAGGCAGTAGCTATGCACGCTGCAAATTTATTTAACGATAATGCTGTGTCTTATTTTCGCAAAATTTTCAAGCATAAGCAGAGAAAAACCTCTCTAGACAACTTTCTAGTAAAAAAGGATATATTATAAATTATATACTACATTATTATAATTTTTTTCGGAATGGAACGCATTATCCTATTTTACATTGATTACAATGGAAAAAATTGTTTCGCTGAACGAGTGTTTCGCATTACGAGTAAGATTCTGGAACGAATTAAACTCGTTAAGCGAGGTTCCACTGTATATAACTATCATTATTTCCAACTGTTTTCATCATTGTTATCCAGTTTTCTCCAAATTTTGTTGCAAAGCACGAAAGAGATACAAAAATATTTATATGATAAATTGAAATGGAAAAGAATTTAACCCTGAATATGATAATGTAATGAACTTTGCCAATGTTTTATTCCTGAGTAAAGATAAATAACTGTTTATACAATATATGTGATAAAGATTGTTTTTTCATGTTAAATCGTTTTGTAGTTGTGATAGCCTTTCATGAAATACTGGGAAAATATTGAAATTTATTTTGCTTAATTTTAGAATTGAAAATTTTGATTATTTAAACCTAATAGAATAGTTATACAGACACTCCCCGACTTACGAACACGTTACATTCTGCACATCTGGTCGTAAGTCGAATTGGTCGCAAGTCGGATGTATGATATGAGGTGTAGCATAACTCACCCTCCGTGGAGGTTGATTTCTGCAGTTATGAGGAAAAAGAACTGACCTTCTTTGTTATTATATTTTAAGTTTATATTTTAACAGCTCATATCGGTATTTTTTGATGATTTTATCAATATATAGGGAAGGCATTGTAGGGAAGTAATCACAAGGACAGATAATTACATTTGGTTGTTTTTTCCCCAGGCTATTAGAGATGCTAATAGGGAGGAATGAATAACGGTGGTGCATTACACCCCCTGCCATATGCTTCTGGCAGCTCGCGGGGTATATATCTAAATCTTAAATCTAAATGGTGTACTTCTTTTCACAGCATCCGTTATTCGATCAGCGTCCTTACAATGGTGCTAACCGAGTACTTCGAAAGACTAAATTTCTGAGCTAAGGCAGTCACTGTTTCTCCTGCTTGATGCTGAGTGACAATGGTTTGCTTTTGCCCTAAATCGATGGCTTTCCTTTTTCTTTTAGTACTATCTGTAATATCACTGTACCTTTTTCGCTTGGAAGACATGGGTTTAATTCCAACTGTCTAAAAAATTAAATTTTATCCAAATTAGAAAAGAATGTAAATTTTAAGAATATGTAATTATCCCAATTATTTCAACAAAAATAGTATGCAAATAAATTTTATTGTCAAAGAAGGATTATGGCAGGCTTTCCCAAACTGTGCGCTGAAGCGGCCTCTCACCAATTTCTTCGTCATAGAGTACACGCCAGGGCATAGGCCACTGTGTGCTGCAGCCTACGACCTGGGGTGTACTCTATGATGGCCTGGGGCACTGTGAGGCACTAGGTTAGTATTATTATATAATATATATAACACATATATAATATAATAATTAGGTTGTAACAGGGCGCCGTGAAAAAGCTTAAGTGCGACTCGAACTGAAAAAGTTTGGGAACCCCTGGGTTATGGAACAGTTCGACATATATATCAGAATTCGTCAAATAATAAAGACAAATGGTTTGTAGATTCCCACGGTGATCGAGCTAGCGCTGCCTAAAACGCAACTAGTGAAACAACGACCAAATGGAAACTGAACAAAATAGCTCAGACTCGAGGATAAGAAATGATACATGAGACTTACACATATGAAATTGCCGCGTTCCCTCACATAGTATTATATAGCAGCTCAAAACTTTGTGCTCAATAATAAGAGCCATGCAAAATGAAAATTTTGTTACACTTTTATCGTAGTTTGAAATTACACTTTTCAAAAGATTTTGATCTTAACTTCGGACAGTCATAAGTCAGACGATTGTAAGTTGGGGAGCTTCTGTATTAAAAAAATATTTAGCATAATCTTAAAATATCCAAATTATTATTTTTTTTCAGTTTTTATGCATAATATGATTTTCATCCTTGATAATGAATTACTTTATTCATGGGTGCTTGAAAATCATTAAGATGTTTGTAAGATCATTAATAAAATTTAGTTACACTGCAAAAATTCCATCCTTTTTTACTTAAAATTAACGAAATAATCATTATATAGCAAAAATCTTAACAAAATGCACTACCTGGTACATCTTCCACACAAATAATCAAGGGTTAATAATAATAAAAAAATGTAAAATTGTAAAGAGTCAATAGTTTGCAGAAATATCCAGTCAGTCATCAATTTTTATCCATATTATATTTTGATTAACTCTTCCTATTTATGAGATGATGATTAAGAGCTTCAGCAGAAATATTGGCTGCAACTGCCTCAATTGACGTCCTACTTTTCACATATATTCCTTATGAGAGAAATTTTAATGTGCTTTGGCATCGAACCCAGGAACAGTATGGTGGTATCTAATTGTTTTTCTGAAATCAAGTTTTAATATACTTCTAGCCACTGTGAGGTGGAAGTGAAGGAGAAAAAGTCTGCCGTAGCTGGGGGCAGACTTTTTCTCCTTCAATTCCACCTCCCAAATATGATAACATGTGCATCATGTAAGAAACTTCCCTCGTTCTCATCTTCTTCTAGCCAAGCGAGATCATCCTATCATTTAGGTAAAGGTATCAAAAAAAACGATGAACAACTACCTCAATGTATTTGAAATGAGAGATTTTTGCATCGTCCTAGCATCGAACCCAGGGTATTTTCAGTAAAAGTCATTTATGTTTTTGATAGATATTGACAATATCTATTGGCTCCTTGAGTTTTAATTCTCTACCTATCCGGAAAGTATTTTTTTAAAATTCCCAAATATCAAAGCAATGCATTCAAATGGGAAAAATCTGGACTTTGAGGCTCTCTGTAATTGAACCCATGACACTGAGGTTCAAAATCACAATTTTTCTGGTGGTTACACGTTATGGCCAATATGTCGTAAAAATTTCAAGTCAATGACGCTTGTGGTTTAGCCTGTGAATTTGTATCCTCTCTATCTATTATATATAGATGCTTCTCCGGATTCATTCATATATATACCCAGATACCCAGATAGGATACAAATTCACCGGCTAAACCACAAGCGTCATTGACTTGAAATTTTTACGAGGCTTTGGCCATAATGTGTACCCACCAGAAAAATTGCGATTTTGAACCTCAGTGTCATGGGTTCGATTCCAGAGGGCCCCAAAATCCCGAATTTTCCATTTAAATGCAATGCTTTGATTTTCAGGAAAATAAGGAAAATACTTCCCGGATAAGAAGGGAATTTAAACTCAAGGAGCCGATGGATATGGTCAGGATCTATCAATAACAGAAATGACCTTTTCGGAAAAAGTCCTGATTTCGATGCTAGGACGATGCAAAAATCCCTTATTTAAAATAAATTGAGGTAGTATTTCATTATTTATTTTGATGCATTTATCAAAATAATAGGAAGTTCGTGTTTGGCTAGAAGATGTATGGTAAGAATTGGTTTAAGAAAAAAATTAGATAAGACCATACTATTCCTAGGTTCGATGCCAGAGCAAAATATAATTTCTCTCATAAGGAATATATGCCAAAACACCAGAAGATTATTTTAATATTTCCAGACAGAGCTTGCGGGTTGAGCAGTAAATAAGCACAGCTTTATTTTGAAATCCCCTGCTGCATTGGAGCATAGAAGAAGCATGACATGGTCTTTGCTAGTCTTAAATCCCAGAGCAGTTCTCTCAGATTTGGAGATAAAAGAGTCCGGGAAGGCATTCCATACCAGAAGAGTCCGGTTTCATCGGCATTAAACACTTGCTCTTTTGAGTAACTCTTCTCTTTAATAAGCTTCATAAACAAATTGGGAAACTCATTCGAAGATTTGTGGTCCGCAGATGCAATTTCACCAGAAATCTTCACATTATGTAGGTTATGTCTTTTCTTAAAATTCTCAGACCAGCCCTTACTTGCGGTGAATTGTTATTCGCCACTTCTTTCACCTGAAGAAGCGAAATGTTTATATAACTGCAAGGCTTTTTCTCAGATAATTAAGGTGCTTAACGGCACTCTGTTTTGTGTCTGCGATTCAATCCATATATTCAGAGCCTTTTCTGTTTTTTCGACGTTACTATTTCGTCGCAGGTAGGACACTTTAACACTTGTGCTAGTTCCACTCTGAGCACTAGTTCTGATTGATGACTCATTTTCTTTAATTGTCCTAAAAGTAGCCTCATTCACTTCCATTGAACTGGCAACTGACGCATAGGATTCTCTGCGGGCAAGTCTGTCGAGAAATTCTAATTTCTTATGGAGTGTCATTACTTGTCTTGCACGTTTGGAGACACTACTTTTCTCCTCACTTGATTTACACTTCCGATTCATCACAGCTCATAAAACAAAAATTCACCAAAAATTGTGACAACTGTCTTCAGTACATACAACTAAACTTTTCCAACAACTCAACTAATCTGACTAAGTCAGGGTTTGCCATAGTTATTTATGTATACTGAGTAAAATTAATTCTGATTCCGCACTGGGCAACGCTTGGTAAACTAGTGGTCACCAACTATACTTGAATTCATATTGCGGACTGCCGAGTTGGTTGACTCTTAGACCGCAGTTGAATAGGGTTAACGCGGTTGAGAAGACTGGGTATCAAAAAATTAACCGTGGATATTCATGGGCTGTGGTTGGCAAAACCGTGGTTGAGTAGGGATGCCAGCACGTGTAATGCCCTGGCCAAAATAAAACTTATTTAGTTCAATTTTGAATTCGATATCATACCAGGAAGGCCCTAAAATAGGATTCTGTTATCCCCATTGGGAATGCATTAAGGAATGTTAATGACTCTCGGACCAAACAAAGGACCATCAGCACAACATTAAACTGTGTATGTAAAATACATTCTCTATCCACATGCCGAGTTTCAAGTTTCCATCTTATCGGGAAGGGTTTTTAAAATATCTTAAAAATCGCCACAATGCATTTCAAATAGGAGAATATTAGCCCTGACCTAGCGGATAGTCTTTGAAGATGTCATTTTAATTTTCATTGCAAAATTATATTTTTTGATGAAGAAAGGATGAAAGAACATTCGAGAAATTTCCTTCTATTCATGTCACCCTCAATGGTTTTTTGAATTGGTTGCATTTGTTTATATTTTTCTTTGAATGCATTTCCTCTTGCAGCAATTAGACATGCTTGAGGCATCATAATTCATCTGATACATTCTGTGGTAATACACGGAGTATCACAACAATATGTACCAGTTGAATTTCAGTTGTAATTATCTACATGAGAATTATGGGCAAAGTGTTATTTTGTATTCTCTAAGCTTATTTGACTTATTTCAGGTTCTTGTGATCCATATGTGAAAGTGCATCTACTTCCAGAAGAGAAATTTTCAGGGATCCCAAAGCCAAGAACCAAGACACACAAGAAAAACCTCTTTCCTTTGTTTGATGAAACTTTTGCTATGTGAGTATATACTCTAACTAAAATAAACAGTTTGAAGATGAAAATGAAATATTAAAATGAAATTTTAAAATGAAAACATTCATATAGCCATGCAATACATTTTGCTCTTTTGCAGAACATTGAAGCCAGAGCAAAAGGAAATAAAGAATGCTCTTCTCTATTTAGTTGTAAAAGATTATGATATGATAGGAGCAAATGAATTCCTTGCAGAAGCCTTTGTTCCATTTTCAAGAATTCCTTCCAATGATGTTACTGTTGGATTGGAGAGTTTACCACAGATTCATCTTCCTTTGAGTAGACCAGAAAATTCAGGTAACCTATGGCTCTTTTGACTTTGTCTATTGAGATATGATCCTGCATAGCTTAAGGATTCTTATTCCATTGCTGTTCAAAGGATTTGCAATGCTTATTAAACAAAATTTGGTGGGAAACAAACAACAACGTTGATAGGCCACTTTTTTAGCTTCTGTCTAGAGAATGAAAACCCAACTTCATCAGATTTTTTCTCTTCTGTTGCTCTATCCTTATCAGGAAATTCCTTATAATATTTTTTTCGAATGGCCGTAGATTATCCTTCATTCAATGCTAGATCAGATTCCATGTAAGTGATGCCCATCATGGTTTTTCTTACCATTTGCAGACTTTGTTTTGTTTGCAGAATTAAATTAGAAGCAGCAATTCTCCTGCGATATCTAGATGAGTACCATTAGACAGGAAATTACTTAAAGTTTCCTATTTGGTATATTGTTTTGGAGTCCATATTATGAGAATTTGGAGGAAAAAGATGATTTGCACGATTCTGCGGTTGTAAACAAACAGTCCATTGTTTGACTCGAGAGTATTATAAATGATCTTCTGTATACATCTGAAAATTGTACTTAGTCAATCCTGCCATTCATATGTTTCACCTCATAGGACTGCTCTTGGGTTGTACCCAGGATTAATAATGAAAAATATAAGCTTCTTAACCTAAAATTGTCTTATTAGGATGATACATATCTTTCAGATCGGAAACTGCTCTAAATATATTTCTTAAATTCTCTGCTATGCTTTTATTTTGGAACATTTTATATCATCCTGACATCCTACCCAAAAAGACCAAAATATCTGAAGAAACCTTTCTTGTATGTGTTACAAAAGTGCATCCACTAACATTACATAGATGCTCAATTCTCTGCCATCCCAGGAAGTGGCCAAAATAAATTTCGGAAAATCCGTATCATGTTGCAGCTTTGCTCTGATTGTTGACAGTGAAGTTTAATGGCATAATGTTGGAGGTTTAAAATCTCCAATGGCTGTTTTTGTCGGCGTTCCTCTTCTCATTCCCGGATATTCTGTGAAAACATTGCAGGGCGCCAAACTTTTTGAGGGCACTCATATGTTCTGAGTGCTCTCAAAAAGTTTTTTCGTGATGTTTTACCTTAATTCTATGGGGATACCTTGGTACTAACTCCGGCTTATCCGAAAATACCTTCTCCTACTTAAATAATAACTTGGCTAATTTGACTATAGCTAGTCAATTTGACTGTAACATCTTCTCTCTTTAAAGGTATTCTCTCTCCTCTCCCTTCTTTTACTTCCAGGACTCTTACCTCTGCTCTCTCATCGAAATTCTTTCCTCCTGCCCCATTTTCCCGATCGGGAATTCTAATTTTTGTCACTTCGAAATCTATAATTACTTTATTTCTCTCAACCAGTTTAGCCTTAAAATAATCAGTCTTAATAAATTTTTTATGAATAGGCAAATAACCTCAAAACTTTGCGTGCCCTACCACACATTAATCAGTGCTTGCCGGGTGATTGGGAGAGAATTTTTTTGTTCACACATATGATATGTGACTTGTTGATAGGGAGTAAAGGGATCATCAGGTTTCTTCTCAAAGGTTCTTGATAGAAATTTTCCTCTATGACAGGAACCTCGCTCCCAATGTCAATCAGTGCTGGTATATCCAAATCTTTGCCTTTGACAGTTATTTCAGGACTTAACTGCACCATAACTTTGTCGGTGTCTTCATGTACCAAATCTGCTATAGGATACCCTTCTAACTGGTAGGTTGCACTAATATTAATATTGGGACGATCCCTTTTGTCCAAATCATGGGAATTGCTTGATTCAGGCAAACTTAGTTTACCTCTCTCAGGAGGAAGTGAATGAGGATGGCCTAAAATTTACCAAGGAGCCATGTCAGGTTCGATTGGGAGCTAGCTAGTCATCCCCTCCTACTCGATTATTTTCAACACCTCCAGCTCGATCACTTTGTCTTCCCTGTTCTTCTCTCACCCATAGTATTTATCTGTGAAGTGTTCGTATTTTTGTTAATTCCTCGTACCCCCCGACTGCCTCTCTCGTTTGTTTCATCAAAATTTCCCAATAGCTCTACCAACTTCTTCAACGATGGCAGTTGTGCAGCTATGAGATGATTCTGAATAAGTTTTGGGAACTGTCTCACAAGTTTGTATGCGAGTTTGTCCTCCGAGATTGCATATTTGGGCCGCTGCTATCTTCTCATTGGCATACTCCCTCATCCTATCATTCTGATGGCACGGAAAGGTACCTATCATTACACCTGCTCAATACTTGTACTGCTGGTTATGAATCCAATAGCATGCCATAAATTTATCTTTAAGTTCGTCATACTCCTCTGGTACAGGAATTATGGTGTTCCCCCAAATCCTTGCATTCCCTTCTAACATACTTAAAAATGCTATTGATCGATGTCGAATGGGAACTGTCAGCAGCATGAAATATCTGTCCACCTCCCTTAAAAACAACTGAGGGTTTTGATTTTATGTCCCATGGAAGGATGGCTTTGGGAGATAATTACTCGGCATTGGACCAAGGTTCACTACCCCCCTATTGCCTTCCAGTGCTACTATCCTCTATTTCAACTTCCCTGGTTGCATTTTCACGTGAGAATTGGCTCGTTCCTTCTTCCACTCGATTCTGTAAGTCATTGAGATTCCTCCTCATCTCATGTGCCCTCCAATTCTTCTATCCTAATCTCATTTGCATTGGTTTTTGCTGAAAGAGAAGTCATCATTCCTGTGGTTCTCTCCTATCCTTTTGTCTTTCGATCTCCCCTCCTTATCTTGCAAATACTGGATTAGTCTTTGCATATCCATCGGTTTACTAGGCATCTACTTAGGGCTTTCATCATCAAGTCTTTCCACTTAGATACACACTACCTTCCGCAGATGTACTGTGACCTATTCTCCCCTTATTTTAATTTTGCTCCAATTACGGAGTTTGAGTTTTCTCTTCTATTTTTTCATAATGTGCTTGTCGAATCTGTCTCCTTAGCCAACAGATTCAATGTTAACTCTACGCTGTAGTAAAAATTGTACTTATAAATCGAGTGTCCCTTGTTTCCATCTAGCAAACTCAACACAACATGACCCTTTCTCCCAACTTCCATGTCTTGAGAGCCAGTATAAACAATTATTTTATGAACAAATCCAGTTGACCCAGCAAGTATGTAAAGTTTGATGCCGTATTTGTGCTGTTTTCCCCTAATAAACTGCTTGAAAACCAAGGGACTCTTCCAAAGGATCATTCCTTTGTCAATAGACAATTTTCTTGTGGAAAAGAAATTTGGTTCATGCAAACATTAAAAAAATTATTTGTGGCATAATTTTGAGTAACCAATATGTAGGTACAGATTCACCCCCTTGAACATTTGTAGAAAAATGAAGCACTCTCATTATGAGCACAAACATATTCCTATTCATGAAATTCTTAAAACACAAGAAATTGAATAATCTATGAGCTTTCCAGTAATCTTGCTGTTTTGTTAGTAGTTAGTCTTCTATCTGTTCATCCTAATTGTCCCTGTATGTAATTGCTTTGAACTTTTTAAGTTAAAAATACTAATGACAGGAAGATGATATAAATAGCAAAAGTCCCCAAAATTCACATGAAAAAAAGAAAAATTGATAAAATCTCAAAAATGAATTAGCACCCCAAAAAAAGCGTATTCAGATGCCTTTGACTGAGTGCTGCACTACTTGCCGGTCCCTAGAGGATTAATTCCGAGTGTTAGAAGCCAAAGGAGACAGGTGGCATGCAAAAGGTTGAGGATGAAATCATGGCTTTGACTGCCCTCTTTTGCATTGAAAAAGCTTTGGATGCAAATTTTGAATTTCTCCATAACATTATACGGTATGGTAAATAAGAATGTATTTTTGCATAATATAACATGTATAATATGTCAATCAAGGCGCATTTAGCAAGTTTTCTAATCATAAATATGCCAGTGTATAATTTTGTAATTAGAAATTCAACATGAGAAGACCACATCTTCTATTATACCTTCTATTATATAAAAATATTCCCTTATTTCTTTATATTTATGAAACTGACGCCAAATGTTTGTGAGTCTGTCGCCGTATGGGTGCAAATTTTTCCTATTTAAAATAAATTGCGTTGGTTCTCAAGAATTCTCCTTTTTTTACTTTCTCCATATACGAAGTATAGAGAAAGTATTGTTTTCAAAAAAAATTTCGACTTCCAATTTCAACGGAAATACATGTTTTGGGGTCCCTAGAACACGTTTTGACCATTTTCGGAATGATGTCTGTGTGTATGTGTGTGTGTGTGTGTGTATGTGTGTATGTCTGTATGTGTGTGTGTGTGACAGTGGGCGCTCTAACGTGAAAATTATTGGTTGTATCAATACCAACCTTCATATATAGTACTGTGGTGTGTGCTGTCAGAGTTGATTAGTTTTTGGAGTAAATCGGTTAACCGGAAGACGAGCTTCATTCTTCAAAGCTCATTTCCGGTTTTCAAAATATCTCCATAAATTTGATATATACGTGCATTGTATTATTTATAAAAGTTTTATATAATGTGATTTACTATAACTTTTGTATTTAACATATTTTTGTATCACCGGTTGATTAGGAGTTATTCGTGAAATACCGATAAACCAGAAGTAGCTGTTATGTACTTTGTGGGCGCTCTAACATGAAAACCATTCATTGTATCAACACCAAATTTCATATATAGTTCTTTGGTTGGTGTCGTTAGAGTTGATTAGTTTTTGGAGTAAATCGGTTAACCGAAAGTCGAGCTTCATTCTTCGAAGCTCATTTCCGGTTATCAAAATATCTCCATAAATTTGATATTTAGGTATATACTATTAATTATAATTGTTTTAGAAAATGTAATGTGATTTACTATAACTTTTGTTTGAAAAATATTTTTTTATCACTTATTGTTTAGGAGTTATTCATGAAATACTGATAAACCGGAAGTTGCTGATTATTTATATTGTAGGCGCTCTGGGCGCTGGGGCGAAAGGCCATTTCATCGTTTTAAAATGTAATTTACTATAACTTTTGTTTGAAACATATTTTTTTATCACTTATTGTTTAGGAGTTATTCATGAAATACTGATAAACCGGAAGTTGCTGATTATTTATATTGTGGGCGCTGTGGGCGCTGGGGCGAAAGGCCATTTCATCGTTTTACATCAAACATGTCCCAAAAAACATTATTTATAATGTTTTTTGGGACATGTTAATATATATATATATTAATTACTCATCTTCCAAGTTTAGATGGAATATAGAGTTCGAAATTACCGTCGTAGATAAATATATACATCTTATATATAGAGAAAGTCATGTGCTGGCCACATCAGATTTTTTTCTTTTGAGTACCCTCTCGATATGATGCCGACTTTAAATTAGTGTTATCGATATGCTTGCAGTATGCAAGCAACATTTTACTCATATATATATTTATTGAGTGTTATATGAACTGGAGTCATTAATCATTTTTAAAAGCAATAATTTCATTGCCTTCGATTGTTCTTTCTTTACTGCTGAGTTTTTAGCTTTGTTTTCTTTTCCATACACGTTTAACCTTTCTATATGAAAGACATCCCCTTGAATTGTTCATTATAATTCGGCTTTGGTTTATTTTGATTTCTTTAAACCTCTCATTAATGATTTAATTTATATAATCAATGGTAATTCAATCCTGTTTAATGCAATCATTCGATTACTGCCAATAAATTAAAGAATACAAATTAAATACCATTATTAAAAGTTTAGAGAAAATTCCTTACTATTTAGAAAAACACAAGTAATTAACGAAGGAATGCTTTCAAAGTATCTGTGTACATGAAGGCTTCATTTTTTTGTCATCTGAAAAACCTGCAAAGTCAAAATTGCGAGAGAGATAATAAATACTTTATAAAATCCAAGATTCGGTTCCCATAATAGTTGAAATGGACCAAAAGTATATTATTTATTGACAACCGAAAATACGGAGAGAGACTAGCAAATCATTTTATGGATGGAAGACTGCTGAAGACATATCACGCGGAATACAGAATTAGAATACATTTTTGTACCTATTTAAATACATCTATAAAAAGAGCAAAATTTACTTAATTCGCTAGTATTTTCTTTGCTTTCACTAGGGAAATTCATCTCACATAATAATCACCGATGTGTACATATTTATTTATCCAATGTCAGTCACTTCTGTGAGAAATGCATGGTAGAAATTCTTTTGTTTAATCATTCTTTTTCCGGGCAATTGTTAAAATCAGCAAATGACATTAAGTATGAAAGAGCATCACATATTCTCACGGAATATGAAGTAGGGTAGAAAAATAATTTATTACCGAAGACAGGACTAGTATGTATTTGGAAGAATCTCTCTCTCTACTACTATGTAAGAAAGCACAAGACCATGGTTAATGACCCTTACCCTCATAATTCTTAGCTTCCCTTACTTTTGACTGTGGCGGTCCCTCGCAGAAAGAGTGTGAGGGAAAAGAGAGGAAAGAAAACAGCGCCACTATCCTATTTGGAAAACTAGAATTCGAAAATGCTAAACATCATTCTTGGTTAAAACGATTACAGTTATTGTGTAACAGTTACATATATGAAATGCTTCTGGATACAAAAATGAAGGATGAAACTATTGTTTCCTTATAACGAAATTTTTGTATCCCTCCTTATAGCCGAGTACTACTTCAACGAAAATGATTGAATTTTGTGTATGATTACTTATTTGTTTCTCAATTATGATTCGCATAATTAAAAAAAGCTGATTGGTGATTTGTTGATAATTCTTTCGTGCGTCGAATGGTAAAAACAGATTTTTGTTATCATTCTAAATGTCGACGTAGCGATATAACCGGCAACTGCCTGAAATCCGATTTTTGAGTGGGGTGACCACCCCCCTTAATGCCAGGATTGCCTCACGAGTGCCTCTTCCCTTCTTAAATTGGTCTTCAGTGAGTATATCCACAATCTTCCCTTCTATTCTTTTCCAGATTATTTTTGTTAGTATTTTGGAGGCGTGGGAGATAAGACTAAGTGTGCGATATTGTTTGCATCGTTTTGCTGTAGTTTTTTTAGGTATTGGTACAATGATGCATTTTTTTAAATCTTTGGGTAGTTTTCAGGTTTTCTTTTTGTCATAAATGATACACACCAGCTGGTATAAGGTGTTCTTCATAACATCACCGGATGCTTTGAAAAGCTCAGCAGGAACCAAGTCAGTGCCTGCAGCTTTCCTGTCCTTCATGTTCCTAACTGCGTTATCGAATTCATCTCGCAGAATACTGTCGCCTATATCCTCTTGGTCTATGAGCCCCTCGTTCTCAATCATGTCATTCCTAATTGTGTTTCTGTCATCCCCATAGATCTTTTCTAAATACAATCTCTATGTATCAGCTATTTCTTCTTTTTCATAAACCATTGTACCACTTTCATCCAGCAGTGCGCCATAAACCATCCTCCCATTCCCAAAGAAACCCCTCACTACCCCGTAAGCCGTTTCTAAGTTGCCAGCCTTCATGAGGTCTTCAACTTCTTTGCATCTGTTCTACAGAAATATCTCTTTATCCTTTCTTGCTTTCCTAATTATTGCATTACGTAGCTTTCTGTACTCTTGTTGTCCCTCTTCCATTGTAACAATTTTTAATTACCTTCTTAGTTCTATCATTAATACTAACCCTTCAGTCACCCATTCTTTGTTTTTTATAAATTTCTGATTTCCAAGAATCTTGTCTGCGGCCTTTATCATCTCCATTTTGATCTTAGCCCATTTAGCTTTAACATCTGTATCTTCCTCAATAGCCACACTTTCGTCCGTTTTGGCAGCATATAATGTTTTCATTTTTTAGTTTTTCCAGGTTCACTTTGTGGGCTTCCTTGTCTTTTCCAACTTCTTAAATTTAAGTTGGCATTCACTCATGACTAAGTTGTGGTCAGAATCTATATCAGGACTAGAGTAAGCCCTGCAGTCTTTAATTTGGTTCCTAAATCTACTTTTGACTAGAATGAAGTCTATCTGGTAACGTTTATGATCACCAGGTGTAACGTCGCCTCTGATGGTGTTGAAATAAGGTCTTAGCCACTACAAGCTGGTGGTTGGTGCAAAACTCCACAAGTCGATCACCGCGCTCATTCCTTGTACCAAGCCCATAAGGGCCCCCCACTCTTCCATCAACTCCCTCTCCAACAACAGCATTCCAATCACCCATTACAAACAGGTTAGCATCTCCTTTGATACCATAAATGGCGTTAGTCAGTTCTTCATACTCTTCTTCCAACTGGTCCTCTTCTTGATTTGATGTGGGCATATATGTCTGTATTATCACAGTCTCTGCAGGTTTGGTATCTATTTTGACTAGTATCGTTCTTCAACTATATTGCTCGTATCCTTTTACTCTCCTTCCCATCTCTTTGTTCAGTACCACTCCAACACCTCCTTGCCCTGGTTGGTTCTGTATGGTTCCTGTGTGAATAACCCGATAGTCTCCACTCCAAAAATCACCGTTGTTGGATTGTCTCATTGAATTCTAAGACTACTTATCACTGAATATAAAACAAAAAATAAATAAACTGGCAACAGTTCCTTCTCACCTTCAATCAGCCTAGATTATACTTAAATGTTCATTCAAAAGTTGTGAAATTTCTTCACAAAGTTTTGGCGTTATGTTAATTTGCAAAAACAAAAACAACTCCTGTGGATTTGGTAATTTGAAATGTTGCATTTTATAATCATTATATATACTATTTCAACAATGCAACCTTTAGTTTATTTGAAATCCTGTGTTACCATTGGGTTTATATTTGATTAGAGGTATTTAAGTCATAAAATTACCATGCCTACATTTAAAATCCAGTAGTCGCAAAGGCAAAAATATCGCATTTTACTCACAAATTGACAATTATTTTTAACTATGTTGCAACTGAATCTCAAAGTTGAAATAAATACTGACGTTTTATATGATTAAGTCCTTTAATGTGTACAATTTTCATATTTTTATCTGGTCCCCCAACGAAGACATTGCAAGTGAAAATTAAAAATAAATTCGAAAATGCGTTCTTATAAAGAGAATATTTTTTAAATGGTAATCTTGCCAACATTGATACTGAATGAAAATTAACTATACTATATAGTGTAACAGTTAAAAAATATTAAGGTTGAGAAATTGTTTTTTCTTTGAAAAATATCCTGTCAAAAGTTGAATTTTGTTCATTTTTTACCAATAATTTTAAGCTGTTAAAAAATGTTTAAGAAACGCATCTTGCTATGTTATTATGGTTTTATTTCATAGGACAGAGTGTACTTAACTTAATGCAGCTTATTTTAAAGTATTGGGGCAACCCATTGCTGAATAATTAAAAAAAATCGTAGATACCTGCAAACACGAAAAACCACCTGCGGCCAAGTATTTAAATGGCCGCTATATCCAAACAGTAGACATTAAAAATATTTAAAAATTACTTTTGAGCTCTCTAAACTTGAAGGTATCTACTCACTAAGTATCAATTGTTTATGAGATGGTCAAGCAACCAATTATTTTTTTTCTGGACCACTTGGTTTGGATTGACCCGATACAAAAAATCATACAATACAGATAATAGAAAAAATGAAACAATCCAAAAATAATGATAGCCTTCATGCTATTTCGTCACAATATATAAGTAATTTTTTCTCATTAGAATCAACTCAGTAATATTTTTAAGCATAAAAGCCTATATATTCATCGTAAGTAACCAAACGCTGCTGCCACTTAGGCGGTTAGAATTAGGACTAAAAAGGGGAACACACCTTCTGAAACTCAGCCCATTTTTCTTCTTTATCAGCTTTCTGTTATTTATATCAATAATTTTCGCCATTCACTGTTACTTTTCAAGTTTCCACTGTTTAAATATGTTGTCTTTATTTCTGTCAATAGTTTGTGTCGTTAGTGTGTTGTTTTGCTCTTCGTTCGTATTTTGATTTCGTTTCCATCGCCTGTTATAATCAGTTTTGTGATTCACCCAATAGTGGTGCTTGTAGTAGACTCAAAAGGCCAATTTTACCATTTTTCATTGAACATGTCACGAAAAACATTATTTATAATGTTTATGACGTAAAAGTTAATATGACATAAATTAATCACTTATGTATCTTCCAAGTTTAGATTGAATATAGAGTTCGCAAATACTGTCTTAGATAAATATTTACATCTTATGTATGGAGAAAGTCATGTGCTGGCCACATCAGATTTTTTGAAAGTCTCAGACCCGTTTCACATGGACCCGGATGGTCCGCCCTCCGCGCTACATGCGCAGATTAGGTTCCATTGACGTTAATGGAAGCTTACACATGAGTGTGGACATTCCGCAAGAAGAGGAGCCATCCGCATGGCCCCTAGGCTTTGCGGATCATTTGCGTGTGTACGGGCCACAGAGGCAGGTTTGTGCTTGCAAATGAACGCGGACGGCTGATGCAGACCAAGCAAATTTGTCAGTAGAATCAGAGCAATCTTCAAGAGAAGAGAGCGAGTGCATGTGAATGACTGCATAGACATGCGAAAATAATTGAAAAACTTATACTCATCAGCACTTAATTCAGTAAATATGGTCACGAAAGCGCCTTTTAATGTTCTTTGTGTCACAATTATCAATTTTCAATTAATTATTGCAAAAAACTAAGGCCCATTCAAACGAACGGCAGTACATTTTATCATTACTTCACTTCCTGCACCACCACAAAACGTTTCATCAAAATCCCCGGACAAAAGTGAGAGTCTCCCCTTGTAAGAGAATCACAGAAATGACATACAGTAAGAGTCGTTTTCACATAATTCTCTCATAATAAAATGCAGCAAATTTATCGATGAGGATCTTTACCAGCTCTTGACAAGAATCTCTAGGATAAAAATACGTACATCAACTAACTGATCATTAATATTTTTGCGCAGGAAAAAAAGATTAAGAAATGCGCATTTTAACTATGCTAATTAATTTTCCCAGATTGGTTTAGAGTAAAAATGGGCGCCGTTATGATTTTTTTTCAGCGGCGGCGTAACGGCGTAAACGCTGACTGCTTAATCGTCGACGGCGGCGCGGCGTAACCGGCGGCGTGTAAAATTTCGTTCGTATACGGCAGAAAAAAAGGCGAATAACTCAAATATCTGAGAGTACATTATTACAATTATATCATACCAATAAAGACAATGTAAAAATGGTTTCTTAAATACGTAGCACAATGGGCTAGAATCGAAAAAACCTGGCAAAAAAATCTTTTCTTGAGTGTGGACTTTAATACTGGCAATTCTCGGATAAATCCTACCTATTACTACCAAATTATTTACGATGATTTCTACCAATTAAAATTCAACAGGTGGTCAAGATTGACCAAAATTCACGGAAAATCCAAGTTTAGATTTTTGCAAAATTCTTCAGCCTCAAACCAAACCCAAATGAGCAGAATTATCGGGAAAAAATCAATACAGTGTTAAATAATCAACCCTTAAGCTCAATGATTTAGAGTAATAAATGTACGGGCCTATGAAAATACCAAGCAATGGAACACACTTATAGGTGTGAATTACGATTAAATTCTCGACATTAATAACCAAGATAAATACGTACTATTACGTAATGGATTTAAATTTATGAATAACTAGCGAAAAATACTACAGCAAAAAGGATATCTCGACTTCTTCAATGCCTAAATGCGTAACCTGCGAGCCTCATCACATGTATATGAAAGGGGTGCACGCACCTAAGATAAGTTTAACTTATTTATTACGGTCGTGTATAATCTACGAAATTAATAAACTATTGAAGAATTTAGTCTTAAAATGTATTTTCCTAATATTTTCGACAGTAACCGAATGGTCAAAGTTACAAGGTTGATACAAATAATTAACGTCAGAAAAATATAATCTTCAAATTCATTAAGCAACATTTACTTAATCCTCTATCTTCCTAAGGTTCTCATCCCACGTCATACCACCTAACACATAAGACGAAGAAATACTTGCAAAACGCCTGGAAATCCTTCAGATATTTCGTAGTTAACGAATACGAGATTTATATTTTAAACTTTTAGCCTGCAGGATTTCACGTACTACATCACTGTTTAGATGATGTCTAACTCATGCAAAGTAATTGGTATTCTCTTGACGAAGCACAGTGGGCTAGATTCGAGAAAATCTGGCCAAAAATAGGAAAGTGGTTTTTTTGAGTGCGGACTTTGAACCTTCGCATAGTAATTTTTAAATATATTCTGCATATAACTGCGAAATAACTTGTGTTTAATTCCGCAAATTACAATTCTACAGTTATTTAAAGTTGACCAAATTTCACGAAAATGCAGGTCTTCTATTTTTCGGAAGATTCTTCAACTTCAAGCAAATCCTGAACCAAAATGAGCAAACACATCTGACGAAAAACGATGCAGTATTATAAGCATAACCTGTTTGCTTCATAATACTGGGTTTGAATGATCGCATTATTATATTTGCAGTATTTATACAACAAAATGACGAACCCTAACCCTTATTTTACTGCAAGTTGTCAATTACGATTCCCAGCGACGCCTACCCGCGATGTCCGGAGACGCAGTCCCGCGTAGCCGTCCCACGATGTTCCGCAACGCAGTGCCGCGATGTCCCGCGAAGTCCCGCTTAGACGTCCGGCGACGTCTCACGAAGTCCCGCGACGTTCCGCGACGCAGTGCCATGATTTCCCGCGAGGTCCCGCGTAGCCGTCCCACGACGTTCCGCAACGCAGTGCCGCGATGTCCCGCGAAGTCCCGCTTAGACGTCCGGCGACGTCTCACGAGGTCCCGCGACGTTCCGCGACGTAGAGCCGCGAGGTCCCGCGTAGACTTTCCGCGACGAAGTGCCGCGATGTCCCGCGAAGTCCCCCTTAGACGTCCGGTGACGTCTCACGAAGTCTTGCGACGTAACGCGACGTAGAGCCGCGAAGCCCTGCGTAGCCGTCCCAAGTAGCCGTCCCACGACGTTCCGCAACGCAGTGCCGCGATGTCCCGCGAAGTCCCGCTTAGACGTCCGGCGACATCTCACGAAGTCCCGCGACGTTCCGCGACGCAGTGCCATGATTTCCCGCGAGGTCCCACGTAGCCGTCCCACGACGTTCCGCAACGCAGTGCCGCGATGTCCCGCGAAGTACCGCTTAGACGTCCGGCGACGTCTCACGAAGTCTTGCGGCGTACCGCGACGTAGAGCCGCGAAGTCCTGCGTAGACGTCCCGCGACGTTCCGCGACGTAGAGCCGCGAAGTCCCGCGTAGACGTCCCGCGACGTTCCGCGACGTTCCGCGACGTAGAGCCGCGAGGTCCCGCGTAGACGTTCCGCGACGCAGTGCCGCGATGTCCCGCGAAGTTCCGCTTAGACGTCCGGTGACGTCTCACGAAGTCTTGCGACGTACCGTGACGTAGAGCCGCGAAGTCCTGCGTAGCCGTCCCAAGTAGCCGTCCCGCGACGTTCCGCGACGCAGTGCCGCTATGTCCCGCGAGGTCCCGCGTAGACGTCCCGCGAAGTCCCGCATAGACGTCCGCGATGTCCCAAGAAGTCCCGCGTAGCCGTCCCGCGACGTTCCGCGACGCAGTGCCGCGATTTCCCGCGAGGTCCCGCGTAGATGTCCCGCTAAGTCCCGCGTAGACGTCCGCGAAGTCCCGCGTAGCCGTCCCACGACGTTCCGTGACGCAGTGCCGCGATTTCCCGCGAAGTCCCGCAGACCAGTGCCGCGATGTCCATGGAGTCCCGCGTAGACGTCCACGATTTCCCGCGAAGTCCCGCGTAGCCGTCCCGCGAAGGTCCGCGAAGCAGTGCCGCGATGTCCCGCAGAGTCCCGCGTAGCCGTCTGGAGACGTCTCACAAAGTCCCGCGACGTAGAGCCGCGAAGTCCCACGTAGCCGTCCCGCGACCTTCCGCGACGCAGTGCCTCGATGTCCCGCGAAGTCCCCCTTAGACGTCCGGCGACGTCTCACAAAGTCCCGCGACGTAGAGCCGCGATGTCCCACGTAGCCGTCCCGCGACGTTCCGCGACGCAATGCCGCGATGTCCCGCGAAGTCCCGCTTAGACGTCCGTCGACGTCTCACGAAGTCCCGCGACGTTCCGCGACATAGAGCCGTGAAGTCCCTCGTAGACGTCCCGCGATGTTTCGCGAATTCCCGCGATGTCACGTGAAATATTCCCGCGATTTCCCGCGACATTCCGTGACGCAGTCCCGCGATGTTTCGCGAAGCTGTCCCGCGCTGTCCCACGACAATCTACTCCGATTTCCTCCCGAACACCCGCGTTTGACGCCCTTCCTTCCGTCCTAGTCCCGACGCGCTCCCACGACGGCTTCCATTGATTCCCTTTATGGAAGCCTCCCCTTAAAGCCCCCTCTCTACGAAATTCCCGGACAACCCACCCCAGACGCCCACCCTCTGATCCAACTCTCTCAACGACCTCCTTCCCGATCACCTTCCCTTATGCCCTAACTTCAGACTCCCTCCCTCGACAACCTCACAGGATGTGTTCCCACGATCCCCTCTCCCCGACGTCCTCATCGGACGCTTTCCCCCGAGGACCTCCCCGTTTGCCTTCCCCCAAGCTTACCTAGACGCTTTCCCGATAGACCACCCCTTAAACCCACCTTCCCACTAGGTCGCCCGACTTTACTTTTATTTATTTTGCCTGGAGCAGATGAGGCCTAAAGCCCCTCTTCTCTGCCCGTGTATGCTCTTTTGAGCAAAATACAAAATTAATACACTGATAGTTACATACATAAATAATTACATACACAAATAATCACCTCACATGACAGTTATAAATACATAATAAATATTAAATATACAGAAATAGAATATAGTTTCCAAATTCGTTAAGAATCAGAAAGATTGGGGAGATGGACAAAAATATATAATTGATAATATTATGCGCTGATAAATAAAGCAGTAACATCATTGAAAACGGAATAAACACAGAATAGATGAATGAAATATAACAATAAATGGTTATTTTACGTGCATCACAATGAGTTCATAGAAGAATAAACTTAATAATGGTTTAAATGATATAAGTAGAAATAAGTCCACTGAATTGTTCAAAATGTGATTCAATAAATAGTTAAGTTAGTAAGTTAACTTCATGGTTCACTTTCACTTCACTTCAAAAGTCACGTTTTTTATTCCTCGAGGAAGTCTTTATTTCGTTCTTCCCCGGTTTAAATTCATCCCGACGCAGTCAGTGGACGCCATCCCTCGTCGGATCTCTGAACGAAGCCTCCTGAAGAAGTCCTCCAACGCCGTTCCTCGAAGCAAAACAACATGTATATTATATTCACCAAGAACGAAACATAGTCGATGAAAACACATTCACGTTAACTCCGGCAACGTAATCCGAAAATGGTATAAGAGGAGGCCACGCAAAGAAGCGAATTGCATTTTAGTTATAACGCAATATTATTTATCGTATACACTCAATAAGCAAAATCTGGGTGCGTCTGAAATTGGAGAAATTATCCTAATTCGCTATTATGTATCTACTATTACGTTCGATTTTATAAAAAGTATCTTTACTAAATATTCTAATTGAGGTACATATATTATACCACATTTAGGATGACTTTATATAAAACCTAATTGAATATATAATAAGCGTGATTTACCGGAGCAAATAAAAGCTATAGATATGTGCGGAGAACATTTATGATATTGAATACATGAAAATTTAACCGAGGAAGATTTTCGTATTGTGCGATGTTTGATAATAAATTGATTTTTATTATTTATCCTGAAAACGAAGTTAGGCTTCATTTCGTCCGTAGAGTTGCACACAAATTATAAATTAAACAATGAGGTTAAAAATATGAGTATTTTTCTCCACTAAAGCGACAAAGGAATCTAAGAGGGAAATTTTACAATTTAAAAATGCCGAAAGCTTGAGAGATTTTACGATGTATTGTTATCATAATTGCGGATGTCCTACACTGCAGTGCATGAAGCTGGGGAAACCTCATTAAAAACGATATTAACTTCTTAAATCTCCTTCAATATTTCTTTGCATTAACATGCTTAAGTTGGAAATTGTTTAAAGCCCCAAATATTAAATGCCATGGAGTTTAAAACGGCGTAAACTTCGAGAAACTCTATCCATGTTAATCTAAATGTCTGATGAGAGATTAATTACTTTAATAAAGAATAATGACTAAAAAGTAAAAAACATTATTGGAAATCATTAATTATTTCTACTTTAACAATACCCAGGCATGCTTAATGAACTATGGGACAGTTGAATATCCTTTAAAGTTTACTCTGAGATCAAAGAAAAAACAATAAAGAATCGTAAAATTAAAGATTCTTGAGAAGTTACCCAACCAGATAAATATATATATAATCCGAATACTGATTACTAATGTTTATTTTCAATACAAGATATTGAAGATAAATGATCCACAATTAAAACAATACTAATCATCTATAAATCCTTCGTCGATTTTATGCAAGCAACTGCTTAAGTACTAAATTATTGTTAACCGGGAACGTATCGTACAATGCCAAGTAGTGCAAACTTACTTTAACTATCTACCCATCAAAAACGAACAGTAGGCTGTGAAATTGACGATAAAAAAGGATAAATATGATACCCAAATCATTCTATGAGTTCATCAATATCTAAAAATTTATAAAACAGTATTTATATTAGCTAAGAAAAGGAGTTATTCAAGCCTTACCACAGGCCATAGCTTGACTACAGACTCTTGGAACAATATAGGAATCAAATTCAAGTAGAGATGTTTACAGTAACAGAGATTATGAATGAAGATCAAGTGCTTGAACCATCTCTATCTAGCAAAATAGCTGAATATATAAAATAGATAAATAGCTCAAAATGCATTTACAAAGAAACACAATATCATGAAAAACCAAATTACGATATCAATCATTAAATTACGTAATTAGTTATCGGAATATACATATAATACATCGCCTCCCCGTAGATGATACTTATTCTTCGGCCTTGTCATTTCTATCAGCACTCTCTTTAGAAGCAATAAAAAGATGATTGAGGAACTGTAATATATATTATAAAAGATAGATTAATAGATCGAAAAGAATTTAAAAAGATATTTAAATCATAAACAAATTATCGATACCATACATATAATAACGTAATTAACAATCGGAATATGTTTGTGATATATCGTCTCCCCATTGATGATCCTCATTCTTTGGCCTGGTCTCTGCTCATAGCTCTCTCGTTAGAAGACATTTGATGTTGATTGATGTGCTGTAAAATATTATAAAAGGTAGATTAATAGATCGAAATGCATTTACAAAGAATCACAAAATCATTAACAAATATACGATAGCATCATTAAATAACGTGATTCGTAATCGTAATATACTTATGATATATCGCCTCCCCTTTGATGATCCTCATTCTTTGGCAGAGTCTCTGCTCATTGCTCTCTCGTTAGAAGACATTTGATGTTGATTGATGTGCTGTAAAATATTATAAAAGGTAGATTAATAGATCGAAATGCATTTACAAAGAATCTAAAAATCATTAACAAATATACGATAGAATCATTAAATAACGTGATTCATAATCGTAACATACTTATGATATATCGCCTCCCCTTTGATGATCCTCATTCTTTGGCCTTGTCTCTGCTCATAGCTCTCTCGTTAGAAGACATTTGATGTTGATTGATGTGCTGCAAAATATTATAAAAGGTAGATTAATAGATCGAAATGCATTTACAAAGAATCAAAAAATCATTAAAAAATATACGATAGCATCATTAAATAACGTGATTCGTAATCGTAACATACTTATGATATATCGCCTCCCTTTTGATGATCCTCATTCTTTGGCCTGACCTCTGCTCATAGCTCTATCGTTAGAAGACATTTGATGTTGATTGATGTGCTGTAATATATTATAAAAGGTAGATTAATAGATCGAAATGCATTTAAAAAGAATCACAAAATCATTAACAAATATAAGATAGCATCATTAAATAACGTGATTCGTAATCGTAATATACTTATGATATATCGCCTCCCGTTTGATGATCCTAATTCTTTGGCATAGTCTCTGCTCATAGCTCTCTCGTTAGAATACATTTGATGTTGATTGATGTGCTGTAAATTATTATAAAAGGTAGATTAATAGATCGAAATGCATTTACAAAGAATCACAAAATCATTAACAAATATACGATAGCATCATTAAATAACGTGATTCGTAATCGTAACATACTTATGATATATCGCCTCCCGGTTGATGATCCTCATTCTTTGGCATAGTCTCTGCTCATAGCTCTCTCGTTAGAAGACATTTGATGTTGATTGATGTGCTGTAATATATTATAAAAGGTAGATTAATAGATCGAAATGCATTTACAAAGAATCACAAAATCATTAACAAATATACGAAAGCATCATTAAATAACGTGATTCGTAATCGTAATATACTTATGATATATCGCCTCCCCTTTGATGATCCTCATTCTTTGGCAATGTCTCTGCTCATAGCTCTCTCGTTAGAATACATTTGATGTTGATTGATGTGCTGTAAAATATTAAAAAGATAGATAAATAGATCGAAATGCATTTACATAGAATCACAAAATCATTAACAAATATACGATAGCATCATTAAATAACGTGATTCGTAATCGTAATATACTTATGATATATCGCCTCCCCTTTGATGATCCTCATTCTTTGGCCTGGTTTCTGCTTTTAGCTCTCGTAAGAAAACATTTGATGTTGATTGATGTGCCGTAAAATATGATAAAAGGTAGATTAATAGATCGAAATGCATTTACAAAGAATCACAAAATCATTAACAAATATACGATAGCATCATTAAATAACGTGATTCGTAATCGTAATATACTTATGATATATCGCCTCCCCTTTGATGATCCTCATTCTTTGGCCTGCTTTCTGCTCATAGCTCTCGTAAGAAGACATTTGATGTTGATTGATGTGCTGTAAAATATTATAAAAGGTAGATTAATAGATCAAAATGCATTTACAAAGAATCAGAAAATCATTAACAAATATACGATAGCATCATTAAATAACGTGATTCGTAATCGTAATATACTTATGATATATAGCCTCCCCTTTGATGATCCTCATTCTTTGGCCTGGTTTCTGCTCATTGCTCTCTCGTTGGAAGACATTTGATGTTGATTGATGTGCTGTAATATATTATAAAAGGTAGATTAATAGATCGAAATGCAGTTACAAAGAATCACAAAATCATTAACAAATATACGATAGCATCATTAAATAACGTGATTCATAATCGTAATATACTTATGATATATCGCCTCCCCTTTGATGATCCTCATTCTTTGGCCTGGTTTCTGCTCATAGCTCTCGTAAGAAGACATTTGATGTTGATTGATGTGCTGTAATATATTATAAAAGGTAGATTAATAGATCGAAATGCATTTACAAAGAATCACAAAATCATTAACAAATATACGATAGCATCATTAAATAACGTGATTCTTAATCGTAATATACTTTTGATATATCGCCTCCCCTTTGATGATCCTCATTCTTTGGCCTGGTTTCTGCTCATAGCTCTCTTGTTAGAAGACATTTGATGTTGATTGATGTGCTGTAATATATTATAAAAGGTAGATTAATAGATCAAAATGCATTTACCAAGAATCACAAAATCATTAACAAATATACGATAGCATCATTAAATAACGTGATTCGTAATCGTAACATACTTATGATATATCGCCTCCCCTTTGATGATCCTCATTCTTTGGCCTGGTTTCTGCTCATAGCTCTCGTAAGAAGACATTTGATGTTGATTGATGTGCTGTAATATATTATAAAAGATAGATTAATAGATCGAAATGCATTTACAAAGAATCACAAAATCATTAACAAATATACGATAGCATCATTAAATATCGTGATTCTTAATCGTAATATACTTATGATATATCGCCTCCCCTTTGATGATCCTCATTATTTGGCCTGGTTTCTGCTCATAGCTCTCTCGTTAGACGACATTTGATGTCGATTGATGTACTGTAATATATTATAAAAGGTAGATTAATAGATTGAAATGCATTTACAAAGAATCACAAAATCATTAACAAATATACGATAGCATCATTAAATATTGTGATTCGTAATCGTAATATACTTATGATATATCGCTTCCCCTTTGATGATCCTCATTCTTTGGCCTGGTTTCTGCTCATAGCTCTCTCGTAAGAAGACATTTGATGTCGATTGATGTGCTGTAATATATTATAAAAGGTAGATTAATAGATCGAAATTCATTTACAAAGAATCACAAAATCATTAACAAATATACGATAGCATCATTAAATAACGTGATTCTTAATCGAAATATACTTATGATAAATCGTCTCCCCTTTGATGATCCTCATTCTTTGGCCTGGTTTCTGCTCATAGCTCTCGTAAGAAGACATTTGATGTTGATTGATGTGCTGTAATATATTATAAAATGTAGAATAATAGATCGAAATGCATTTACAAAGAATCACAAAATCAATAACAAATATACGATAGCATCATTAAATAACGTGATTCGTAATCGTAATATACTTATGATATATCGCCTCCCCTTTGATGATCCTCATTCTTTGGCCTGGTTTCTGCTCATAGCTCTCGTAAGAAGACATTTGATGTTGATTGATGTGCTGTAAAATATTATAAAATGTAGATTAATAGATCGAAATGCATTTACAAAGAATCACAAAATCATTTACAAATATACGATAGCATCATTAAATAACGTGATTCGTAATCGTAATATACTTATGATATATCGCCTCCCCTTTGATGATCCTCATTCTTTGGCCTGGTTTCTGCTCATAGCTCTCTCGTTAGACGACATTTGATGTCGATTGATGTACTGTAATATATTATAAAAGGTAGATTAATAGATTGAAATGCATTTACAAAGAATCACAAAATCATTAACAAATATACGATAGCATCATTAAATATCGTGATTCGTAATCGTAATATACTTATGATATATCGCCTCCCCTTTGATGATCCTCATTCTTTGGCCTGGTTTCTGCTCAAAGCTCTCGTAAGAAGACATTTGATGTTGATTGATGTGCTGTAATACATTATAAAAGGTAGATTAATAGATCGAAATGCATTTACAAAGAATCACAAAATCATTAACAAATATACGATAGCATCATTAAATAACGTGATTCTTAATCGAAATATACTTATGATATATCGTCTCCCCTTTGATGATCCTCATTCTTTGGCCTGGTTTCTGCTCATAGCTCTCTCGTTAGAAGACATTTTATGTCGATAGATGTGCTGTAATATATTATAAAAGGTAGATTAATAGATTGAAATGCATTTACAAAGAATCACAAAATCATTAACAAATATACGATAGCATCATTCAATAACGTGATTCGTAATCGTAATATACTTATGATATATCGCCTTCCCTTTGATGATCCTCATTCATTGGCCTGGTCTCTGCTCATAGCTCTCGTAAGAAGACATTTGATGTTGATTGATGTGCTGTAAAATATTATAAAAGGTAGATTAATAGATCGAAATGCATTTACAAAGAATCACAAAATCATTAACAAATATACGATAGCATCATTAAATAACGTGATTCGTAATCGTAATATACTTATGATATATCGCCTCCCCTTTGATGATCCTCATTCTTTGGCCTGGTCTCTGCTCATAGCTCTCGTAAGAAGACATTTGATGTTGATTGATGTGCTGTAAAATATTATAAAAGGTAGATTAATAGATCGAAATGCATTTACAAAGAATCACAATATCATTAACAAATATAAGATAGCATCATTAAATAACGTGATTCTTAATCGTAATATACTTATGATATATCGCCTCCCCTTTGATGATCCTCATTCTTTGGCCTGGTTTCTGCTCATAGCTCTCGTAAGAAGACATTTGATGTTGATTGATGTGCTGTAAAATATTATAAAAGGTAGATTAATAGATCGAAATGCATTTACAAAGAATCACAAAATCATTAACAAATATACGATAGCATCATTAAATAACGTGATTCGTAATCGTAATATACTTATGATATATCGTCTCCCCTTTGATGATCCTCATTCTTTGGCCTGGTCTCTGCTCATAGCTCTCGTAAGAAGACATTTGATGTTGATTGATGTGCTGTAAAATATTATAAAAGGTAGATTAATAGATCGAAATGCATTTACAAAGAATCACAAAATCATTAACAAATATACGATAGCATCATTAAATAACGTGATTCGTAATGGTAATATACTTATGATATATCACCTCCCCTTTGATGATCCTCATTCTTTGGCATGGTCTCTAATCATAGCTCTCGTAAGAAGACATTTGATGTTGATTGATGTGCTGTAAAATATTATAAAAGGTAGATTAATAGATCGAAATGCATTTACAAAGAATCACAAAATCATTAACAAATATACGATAGCATCATTAAATAACGTGATTCTTAATCGTAATATACTTATGATATATCGCCTCCCCTTTGATGATCCTCATTCTTTGGCCTGGTTTCTGCTCATAGCTCTCGTAAGAAGACATTTGATGTTGATTGATGTGCTGTAAAATATTATAAAAGGTATACTAATAGATCGAAATGCATTTACAAAGAATCACAAAATCATCAACAAATATACGATAGCATCATTAAATAACTTGATTCTTAATCGTAATATACTTATGATATATCGCCTTCCCTTTGATGATCCTCATTCTTTGGCCTGGTTTCTGCTCATAGCTCTCGTAAGAAGACATTTGATGTTGATTGATGTGCTGTAAAATATTATAAAAGGTAGATTTTTAGATCGAAATGCATTTACAAAGAATCACAAAATCATTAACAAATAATATAGCATCATTAAATAACGTGATTTTTAATCGTAATATACTTATGATATATCGCCTCCCCTTTGATGATCCTCATTCTTTGGCCTTGTTTCTGCTCATAGCTCTCGTAAGAAGACATTTGATGTTGATTGATGTGCTGTAAAATATTATAAAAGGTAGATTAATAGATCGAAACGCATTTACAAAGAATCACAAAATCATTAACAAATATACGATAGCATCATTAAATAACGTGATTCGTAATCGTAATATACTTATGATATATCGCCTCCCCTTTGATGATCCTCATTCTTTGGCCTGGTTTCTGCTCATAGCTCTCGTAAGAAGACATTTGATGTTGATTGATGTGCTGTAAAATATTATAAAAGGTAGATTAATAGATCGATATGCATTTACAAAGAATCACAAAATCATTAACAAATATACGATAGCATCATTCAATAACGTGATTCGTAATCGTAATATACTTATGATATATCGCCTCCCCTTTGATGATCCACATTCTTTGGCCTGGTCTCTGCTCATAGCTCTCTCGTAAGAAGACATTTGATGTTGATTGATGTGCTGTAAAATATAATAAAAGGTAGATTAATAGATCGAAATGCATTTACAAAGAATCACAATATCATTAACAAATATACGATAGCATCATTAAATAACATGATTTGTAATCGTAATATACTTATGATATATCGCCTCCCCTTTGATGATCCTCATTCTTTGGCCTGGTTTCTGCTCATAGCTCTCGTAAGAAGACATTTGATGTTGATTGATGTGCTGTAAAATATTATAAAAGGTAGATTAATAGATCGAAATGCATTTACAAAGAATCACAAAATGATTAACAAATATACGATAGCATCATTAAATAACGTGTTTCTTAATCGTAATATACTTATGATATATCGCCTCCCCTTTGATGATCCTTATTCTTTGGCCTGGTCTCAAATCATAGCTCTCGTAAGAAGACATTTGATGTTGATTGATGTGCTGTAAAATATTATAAAATGTAGATTAATAGATCGAAATGCATTTACAAAGAATCACAAAATCATTAACAAATATACGATAGCATCATTAAATAACGTGATTCGTAATCGTAATATACTTATGATATATCGCCTCCCCTTTGATGATCCTCATTCTTTGGCCTGGTCTCTGCTCATAGCTCTCTAGTAAGAAGACATTTGATGTTGATTGATGTGCTGTAAAATATTATAAAAGGTAGATTAATAGATCGAAATGCATTTACAAAGAATCACAAAATCATTAACAAATATACGATAGCATCATTAAATAACATGATTTGTAATCGTAATATACTTATGATATATCGCCTCCCCTTTGATGATCCTCATTCTTTGGCCTGGTCTCTGCTCATAGCTCTCGTAAGAAGATATTTGATGTTGATTGATGTGCTGTAAAATATTATAAAAGGTAGATTAATAGATCGAAATGCATTTACAAAGAATCACAAAATCATTAACAAATAATATAGCATCATTAAATAATGTGATTTTTAATCGTAATATACTTATGATATATCGCCTCCCCTTTGATGATCCTCATTCTTTGGCCTTGTTTCTGCTCATAGCTCTCTCGTTAGAAGACATTTGATGTCGATTGATGTGCTGTAATATATTATAAAAGGTAGATTAATAGATTGAAATGCATTTACAAAGAATCACAAAATCATTAACAAATATACGATAGCATCATTAAATATCGTGATTCGTAATCGTAATATACTTATGATATATCGCCTCCCCTTTGATGATCCTCATTCTTTGGCCTGGTTTCTGCTTATAGCTCTGTCGTTAGAAGACATTTGATGTCGATTGATGTGCTGTAATATATTATAAAAGGTAGATTAATAGATCGAAATTCATTTACAAAGAATCACAAAATCATTAACAAATATACGATAGCATCATTAAATAACGTGATTCTTAATCGAAATATACTTATGATAAATCGTCTCCCCTTTGATGATCCTCATTCTTTGGCCTGGTTTCTGCTCATAGCTCTCGTAAGAAGACATTTGCTGTTGATTGATGTGCTGTAATATATTATAAAATGTAGATTAATAGATCGAAATGCATTTACAAAGAATCACAAAATCAATAACAAATATACGATAGCATCATTAAATAACGTGATTCGTAATCGTAATATACTTATAATATATCGCCTCCCCTTTGATGATCCTCATTCTTTGGCCTGGTTTCTGCTCATAGCTCTCGTAAGAAGACATTTGATGTTGATTGATGTGCTGTAAAATATTATAAAATGTAGATTAATAGATCGAAATGCATTTACAAAGAATCACAAAATCATTTACAAATATACGATAGCATCATTAAATAACGTGATTCGTAATCGTAATATACTTATGATATATCGCCTCCCCTTTGATGATCCTTATTCTTTGGCCTGGTTTCTGCTCATAGCTCTCTCGTTAGACGACATTTGATGTCGATTGATGTACTGTAATATATTATAAAAGGTAGATTAATAGATTGAAATGCATTTACAAAGAATCACAAAATCATTAACAAATATACGATAGCATCATTAAATATCGTGATTCGTAATCGTAATATACTTATGATATATCGCCTCCCCTTTGATGATCCTCATTCTTTGGCCTGGTTTCTGCTCATAGCTCTCGTAAGAAGACATTTGATGTTGATTGATGTGCTGTAATATATTATAAAAGGTAGATTAATAGATCGAAATGCATTTACAAAGAATCACAAAATCATTAACAAATATACGATAGCATCATTAAATAACGTGATTCTTAATCGAAATATACTTATGATATATCGTCTCCCCTTTGATGATCCTCATTCTTTGGCCTGGTTTCTGCTCATAGCTCTCTCGTTAGAAGACATTTTATGTCGATAGATGTGCTGTAATATATTATAAAAGGTAGATTAATAGATTGAAATGCATTTACAAAGAATCACAAAATCATTAACAAATATACGATAGCATCATTAAAAAACGTGATTCGTAATCGTAATATACTTATGATATATCGCCTCCCCTTTGATGATCCTCATTCTTTGGCCTGGTTTCTGCTCATAGCTCTCGTAAGAAGACATTTGATGTTGATTGATGTGCTGTAATATATTATAAAAGGTAGATTAATAGATCGAAATGCATTTACAAAGAATCACAAAATCATTAACAAATATACGATAGCATCATTCAATAACGTGATTCGTAATCGTAATATACTTATGATATATTGCCTCCCCTTTGATGATCCTCATTCATTGGCCTGGTCTCTGCTCATAGCTCTCGTAAGAAGACATTTGATGTTGATTGATGTGCTGTAAAATATTATAAAAGGTAGATTAATAGATCGAAATGCATTTACAAAGAATCACAAAATCATTAACAAATATACGATAGCATCATTAAATAACGTGATTCTTAATCGTAATATACTAATGATATATCGCCTCCCCTTTGATGATCCTCATTCTTTTGCCTGGTTTCTGCTCATAGCACTCGTAAGAAGATATTTGATGTTGATTGATGTGCTGTAAAATAATATAAAAGGTAGATTAATAGATCGAAATGCATTTACAAAGAATCACAAAATCATTAACAAATATACGATAGCATCATTAAATAACGTGATTCGTAATCGTAATATACTTATGATATATCGCCTCCCCTTTGATGATCCTCATTCTTTGGCCTGGTCTCTGCTCATAGCTCTCGTAAGAAGACATTTGATGTTGATTGATGTGCTGTAAAATATTATAAAAGGTAGATTAATAGATCGAAATGCATTTACAAAGAATCACAATATCATTAACAAATATAAGATAGCATCATTAAATAACGTGATTCTTAATCGTAATATACTTATGATATATCGCCTCCCCTTTGATGATCCTCATTCTTTGGCCTGGTTTCTGCTCATAGCTCTCGTAAGAAGACATTTGATGTTGATTGATGTGCTGTAAAATATTATAAAAGGTAGATTAATAGATCGAAATGCATTTACAAAGAATCACAAAATCATTAACAAATATACGATAGCATCATTAAATAACGTGATTCGTAATCGTAATATACTTATGATATATCGTCTCCCCTTTGATGATCCTCATTCTTTGGCCTGGTCTCTGCTCATAGCTCTCGTAAGAAGACATTTGATGTTGATTGTTGTGCTGTAAAATATTATAAAAGGTAGATTAATAGATCGAAATGCATTTACAAAGAATCACAAAATCATTAACAAATATACGATAGCATCATTAAATAACGTGATTCGTAATCGTAATATACTTATGATATATCACCTCCCCTTTGATGATCCTCATTCTTTGGCATGGTCTCTAATCATAGCTCTCGTAAGAAGACATTTGATGTTGATTGATGTGCTGTAAAATATTATAAAAGGTAGATTAATAGATCGAAATGCATTTACAAAGAATCACAAAATCATTAACAAATATACGATAGCATCATTAAATAACGTGATTCTTAATCGTAATATACTTATGATATATCGCCTCCCCTTTGATGATCCTCATTCTTTGGCCTGGTTTCTGCTCATAGCTCTCGTAAGAAGACATTTGATGTTGATTGATGTGCTGTAAAATATTATAAAAGGTAGACTAATAGATGGAAATGCATTTACAAAGAATCACAAAATCAATAACAAATATACGATAGCATCATTAAATAACGTGATTCTTAATCGTAATATACTTATGATATATCGCCTTCCCTTTGATGATCCTCATTCTTTGGCCTGGTTTCTGCTCATAGCTCTCGTAAGAAGACATTTGATGTTGATTGATGTGCTGTAAAGTATTATAAAAGGTAGATTTTTAGATCGAATTGCATTTACAAAGAATCACAAAATCATAAACAAATAATATAGCATCATTAAATAACGTGATTTTTAATCGTAATATACTTATGATATATCGCCTCCCCTTTGATGATCCTCATTCTTTGGCCTTGTTTCTGCTCATAGCTCTCGTAAGAAGACATTTGATGTTGATTGATGTGCTGTAAAATATTATAAAAGGTAGATTAATAGATCGAAATGCATTTACAAAGAATCACAAAATCATTAACAAATATACGATAGCATCATTAAATAACGTGATTCGTAATCGTAATATACTTATGATATATCGCCTCCCCTTTGATGATCCTCATTCTTTGGCCTGGTTTCTGCTCATAGCTCTCGTAAGAAGACATTTGATGTTGATTGATGTGCTGTAAAATATTATAAAAGGTAGATTAATAGATCGAAATGCATTAACAAAGAATCACAAAATCATTAACAAATATACGATAGCATCATTAAATAACGTGATTCGTAATCGTAATATACTTATGATATATCGCCTCCCCTTTGATGATCCTCATTCTTTGGCCTGGTTTCTGCTCATAGCTCTCGTAAGAAGACATTTGATGTTGATTGATGTGACGTAAAATATTATAAAAGGTAGATTAATAGATCAAAATGCATTTACAAAGAATCACAAAATCATTAACAAATATACGATAGCATCATTAAATAACGTGATTCTTAATCGTAATATACTTATGATATATCGCCTCCCCTTTGATGATCCTCATTCTTTGGCCTGGTCTCTGCTCATAGCTCTCTAGTAAGAAGACATTTGATGTTGATTGATGTGCTGTAAAATATTTTAAAGGGTAGATTAATAGATCAAATGCATTTACAAAGAATCACAAAATCATTAACAAATATACGATAGCATCATTAAATAACGTCATTCTTAATCGTAATATACTTATGATATATCGCCTCCCCTTTGATGATCCTCATTCTTTGGCCTGGTTTCTGCTCATAGCTCTCGTAAGAAGACATTTGATGTTGATTGATATGCTGTAAAATAATATAAAAGGTAGGATAATAGATGGAATGGCATTTACAAAGAATCACAAAATCATTAAGAAATATACGATAGCATAATTAAATAACGTGACTCGAAATCGTAATATACTTATGATATATCGCCTCCCCTTTGATGATCCTCATTCTTTGGCCTGGTTTCTGCTCATAGCTCTCGTAAGAAGACATTTGATGTTGATTGATGTGCTGTAAAATATTATAAAAGGTAGATTAATAGTTCGAAATGCATTTACAATGAATCACAAAATCATTAACAAATATTCGATAGCATCATTAAATAACGTGATTCGTAATCGTAATATACTTATTATATATCGCCTCCCCTTTGATGATCCTCATTCTTTGGCCTGGTTTCTGCTCATAGCTCTCGTAAGAAGACATTTGATGTTGATTGATGTGCTGTAAAATATTATAAAAGGTAGATTAATAGATCGAAATGCATTTACAAAGAATCTCAAAATCATTAACAAATAATATAGCATCATTAAATAACGTGATTTTTAATCGTAATATACTTATGATATATCGCCTCCCCTTTGATGATCCTCATTCTTTGGCCTTGTTTCTGCTCATAGCTCTCTCGTTAGAAGACATTTGATGTCGATTGATGTGCTGTAATATATTTTAAAAGGTAGATTAACAGATTGAAATGCATTTACAAAGAATCACAAAATCATTAACAAATATACGATAGCATCATTAAATATCGTGATTCGTAATCGTAATATACTTATGATATATCGCCTCCCCTTTGATGATCCTCATTCTTTGGCATAGTCTCTGCTCATAGCTCTCTCGTTAGAAGACATTTGATGTAGATTGATGTGCTGTAATATATTATAAAAGGTAGATTAATAGATCGAAATTCATTTACAAAGAATCACAAAATCATTAACAAATATACGATAGCATCATTAAATAACGTGATTCTTAATCGAAATATACTTATGATAAATCGTCTCCCCTTTGATGATCCTCATTCTTTGGCCTGGTTTCTGCTCATAGCTCTCGTAAGAAGACATTTGCTGTTGATTGATGTGCTGTAATATATTATAAAAGGTAGATTAATAGATCGAAATGCATTCACAAAGAATCACAAAATCATTAACAAATATACGATAGCATCATTAAATAACGTGATTCTTAATCGTAATATACTTATGATATATCGCCTCCCCTTTGATGATCCTCATTGTTTGGCCTGGTTTCTGCTCATAGCTCTCGTAAGAAGACATTTGATGTTGATTGATGTGCTGTAATATATTATAAAATGTAGATTAATAGATCGAAATGCATTTACAAAGAATCACAAAATCAATAACAAATATACGATAGCATCATTAAATAACGTGATTCGTAATCGTAATATACTTATGATATATCGCCTCCCCTTTGATGATCCTCATTCTTTGGCCTGGTTTCTGCTCATAGCTCTCGTAAGAAGACATTTGATGTTGATTGATGTGCTGTAAAATATTATAAAATGTAGATTAATAGATCGAAATGCATTTACAAAGAATCACAAAATCATTTACAAATATACGATAGCATCATTAAATAACGTGATTCGTAATCGTAATATACTTATGATATATCGCCTCCCCTTTGATGATCCTCATTCTTTGGCCTGGTTTCTGCTCATAGCTCTCTCGTTAGACGACATTTGATGTCGATTGATGTACTGTAATATATTATAAAAGGTAAATTAATAGATTGAAATGCATTTACAAAGAATCACAAAATCATTAACAAATATACGATAGCATCATTAAATATCGTGATTCGTAATCGTAATATACTTATGATATATCGCCTCCCCTTTGATGATCCTCATTCTTTGGCCTGGTTTCTGCTCATAGCTCTCGTAAGAAGACATTTGATGTTGATTGATGTGCTGTAATATATTATAAAAGGTAGATTAATAGATCGAAATGCATTTACAAAGAATCACAAAATCATTAACAAATATACGATAGCATCATTAAATAACGTGATTCTTAATCGAAATATACTTATAATATATCGTCTCCCCTTTGATGATCCTCATTCTTTGGCCTGGTTTCTGCTCATAGCTCTCTCGTTAGAAGACATTTTATGTCGATAGATGTGCTGTAATATATTATAAAAGGTAGATTAATAGATTGAAATGCATTTACAAAGAATCACAAAATCATTAACAAATATACGATAGCATCATTAAAAAACGTGATTCGTAATCGTAATATACATATGATATATCGCCTCCCCTTTGATGGTCCTCATTCTTTGGCCTGGTTTCTGCTCATAGCTCTCGTAAGAAGACATTTGATGTTGATTGATGTGCTGTAATATATTATAAAAGGTAGATTAATAGATCGAAATGCATTTACAAAGAATCACAAAATCATTAACAAATATACGATAGCATCATTCAATAACGTGATTCGTAATCGTAATATACTTATGATATATCGCCTTCCCTTTGATGATCCTCATTCATTGGCCTGGTCTCTGCTCATAGCTCTCGTAAGAAGACATTTGATGTTGATTGATGTGCTGTAAAATATTATAAAAGGTAGATTAATAGATCGAAATGCATTTACAAAGATTCACAAAATCATTAACAAATATACGATAGCATCATTAAATAACGTGATTCTTAATCGTAATATACTAATGATATATCGCCTCCCCTTTGATGATCCTCATTCTTTGGCCTGGTTTCTGCTCATAGCTCTCGTAAGAAGATATTTGATGTTGATTGATGTGCTGTAAAATAATATAAAACGTAGATAAATAGATCGAAATGCATTTACAAAGAATCACAAAATCATTAACAAATATACGATAGCATCATTAAATAACGTGATTCGTAATCGTAATATACTTATGATATATCGCCTCCCCTTTGATGATCCTCATTCTTTGGCCTGGTCTCTGCTCATAGCTCTCGTAAGAAGACATTTGATGTTGATTGATGTGCTGTAAAATATTATAAAAGGTAGATTAATAGATCGAAATGCATTTACTAAGAATCACAAAATCATTAACAAATATAAGATAGCATCATTAAATAACGTGATTCTCTATCGTAATATACTTATGATATATCGCCTCCCCTTTGATGATCCTCATTCTTTGGCCTGGTTTCTGCTCATAGCTCTCGTAAGAAGACATTTGATGTTGATTGATGTGCTGTAAAATATTATAAAAGGTAGATTAATAGATCGAAATGCATTTACAAAGAATCACAAAATCATTAACAAATATACGATAGCATCATTAAATAACGTGATTCGTAATCGTAATATACTTATGATATATCGTCTCTCCTTTGATTATCCTCATTCTTTGGCCTGGTCTCTGCTCATAGCTCTCGTAAGAAGACATTTGATGTTGATTGATGTGCTGTAAAATATTATAAAAGGTAGATTAATAGATCGAAATGCATTTACAAAGAATCACAAAATCATTAACAAATATACGATAGCATCATTAAATAACGTGATTCGTAATCGTAATATACTTATGATATATCACCTCCCCTTTGATGATCCTCATTCTTTGGCATGGTCTCTAATCATAGCTGTCGTAAGAAGACATTTGATGTTGATTGATGTGCTGTAAAATATTATAAACGGTAGATTAATAGATCGAAATGCATTTACAAAGAATCACAAAATCATTAACAAATATACGATAGCATCATTAAATAACGTGATTCTTAATCGTAATATAGTTATGATATATCGCCTCCCCTTTGATGATCCTCATTCTTTGGCCTGGTTCCTGCTCATAGCTCTCTCGTTAGAAGACATTTTATGTCGATAGATGTGCTGTAATATATTATAAAAGGTAGATTAATAGATAGAAATGCATTTACAAAGAATCACAAAATCATTAAAAAATATACGATAGCATCATTAAAAAACGTGATTCGTAATCGTAATATACTTATGATATATCGCCTCCCCTTTGATGATCCTCATTCTTTGGCCTGGTTTCTGCTCATAGCTCTCGTAAGAAGACATTTGATGTTGATTGATGTGCTGTAAAATATTATAAAAGGTAGATTAATAGATCGAAATGCATTTACAAAGAATCACAAAATCATTAACAAATATACGATAGCATCATTATATATCGTGATTCTTAATCGTAATATACTTATGATATATCGCCTCCCCTTTGATGATCCTCATTCTTTGGCCTGGTCTCTGCTCATAGCTCTCTCGTTAGAATACATTTGATGTTGATTGATGTGCTGTAAAATATTAAAAAGATAGATTAATAGATCGAAATGCATTTACATAGAATCACAAAATCATTAACAAATATACGATAGCATCATTAAATAACGTGATTCGTAATTTGTAATATACTTATGATATATCGCCTCCCCTTTGATGATCCTCATTCTTTGGCCTGGTTTCTGCTCATAGCTCTCGTAAGAAGACATTTGATGTTGATTGATGTGCTGTAAACTATTATAAAAGGTAGATTAATAGATCGAAATGCATTTACAAAGAATCACAAAATCATTAACAAACATACGATAGCATCATTAAATAAAGTGATTCGTAATCGTAATATACTTATGATATATCGTCTCCCCTTTGATTATCCTCATTCTTTGGCCTGGTTTCTGCTCATAGCTCTCGTAAGAAGACATTTGATGTTGATTGATGTGCTGTCAACTATTATAAAAGGTAGATTAATAGATCGAAATGCATTTACAAAGAATCACAAAATCATTAACAAACATACGATAGCATCATTAAATAAAGTGATTCGTAATCGTAATATACTTATGATATATCGCCTCCCCTTTGATGATCCTCACTCTTTGGCCTGGTCTCTGCTCATAGCTCTCTCGTTAGAAGACATTTGATGTTGATTGATGTGATGTAATATATTATAAAAGGTAGATTAATAGATCGAAATGCATTTACAAAGAATCACGAAATCATTAACAAATATACGATAGCATCATTGAATAATGTGATTCGTAATCGTAATATACTTATGATATATCGCCTCCCCTTTGATGATCCTCATTCTTTGGTCTGGTTTCTGCTCATAGCTCTCTCTTTAGAAGACATTTGATTTGATTGATGTGCTGTAAAATACTATAAAAGGTAGATTAATAGATCGAAATGCATTTACAAAGAATCACAAAATCATTAACAAATATACGATAGCATCATTAAATAACGTGATTCGTAATCGTAATATACTTATGATATATCGCCTCCCCTTTGATGATCCTCATTCTTTGGCCTGGTCTCTGCTCATAGCTCTCACGTTAGAAGACATTTGATGTTGATTGATGTGCTGTAATATATTATAAAAGGTAGATTAATAGATCGAAATGCATTTACAAAGAATCACAAAATCAATAAGAAATATACGATAGCATCATTAAATAACGTGATTCGTAATCGTAATATACTTATGATATATCGCCTCCCCTTTGATGATCCTCATACTTTGGCCTGGTTTCTGCTCATAGCTCTCTCGTTAGAAGACATTTGATGTTGATTGATGTGCTGTAATATATTATAAAAGGTAGATTAGTAGATCGAAATGCATTTACAAAGAATGACAAAATCATTAACAAATATACGATAGCAGCATTAAATAACATGATTCGTAATCGTAATATACATATGATATATCGCCTCCCCTTTGATGATCCTCATTCTTTGGCATAGTCTCTGCTCATAGCTCTCTCGTAAGAAGACATTTGATGTTGATTGATGTGCTGTAAAATATTATAAAAGGTAGATTAATAGATCGAAATGCATTTACAAAGAATCACAAAATCATTAACAAATATACGATAGCATCATTAAATAACGTGATTCGTAATCGTAATATACTTATGATATATCGCCTCCCCTTTGATGATCCTCATTCTTTTGCCTGGTCTCTGCTCATAGCTCTCTCGTAAGAAGATATTTGATGTTGATTGATGTGCTGTAAAATATTTCAAAAGGTAGATTAATAGATCGAAATGCATTTACAAAGAATCACAAAATCATTAATAAATATACGATAGTATCATTAAATAACGTGATTCGTAATCGTAATATACTTATGATATATCGCCTCCCCGTTGATGATCCTCATTCTTTTGCCTGGTCTCTGCTCATAGCTCTCTCGTAAGAAGACATTTGATGTTGATTGATGTGCTGTAATATATAATAAAAGGTAGAGTAATAGATCGAAATGCATTTACAAAGAATCACAAAATCATAAACAAATATACGATAGCATCATTAAATAACGTAATTCGTAATCGTAATATACTTATGATATATCGCCTACCCTTTGATGATCCTCATTCTTTGGCCTGGTTTCTGCTCATAGCTCTCGTAAGAAGACATTTGATGTTGATTGATGTGATGTAATATATTATAAAAGGTAGATTAATAGATCGAAATGCATTTACAAAGAATCACGAAATCATTAACAAATATACGATAGCATCATTGAATAATGTGATTCGTAATCGTAATATACTTATGATATATCGCCTCCCCTTTGATGATCCTCATTCTTTGGTCTGGTTTCTGCTCATAGCTCTCTCTTTAGAAGACATTTGATTTGATTGATGTGCTGTAAAATACTATAAAAGGTAGATTAATAGATCGAAATGCATTTACAAAGAATCACAAAATCATTAACAAATATACGATAGCATCATTAATTAACGTGATTCGTAATCGTAATATACTTATGATAAATCGCCTCCCCTTTGATGATCCTAATTCTTTGGCCTGGTCTCTGCTCATAGCTCTCTCGTAAGAAGACATTTGATGTTGATTGATGTGCTGTAAAATATTATAAAAGGTAGATTAATAGATCGAAATGCATTTACAAAGAATGACAAAATCATTAACAAATATACGATAGCATCATTAAATAACGTGATTCGTAATCGTAATATACTTATGATAAATCGCCTCCCCTTTGATGATCCTCATTCTTTGGCCTGGTCTCGTCTCATAGCTCTCTCGTTAGAAGACATTTGATGTTGATTGATGTGCTGTAAAATATTATAAAAGGTAGATTAATAGATCGAAATGCATTTACAAAGAATCACAAAATCATTAACAAATATACGATAGCATCATTAAATAACGTGATTCGTAATCGTAATATACTTATGATATATCGCCTCCCCTTTGATGATCCTCATTCTTTGGCCTGGTCTCTGCTCATAGCTCTCACGTTAGAAGACATTTGATGTTGATTGATGTGCTGTAATATATTATAAAAGGTAGATTAATAGATCGAAATGCATTTACAAAGAATCACAAAATCATTAAGAAATATACGATAGCATCATTAAATAACGTGATTCGTAATCGTAATATACTTATGATATATCGCCTCCCCTTTGATGATCCTCATACTTTGGCCTGGTTTCTGCTCATAGCTCTCTCGTTAGAAGACATTTGATGTTGATTGATGTGCTGTAATATATTATAAAAGGTAGATTAATAGATCGAAATGCATTTACAAAGAATGACAAAATCATTAACAAATATACGATAGCAGCATTAAATAACATGATTCGTAATCGTAATATACATATGATATATCGCCTCCCCTTTGATGATCCTCATTCTTTGGCATAGTCTCTGCTCATAGCTCTCTCGTAAGAAGACATTTGATGTTGATTGATGTGCTGTAAAATATTATAAAAGGTAGATTAATAGATCGAAATGCATTTACAAAGAATCACAAAATCATTAACAAATATACGATAGCATCATTAAATAACGTGATTCGTAATCGTAATATACTTATGATAAATAAATGATTAAAAGATTCACTTTTACAATTTCCACCGTTTATTAAAAACATGACCGGTTTCGGCTGGAACAGCCATCTTCAGGTGACCTCACCTGAAGATGGCTGTTCCAGCCGAAACCGGTCGTGTTTTTAATAAACGGTGGAAATTGTAAAAGTGAATCTTTTAATCATTTATTTGTTATGGATTTCCACAAAGTGAAGCCTTCAACCATAGATTTTATACTTATGATATATCGCCTCCCCTTTGATGATCCTCATTCTTTTGCCTGGTCTCTGCTCATAGCTCTCTCGTAAGAAGATATTTGATGTTGATTGATGTGCTGTAAAATATTTCAAAAGGTAGATTAATAGATCGAAATGCATTTACAAAGAATCACAAAATCATTAATAAATATACGATAGTATCATTAAATAACGTGATTCGTAATCGTAATATACTTATGATATATCGCCTCCCCGTTGATGATCCTCATTCTTTTGCCTGGTCTCTGCTCATAGCTCTCTCGTAAGAAGACATTTGATGTTGATTGATGTGCTGTAATATATAATAAAAGGTAGAGTAATAGATCGAAATGCATTTACAAAGAATCACAAAATCATAAACAAATATACGATAGCATCATTAAATAACGTAATTCGTAATCGTAATATACTTATGATATATCGCCTACCCTTTGATGATCCTCATTCTTTGGCCTGGTTTCTGCTCATAGCTCTCGTAAGAAGACATTTGATGTTGATTGATGTGATGTAATATATTATAAAAGGTAGATTAATAGATCGAAATGCATTTACAAAGAATCACGAAATCATTAACAAATATACGATAGCATCATTGAATAATGTGATTCGTAATCGTAATATACTTATGATATATCGCCTCCCCTTTGATGATCCTCATTCTTTGGTCTGGTTTCTGCTCATAGCTCTCTCTTTAGAAGACATTTGATTTGATTGATGTGCTGTAAAATACTATAAAAGGTAGATTAATAGATCGAAATGCATTTACAAAGAATCACAAAATCATTAACAAATATACGATAGCATCATTAATTAACGTGATTCGTAATCGTAATATACTTATGATAAATCGCCTCCCCTTTGATGATCCTAATTCTTTGGCCTGGTCTCTGCTCATAGCTCACTCGTAAGAAGACATTTGATGTTGATTGATGTGCTGTAAAATATTATAAAAGGTAGATTAATAGATCGAAATGCATTTACAAAGAATGACAAAATCATTAACAAATATACGATAGCATCATTAAATAACGTGATTCGTAATCGTAATATACTTATGATAAATCGCCTCCCCTTTGATGATCCTCATTCTTTGGCCTGGTCTCGTCTAATAGCTCTCTCGTTAGAAGACATTTGATGTTGATTGATGTGCTGTAAAATATTATAAAAGGTAGATTAATAGATCGAAATGCATTTACAAAGAATCACAAAATCATTAACATATATACGATAGCATCATTAAATAACCTGATTCGTAATCGTAATATACTTATGATATATCGCCTCCCTTTTGATGATCCTCATTCTTTGGCCTGGTCTCTGCTCATAGCTCTCGTAAGAAGACATTTGATGTTGATTGATGTGCTGTATAATATTATAAAAGGTAGATTAATAGATCGAAATGCATTTACAAAGAATCACAAAATCATTAACAAATATACGATAGCATCATTAAATAACGTGATTCGTAATCGTAATATACTTATGATATATCGCCTCCCCTTTGATGATCCACATTCTTTGGCCTGGTCTCTGCTCATAGCTCTCTCGTAAGAAGACATTTGATGTTGATTGATGTGCTGTAAAATATAATAAAAGGTAGATTAATAGATCAAAATGCATTTACAAAGAATCACAATATCATTAACAAATATACGATTGCATCATTAAATAACATGATTTGTAATCGTAATATACTTATGATATATCGCCTCCCCTTTGATGATCCTCATTCTTTGGCCTGGTCTCTGCTCATAGCTCTCGTAAGAAGATATTTGATGTAGATTGATGTGCTGTAAAATATTATAAAAGGTAGATTAATAGATCGAAATGCATTTACAAAGAATCACAAAATCATTAACAAATATACGAAAGCATCATTAAATAACGTGATTCGTAATCGTAATATACTTATGATATATCGCCTCCCCTTTGATGATCCTCATTCTTTGGCCTGGTCTCTGCTCATAGCTCTCGTAAGAAGATAATTGATGTTGATTGATGTGCTGTAAAATATTATAAAAGGTAGATTAATAGATCGAAATGCATTTACAAAGAATCACAAAATCATTAACAAATATACGATAGCATCATTAAATAACGTGATTCGTAATCGTAATATACTTATGATATATCGCCTCCCCTTTGATGATCCTCATTCTTTGGCCTGGTCTCTGCTCATAGCTCTCTAGTAAGAAGACATTTGATGTTGATTGATGTGCTGTAAAATATTATAAAAGGTAGATTAATAGATCGAAATGCATTTACAAAGAATCACAAAATCATTAACAAATATACGATAGCATCATTAAATAACGTGATTACAAATCGTAATATACTTATGATATATCGCCTCCCCTTTGATGATCCTCATTCTTTGGCCTGGTTTCTGCTCATAGCTCACGTAAGAAGACATTTGATGTTGATTGATGTGCTGTAAAATATTATAAAAGGTAGATTAATAGATCGAAATGCATTTACAAAGAATCACAAAATCATTAACAAATATACGATAGCATAATTAATTAACGTGATTCGTAATCGTAATATACTTATGATAAATCGCCTCCCCTTTGATGATCCTAATTCTTTGGCCTGGTCTCTGCTCATAGCTCTCTCGTAAGAAGACATTTGATGTTGATTGATGTGCTGTAAAATATTATAAAAGGTAGATTAATAGATCGAAATGCATTTAAAAAGAATGACAAAATCATTAACAAATATACGATAGCATCATTAAATAACGTGATTCGTAATCGTAATATACTTATGATAAATCGCCTCCCCTTTGATGATCCTCATTCTTTGGCCTGGTCTCGTCTCATAGCTCTCTCGTTAGAAGACATTTGATGTTGATTGATGTGCTGTAAAATATTATAAAAGGTAGATTAATAGATCGAAATGCATTTACAAAGAATCACAAAATCATTAACATATATACGATAGCATCATTAAATAACCTGATTCGTAATCGTAATATACTTATGATATATCGCCTCCCTTTTGATTATCCTCATTCTTTGGCCTGGTCTCTGCTCATAGCTCTCGTAAGAAGACATTTGATGTTGATGGATGTGCTGTATAATATTATAAAAGGTAGATTAATAGATCGAAATGCATTTACAAAGAATCACAAAATCATTAACAAATATACGATAGCATCATTAAATAACGTGATTCGTAATCGTAATATACTTATGATATATCGCCTCCCCTTTGATGATCCACATTCTTTGGCCTGGTCTCTGCTCATAGCTCTCTCGTAAGAAGACATTTGATGTTGATTGATGTGCTGTAAAATATAATAAAAGGTAGATTAATAGATCAAAATGCATTTACAAAGAATCACAATATCATTAACAAATATACGATTGCATCATTAAATAACATGATTTGTAATCGTAATATACTTATGATATATCGCCTCCCCTTTGATGATCCTCATTCTTTGGCCTGGTCTCTGCTCATAGCTCTCGTAAGAAGATATTTGATGTTGATTGATGTGCTGTAAAATATTATAAAAGGTAGATTAATAGATCGAAATGCATTTACAAAGAATCACAAAATCATTAACAAATATACGAAAGCATCATTAAATAACGTGATTCGTAATCGTAATATACTTATGATATATCGCCTCCCCTTTGATGATCCTCATTCTTTGGCCTGGTCTCTGCTCATAGCTCTCGTAAGAAGATAATTGATGTTGATTGATGTGCTGTAAAATATTATAAAAGGTAGATTAATAGATCGAAATGCATTTACAAAGAATCACAAAATCATTAAAAATATACGATAGCATCATTAAATAACGTGATTCGTAATCGTAATATACTTATGATATATCGCCTCCCCTTTGATGATCCTCATTCTTTGGCCTGGTCTCTGCTCATAGCTCTCTAGTAAGAAGACATTTGATGTTGATTGATGTGCTGTAAAATATTATAAAAGGTAGATTAATAGATCGAAATGCATTTACAAAGAATCACAAAATCATTAACAAATATACGATAGCATCATTAAATAACGTGATTCGAAATCGTAATATACTTATGATATATCGTCTCTCCTTTGATTATCCTCATTCTTTGGCCTGGTCTCTGCTCATAGCTCTCGTAAGAAGACATTTGATGTTGATTGATGTGCTGTAAAATATTATAAAAGGTAGATTAATAGATCGAAATGCATTTACAAAGAATCACAAAATCATAAACAAATATACGATAGCATCATTAAATAACGTGATTATTAATCGTAATATACTTATGATATATCGCCTCCCCTTTGATGATCCTCATTCTTTGGCCTGGTTTCTGCTCATAGCTCTCGTAAGAAGATATTTGATGTTGATTGATGTGCTGTAAAATATAATAAAAGGTAGATTAATAGATCAAAATGCATTTACAAAGAATCGCAAAATCATTAACAAATATACGATAGCATCATTAAATAACGTGATTTGTAATCGTAATATACTTATGATATATCGCCTCCCCTTTGATGATCCTCATTCTTTGGCCTGGTCTCTGCTCATAGCTCTCTAGTAAGAAGACATTTGATGTTGATTGATGTGCTGTAAAATATTATAAAAGGTAGATTAATAGATCGAAATGCATTTACAAAGAATCACAAAATCATTAACAAATATACGATAGCATCATTAAATAACGTGATTCGTAATCGTAATATACTTATGATATATCGCCTCCCCTTTGATGATCCTCATTCTTTGGCCTGGTTTCTGCTCATAGCTCTCGTAAGAAGACATTTGATGTTGATTGATGTGCTGTAAAATATTATAAAAGGTAGATTAATAGATCGAAATGCATTTACAAAGAATCACAAAATCATTAACAAATATACGATAGCATCATTAAATAACGTGATTCGTAATCGTAATATACTTATGATATATCGCCTCCCTTTTGATGATCCTCATTCTTTGGCCTGGTCTCTGCTCATAGCTCTCGTGAGAAGACATTTGATGTTGATTGATGTGCTGTATAATATTATAAAAGGTAGATTAATAGATCGAAATGCATTTACAAAGAATCACAAAATCATTAACAAATATACGATACCATCATTAAATAACGTGATTCGTAATCGTAATATACTTATGATATATCGCCTCCCCTTTGATGATCCACATTCTTTGGCCTGGTCTCTGCTCATAGCTCTCTCGTAAGAAGACATTTGATGTTGATTGATGTGCTGTAAAATATAATAAAAGGTAGATTAATAGATCAAAATGCATTTACAAAGAATCACAATATCATTAACAAATATACGATAGCATCATTAAATAACATGATTGGTAATCGTAATATACTTATGATATATCGCCTCCCCTTTGATGATCCTCATTCTTTGGCCTGGTTTCTGCTCATAGCTCTCGTAAGAAGACATTTGATGTTGATTGATGTGCTGTAAAATATTATAAAAGGTAGATTAATAGATCGAAATGCATTTACAAAGAATCACAAAATGATTAACAAATATACGATAGCATCATTAAATAACGTGTTTCTTAATCGTAATATACTTATGATATATCGCCTCCCCTTTGATGATCCTTATTCTTTGGCCTGGTCTCAAATCATAGCTCTCGTAAGAAGACATTTGATGTTGATTGATGTGCTGTAAAATATTATAAAATGTAGATTAATAGATCGAAATGCATTTACAAAGAATCACAAAATCATTAACAAATATACGATAGCATCATTAAATAACGTGATTCGTAATCGTAATATACTTATGATATATCGCCTCCCCTTTGATGATCCTCATTCTTTGGCCTGGTCTCTGCTCATAGCTCTCTAGTAAGAAGACATTTGATGTTGATTGATGTGCTGTAAAATATTATAAAAGGTAGATTAATAGATCGAAATGCATTTACAAAGAATCACAAAATCATTAACAAATATACGATAGCATCATTAAATAACATGATTTGTAATCGTAATATACTTATGATATATCGCCTCCCCTTTGATGATCCTCATTCTTTGGCCTGGTCTCTGCTCATAGCTCTCGTAAGAAGATATTTGATGTTGATTGATGTGCTGTAAAATATTATAAAAGGTAGATTAATAGATCGAAATGCATTTACAAAGAATCACAAAATCATTAACAAATATACGATAGCATCATTAAATAACGTGATTCGTAATCGTAATATACTTATGATATATCGCCTCCCCTTTGATGATCCTCATTCTTTGGCCTGGTTTCTGCTCATAGCTCTCTAATAAGAAGACATTTGATGTTGATTGATGTGCTGTAAAATATTATAAAAGGTAGATTAATAGATCGAAATGCATTTACAAAGAATCACAAAATCATTAACAAATATACGATAGCATCATTAAATAACGTGATTCGTAATCGTAATATACTTATGATATATCGCCTCCCCTTTGATGATCCTCATTCTTTGGCCTGGTTTCTGCTCATAGCTCTCGTAAGAAGACATTTGATGTTGATTGATGTGCTGTAAAATATTATAAAAGGTAGATTAATAGATCGAAATGCATTTACAAAGAATCACAAAATCATAAACAAATATACGATAGCATCATTAAATAACGTGATTCTTAATCTTAATATACTTATGATATATCGCCTCCCCTTTGATGATCCTCATTCCTTGGCCTGGTTTCTGCTCATAGCTCTCGTAAGAAGATATTTGATGTTGATTGATGTGCTGTAAAATATTATAAAAGGTAGATTAATAGATCGAAATGCATTTACAAAGAATCACAAAATCATTAACAAATATACGATAGCATCATTAAATAACGTGATTCGTAATCGTAATATACTTATGATATATCGCCTCCCCTTTGATGATCCTCATTCTTTGGCCTGGTCTCTGCTCATAGCTCTCTCGTTAGAAGACATTTGATGTTGATTGATGTGCTGTAATATATTATAAAAGGTAGATTAATAGATCGAAATGCATTTACAAGGAATCAAAAAATCATTAACAAATATACGATAGCATCATTAAATAACGAGATTCGTAATCGTAATATACTTATGATATATCGCCTCCCCTTTGATGATCCTCATTCTTTGGCCTGGTTTCTGCTCATAGCTCTCTCGTTAGAAGACATTTGATGTTGATTGATGTGCTGTAATATATTATAAAAGGTAGATTAATAGATCGAAATGCATTTACAAAGAATCAAAAAATCATTAACAAATATACGATAGCATCATTAAATAACGTGATTCGTAATCGTAATATACATATGATATATCGCCTCCCCTTTGATGATCCTCATTCTTTGGCATAGTCTCTGCTCATAGCTCTCTCGTAAGAAGACATTTGATGTTGATTGATGTGCTGTAAAATATTATAAAAGGTAGATTAATAGATCGAAATGCATTTACAAAGAACCACAAAATCATTAACAAATATACGATAGCATCATTAAATAACGTGATTCGTAATCGTAATATACTTATGATATATCGCCTCCCCTTTGATGATCCTCATTTTTTGGCCTGGTCTCTGCTCATAGCTCTCTCGTAAGAAGATATTTGATGTTGATTGATGTGCTGTAAAATATTTCTAAAGGTAGATTAATTGATCGAAATGCATTTACAAAGAATCACAAAATCATTAACAAATATACGATAGCATCATTAAATAACGTGATTCGTAATCGAAATATACTTATGATATATTGCCTCCCCTTTGATGATCCTCATTCTTTGGCCTGGTCTCCGCTCATAGCTCTCTCGTAAGAAGACATTTGATGTTGATTGATGTGCTGTAAAATATTATAAAAGGTAGATTAATAGATCGAAATGCATTTACAAAGAATCACAAAATCATTAACAAATATACGATAGCATCCTTAAATAACGTGATTCGTAATCGTAATATACTTATGATATATCGCCTCCCCTTTGATGATCCTCATTCTTTGGCCTGGTCTCTGCTCATAGCTCTCGTAAGAAGACATTTGATGTTGATTGATGTGCTGTAAAATATTATAAAAGGTAGATTAATAGATCGAAATGCATTTACAAAGAATCACAAAATCATTAACAAATATACGATAGCATCATTAAATAACGTGATTCGTAATCGTTATATACTTATGATATATCGCCTCCCCTTTGATGATCCTGATTCATTGGCCTGGTTTCTGCTCATAGCTCTCTCGTTAGAAGACATTTGATGTTTATTGATGTGCTGTAATATATTATAAAAGGTAGATTAATAGATCGAAATGCATTTACAAAGAATCACAAAATCATTAACAAATATACGATAGCATCATTAAATAACGTGATTCGTAATCGTAATATACATATGATATATCGCCTCCCCTTTTATGATCCTCATTCTTTGGCCTGGTCTCTGCTCATAGCTCTCTCGTAAGAAGATATTTGATGTTGATTGATGTGCTGTAATATATTATAAAAGGTAGATTAATAGATCGAAATGCATTTACAAAGAATCACAAAATCATTAACAAATATACGATAGCATCATTAAATATCGTGATTCGTAATCGTAATATACTTATGATATATCGCCTCCCCTTTGATGATCCTCATTCTTTGGCCTGGTCTCTGCTCATAGCTCTCTCGTAAGAAGACATTTGATGTTGATTGATGTGCTGTAAAATATTATATAAGGTAGATTTATAGATCGAAATGCATTTACAAAGAATCACAAAATCATTAACAAATATACGATAGCATCATTAAATAACGTGATTCGTAATTGTAATATAATTATGATATATCGCCTCCCCTTTGATGATCCTCATTCTTTGGCCTGGTCTCTGCTCATAGCTCTCTCGTAAGAAGACATTTTGTGTTGATTAATGTGCTGTAAAATATTATAAAAGGTAGATTAATAGATCAAAATGCATTTACAATGAATCACAAAATCATTAACAAATATACGATAGCATCATTAAATAACGTGATTCGTAATCGTAATATACTTATGATATATCGCCTCCCCTTTGATGATCCTCATTCTTTGGCTTGGTCTCTGCTCATAGCTCTCTCGTAAGAAGACATTTGATGTTGATTGATGTGCTGTAAAATATTATAAAAGGTAGATTAATAGATCAAAATGCATTTACAAAGAATCACAAAATCATTAACAAATATACGATAGCATCATTAAATAACGTGATTCGTAATCGTAATATACTTATGATATATCGCCTCCCCTTTGATGACTCTCATTCTTTAGCCTGGTTTCTGCTCATAGCTCTCTCGTTAGAAGACATTTGATGTTGATTGATGTGCTGTAATATATTATAAAAGGTAGATTAATAGATCGAAATGCAATTACAAAAAATCAAAAAATCATTAACACATATACGATAGCATCATTAAATAACCTGATTCGTAATCGTAATATACTTATGATATATCGCCTCCCCTTTGATGATCCTCATTCTTTGGCCTGGTCTCTGCTCATAGCTCTCGTAAGAAGACATTTGATGTTGATTGATGTGCTGTAAAATATTATAAAAGGTAGATTAATAGATCGAAATGCATTTATAAGGAATCAAAAAATCATTAACAAATATACGATAGCATCATTAAATAACGTGATTCGTAATCGTAATATACTTATGACATATCGCCGCCCCTTTGATGATCCTCATTCTTTGGCCTGGTCTCGTCTCATAGCTCTCTCGTTAGAAGACATTTGATGTTGATTGATGTGCTGTAAAATATTATAAAAGGTAGATTAATAGAACGAAATGCATTTACAAAGAATTACAAAATCATTAACAAATATACGATAGCATCATTAAATAACGTGATTCGTAATCGTAATATACTTATGATATATCGCCTCCCCTTTGATGATCCTCATTCTTTGGCCTGGTTTCTGCTCATAGCTCTCTCGTTAGAAGACATTTGATGTTGATTGATATGCTGTAATATATTATAAAAGGTAGATTAATAGATCGAAATGCATTTACAAAGAATCAAAAAATCATTAACAAATAAACGATAGCATCATTAAATAACGTGATCCGTAATCGTAATATACTTATGATATATTGCCTCCCTTTTGATGATCCTCATTCTTTGGCCTGGTCTCTGCTCATAGCTCTCGTAAGAAGACATTTGATGTTGATTGATGTGCTGTAAAATATTATAAAAGGTAGATTAATAGATCGAAATGCATTTACAAAGAATCACAAAATCATTAACAAATATACGATAGCATCATTAAATAACGTGATTCGTAATCGTAATATACTTAATATATATCGCCTCCCCTTTGATGATCCTCATTCTTTGGCCTGGTTTCTGCTCATAGCTCTCTCGTTAGAAGACATTTGATGTTGATTGATGTGCTGTAATATATTATAAAAGGTAGATTAATAGATCGAAATGCATTTATAAAGAATCACAAAATCATTAACAAATATACGATAGCATCATTAAATAACGTGATTCGTAATCGTAATATACTTATGATATATCGCCTCCCCTTTGATGATCCTCATTCTTTTGCCTGGTCTCTGCTCATAGCTCTCGTAAGAATACATTTGATGTATATTGATGTGCTGTAAAATATTATAAAAGGTAGATTCATAGATCGAAATGCATTTACAAGGAATCACAAAATCATTAACAAATATACGATAGCATCATTAAATAACGTGATTCATAATCGTAATATACTTATGATATATCGCCTCCCCTTTGATGATCCTCATTCTTTGGCCTGGTTTCGTCTCATAGCTCTCTCGTTAGAAGACATTTGATGTTGATTGATGTGCTGTAAAATATTATAAAAGGTAGATTAATAGATCGAAATGCATTTACAAAGAATCACAAAATCATTAACAAATATACGATAGCATCATTAAATAACGTGATTCGTAATCGTAATATTCTTATGATATATCGCCTCCCCTTTGATGATCCTCATTCTTTGGCCTGGTTTCTGCTCATAGCTCTCTCGTTAGAAGACATTTGATGTTGATTGATGTGCTGTAATATATTATTAAAGGTAGATTATTGATCGAAATGCATTTACAAAGAATCAAAAAATCATTAACAAATATATGATAGCATCATTCAATAATGTGATTCGTAATCGTAATATACTTATGATATATCGCCTCCCCTTTGATTATCCTCATTCTTTGGCATAGTGTCTGCTCATAGCTCTCTCGTTAGAAGACATTTGATGTTGATTGATGTGCTGTAAATTATTATAAAAGGCAGATTAATGGATCGAAATGCATTTACAAAGAATCACAAAATCATTAACAAATATACGTTAGCAATCATTAAATAACGTGATTCGTAATTTTAATATACTTATGATATATCGCCTCCCCTTAGATGATCCTCATTCTTTGGCCTGGTCTCTGCTCATAGCTCTCTCGATAGAAGACATTTGATGTTGATTGATGTGCTGTAAAATATTATAAAAGGTATATTAATAGATCGAAATGCATTTACAAAGAATCACAAAATTATTAACAAATATACGATAGCATCATTAAATAACATGATTTGTAATCGTAATATACTTATGATGTATCGCCTCCCCTTTGATGATCCTCATTCTTTGGCCTGGTCTCTGCTCATAGCTCTCTAGTAAGAAGACATTTGATGTTGATTGATGTGCTGTAAAATATTATAAAAGGTAGATTAATAGATCGAAATGCATTTACAAAGAATCACAAAATCATTAACAAATATACGATAGCATCATTAAATAACGTGATTCGTAATCGTAATATACTTATGATATATCGCCTCCCCTTTGATGATCCTCATTCTTTGGCCTGGTTTCTGCTCATAGCTCTCGTAAGAAGACATTTGATGTTGATTGATGTGCTGTAAAATATTATAAAAGGTAGATTAATAGATCGAAATGCATTATCAAAGAATCACAAAATCATAAACAAATATACGATAGCATCATTAAATAACGTGATTCTTAATCGTAATATACTTATGATATATCGCCTCCCCTTTGATGATCCTCATTCTTTGGCCTGGTTTCTGCTCATAGCTCTCGTAAGAAGATATATGATGTTGATTGATGTGCTGTAAAATATTATAAAAGGTAGATTAATAGATCGAAATGCATTTACAAAGAATCACAAAATCATTAACAAATATACGATAGCATCATTAAATAACGTGATTCGTAATCGTAATATACTTATGATATATCGACTCCCCTTTGATGATCCTCATTCTTTGGCCTGGTCTCTGCTCATAGCTCTCTAGTAAGAAGACATTTGATGTTGATTGATGTGCTGTAAATTATTATAAAAGGTAGATTAATAGATCGAAATGCATTTACAAAGAATCACAAAATCATTAACAAATATACGATAGCATCATTAAATAACGTGATTCGTAATCGTAATATACTTATGATATATCGCCTCCCCTTTGATGATCCTCATTCTTTGGCCTGGTTTCTGCTCATAGCTCACGTAAGAAGACATTTGATGTTGATTGATGTGCTGTAAAATATTATAAAAGGTAGATTAATAGATCGAAATGCATTTACAAAGAATCACAAAATCATAAACAAATATACGATAGCATCATTAAATAACGTGATTATTAATCGTAATATACTTATGATATATCGCCTCCCCTTTGATGATTCTCATTCTTTGGCCTGGTTTCTGCTCATAGCTCTCGTAAGAAGATATTTGATGTTGATTGATGTGCTGTAAAATATAATAAAAGGTAGATTAATAGATCAAAATGCATTTACAAAGAATCGCAAAATCATTAACAAATATACGATAGCATCATTAAATAACGTGATTTGTAATCGTAATATACTTATGATATATCGCCTCCCCTTTGATGATCCTCATTCTTTGGCCTGGTCTCTGCTCATAGCTCTCTAGTAAGAAGACATTTGATGTTGATTGATGTGCTGTAAAATATTATAAAAGGTAGATTAATAGATCGAAATGCATTTACAAAGAATCACAAAATCATTAACAAATATACGATAGCATCATTAAATAACGTGATTCGTAATCGTAATATACTTATGATATATCGCCTCCCCTTTGATGATCCTCATTCTTTGGCCTGGTTTCTGCTCATAGCTCTCGTAAGAAGACATTTGATGTTGATTGATGTGCTGTAAAATATTATAAAAGGTAGATTAATAGATCGAAATGCATTTACAAAGAATCACAAAATCATAAACAAATATACGATAGCATCATTAAATAACGTGATTCTTAATCTTAATATACTTATGATATATCGCCTCCCCTTTGATGATCCTCATTCCTTGGCCTGGTTTCTGCTCATAGCTCTCGTAAGAAGATATTTGATGTTGATTGATGTGATGTAAAATATTATAAAAGGTAGATTAATAGATCGAAATGCATTTACAAAGAATCACAAAATCATTAACAAATATACGATAGCATCATTAAATAACGTGATTCGTAATCGTAATATACTTATGATAAATCGCCTCCCCTTTGATGATCCTCATTTTTTGGCCTGGTCTCTGCTCATAGCTCTCTCGTAAGAAGATATTTGATGTTGATTGATGTGCTGTAAAATATTTCAAAAGGTAGATTAATTGATCGAAATGCATTTACAAAGAATCACAAAATCATTAACAAATATACGATAGCATCATTAAATAACGTGATTCGTAATCGAAATATACTTATGATATATTGCCTCCCCTTTGATGATCCTCATTCTTTTTCCTGGTCTCCGCTCATAGCTCTCTCGTAAGAAGACATTTGATGTTGATTGATGTGCTGTAAAATATTATAAAAGGTAGATTAATAGATCGAAATGCATTTACAAAGAATCACAAAATCATTAACAAATATACGATAGCATCATTAAATAACGTGATTCAAAATCGTAATATACTTATGATATATCGCCTCCCCTTTGATGATCCTCATTCTTTGGCCTGGTCTCTGCTCATAGCTCTCGTAAGAAGACATTTGATGTTGATTGATGTGCTGTAAAATATTATAAAAGGTAGATTAATAGATCGAAATGCATTTACAAAGAATCACAAAATCATTAACAAATATACGATAGCATCATTAAATAACGTGATTCGTAATCGTAATATACTTATGATATATCGCCTCCCCTTTGATGATCCTCATTCTTTGGCCTGGTTTCTGCTCATAGCTCTCTCGTTAGAAGACATTTGATGTTGATTGATGTGCTGTAATATATTATAAAAGGTAGATTAATAGATCGAAATGCATTTACAAAGAATCACAAAATCATTAACAAATATACGATAGCATCATTAAATAACGTGATTCGAAATCGTAATATACATATGATATATCGCCTCCCCTTTGATGATCCTCATTCTTTGGCCTGGTCTCTGCTCATAGCTCTCTCGTAAGAAGATATTTGATGTTGATTGATGTGCTGTAATATATTATAAAAGGTAGATTAATAGATCGAAATGCATTTACAAAGAATCACAAAATCATTAACAAATATACGATAGCATCATTAAATAACGTGATTCGTAATCGTAATATACTTATGATATATCGCCTCCCCTTTGATGATCCTCATTCTTTGGCCTGGTCTCTGCTCATAGCTCTCTCGTAAGAAGACATTTTGTGTTGATTAATGTGCTGTAAAATATTATAAAAGGTAGATTAATAGATCGAAATGCATTTACAAAGAATCACAAAATCATTAACAAATATACGATAGCATCATTAAATAACGTGATTCGTAATCGTAATATACTTATGATATATCGCCTCCCCTTTGATGATCCTCATTCTTTGGCCTGGTCTCGTCTCATAGCTCTCTCGTTAGAAGACATTTGATGTTGATTGATGTGCTGTAAAATATTATAAAAGGTAGATTAATAGATCAAAATGCATTTACAAAGAATCACAAAATCATTAACAAATATACGATAGCATCATTAAATAACGTGATTCGTAATCGTAATATACTTATGATATATCGCCTCCCCTTTGATGACTCTCATTCTTTAGCCTGGTTTCTGCTCATAGCTCTCTCGTTAGATGACATTTGATGTTGATTGATGTGCTGTAATATATTATAAAAGGTAGATTAATAGATCGAAATGCATTTACAAAGAATCAAAAAATCATTAACACATATACGATAGCATCATTAAATAACCTGATTCGTAATCGTAATATACTTATGATATATCGCCTCCCCTTTGATGATCCTCATTCTTTGGCCTGGTCTCTGCTCATAGCTCTCTCGTTAGAAGACATTTGATGTTGATTGATGTGCTGTAAAATATTATAATAGGTAGATTAATAGATCGAAATGCATTTACAAGGAATCAAAAAATCATTAACAAATATACGATAGCATCATTAAATATTGTGATTCGTAATCGTAATATACTTATGATATATCGCCGCCCCTTTGATGATCCTCATTCTTTGGCCTGGTCTCGTCTCATAGCTCTCTCGTTAGAAGACATTTGATGTTGATTGATGTGCTGTAAAATATTATAAAAGGTAGATTAATAGAACGAAATGCATTTACAAAGAATCACTAAATCATTAACAAATATACGATAGCATCATTAAATAACGTGATTCGTAATCGTAATATACTTATGATATATCGCCTCCCCTTTGATGATCCTCATTCTTTGGCCTGGTTTCTGCTCATAGCTCTCTCGTTAGAAGACATTTGATGTTGATTGATATGCTGTAATATATTATAAAAGGTAGATTATTAGATCGAAATGCATTTACAAAGAATCAAAAAATCATTAACAAATATACGATAGCGTCATTAAATAACGTGATTCGTAATCGTAATATACTTATGATAAATCGCCTCCCCTTTGATGATCCTCATTCTTTGGCCTGGTCTCGTCTCATAGCTCTCTCGTTAGAAGACATTTGATGTTGATTGATGTGCTGTAAAATATTATAAAAGGTAGATTAATTGATCGAAATGCATTTACAAGGAATCAAAAAATCATTAACAAATATACGATAGCATCATTAAATAACGTGATTCGTAATCGTAATATACTTATGATATATCGCCGCCCCTTTGATGATCCTCATTCTTTGGCCTGGTCTCGTCTCATAGCTCTCTCGTTAGAAGACATTTGATGTTGATTGATGTGCTGTAAAATATTATAAAAGGTAGATTAATAGAACGAAATGCATTTACAAAGAATTACAAAATCATTAACAAATATACGATAGCATCATTAAATAACGTGATTCGTAATCGTAATATACTTATGATATATCGCCTCCCCTTTGATGATCCTCATTCTTTGGCCTGGTTTCTGCTCATAGCTCTCTCGTTAGAAGACATTTGATGTTGATTGATATGCTGTAATATATTATAAAAGGTAGATTAATAGATCGAAATGCATTTACAAAGAATCAAAAAATCATTAACAAATATACGATAGCATCATTAAATAACGTGATCCGTAATCGTAATATACTTATGATATATTGCCTCCCTTTTGATGATCCTCATTCTTTGGCCTGGTCTCTGCTCATAGCTCTCCTAAGAAGACATTTGATGTTGATTGATGTGCTGTAAAATATTATAAAAGGTAGATTAATAGATCGAAATGCATTTACAAAGAATCACACAATCATTAACAAATATACGATAGCATCATTAAATAACATGATTTGTAATCGTAATATACTTATGATATATCGCCTCCCCTTTGATGATCCTCATTCTTTGGCCTGGTCTCTGCTCATAGCTCTCTAGTAAGAAGATATTTGATGTAGATTGATGTGCTGTAAAATATTATAAAAGGTAGATTAATAGATCGAAATGCATTTACAAAGAATCACAAAATCATTAACAAATATACGATAGCATCATTAAATAACGTGATTCGTAATCGTAATATACTTATGATATATCGCCTCCCCTTTGATGATCCTCATTCTTTGGCCTGGTTTCTGCTCATAGCTCTCGTAAGAAGACATTTGATGTTGATTGATGTGCTGTAAAATATTATAAAAGGTAGATTAATAGATCGAAATGCATTTACAAAGAATCACAAAATCATAAACAAATATACGATAGCATCATTAAATAACGTGATTCTTAATCGTAATATACTTATGATATATCGCCTCCCCTTTGATGATCCTCATTCTTTGGCCTGGTTTCTGCTCATAGCTCTCGTAAGAAGATATTTGATGTTGATTGATGTGCTGTAAAATATTATAAAAGGTAGATTAATAGATCGAAATGCATTTACAAAGAATCACAAAATCATTAACAAATATACGATAGCATCATTAAATAACGTGATTCGTAATCGTAATATACTTATGATATATCGCCTCCCCTTTGATGATCCTCATTCTTTGGCCTGGTCTCTGCTCATAGCTCTCTAGTAAGAAGACATTTGATGTTGATTGATGTGCTGTAAAATATTATAAAAGGTAGATTAATAGATCGAAATGCATTTACAAAGAATCACAAAATCATTAACAAATATACGATAGCATCATTAAATAACGTGATTCGTAATCGTAATATACTTATGATATATCGCCTCCCCTTTGATGATCCTCATTCTTTGGCCTGGTTTCTGCTCATAGCTCACGTAAGAAGACATTTGATGTTGATTGATGTGCTGTAAAATATTATAAAAGGTAGATTAATAGATCGAAATGCATTTACAAAGAATCACAAAATCATTAACAAATATACGATAGCATCATTAAATAACGTGATTATTAATCGTAATATACTTATGATATATCGCCTCCCCTTTGATGATTCTCATTCTTTGGCCTGGTTTCTGCTCATAGCTCTCGTAAGAAGATATTTGATGTTGATTGATGTGCTGTAAAATATAATGAAAGGTAGATTAATAGATCAAAATGCATTTACAAAGAATCGCAAAATCATTAACAAATATACGATAGCATCATTAAATAACGTGATTTGTAATCGTAATATACTTATGATATATCGCCTCCCCTTTGATGATCCTCATTCTTTGGCCTGGTCTCTGCTCATAGCTCTCTAGTAAGAAGACATTTGATGTTGATTGATGTGCTGTAAAATATTATAAAAGGTAGATTAATAGATCGAAATGCATTTACAAAGAATCACAAAATCATTAACAAATATACGATAGCATCATTAAATAACGTGATTCGTAATCGTAATATACTTATGATATATCGCCTCCCCTTTGATGATCCTCATTCTTTGGCCTGGTTTCTGCTCATAGCTCTCGTAAGAAGACATTTGATGTTGATTGATGTGCTGTAAAATATTATAAAAGGTAGATTAATAGATCGAAATGCATTTACAAAGAATCACAAAATCATAAACAAATATACGATAGCATCATTAAATAACGTGATTTTTAATCTTAATATACTTATGATATATCGCCTCCCCTTTGATGATCCTCATTCCTTGGCCTGGTTTCTGCTCATAGCTCTCGTAAGAAGATATTTGATGTTGATTGATGTGCTGTAAAATATTATAAAAGGTAGATTAATAGATCGAAATGCATTTACAAAGAATCACAAAATCATTAACAAATATACGATAGCATCATTAAATAACGTGATTCGTAATCGTAATATACTTATGATATATCGCCTCCCCTTTGATGATCCTCATTTTTTGGCCTGGTCTCTGCTCATAGCTCTCTCGTAAGAAGATATTTGATGTTGATTGATGTGCTGTAAAATATTTCAAAAGGTAGATTAATTGATCGAAATGCATTTACAAAGAATCACAAAATCATTAACAAATATACGATAGCATCATTGAATAACGTGATTCGTAATCGAAATATACTTATGATATATTGCCTCCCCTTTGATGATCCTCATTCTTTGGCCTGGTCTCCGCTCATAGCTCACTCGTAAGAAGACATTTGATGTTGATTGATGTGCTGTAAAATATTATAAAAGGTAGATTAATAGATCGAAATGCATTTTCAAAGAATCACAAAATCATTAACAAATATACGATAGCATCATTAAATAACGTGATTCAAAATCGTAATATACTTATGATATATCGCCTCCCCTTTGATGATCCTCATTCTTTGGCCTGGTCTCTGCTCATAGCTCTCGTAAGAAGACATTAGATGTTGAGTGATGTGCTGTAAAATATTATAAAAGGTAGATTAATAGATCGAAATGCATTTACAAAGAATCACAAAATCATTAACAAATATACGATAGCATCATTAAATAACGTGATTCGTAATCGTAATATACTTATGATATATCGCCTCCCCTTTGATGATCCTCATTGTTTGGCCTGGTTTCTGCTCATAGCTCTCTCGTTAGAAGACATTTGATGTTGATTGATGTGCTGTAATACATTATAAAAGGTAGATTAATAGATCGAAATGCATTTACAAAGAATCACAAAATCATTAACAAATATACGATAGCATCATTAAATAACGTGATTCGTAATCGTAATATACATATGATATATCGCCTCCCCTTTGATGATCCTCATTCTTTGGCCTGGTCTCTGCTCATAGCTCTCTCGTAAGAAGATATTTGATGTTGATTGATGTGCTGTAATATATTATAAAAGGTAGATTAATAGATCGAAATGCATTTACAAAGAATCACAAAATCATTAACAAATATACGATAGCATCATTAAATAACGTGATTCGTAATCGTAATATACTTATGATATATCGCCTCCCCTTTGATGATCCTCATTCTTTGGCCTGGTCTCTGCTCATAGCTCTCTCGTAAGAAGACATTTTGTGTTGATTAATGTGCTGTAAAATATTATAAAAGGTAGATTAATAGATCGAAATGCATTTACAAAGAATCACAAAATCATTAACAAATATACGATAGCATCATTAAATAACGTGATTCGTAATCGTAATATACTTATGATATATCGCCTCCCCTTTGATGATCCTCATTCTTTGGCCTGGTCTCGTCTCATAGCTCTCTCGTTAGAAGACATTTGATGTTGATTGATGTGCTGTAAAATATTATAAAAGGTAGATTAATAGATCAAAATGCATTTACAAAGAATCACAAAATCATTAACAAATATACGATAGCATCATTAAATAACGTGATTCGTAATCGTAATATACTTATGATATATCGCCTCCCCTTTGATGACTCTCATTCTTTAGCCTGGTTTCTGCTCATAGCTCTCGTAAGAAGACATTTGATGTTGATTGATGTGCTGTAAAATATTATAAAAGGTAGATTAATAGATCGAAATGCATTTACAAAGAATCACAAAATCATTAACACATATACGATAGCATCATTAAATAACCTGATTCGTAATCGTAATATACTTATGATATATCGCCTCCTCTTTGATGATCCTCATTCTTTGGCCTGGTCTCTGCTCATTGCTCTCTAGTAAGAAGACATTTGATGTTGATTGATGTGCTGTAAAATATTATAAAAGGTAGATTAATAGATCAAAATGCATTTACAAAGAATCACAAAATCATTAACAAATATACGATAGCATCATTAAATAACGTGATTCGTAATCGTAATATACTTATGATATATCGCCTCCCCTTTGATGACTCTCATTCTTTAGCCTGGTTTCTGCTCATAGCTCTCTCGTTAGATGACATTTGATGTTGATTGATGTGCTGTAATATATTATAAAAGGTAGATTAATAGATCGAAATGCATTTACAAAGAATCAAAAAATCATTAACACATATACGATAGCATCATTAAATAACCTGATTCGTAATCGTAATATACTTATGATATATCGCCTCCCCTTTGATGATCCTCATTCTTTGGCCTGGTCTCTGCTCATAGCTCTCTCGTTAGAAGACATTTGATGTTGATTGATGTGCTGTAAAATATAATAAAAGGCAGATTAATGGATCGAAATGCATTTACAAAGAATCACAAAATGATTAACAAATATATGTTAGCATCATTAAATAACGTGATTCGTAATTTTAATATACTTATGATATATCGCCTCCCCTTTGATGATCCTAATTCTTTGGCCTGGTCTCTGCTCATAGCTCTCTCTATAGAAGACATTTGATGTTGATTGATGTGCTGTAAAATATTATAAAAGGTAAATTAATAGATCGAAATGCATTTACAAAGAATCACAAAATCATTAACAAATATACGATAGCATCATTAAATAACGTGATTCGTAATCGTATTATACTGATGATATATCGCCTCCCCTTTGATGATCCTCATTCTTTGGCTTGGTCTCTGCTCATAGCTCTCTCGTAAGAAGACATTTGATGTTGATTGATGTGCTGTAAAATATTATAAAAGGTAGATTAATAGATCGAAATGCATTTACAAAGAATCACAAAATCATTAACAAATATACGATAGCATCATTAAATAACGTGATTCGTAATTGTAATATACTTATGATATATCGCCTCCCGTTTGATGATCCTCATTCTTTGCCTGGTCTCTGCTCATAACTCTCTCGTTAGAAGACATTTGATGATGATTGATGTGCTGTAAAATATTATAAATGGTAGATTAATAGATCGAAATGCATTTAAAAAGAATCACAAAATCATTAACAAATATACGATAGCATCATTCAATAACGTGATTCATAATTTTAATATACTTATGATATATCGCCTCCCCTTAGATGATCCTAATTCTTTGGCCTAGTCTCTGCTCATAGCTCTCTCGTTAGAAGACATTTGATGTTGATTGATGTGCTGTAAAATATTATAAAAGGTAAATTAATAGATCGAAATGCGTTTACATAGAATCACAAAATCATTAACAAATATACGATAGCATCATTAAATAACGTGATTCGTAATCGTATTATACTTATGATATATCGCCTCCCCTTTGATGATCCTCATTCTTTGGCTTGGTCTCTGCTCATAGCTCTCTCGTAAGAAGACATTTGATGTTGATTGATGTAATGTAAAATATTATAAAAGGTAGATTAATAGATCGAAATTGATTTACATAGAATCACAAAATTATTAACAAATATACGATAGCATCATAAATAACGTGATTCGGAATCGTAGTATACTTATGATATATCGCCTCCCCTTTGATGATCCTCATTCTTTGGCCTAGTCTCTGCTCATAGCTCTCTCGTTAGAAGACATTTGATGTTGATTGATGTGCTGTAAAATATTATAAAAGGCAGATTAATAGATCAAAATGCATTTACAAAGAATCACAAAATCATTAACAAATATACGATAACATAATTAAATAACGTGATTCGTAATCGTATTATACTTATGATATATCGCCTCCGCTTTGATGATCCTCATTCTTTGGCTTTGTCTCTGCTCATAGCTCTCTCGTAAGAAGACATTTGATGTTGATTGATGTGCTGTAAAATATTATAAAAGGTAGATTAATAGATCGAAATGCATTTACAAAGAATCACAAAATCATTAACAAATATACGATAGCATCATTAAATAACGTGATTCGTAATTGTAATATACTTATGATATATCGCCTCCCGTTTGATGATCCTCATTCTTTGGCCTGGTTTCTGCTCATAGCTCTCTCGTTAGAAGACATTTGATGTTGATTGATGTGCTGTAAAATATTATAAAAGGTAGATTAATAGAACGAAATGCATTTACAAAGAATTACAAAATCATTAACAAATATACGATAGCATCATTAAATAACGTGATTCGTAATCGTAATATACTTATGATATATCGCCTCCCCTTTGATGATCCTCATTCTTTGGCCTGGTTTCTGCTCAAGGCTCTCTCGTTAGAAGACATTTGATGTTGATTGATATGCTGTAATATATTATAAAAGGTAGATTAATAGATCGAAATGCATTTACAAAGAATCAAAAAATCATTAACAAATATACGATAGCATCATTAAATAACGTGATCCGTAATCGTAATATACTTATGATATATTGCCTCCCTTTTGATGATCCTCATTCTTTGGCCTGGTCTCTGCTCATAGCTCTCCTAAGAAGACATTTGATGTTGATTGATGTGCTGTAAAATATTATAAAAGGTAGATTAATAGATCGAAATGCATTTACAAAGAATCACACAATCATTAACAAATATACGATAGCATCATTAAATAACATGATTTGTAATCGTAATATACTTATGATATATCGCCTCCCCTCTAATGATCCTCATTCTTTGGCCTGGTCTCTGCTCATAGCTCTCTAGTAAGAAGATATTTGATGTAGATTGATGTGCTGTAAAATATTATAAAAGGTAGATTAATAGATCGAAATGCATTTACAAAGAATCACAAAATCATTAACAAATATACGATAGCATCATTAAATAACGTGATTCGTAATCGTAATATACTTATGATATATCGCCTCCCCTTTGATGATCCTCATTCTTTGGCCTGGTTTCTGCTCATAGCTCTCGTAAGAAGACATTTGATGTTGATTGATGTGCTGTAAAATATTATAAAAGGTAGATTAATAGATCGAAATGCATTTACAAAGAATCACAAAATCATAAACAAATATACGATAGCATCATTAAATAACGTGATTCTTAATCGTAATATACTTATGATATATCGCCTCCCCTTTGATGATCCTCATTCTTTGGCCTGGTTTCTGCTCATAGCTCTCGTAAGAAGATATTTGATGTTGATTGATGTGCTGTAAAATATTATAAAAGGTAGATTAATAGATCGAAATGCATTTACAAAGAATCACAAAATCATTAACAAATATACGATAGCATCATTAAATAACGTGATTCGTAATCGTAATATACTTATGATATATCGCCTCCCCTTTGATGATCCTCATTCTTTGGCCTGGTCTCTGCTCATAGCTCTCTAGTAAGAAGACATTTGATGTTGATTGATGTGCTGTAAAATATTATAAAAGGTAGATTAATAGATCGAAATGCATTTACAAAGAATCACAAAATCATTAACAAATATACGATAGCATCATTAAATAACGTGATTCGTAATCGTAATATACTTATGATATATCGCCTCCCCTTTGATGATCCTCATTCTTTGGTCTGGTTTCTGCTCATAGCTCACGTAAGAAGACATTTGATGTTGATTGATGTGCTGTTAAATATTATAAAAGGTAGATTAATAGATCGAAATGCATTTACAAAGAATCACAAAATCATTAACAAATATACGATAGCATCATTAAATAACGTGATTATTAATCGTAATATACTTATGATATATCGCCTCCCCTTTGATGATCCTCATTCTTTGGCCTGGTCTCTGCTCATAGCTCTCGTAAGAAGACATTAGATGTTGAGTGATGTGCTGTAAAATATTATAAAAGGTAGATTAATAGATCGAAATGCATTTACAAAGAATCACAAAATCATTAACAAATATACGATAGCATCATTAAATAACGTGATTCGTAATCGTAATATACTTATGATATATCGCCTCCCCTTTGATGATCCTCATTGTTTGGCCTGGTTTCTGCTCATAGCTCTCTCGTTAGAAGACATTTGATGTTGATTGATGTGCTGTAATACATTATAAAAGGTAGATTAATAGATCGAAATGCATTTACAAAGAATCACAAAATCATTAACAAATATACGATAGCATCATTAAATAACGTGATTCGTAATCGTAATATACATATGATATATCGCCTCCCCTTTGATGATCCTCATTCTTTGGCCTGGTCTCTGCTCATAGCTCTCTCGTAAGAAGATATTTGATGTTGATTGATGTGCTGTAATATATTATAAAAGGTAGATTAATAGATCGAAATGCATTTACAAAGAATCACAAAATCATTAACAAATATACGATAGCATCATTAAATAACGTGATTCGTAATCGTAATATACTTATGATATATCGCCTCCCCTTTGATGATCCTCATTCTTTGGCCTGGTCTCTGCTCATAGCTCTCTCGTAAGAAGACATTTTGTGTTGATTAATGTGCTGTAAAATATTATAAAAGGTAGATTAATAGATCGAAATGCATTTACAAAGAATCACAAAATCATTAACAAATATACGATAGCATCATTAAATAACGTGATTCGTAATCGTAATATACTTATGATATATCGCCTCCCCTTTGATGATCCTCATTCTTTGGCCTGGTCTCGTCTCATAGCTCTCTCGTTAGAAGACATTTGATGTTGATTGATGTGCTGTAAAATATTATAAAAGGTAGATTAATAGATCAAAATGCATTTACAAAGAATCACAAAATCATTAACAAATATACGATAGCATCATTAAATAACGTGATTCGTAATCGTAATATACTTATGATATATCGCCTCCCCTTTGATGACTCTCATTCTTTAGCCTGGTTTCTGCTCATAGCTCTCGTAAGAAGACATTTGATGTTGATTGATGTGCTGTAAAATATTATAAAAGGTAGATTAATAGATCGAAATGCATTTACAAAGAATCACAAAATCATTAACACATATACGATAGCATCATTAAATAACCTGATTCGTAATCGTAATATACTTATGATATATCGCCTCCTCTTTGATGATCCTCATTCTTTGGCCTGGTCTCTGCTCATTGCTCTCTAGTAAGAAGACATTTGATGTTGATTGATGTGCTGTAAAATATTATAAAAGGTAGATTAATAGATCAAAATGCATTTACAAAGAATCACAAAATCATTAACAAATATACGATAGCATCATTAAATAACGTGATTCGTAATCGTAATATACTTATGATATATCGCCTCCCCTTTGATGACTCTCATTCTTTAGCCTGGTTTCTGCTCATAGCTCTCTCGTTAGATGACATTTGATGTTGATTGATGTGCTGTAATATATTATAAAAGGTAGATTAATAGATCGAAATGCATTTACAAAGAATCAAAAAATCATTAACACATATACGATAGCATCATTAAATAACCTGATTCGTAATCGTAATATACTTATGATATATCGCCTCCCCTTTGATGATCCTCATTCTTTGGCCTGGTCTCTGCTCATAGCTCTCTCGTTAGAAGACATTTGATGTTGATTGATGTGCTGTAAAATATAATAAAAGGCAGATTAATGGATCGAAATGCATTTACAAAGAATCACAAAATGATTAACAAATATATGTTAGCATCATTAAATAACGTGATTCGTAATTTTAATATACTTATGATATATCGCCTCCCCTTTGATGATCCTAATTCTTTGGCCTGGTCTCTGCTCATAGCTCTCTCTATAGAAGACATTTGATGTTGATTGATGTGCTGTAAAATATTATAAAAGGTAAATTAATAGATCGAAATGCATTTACAAAGAATCACAAAATCATTAACAAATATACGATAGCATCATTAAATAACGTGATTCGTAATCGTATTATACTGATGATATATCGCCTCCCCTTTGATGATCCTCATTCTTTGGCTTGGTCTCTGCTCATAGCTCTCTCGTAAGAAGACATTTGATGTTGATTGATGTGCTGTAAAATATTATAAAAGGTAGATTAATAGATCGAAATGCATTTACAAAGAATCACAAAATCATTAACAAATATACGATAGCATCATTAAATAACGTGATTCGTAATTGTAATATACTTATGATATATCGCCTCCCGTTTGATGATCCTCATTCTTTGCCTGGTCTCTGCTCATAACTCTCTCGTTAGAAGACATTTGATGATGATTGATGTGCTGTAAAATATTATAAATGGTAGATTAATAGATCGAAATGCATTTAAAAAGAATCACAAAATCATTAACAAATATACGATAGCATCATTCAATAACGTGATTCATAATTTTAATATACTTATGATATATCGCCTCCCCTTAGATGATCCTAATTCTTTGGCCTAGTCTCTGCTCATAGCTCTCTCGTTAGAAGACATTTGATGTTGATTGATGTGCTGTAAAATATTATAAAAGGTAAATTAATAGATCGAAATGCGTTTACATAGAATCACAAAATCATTAACAAATATACGATAGCATCATTAAATAACGTGATTCGTAATCGTATTATACTTATGATATATCGCCTCCCCTTTGATGATCCTCATTCTTTGGCTTGGTCTCTGCTCATAGCTCTCTCGTAAGAAGACATTTGATGTTGATTGATGTAATGTAAAATATTATAAAAGGTAGATTAATAGATCGAAATTGATTTACATAGAATCACAAAATTATTAACAAATATACGATAGCATCATAAATAACGTGATTCGGAATCGTAGTATACTTATGATATATCGCCTCCCCTTTGATGATCCTCATTCTTTGGCCTAGTCTCTGCTCATAGCTCTCTCGTTAGAAGACATTTGATGTTGATTGATGTGCTGTAAAATATTATAAAAGGCAGATTAATAGATCAAAATGCATTTACAAAGAATCACAAAATCATTAACAAATATACGATAACATAATTAAATAACGTGATTCGTAATCGTATTATACTTATGATATATCGCCTCCGCTTTGATGATCCTCATTCTTTGGCTTTGTCTCTGCTCATAGCTCTCTCGTAAGAAGACATTTGATGTTGATTGATGTGCTGTAAAATATTATAAAAGGTAGATTAATAGATCGAAATGCATTTACAAAGAATCACAAAATCATTAACAAATATACGATAGCATCATTAAATAACGTGATTCGTAATTGTAATATACTTATGATATATCGCCTCCCGTTTGATGATCCTCATTCTTTGGCCTGGTTTCTGCTCATAGCTCTCTCGTTAGAAGACATTTGATGTTGATTGATGTGCTGTAAAATATTATAAAAGGTAGATTAATAGAACGAAATGCATTTACAAAGAATTACAAAATCATTAACAAATATACGATAGCATCATTAAATAACGTGATTCGTAATCGTAATATACTTATGATATATCGCCTCCCCTTTGATGATCCTCATTCTTTGGCCTGGTTTCTGCTCAAGGCTCTCTCGTTAGAAGACATTTGATGTTGATTGATATGCTGTAATATATTATAAAAGGTAGATTAATAGATCGAAATGCATTTACAAAGAATCAAAAAATCATTAACAAATATACGATAGCATCATTAAATAACGTGATCCGTAATCGTAATATACTTATGATATATTGCCTCCCTTTTGATGATCCTCATTCTTTGGCCTGGTCTCTGCTCATAGCTCTCCTAAGAAGACATTTGATGTTGATTGATGTGCTGTAAAATATTATAAAAGGTAGATTAATAGATCGAAATGCATTTACAAAGAATCACACAATCATTAACAAATATACGATAGCATCATTAAATAACATGATTTGTAATCGTAATATACTTATGATATATCGCCTCCCCTTTGATGATCCTCATTCTTTGGCCTGGTCTCTGCTCATAGCTCTCTAGTAAGAAGATATTTGATGTAGATTGATGTGCTGTAAAATATTATAAAAGGTAGATTAATAGATCGAAATGCATTTACAAAGAATCACAAAATCATTAACAAATATACGATAGCATCATTAAATAACGTGATTCGTAATCGTAATATACTTATGATATATCGCCTCCCCTTTGATGATCCTCATTCTTTGGCCTGGTTTCTGCTCATAGCTCTCGTAAGAAGACATTTGATGTTGATTGATGTGCTGTAAAATATTATAAAAGGTAGATTAATAGATCGAAATGCATTTACAAAGAATCACAAAATCATAAACAAATATACGATAGCATCATTAAATAACGTGATTCTTAATCGTAATATACTTATGATATATCGCCTCCCCTTTGATGATCCTCATTCTTTGGCCTGGTTTCTGCTCATAGCTCTCGTAAGAAGATATTTGATGTTGATTGATGTGCTGTAAAATATTATAAAAGGTAGATTAATAGATCGAAATGCATTTACAAAGAATCACAAAATCATTAACAAATATACGATAGCATCATTAAATAACGTGATTCGTAATCGTAATATACTTATGATATATCGCCTCCCCTTTGATGATCCTCATTCTTTGGCCTGGTCTCTGCTCATAGCTCTCTAGTAAGAAGACATTTGATGTTGATTGATGTGCTGTAAAATATTATAAAAGGTAGATTAATAGATCGAAATGCATTTACAAAGAATCACAAAATCATTAACAAATATACGATAGCATCATTAAATAACGTGATTCGTAATCGTAATATACTTATGATATATCGCCTCCCCTTTGATGATCCTCATTCTTTGGTCTGGTTTCTGCTCATAGCTCACGTAAGAAGACATTTGATGTTGATTGATGTGCTGTTAAATATTATAAAAGGTAGATTAATAGATCGAAATGCATTTACAAAGAATCACAAAATCATTAACAAATATACGATAGCATCATTAAATAACGTGATTATTAATCGTAATATACTTATGATATATCGCCTCCCCTTTGATGATTCTCATTCTTTGGCCTGGTTTCTGCTCATAGCTCTCGTAAGAAGATATTTGATGTTGATTGATGTGCTGTAAAATATAATGAAAGGTAGATTAATAGATCAAAATGCATTTACAAAGAATCGCAAAATCATTAACAAATATACGATAGCATCATTAAATAACGTGATTTGTAATCGTAATATACTTATGATATATCGCCTCCCCTTTGATGATCCTCATTCTTTGGCCTGGTCTCTGCTCATAGCTCTCTAGTAAGAAGACATTTGATGTTGATTGATGTGCTGTAAAATATTATAAAAGGTAGATTAATAGATCGAAATGCATTTACAAAGAATCACAAAATCATTAACAAATATACGATAGCATCATTAAATAACGTGATTCGTAATCGTAATATACTTATGATATATCGCCTCCCCTTTGATGATCCTCATTCTTTGGCCTGGTTTCTGCTCATAGCTCTCGTAAGAAGACATTTGATGTTGATTGATGTGCTGTAAAATATTATAAAAGGTAGATTAATAGATCGAAATGCATTTACAAAGAATCACAAAATCATAAACAAATATACGATAGCATCATTAAATAACGTTATTATTAATCTTAATATACTTATGATATATCGCCTCCCCTTTGATGATCCTCATTCCTTGGCCTGGTTTCTGCTCATAGCTCTCGTAAGAAGATATTTGATGTTGATTGATGTGCTGTAATATATTATAAAAGGTAGATTAATAGATCGAAATGCATTTACAAAGAATCACAAAATCATTAACAAAAATACGATAGCATCATTAAATAACGTGATTCGTAATCGTAATATACTTATGATATATCGCCTCCCCTTTGATGATCCTCATTTTTTGGCCTGGTCTCTGCTCATAGCTCTCTCGTAAGAAGATATTTGATGTTGATTGATGTGCTGTAAAATATTTCAAAAGGTAGATTAATTGATCGAAATGCATTTACAAAGAATCACAAAATCATTAACAAATATACGATAGCATCATTGAATAACGTGATTCGTAATCGAAATATACTTATGATATATTGCCTCCCCTTTGATGATCCTCATTCTTTGGCCTGGTCTCCGCTCATAGCTCTCTCGTAAGAAGACATTTGATGTTGATTGATGTGCTGTAAAATATTATAAAACGTAGATTAATAGATCGAAATGCATTTTCAAAGAATCACAAAATCATTAACAAATATACGATAGCATCATTAAATAACGTGATTCAAAATCGTAATATACTTATGATATATCGCCTCCCCTTTGATGATCCTCATTCTTTGGCCTGGTCTCTGCTCATAGCTCTCGTAAGAAGACATTAGATGTTGAGTGATGTGCTGTAAAATATTATAAAAGGTAGATTAATAGATCGAAATGCATTTACAAAGAATCACAAAATCATTAACAAATATACGATAGCACCATTAAATAACGTGATTCGTAATCGTAATATACTTATGATATATCGCCTCCCCTTTGATGATCCTCATTCTTTGGCCTGGTTTCTGCTCATAGCTCTCTCGTTAGAAGACATTTGATGTTGATTGATGTGCTGTAATATATTATAAAAGGTAGATTAATAGATCGAAATGCATTTACAAAGAATCACAAAATCATTAACAAATATACGATAGCATCATTAAATAACGTGATTCGTAATCGTAATATACATATGATATATCGCCTCCCCTTTGATGATCCTCATTCTTTGGCCTGGTCTCTGCTCATAGCTCTCTCGTAAGAAGATATTTGATGTTGATTGATGTGCTGTAATATATTATAAAAGGTAGATTAATAGATCGAAATGCATTTACAAAGAATCACAAAATCATTAACAAATATACGATAGCATCATTAAATAACGTGATTCGTAATCGTAATATACTTATGATATATCGCCTCCCCTTTGATGATCCTCATTCTTTGGCCTGGTCTCTGCTCATAGCTCTCTCGTAAGAAGACATTTTGTGTTGATTAATGTGCTGTAAAATATTATAAAAGGTAGATTAATAGATCGAAATGCATTAACAAAGAATCACAAAATCATTAACAAATATACGATAGCATCATTAAATAACGTGATTCGTAATCGTAATATACTTATGATATATCGCCTCCCCTTTGATGATCCTCATTCTTTGGCCTGGTCTCGTCTCATAGCTCTCTCGTTAGAAGACATTTGATGTTGATTGATGTGCTGTAAAATATTATAAAAGGTAGATTAATAGATCAAAATGCATTTACAAAGAATCACAAAATCATTAACAAATATACGATAGCATCATTAAATAACGTGATTCGTAATCGTAATATACTTATGATATATCGCCTCCCCTTTGATGACTCTCATTCTTTAGCCTGGTTTCTGCTCATAGCTCTCGTAAGAAGACATTTGATGTTGATTGATGTGCTGTAAAATATTATAAAAGGTAGATTAATAGATCGAAATGCATTTACAAAGAATCACAAAATCATTAACACATATACGATAGCATCATTAAATAACCTGATTCGTAATCGTAATATACTTATGATATATCGCCTCCTCTTTGATGATCCTCATTCTTTGGCCTGGTCTCTGCTCATAGCTCTCTAGTAAGAAGACATTTGATGTTGATTGATGTGCTGTAAAATATTATAAAAGGTAGATTAATAGATCAAAATGCATTTACAAAGAATCACAAAATCATTAACAAATATACGATAGCATCATTAAATAACGTGATTCGTAATCGTAATATACTTATGATATATCGCCTCCCCTTTGATGACTCTCATTCTTTAGCCTGGTTTCTGCTCATAGCTCTCTCGTTAGATGACATTTGATGTTGATTGATGTGCTGTAATATATTATAAAAGGTAGATTAATAGATCGAAATGCATTTACAAAGAATCAAAAAATCATTAACACATATACGATAGCATCATTAAATAACCTGATTCGTAATCGTAATATACTTATGATATATCGCCTCCCCTTTGATGATCCTCATTCTTTGGCCTGGTCTCTGCTCATAGCTCTCTCGTTAGAAGACATTTGATGTTGATTGATGTGCTGTAAAATATTATAAAAGGCAGATTAATGGATCGAAATGCATTTACAAAGAATCACAAAATGATTAACAAATATATGTTAGCATCATTAAATAACGTGATTCGTAATTTTAATATACTTATGATATATCGCCTCCCCTTTGATGATCCTAATTCTTTGGCCTGGTCTCTGCTCATAGCTCTCTCTATAGAAGACATTTGATGTTGATTGATGTGCTGTAAAATATTATAAAAGGTAAATTAATAGATCGAAATGCATTTACAAAGAATCACAAAATCATTAACAAATATACGATAGCATCATTAAATAACGTGATTCGTAATCGTATTATACTGATGATATATCGCCTCCCCTTTGATGATCCTCATTCTTTGGCTTGGTCTCTGCTCATAGCTCTCTCGTAAGAAGACATCTGATGTTGATTGATGTGCTGTAAAATATTATAAAAGGTAGATTAATAGATCGAAATGCATTTACAAAGAATCACAAAATCATTAACAAATATACGATAGCATCATTAAATAACGTGATTCGTAATTGTAATATACTTATGATATATCGCCTCCCGTTTGATGATCCTCATTCTTTGCCTGGTCTCTGCTCATAACTCTCTCGTTAGAAGACATTTGATGATGATTGATGTGCTGTAAAATATTATAAATGGTAGATTAATAGATCGAAATGCATTTAAAAAGAATCACAAAATCATTAACAAATATACGATAGCATCATTCAATAACGTGATTCGTAATTTTAATATACTTATGATATATCGCCTCCCCTTAGATGATCCTAATTCTTTGGCCTAGTCTCTGCTCATAGCTCTCTCGTTAGAAGACATTTGATGTTGATTGATGTGCTGTAAAATATTATAAAAGGTAAATTAATAGATCGAAATGCGTTTACATAGAATCACAAAATCATTAACAAATATACGATAGCATCATTAAATAACGTGATTCGTAATCGTATTATACTTATGATATATCGCCTCCCCTTTGATGATCCTCATTCTTTGGCTTGGTCTCTGCTCATAGCTCTCTCGTAAGAAGACATTTGATGTTGATTGATGTAATGTAAAATATTATAAAAGGTAGATTAATAGATCGAAATTGATTTACATAGAATCACAAAATTATTAACAAATATACGATAGCATCATAAATAACGTGATTCGGAATCGTAGTATACTTATGATATATCGCCTCCCCTTTGATGATCCTCATTCTTTGGCCTAGTCTCTGCTCATAGCTCTCTCGTTAGAAGACATTTGATGTTGATTGATGTGCTGTAAAATATTATAAAAGGCAGATTAATAGATCAAAATGCATTTACAAAGAATCACAAAATCATTAACAAATATACGTTAGCATCATTAAATAACGTGATTCGTAATCGTAATATACTTATGATATATCGCCTCCCCTTTGATGATCCTCATTCTTTGGCCTGGTCTCTGCTCATAGCTCTCTCGTAAGAAGATATTTGATGTTGATTGATGTGCTGTAATATATTATAAAAGCTAGATAAATAGATCGAAATGCATTTACAAAGAATCACAAAATCATTAACAAATATACGATAACATAATTAAATAACGTGATTCGTAATCGTATTATACTTATGATATATCGCCTCCGCTTTGATGATCCTCATTCTTTGGCTTGGTCTCTGCTCATAGCTCTCTCGTAAGAAGACATTTGATGTTGATTGATGTGCTGTAAAATATTATAAAAGGTAGATTAATAGATCGAAATGCATTTACAAAGAATCACAAAATCATTAACAAATATACGATAGCATCATTAAATAACGTGATTCGTAATTGTAATATACTTATGATATATCGCCTCCCGTTTGATGATCCTCATTCTTTGGCCTGGTTTCTGCTCATAGCTCTCTCGTTAGAAGACATTTGATGTTGATTGATGTGCTGTAAAATATTATAAAAGGTAGATTAATAGATCGAAATGCATTTACAAAGAATCACAAAATCATTAACAAATATACGTTAGCATCATTAAATAACGTGATTCGTAATCGTAATATACTTATGATATATCGCCTCCCCTTTCATGATCCTCATTCTTTGGCATAGTATCTGCTCATAGCTCTCTCGTTAGAAGACATTTGATGGTGATTGATGTGCTGTAAAATATTATAAAAGTCAGATTAATAGATCGAAAAGCATTTACAAAGAATCACAAAATCATTAACAAATATACGATAGCATCATTAAATAACGTGATTCATAATCGTAATATACTTATGATAAATCGCCTCCCCTTTGATGATCCTCATTCTATGGCCTGGTCTCTGCTCATAGCTCTCTCGTTAGAAGACATTTGATGCTGATTGATGTGCTGTAAAATATTATCAAAGGTAGATTAATAGATCGAAATGCATTTACAAAGAATCAAAAAATCTTTTACAAATATATACGATAGCATCATAAATTATGTAATTCGTAATCGTAATATACTTATGATATATCGCCTCCCCTTTGATGATCCTCATTCTTTGGCATAGTCTCTGCTCCTAGCTATCTGGTTAGAATACATTTGATGTTGATTGATGTGCTGTAAAATATTATAAAAGGTAGATTAATAGATCGAAATGCATTTACATAGAATCAAAAAATTATTAACAAATATACGATAGCATCATAAATAACGTGATTCGGAATCGTAATATACTTATGATATATCGCCTCCCCTTTGATGATCCTCACTCTTTGGCCTGGTCTCTGCTCATAGCTCTCTCGTTAGAAGACATTTGATGTTGATTGATGTGCTGTAAAATATTATAAAAGGTAGATTAATAGATCGAAATGCATTTACAAAGAATCACAAAATCATTAACAAATATACGATAGCATCATTAAATAACGTGATTCGTTATCGTAATATACTTATGATATATCGCCTCCCCTTTGATGATCCTCATTCTTTGGCCTGGTCTCTGCTCATAGCTCTCGTAAGAAGACATTTGATGTTGATTGATGTGCTGTAAAATATTATAAAAGGTAGATTAATAGATCGAAATGCATTTACAAAGAATCACAAAATCATTAACAAATATACGATAGCATCATTAAATAACGTGATTCAAAATCGTAATATACTTATGATATATCGCCTCCCCTTTGATGATCCTCATTCTTAGGTCTGGTTTCTGCTCAAAGCTCTCTCGTTAGAAGACATTTGATGTTGATTGATGTGCTGTAATATATTATAAAAGGTAGATTAATAGATCGAAATGCATTTACAAAGAATCACAAAATCATTAACAAATATACGATAGCATCATTAAATAACGTGATTCATAATCGTAATATACTTATGATATATCGCCTCCCCTTTGATGATCCCCATTCTTTGGCCTGGTCTCTGCTCATAGCTCTCTCGTAAGAAGATATTTGATGTTGATTGATGTGCTGTAATATATTATAAAAGGTAGATAAATAGATCGAAATGCATTTACAAAGAATCACAAAATCATTAACAAATATACGATAGCATCATTAAATAACGTGATTCGTAATCGTAATATACTTATGATATATCACCTCCCCTTTGATGACTCTCATTCTTTAGCCTGGTTTCTGCTCATAGCTCTCTCGTTAGAAGACATTTGATGTTAATTGATGTGCTGTTATATATTATAAAAGGTAGATTAATAGATCAAAATGCATTTACAAAGAATCATAAAATCATTAACAAATATACGATAGCATCATTAAATAACGTGATTCGTAATTGTAATATACTTATGATATATCGCCTCCCGTTTGATGATCCTCATTCTTTGGCCTGGTCTCTGCTCATAGCTCTCTCGTTAGAAGACATTTGATGTTGATTGATGTGCTGTAAAATATTATAAAAGGTAGATTAATAGATCGAAATGCATTTACAAAGAATCACAAAATCATTAACAAATATACGTTAGCATCATTAAATAACGTGATTCGTAATCGTAATATACTTATGATATATCGCCTCCCCTTTCATGATCCTCATTCCTTGGCATAGTCTCTGCTCATAGCTCTCTCGTTAGAAGACATTTGATGGTGATTGATGTGCTGTAAAATATTATAAAAGTCAGATTAATAGATCGAAATACATTTACAAAGAATCACAAAATCATTAACAAATATACGATAGCATCATTAAATAACGTGATTCGTAATCGTAATATACTTATGATATATCGCCTCCCGTTTGATGATCCTCATTCTTTGGCCTGGTCTCTGCTCATAGCTCTCTCGTTAGAAGACATTTGATGTTGATTGATGTGCTGTAAAATATTATAAAAGGTAGATTAATAGATCGAAATGCATTTACAAAGAATCACAAAATCATTAACAAATATACGTTAGCATCATTAAATAACGTGATTCGTAATCGTAATATACTTATGATATATCGCCTCCCCTTTCATGATCCTCATTCCTTGGCATAGTCTCTGCTCATAGCTCTCTCGTTAGAAGACATTTGATGGTGATTGATGTGCTGTAAAATATTATAAAAGTCAGATTAATAGATCGAAATACATTTACAAAGAATCACAAAATCATTAACAAATATACGATAGCATCATTAAATAACGTGATTCGTAATCGTAATATACTTATCATATATCGCCTCCCCTTTGATGATCCTCATTCTTTGGCATAGTCTCTGCTCATAGCTCTCTCGTTAGAAGACATTTGATGTTGAATGATGTGCTGTAAAATATTATAAAAGGTAGATTAATAGATCGAAAAGCATTTACAAAGAATCACAAAATCATTAACAAATATACGATAGCATCATTAAATAACGTGATTCATAATCGTAATATACTTATGATAAATCGCCTCCCCTTTGATGATCCTTATTCTATGGCCTGGTCTCTGCTCATAGCTCTCTCGTTAGAAGACATTTGATGCTGATTGATGTGCTGTAAAATATTATAAAAGGTAGATTAATAGATCGAAATGCATTTACAAAGAATCAAAAAATCATTTACAAATATACGATAGCATCATAAATAATGTAATTCGTAATCGTAATATACTTATGATATATCGCCTCCCCTTTGATGATCCTCATTCTTTGGCATAGTCTCTGCTCCTAGCTATCTGGTTAGAATACATTTGATGTTGATTGATGTGCTGTAAAATATTATAAAAGGTAGATTAATAGATCGAAATGCATTTACATAGAATCAAAAAATTATTAACAAATATACGATAGCATCATAAATAACGTGAATCGGAATCGTTATATACTTATGATATATCGCCTCCCCTTTGATGATCCTAATTCTTTGGCCTGGTCTCTGCTCATAGCTCTCTCGTTAGAAGACATTTGATGTTGATTGATGTGCTGTGAAATATTATAAAAGGTAGATTAATAGATCGAAATGCATTTACAAAGAATCACAAAATCATTAACAAATATACGATAGCATCATTAAATAACGTGATTCGTAATCGTAATATACTTATGATATATCGCCTCCCCTTTGATGATCCTCATTCTTTGGCCTGGTCTCTGCTCATAGCTCTCGTAAGAAGACATTTGATGTTGATTGATGTGCTGTAAAATATTATAAAAGGTAGATTAATAGATCGAAATGCATTTAGAAAGAATCACAAAATCATTAACAAATATACGATAGCATCATTAAATAACGTGATTCATAATCGTAATATACTTATGATATATCGCCTCCCTTTTGATGATCCTCATTCTTTGGCCTGGTCTCTGCTCATAGCTCTCTCGTAAGAAGATATTTGATGTTGATTGATGTGCTGTAATATATTATAAAAGCTAGATAAATAGATCGAAATGCATTTACAAAGAATCACAAAATCATTAACAAATATACGATAGCATCATTAAATAACGTGATTCGTAATCGTAATAAACTTATGATATATCGCCTCCCCTTTGATGACTCTCATTCTTTAGCCTGGTTTCTGCTCATAGCTCTCTCGTTAAAAGACATTTGATGTTAATTGATGTGCTGTAATATATTATAAAAGGTAGATTAATAGATCGAAATGCATTTACAAAGAATCATAAAATCATTAACAAATATACGATAGCATCATTAAATAACCTGATTCGTAATCGTAATATACTTATGATATATCGACTCCCCTTTGATGATCCTCATTCTTTGGCATAGTCTCTGCTCATAGCTCTCTCGTAAGAAGACATTTGATGTTGATTGATGTGCTGTAAAATATTATAAAAGGTAGATTAATAGATCGAAATGCAATTACAAAGAATCACAAAATCATTAACAAATATACGATAGAATCATTAAATAACGTGAATCGTAATCGTAATATACTTATGATATATCACCTCCTCTTTGATGATCCTCATTCTTTGGCCTCGTTTCTGCTCATAGCTCTCTCGTTAGAAGACATTTGATGTTGGTTGATGTGCTGTAATATATTTTAAAAGGTAGATTAATAGATCGAAATGCATTTACAAAGAATCACAAAATCATTAAAAAAAAACGATAGCATCATTAAATAACGTGATTCGTAATCGTAATATACTTATGATATATCGCCTCCCCTTTGATGATCCTCATTCTTTGGCCTGGTCTCTGCTCATAGCTCTCTCGTTAGAAGACATTTGATGTTGATTGATGTGCTGTAAAATATTATAAAAGGTAAATTAATAGATCGAAATGCGTTTACAAAGAATCACAAAATCATTAACAAATATACGATAACATAATTAAATAACGTGATTCGTAATCGTATTATACTTATGATATATCGCCTCCCCTTTGATGATCCTCATTCTTGTGCTTGGTCTCTGCTCATAGCTCTCTCGTAAGAAGACATTTGATGTTGATTGATGTGCTGTAAAATATTATAAAAGGTAGATTAATAGATCGAAATGCATTTACAAAGAATCACAAAATCATTAACAAATATACGATAGCATCATTAAATAACGTGATTCGTAATTGTAATATACTTATGATATATCGCCTCCCGTTTGATGATCCTCATTCTTTGGCCTGGTCTCTGCTCATAGCTCTCTCGTTAGAAGACATTTGATGTTGATTGATGTGCTGTAAAATATTATAAAAGGTAGATTAATAGATCGAAATGCATTTACAAAGAATCACAAAATCATTAACAAATATACGTTAGCATCATTTAATAACGTGATTCGTAATCGTAATATACTTATGATATATCGCCTCCCCTTTCATGATCCTCATTCTTTGGCATAGTATCTGCTCATAGCTCTCTCGTTAGAAGACATTTGATGGTGATTGATGTGCTGTAAAAAATTATAAAAGTCAGATTAATAGATCGAAATACATTTACAAAGAATCACAAAATCATTAACAAATATACGATAGCATCATTAAATAACGTGATTCGTAATCGTAATATACTTATCATATATCGCCTCCCCTTTGATGATCCTCATTCTTTGGCATAGTCTCTGCTCATAGCTCTCTCGTTAGAAGACATTTGATGTTGAATGATGTGCTGTAAAATATTATAAAAGGTAGATTAATAGATCGAAAAGCATTTACAAAGAATCACAAAATCATTAACAAATATACGATAGCATCATTAAATAACGTGATTCATAATCGTAATATACTTATGATAAATCGCCTCCCCTTTGATGATCCTCATTCTATGGCCTGGTCTCTGCTCATAGCTCTCTCGTTAGAAGACATTTGATGCTGATTGATGTGCTGTAAAATATTATAAAAGGTAGATTAATAGATCGAAATGCATTTACAAAGAATCAAAAAATCTTTTACAAATATACGATAGCATCATAAATTATGTAATTCGTAATCGTAATATACTTATGATATATCGCCTCCCCTTTGATGATCCTCATTCTTTGGCATAGTCTCTGCTCCTAGCTATCTGGTTAGAATACATTTGAAGTTGATTGATGTGCTGTAAAATATTATAAAAGGTAGATTAATAGATCGAAATGCATTTACATAGAATCAAAAAATTATTAACAAATATACGATAGCATCATAAATAACGTGATTCGGAATCGTAATATACTTATGATATATCGCCTCCCCTTTGATGATCCTCACTCTTTGGCCTGGTCTCTGCTCATAGCTCTCTCGTTAGAAGACATTTGATGTTGATTGATGTGCTGTAAAATATTATAAAAGGTAGATTAATAGATCGAAATGCATTTACAAAGAATCACAAAATCATTAACAAATATACGATAGCATCATTAAATAACGTGATTCGTTATCGTAATATACTTATGATATATCGCCTCCCCTTTGATGATCCTCATTCTTTGGCCTGGTCTCTGCTCATAGCTCTCGTAAGAAGACATTTGATGTTGATTGATGTGCTGTAAAATATTATAAAAGGTAGATTAATAGATCGAAATGCATTTACAAAGAATCACAAAATCATTAACAAATATACGTTAGCATCATTAAATAACGTGATTCGTAATCGTAATATACTTATGATATATCGCCTCCCCTTTCATGATCCTCATTCTTTGGCATAGTATCTGCTCATAGCTCTCTCGTTAGAAGACATTTGATGGTGATTGATGTGCTGTAAAATATTATAAAAGTCAGATTAATAGATCGAAATACATTTACAAAGAAACACAAAATCATTAACAAATATACGATAGCATCATTAAATAACGTGATTCGTAATCGTAATATACTTATCATATATCGCCTCCCCTTTGATGATCCTCATTCTTTGGCATAGTCTCTGCTCATAGCTCTCTCGTTAGAAGACATTTGATGTTGAATGATGTGCTGTAAAATATTATAAAAGGTAGATTAATAGATCGAAAAGCATTTACAAAGAATCACAAAATCATTAACAAATATACGATAGCATCATTAAATAACGTGATTCATAATCGTAATATACTTATGATAAATCGCCTCCCCTTTGATGATCCTCATTCTATGGCCTGGTCTCTGCTCATAGCTCTCTCGTTAGAAGACATTTGATGCTGATTGATGTGCTGTAAAATATTATAAAAGGTAGATTAATAGATCGAAATGCATTTACAAAGAATCAAAAAATCTTTTACAAATATACGATAGCATCATAAATTATGTAATTCGTAATCGTAATATACTTATGATATATCGCCTCCCCTTTGATGATCCTCATTCTTTGGCATAGTCTCTGCTCCTAGCTATCTGGTTAGAATACATTTGAAGTTGATTGATGTGCTGTAAAATATTATAAAAGGTAGATTAATAGATCGAAATGCATTTACATAGAATCAAAAAATTATTAACAAATATACGATAGCATCATAAATAACGTGATTCGGAATCGTAATATACTTATGATATATCGCCTCCCCTTTGATGATCCTCACTCTTTGGCCTGGTCTCTGCTCATAGCTCTCTCGTTAGAAGACATTTGATGTTGATTGATGTGCTGTAAAATATTATAAAAGGTAGATTAATAGATCGAAATGCATTTACAAAGAATCACAAAATCATTAACAAATATACGATAGCATCATAAATAACGTGAATCGGAATCGTTATATACTTATGATATATCGCCTCCCCTTTGATGATCCTCATTCTTTGGCCTGGTCTCTGCTCATAGCTCTCTCGTTAGAAGACATTTGATGTTGATTGATGTGCTGTGAAATATTATAAAAGGTAGATTAATAGATCGAAATGCATTTACAAAGAATCACAAAATCATTAACAAATATACGATAGCATCATTAAATAACGTGATTCGTAATCGTAATATACTTATGATATATCGCCTCCCCTTTGATGATCCTCATTCTTAGGTCTGGTTTCTGCTCAAAGCTCTCTCGTTAGAAGACATTTGATGTTGATTGATGTGCTGTAATATATTATAAAAGGTAGATTAATAGATCGAAATGCATTTACAAAGAATCACAAAATCATTAACAAATATACGATAGCATCATTAAATAACGTGATTCGTAATCGTAATATACTTATGATATATCGCCTCCCCTTTGATGATCCTCATTCTTTGGCCTGGTCTCTGCTCATAGCTCTCTCGTAAGAAGATATTTGATGTTGATTGATGTGCTGTAATATATTATAAAAGGTAGATAAATAGATCGAAATGCATTTACAAAGAATCACAAAATCATTAACAAATATACGATAGCATCATTAAATAACGTGATTCGTAATCGTAATATACTTATGATATATCACCTCCCCTTTGATGACTCTCATTCTTTAGCCTGGTTTCTGCTCATAGCTCTCTCGTTAGAAGACATTTGATGTTGATTGATGTGCTGTTATATATTATAAAAGGTAGATTAATAGATCGAAATGCATTTACAAAGAATCATAAAATCATTAACAAATATACGATAATATCATTAAATAACGTGATTCGTAATTGTAATATACTTATGATATATCGCCTCCCGTTTGATGATCCTCATTCTTTGGCCTGGTCTCTGCTCATAGCTCTCTCGTTAGAAGACATTTGATGTTGATTGATGTGCTGTAAAATATTATAAAAGGTAGATTAATAGATCGAAATGCATTTACAAAGAATCACAAAATCATTAACAAATATACGTTAGCATCATTAAATAACGTGATTCGTAATCGTAATATACTTATGATATATCGCCTCCCCTTTCATGATCCTCATACCTTGGCATAGTCTCTGCTCATAGCTCTCTCGTTAGAAGACATTTGATGGTGATTGATGTGCTGTAAAATATTATAAAAGTCAGATTAATAGATCGAAATACATTTACAAAGAATCACAAAATCATTAACAAATATACGATAGCATCATTAAATAACGTGATTCGTAATCGTAATATACTTATCATATATCGCCTCCCCTTTGATGATCCTCATTCTTTGGCATAGTCTCTGCTCATAGCTCTCTCGTTAGAAGACATTTGATGTTGAATGATGTGCTGTAAAATATTATAAAAGGTAGATTAATAGATCGAAAAGCATTTACAAAGAATCACAAAATCATTAACAAATATACGATAGCATCATTAAATAACGTGATTCATAATCGTAATATACTTATGATAAATCGCCTCCCCTTTGATGATCCTTATTCTATGGCCTGGTCTCTGCTCATAGCTCTCTCGTTAGAAGACATTTGATGCTGATTGATGTGCTGTAAAATATTATAAAAGGTAGATTAATAGATCGAAATGCATTTACAAAGAATCAAAAAATCATTTACAAATATACGATAGCATCATAAATAATGTAATTCGTAATCGTAATATACTTATGATAAATCGCCTCCCCTTTGATGATCCTCATTCTTTGGCATAGTCTCTGCTCCTAGCTATCTGGTTAGAATACATTTGATGTTGAATGATGTGCTGTAAAATATTATAAAAGGTAGATTAATAGATCGAAATGCATTTACATAGAATCAAAAAATTATTAACAAATATACGATAGCATCATAAATAACGTGAATCGGAATCGTTATATACTTATGATATATCGCCTCCCCTTTGATGATCCTCATTCTTTGGCCTGGTCTCTGCTCATAGCTCTCTCGTTAGAAGACATTTGATGTTGATTGATGTGCTGTGAAATATTATAAAAGGTAGATTAATAGATCGAAATGCATTTACAAAGAATCACAAAATCATTAACAAATATACGATAGCATCATTAAATAACGTGATTCGTAATCGTAATATACTTATGATATATCGCCTCCCCTTTGATGATCCTCATTCTTTGGCCTGGTCTCTGCTCATAGCTCTCGTAAGAAGACATTTGATGTTGATTGATGTGCTGTAAAATATTATAAAAGGTAGATTAATAGATCGAAATGCATTTAGAAAGAATCACAAAATCATTAACAAATATACGATAGCATCATTAAATAACGTGATTCGTAATCGTAATATACTTATGATATATCGCCTCCCCTTTGATGATCCTCATTCTTTGGCCTGGTTTCTGCTCAAAGCTCTCTCGTTAGAAGACATTTGATGTTGATTGATGTGCTGTAATATATTATAAAAGGTAGATTAATAGATCGAAATGCATTTACAAAGAATCACAAAATCATTAACAAATATACGATAGCATCATTATATAACGTGATTCATAATCGTAATATACTTATGATATATCGCCTCCCCTTTGATGATCCTCATTCTTTGGCCTGGTCTCTGCTCATAGCTCTCTCGTAAGAAGATATTTGATGTTGATTGATGTGCTGTAATATATTATAAAAGCTAGATAAATAGATCGAAATGCATTTACAAAGAATCACAAAATCATTAACAAATATACGATAGCATCATTAAATAACGTGATTCGTAATCGTAATAAACTTATGATATATCGCCTCCCCTTTGATGACTCTCATTCTCTAGCCTGGTTTCTGCTCATAGCTCTCTCGTTAGAAGACATTTGATGTTGATTGATGTGCTGTAATATATTATAAAAGGTAGATTAATAGATCGAAATGCATTTACAAAGAATCATAAAATCATTAACAAATATACGATAGCATCATTAAATAACCTGATTCGTAATCGTAATATACTTATGATATATCGACTCCCCTTTGATGATCCTCATTCTTTGGCATAGTCTCTGCTCATAGCTCTCTCGTAAGAAGACATTTGATGTTGATTGATGTGCTGTAAAATATTATAAAAGGTAGATTAATAGATCGAAATGCATTTACAAAGAATCACAAAATCATTAACAAATATACGATAGAATCATTAAATAACGTGAATCGTAATCGTAATATACTTATGATATATCACCTCCTCCTTGATGATCCTCATTCTTTGGCCTCGTTTCTGCTCATAGCTCTCTCGTTAGAAGACATTTGATGTTGGTTGATGTGCTGTAATATATTTTAAAAGGTAGATTAATAGATCGAAATGCATTTACAAAGAATCACAAAATCATTAAAAAAAAACGATAGCATCATTAAATAACGTGATTCGTAATCGTAATATACTTATGATATATCGCCTCCCCTTTGATGATCCTCATTCTTTGGCCTGGTCTCTGCTCATAGCTCTCACGTTAGAAGACATTTGATGTTGATTGATGTGCTGTAATATATTATAAAAGGTAGATTAATAGATCGAAATGCATTTACAAAGAATCACAAAATCATTAAGAAATATACGATAGCATCATTAAATAACGTGATTCGTAATCGTAATATACTTATGATATATCGCCTCCCCTTTGATGATCCTCATACTTTGGCCTGGTTTCTGCTCATAGCTCTCTCGTTAGAAGACATTTGATGTTGATTGATGTGCTGTAATATATTATAAAAGGTAGATTAATAGATCGAAATGCATTTACAAAGAATCAAAAAATCATTAACAAAAATACGATAGCATCAATAAATAACGTGATTCGTAATCGTAATATACATATGATATATCGCCTCCCCTTTGATGATCCTCATTCTTTGGCATAGTCTCTGCTCATAGCTCTCTCGTAAGAAGACATTTGATGTTGATTGATGTGCTGTAAAATATTATAAAAGGTAGATTAATAGATCGAAATGCATTTACAAAGAATCACAAAATCATTAACAAATATACGATAGCATCCTTAAATAACGTGATTCGTAATCGTAATATACTTATGATATATCGCCTCCCCTTTGATGATCCTCATTCTTTTGCCTGGTCTCTGCTCATAGCTCTCTCGTAAGAAGATATTTGATGTTGATTGATGTGCTGTAAAATATTTCAAAAGGTAGATTAATAGATCGAAATGCATTTACAAAGAATCACAAAATCATTAATAAATATACGATAGTATCATTAAATAACGTGATTCGTAATCGTAATATACTTATGATATATTGCCTCCCCTTTGATGATCCTCATTCTTTGGCATAGTCTCTGCTCATAGCTCTCTCGTAAGAAGACATTTGATGTTGATTGATGTGCTGTTATATATAATAAAAGGTAGATTAATAGATCGAAATGCATTTACAAAGAATCACAAAATCATAAACAAATATATGATAGCATCATTAAATAACGTAATTCGTAATCGTAATTTACTTATGATATATCGCCTACCCTTTGATGATCCTCATTCTTTGGCCTGGTTTCTGCTCATAGCTCTCGTAAGAAGACATTTGATGTTGATTGATGTGATGTAATATATTATAAAAGGTAGATTAATAGATCGAAATGCATTTACAAAGAATCACAAAATCATTAACAAATATACGATAGCATCATTAATTAACGTGATTCGTAATCGTAATATACTTATGATAAATCGCCTCCCCTTTGATGATCCTCATTCTTTGGCCTGGTCTCTGCTCATAGCTCTATCGTTAGAAGACATTTGATGTTGATTGATGTGCTGTAAAATATTATAAAGGGTAGATCAATAGATCGAAATGCATTAACAAAGAATCACAAAATCATTAACAAATATACGTTAGCATCATTAAATAACTTGATTCGTAATCGTAATATACTCATGATGTATCGCCTCCCCTTTGATAATCCTCATTCATTGGCCGGGTCTCTGCTCATAGCTCTCTCGTTAGAAGACATTTGATGTTGATTGATGTGCTGTAAAATATTATAAAAGGTAGATTAATAGATAGAAATGCATTTACAAAGATTCACAAAATCATTAACAAATATACGATAGCATCATTAAATAACGTGATTCGTAATCGTAATATACTTATGATATATCACCTCCCGTTTGATGATCCTCATTCTTTGGCCTGGTCTCTGCTCATAGCTCTCTCGTTAGAAGACATTTGATGTTGATTGATGTGCTGTAAAATATTATAAAAGGTAGATTAATAGATCGAAATGCATTTACAAAGAATCACAAAATCTTTAACAAATATACGATAGCATCATTAAATAACGTGATTCGTAATCGTAATATACTTATGATATATCGCCTCCCCTTTGATGATCCTCATTATTTGGCCTGATCTCTAATCATAGCTCTCTCGTAAGAAGACATTTGATGTTGATTGATGTGCTGTAAAATATTATAAAAGATAGATTAATTGATCGAAATGCATTTACAAAGAATCACAAAATCATTAACAAATATACGATAGCATCATTAAATAACGTGATTCGTAATCGTAATATACTTATGATATATCGCCTCCCCTTTGATGATCCTCATTCTTTGGCCTGGTCTCTGCTCATAGCTCTCTCGTTAGAAGACATTTGATATTGATTGATGTGCTGTAAAATATTATAAAAGGTAGATTAATAGATCGAAATGCATTTACAAAGAATTACAAAATCATTAACAAATATACGATAGCATCATTAAATAACGTGATTCGTAATCGTAATATACTTATGATATATCGCCTCCCGTTTGATGATCCTCATTCTTTGGCCTGGTCTCTGCTCATAGCTCTCTCGTTAGAAGACATTTGATGTTGATTGATGTGCTGTAAAATATTATAAAAGGTAGATTAATAGATCGAAATGCATTTACAAAGAATCACAAAATCATTAACAAATATACGATAGCATCATTAAATAACGTAATTCGAAATCGTAATATACTTATGATATATCGCCTCCGCTTTGATGATCCTCATTCTTTTGCATGGTCTCGTCTCATAGCTCTCTCGTTATAAGACATTTGATGTTGATTGATGTGCTATAAAATATTATAAAAGGTAGTTTAATATATCGAAATGCATTTACAAAGAATCACAAAATCATTAACAAATATACGATATCATCATTAAATAACGTGATTCGTAATCGTAATATACTTATGATATATCGCCTCCCCTTAGATGATCCTCATTCTTTGGCCTGGTCTCTGCTCATAGCTCTCTCGTTAGAAGACATTTGATGTTGATTGATGTGCTGTAAAATATTATAAAAGGTAGATTAATAGATCGAAATGCATTTATAAAGAATCACAAAATCATTAACAAATATACGATAGCATCATTAAATAACGTGATTTGTAATTGTAATATACTTATGATATATCGCCTCCCCTTTGATGATCCTCATTATTTGGCCTGGTCTCTAATCATAGCTCTGTCGTAAGAAGACATTTGATGTTGATTGATGTGCTGTAAAATATTATAAAAGGTAGATTAATAGATCGAAATGCATTTACAAAGAATCACAAAATCATTAACAAATATACCATAGCATCATAAAATAACTTGATTCGTAATCGTAATATACTTATGATATATCGCCTCCCCTTTGATGATCCTCATTCTTTGGCATAGTCTTTGCTCATAGCTCTCTCGTTAGAAGACATTTGATGTTCATTGATGTGCTGTAAAATATTATAAAAGGTAGATTAATAGATCGAAATGCATTTACAAAGAATCACAAAATCATTAACAAATATACGATAGCATCATTAAATAACGTGAATCGTAATCGTAATATACTTATGATATATCGCCTCCCCTTTGATGATCCTCATTTTTGGCCTGGTCTCAGCTCATAGCTCTCTCGTTAGAAGACATTTGATGTTGATTGATGTGCTGTAAAATAATATAAAAGGTAGATTAATAGATCGAAATGCATTTACAAAGAATCACAAAATCATTAACAAATATACGATAATATCATTAAATATAGTGATTCGAAATCGTAATATACTTCTGATATATCGCCTCCCCTTTGATGATCCTCATTCGTTGGCCTGGTTTCTGCTCATAGCTCTCTCGTTATAAGACATTTGATGTTGATTGATGTGCTATAAAATATTATAAAAGGTAGATTAATATATCGAAATGCATTTACAAAGAATCACAAAATCATTAACAAATATACGTTAGCATCATTAAATAACTTGATTCGTAATCGTTATATACTCATGATGTATCGCCTCCCCTTTGATAATCCTCATTCATTGGCCTGGTCTCTGCTCATAGCTCTCTCGTTAGAAGACATTTGATGTTGATTGATGTGCTGTAAAATATTATAAAAGGTAGATTAATAGATAGAAATGCATTTACAAAGATTCACAAAATCATTAACAAATATACGATAGCATCATTACATAACGTGATTCGTAATCGTAATATACTTATGATATATCGCCTCCCGTTTGATGATCCTCATTCTTTGGCCTGGTCTCTGCTCATAGCTCTCTCGTTAGAAGACATTTGATGTTGATTGATGTGCTGTAAAATATTATAAAAGGTAGATTAATAGATCGAAATGCATTTACAAAGAATCACAAAATCTTTAACAAATATACGATAGCATCATTAAATAACGTGATTCGTAATCGTAATATACTTATGATATATCGCCTCCCCTTTGATGATCCTCATTATTTGGCCTGATCTCTAATCATAGCTCTCTCGTTAGAAGACATTTGATGTTGATTGATGTGCTGTAAAATATTATAAAAGATAGATTAATTGATCGAAATGCATTTACAAAGAATCACAAAATCATTAACAAATATACGATAGCATCATTAAATAACGTGATTCGTAATCGTAATATACTTATGATATATCGCCTCCCCTTTGATGATCCTCATTCTTTGGCCTGGTCTCTGCTCATAGCTCTCTCGTTAGAAGACATTTGATATTGATTGATGTGCTGTAAAATATTATAAAAGGTAGATTAATAGATCGAAATGCATTTACATAGAATCACAAAATCATTAACAAATATACGATAGCATCATTAAATAACGTGATTCGTAATCGTAATATACTTATGATATATCGCCTCCCGTTTGATGATCCTCATTCTTTGGCCTGGTCTCTGCTCATAGCTCTCTCGTTAGAAGACATTTGATGTTGATTGATGTGCTGTAAAATATTATAAAAGGTAGATTAATAGATCGAAATGCATTTACAAAGAATCACAAAATCATTAACAAATATACGATAGCATCATTAAATAACGTAATTCGAAATCGTAATATACTTATGATATATCGCCTCCCCTTTGATGATCCTCATTCTTTGGCCTGGTTTCTGCTCATAGCTCTCTCGTTATAAGACATTTGATGTTGATTGATGTGCTATAAAATATTATAAAAGGTAGATTAATATATCGAAATGCATTTACAAAGAATCACAAAATCATTAACAAATATATGATATCATCATTAAATAACGTGATTCGTAATCGTAATATACTTATGATATATCAACTCCCCTTAGATGATCCTCATTCTTTGGCCTGGTCTCTGCTCATAGCTCTCTCGTTAGAAGACATTTGATGTTGATTGATGTGCTGTAAAATATTATAAAAGGTAGATGAATAGATCGAAATGCATTTATAAAGAATCACAAAATCATTAACAAATATACGATAGCATCATTAAATAACGTGATTTGTAATTGTAATATACTTATGATATATCGCCTCCCCTTTGATGATCCTCATTATTTGGCCTGGTCTCTAATCATAGCTCTGTCGTAAGAAGACATTTGATGTTGATTGATGTGCTGTAAAATATTATAAAAGGTAGATTAATAGATCGAAATGCATTTACAAAGAATCACAAAATCATTAACAAATATACGATAGCATCATAAAATAACTTGATTCGTAATCGTAATATACTTATGATATATCGCCTCCCCTTTGATGATCCTCATTCTTTGGCATAGTCTCTGCTCATAGCTCTCTCGTTAGAAGACATTTGATGTTGATTGATGTGCTGTAAAATATTATAAAAGGTAGATTAATAGATCGAAATGCATTTACAAAGAATCACAAAATCATTAACAAATATACGATAGCATCATTAAATAACGTGAATCGTAATCGTAATATACTTATGATATATCGCCTCCCCTTTGATGATCCTCATTTTTGGCCTGGTCTCTGCTCATAGCTCTCTCGTTAGAAGACATTTGATGTTGATTGATGTGCTGTAAAATATTATAAAAGGTAGATTAATAGATCGAAATGCATTTACAAAGAATCACAAAATCATTAACAAATATACGATAGCATCATTAAATAACGTGATTCGAAATCGTAATATACTTCTGATATATCGCCTCCCCTTTGATGATCCTCATTCGTTGGCCTGGTTTCTGCTCATAGCTCTCTCGTTATAAGACATTTGATGTTGATTGATGTGCTACAAAATATTATAAAAGGTAGATTAATATATCGAAATGCATTTACAAAGAATCACAAAATCATTAACAAATATACGATATCATCATTAAATAACTTGATTTGTAATCGTAATATACTTATGATATATCGCCTCCCCTTTGATGATCCTCATTTTTGGCCTGGTCTCTGCTCATAGCTCTCTCGTTAGAAGACATTTGATGTTGATTGATGTGCTGTAAAATATTATAAAAGGTAGATTAATAGATCGAAATGCATTTACAAAGAATCACAAAATCATTAACAAATATACGATAGCATCATTAAATAACTTGATTCGTAATCGTAATATACTTATGATATATCGCCTCCCGTTTGATGATCCTCATTCTTTGGCCTGGTCTCTGCTCATAGCTCTCTCGTTAGAAGACATTTGATGTCGATTGATGTGCTGTAAAATATTATAAAAGGTAGATTAATAGATCGAAATGCATTTACAAAGAATCACAAAATCATTAACAAATATACGATAGCATCATTAAATAACGTGATTCGTAATCGTAATATACTTATGATATATCGCCTCCCCTTTGATGATCCTCATTATTTGGCCTGGTCTCTAATCATAGCTCTGTCGTAAGAAGACATTTGATGTTGATTGATGTGCTGTAAAATATTATAAAAGGTAGATTAATAGATCGAAAGGTATTTACAAAGAATCACAAAATCATTAACAAATATACGATAGCATCATAAAATAACTTGATTCGTAATCGTAATATACTTATGATATATCGCCTTCCCTTTGATGATCCTCATTCTTTGGCATAGTCTCTGCTCATAGCTCTCTCGTTAGAAGACATTTGATGTCGATTGATGTGCTGTAAAATATTATAAAAGGTAGATTAATAGATCGAAATGCATTTACAAAGAATCACAAAATCATTAACAAATATACGATAGCATCATTAAATAACGTGATTCGTAATTGTAATATACTTATGATATATCGCCTCCCCTTTGATGATCCTCATTATTTGGCCTGGTCTCTAATCATAGCTCTGTCGTAAGAAGACATTTGATGTTGATTGATGTGCTGTAAAATATTATAAAAGGTAGATTAATAGATCGAAATGTATTTACAAAGAATCACAAAATCATTAACAAATATACGATAGCATCATAAAATAACTTGATTCGTAATCGTAATATTCTTATGATATATCGCCTCCCCTTTGATGATCCTCATTCTTTGGCATAGTCTCTGCTCATAGCTCTGTCGTTAGAAGACATTTGATGTTGATTGATGTGCTGTAAAATATTATAAAAGGTAGATTAATAGATCGAAATGCATTTACAAAGAATCACAAAATCATTAACAAATATACGATAGCATCATTAAATAACGTGAATCGTAATCGTCATATACTTATGATATATCGCCTCCCCTTTGATGATCCTCATTTTTGGCCTGGTCTCTGCTCATAGCTCTCTCGTTAGAAGACATTTGATGTTGATTGATGTGCTCTAAAATATTATAAAAGGTAGATTAATAGATCGAAATGCATTTACGAAGAATCACAAAATCATTAACAAATATACGATAGCATCATTAAATAACGTGATTTGTAATCGTAATATTCCAAATGAGGAAATCCGTTGTTTTAAAAACACATTTCCATTAAAGATTTAAAAAATCTGGTTACTAATATAAGAAGTATCAACCGGATAATTAATTCAGAAATTTAATCCTTAAGTTAGAATACATGTTTTACTAAAATTAATCCAATTCTCAGAGATTCGTTTGTGACGAAAGGTAACGAATGATTGACTAAATGTTACTCTGAATTCCTATTCTTCAAAGTTGAATAATATTCCTGAATAAAGTATCACTCGAATTTAAAATTACAAATGATTCCGGTAGGAAATGAATGTTATTTTGGTGAGAGGGATACTGAACTTAACATTTATTCCGTAGACTTGAGAAGAACCGAAGACTACTGCGGAACGGTAAGGATTCAAATTTCTGAACGATTATTGTCACACGTTCTGAATTTGACAGTAAATCAGCGGAGTCATAATTCCATAAACATTTGTAATAAAATATCCATATATGGATTATGAATATTCTCGGTAAATAAATTTAAATTTAAAAGCGTGAAATTCTATTATTCAATACGATGATCAGATCAATACTGACGTACGGGAGCCCGGCTTGACAATGCATGAGTATTTATAAAGGTAGGGAAAGTAAAGTTGAATCCTAAGTTGTAATTCAAAATAAAAAGGACTGATGACTGATATAAAAAATAACTCTTTCTGAATTCCTAACCATCCGCTCAAACATGATCAACGACTGAATTACTTCGAATATTTATTCTAAAAGTCGGCAAATCAAAGTTTGATATTTGAGTCGATGATTCGAAAAATGTAAATGTTTTGAAAGCAAGAGTAGTTCTGATAAAGAAGGTCAAGGCGAAGAGAAAAATGCTTTCGCGCATGGGTAAAAGAAAGAGCCTCGTTCCCTCAAATCAAACAGCTGTTTCGTGACCTTCAGTTTCGCACCGAATTTCTATTATTTAAATCAATAGGTTGAGTTGTAGAATTTGCTATTCAATAAAAATAATGAGGCACTTACGATGGGAATATGCTTGGTAAATACATGCGTATTAATGAAGAAGTTCTCTTATAAGTGATATAATGAACAATCACTCTACTAGAGCATTGATGAATCTATGAGGCGTAATGTAATTAGAATTACCGATGTCCGTTACCATTGGTGACTTCTCGTATTCAACCCGAAAGGTTTTGAAACAAAATCTTAAACCTCTTATTCATTAAAAGCCGCGTTCCAAATTTTCTCCCGTTACGTTAGTATTATTTACAAATATTAACTTTCGATGGAACTGATGCTCGCGGGAGAACAGAATTGGAACTGTTTAGAAGTTAAAAAGATATTTACGGCTCCAACAACGAATGTTTAGTGCATAGATAGATAATTTATAGCTTACTCTCTGGATGTAGCTTTGCAATCGCCTAGTATCCAGTTACAAGCAATATCTTTCAACAAAAAGGCTTTGTCGGTTAAACTAATAACATTTGTCGACTATACGTATTATTTTCGTCGACATAATGGCCCACATATATTTGCTAAAACCAGCCCAATCTACCCTTTTCGTGTGGATCTATTTTAATGTGAACAATAAGAGAAATTACTTTGAGTGACAGGTTTTTAAGTCCTAATCTTAGAATCTGGAACGTCGAATACCGATACGACCCATCAACGACACTTGAATTCCTTCTTTTCCTGGTACAGCAATTATATCAAAGACTATATAAAGAGACGACAAAATCTAATTAGGTATCTTGGGTAACTTACCGTTCGCTGAAAATCCTGGGTGAAGTCGGCGATGGATGTTGAAAAATGAATGCTTGCCTCTTCCTAAAAATATAAACAATCTCGAATATTAATTATTGCTATTAGATTATGTGAATATAAAAAATCGGTACTTTGAAAAACATTCACGAACTTGGATCGCTTTGGCAAATTCAAATCTCCAACGGTCTTTCCACAAATCAGTGTGGCAGCACTTCCTCACCGGAAGAAATCTCGACAGGAACTGACAAAAAAACCGTCTGCGCAACCGATGATCGAAATTGCCGTCACCTGATTGGTCGAAATTTAACCGTCTGTCAATCTGGCCCACCCCACCAACGGCCTTGGAAATTTTCCACTACTGTTACCATTGCCTACCATTATATTTAGAAGAATTTCAAAAAGTATCATTTTTAAAATATATTTTAAATTTTTTTGCAAAAACATTTTCGTCGAAAATCACCCATTTACTTCGTGAACTCGAAGAGAAATCTATAGCAAAATCTTTTAAGATTGGATGTTAAATATATATTCACAAAAAACCTATTGAATCTACATTTTTGCAAAGATGTATGTTTAATGTATCAATATTTTCGACATAGATATTATGATAAAATAATTCACCTATAAAAGACGTCATCGTAAGGGAAAAGAATGGATATCGGTGAAGGGGATATCAATTGTAGACCGATAAAGACATCCAGCAGAGAAGAGAATTAGCTAAGAATTCGCGAGATGAGTGACCTTCAAATTTCCTACTCAATGTAAAAGACTGAATAAATAACCCTTCCACCAAAGAATTAGCCCAACTGCGAAGAATTTCCGATTACCAAACATCAGAGGGGTCGCATTTAAAGCTCAAAGAAGGAGCATCTTATCTGAAGTCTTTCATGCTGAAGACTTCTCAATATCGTAACCTATCTGTTATACTTTGCACCTTGTTGGATTTAGATTGATAGGGAAATATCCTATGCAATAAATTTCCCAAAAACATATTGAAATTTCTGAGACCTGCAAATTCATACGACTATTAGGAATCTTTTTGGAATTACATAATACTAATCACTTCTGAAAGTTATCAAGTACATGCAACAGCTTAAGTAATTGAGTTTGGTGACTGTGTCTGCTATTGTTCAAATGGAAAGGATTAAGTAGGACGAAAAGATATGCATTTTCTAAAAAAAGATTATGCTTTACTTTCAACATCCCCTCATTATGATACCTTTTCTCTTGCTCATCAACTACGCATGCTACGATTCCTTCCGAAGGAGTTTCGTAATGATTGAAAATGATTGAAACGAGCAAAAGATATCCCAAAGAACCTCCGCTCTACTCAATGACTTTACTCACAAGATAAAGGGCTAACAAATTCAATAGAGTAACAAGACTAGATAAATAGAGTAGAACAGTTAGCACCGTTAGGTTTCTGCATCGAAATTCAAATTATTTTTTGATCGATTGAACAATAAAACATCTTTATTATGTAAGTACTATCGATTTAGTTATACTTGTAAATACTAAATAATCTAGAATACGAATGTATTTGCACTGTGAATTCTGATATCAGAGAGCCAAGTAGAACCACTCTTTGCTTAACCACGAGGTGAAATTTCATATTCACATGCATTTAGTTCAAATCAATGCACCATGTCATTGTACTTACAGTAGAATCCTGCATTTTAATATTGTAACTAGATCGAAGGATTCCAAATTACTGTGAACTGCAGCACGAAATCAATGAATTATCAAAAGTATCTCCTTGGGAATTTTTCGATCACAGATTTCGAACAACACACTTTTCGACACTTGATTTAGGACATTGCTGTGAGTCGAGTTGAGGCCTTCAACTGTCGATAAACTTTCTTCATGTATGTTTCCCGTACGTATACTCTAACGAAACACATGTAAAATACAGAAATCTAGAGGAAAAGGACTTCTTTCAAACAAATCAACTTCACAAAGACGAGCAATTCCAAGGCACTTTGAAAATTCTTTCGATTGTAGATAAGACCATTTCCCAATGCATAGGAATTTGAAGTTACGTCAGTCAGACGTGGAAAGAAAGAACATCGAGTTCCGTTCGTTCTGGAATTTTCGGAAGGCAACTTTAAGTGTCGTCATTTCATGCAAGGGAGAAGCGAATTGGATGGATGACATAAGGTTGGTTTGTGGTGTAAATTCTGCTCCTGTAAAATCTTCTAGCAAAATTGGAAAACATTTACTAAAACACCCAGTATTATAAAGATCGACCATGATTTCATGGTGTGCCTCCAAGATCAGCTGACGCATAACATAATGTACTACTGATTGGTTTAGTAAACGTTTTCCTATGGAGCAAAGTGTTTGATTCACGATTGATGAAAGTGTATTTGCTGCAAAGTTTGAGACATAGAATCAAGGGGGAAAGGAGAAGTTGGGATAATGTTTTCGCTCAAGAAGAACGGTTAAGATTAAGTGGTGGAGTACGTACGATATCAGCAAAATGCCTAATTGTATTCATAGCTATTTCCTACCTGAAAACGTCGGAAAGAAAGGTTTCCGTCTCTTAAAAATCAGCAATTCTCACTTAGCTTTCGAAATCACGAGGTCATTAGTAATGACGATGTCACCTTCGGAAACGCTTCGTTGGACTTCTTTTATTTTCAGAAGAATCGCGAGTAGCGAAGCGAAGTACGGTGAGTGGAAGAATTGACTCTGTTTCTACGAATAATTGACTCCAATCTGGTTGTGCCGACTAAAAAGTATAATTTATTACGTTTCGTAATGAATATATTTAAAAATTACGTGTGTTTGTGAGTGGTGTGGTAGCTATAACAACCACGAGGTGGAATTGAGAGTTGTGCTGGAAGATCGAACCAGGTTCCTTGGATTGTGCTTCTTGTGCAACTGAATGACATGCCGTACAGCTTCTAAGGTTGGGAATATCTACCTCTATTCTAAGGTAAGAATTATACGGGAGCAATCCTTTACGAAATCGATCTTTCTTCCGTGGAAGGTAGAATTGTCGAATGACATGCATTATACAAGTCGTGCATTAACAAAGTGTGGTATTATTTCAACATAGTGTGAGATTGAGTTGCAAATACCGATTTAAACTATCGATTGGAAAATTTTGAGATGGTTTTGTTCATCGTGCTGGTGTTTCCATGGATTTTGATTTCCGTTACCATACCATTCATATCTTTAGTATTCCTTCCAGAATGTCGCTATTACCAACTCAAAGTCGTGTTCGGTGTTAACGATTCAAATAGAGGAATCAATTTACCAATGAAACATTAATTACTTCGTGTATTAATCAGATACAGAGAGGGGGGATTATTCAAAAACGTGTGTCGTAATATGATCACTGATCGCCATAAAGATTACTCTCGCTTGAAACGTTGATTTAGGGAAAAAGTTTAACTAAATACAAACCTTACGTGTAAAGCAGAAATTCAGTGTTTGTCATCGATTAGATTCCACAGCGTTTGTCCGAACCGGCTAAAAATTTGCGCAAGTATTCTTCGAGATCAGGAACGAAGTACCGTTTTATTTTTGTTCGATACTTCTTCTGGGTTCGAACCAAGATCGCTCAAACAGTTTTCCATAAAAAATACACCTAAACTTCACTTTTATCGTTTGCAGGCTTCATTTCTTTTTAATAATTAAATTAGAAGGTATGGTCGTGCTGAGTCATGACAAGCACCAAAAGAACGGAAATTGAACGAAGAATCTTATTTTGATTGAGGGATATAGTTTTCGAATCGAGCATTTCGACAAAATGCAAGTAAAATGTCCAAAATTTTTGATTATATAAACAAGCAGTTCTCTTGACGATCAATGCGATATTTGAATCCATGCAATTTCTGGTAAATTGAGAATGGGATTTTATAAGTGTTAACCAAAAGGATATTTACTCACTTTAGGACTGACAGCTTAATTTAATTTTGAATTATTATCTACTTCCATACCCTAACTAAGATGCTTATCTCAATACGATTCTTTTCGTAGCGTTTCTCCTAACCCTGTTAATACGAGCCATCGTTAACTTCGAGGTTATTATAGAACCCGCTTATGGTTAAAAGTAGTATTTTTACAATTAATTCCATTTTCAAAAATTTACTTATTTAAACAAAATTCTATTATTTAAAATCAATATTTAATTTTTTTCATTATTTTTGGTGACTTTAAATGTAACGGTTGACGGTGGTAGGGGTGGGGGAAAACAAATTTCCACCAATCAGAACGCAGCTTGTCTATTGTAACCGTTTTTAGCGACAAAACTTGCAGTTACCAGTGAGACTTCGTGGGGGAAAGGTTGTGGTGGTACACGTCCGGAGTAACGGTAAGAATTTGAATCTCTTTTCGTAATGTTTAAACTTTTGAAGTGCAGATATATGTTTAAAGCGTAGTGTATTTGGATGCAATGCACTTAAGCTATCTATTGCTAATCTACCATGACACGGAATATTTCTGTCAACGATGTTTTCCGAATGAGCTTGCGGGAGATTGAACATTCGGAACTTCAAATTATTAGATTTTTACTGACGCGGAAGAATTGTCTGTTGTAAGGGAATCTCAAATGCCAAGAGATGATACTTCCGATGTTTCGTTAGACATTAATGCGAAATATATCACTTCCAAGGGAAGAAATTCCAAGAAAGAAAGTTTGCGCCTAATGAAGATTCTAAGTCTGCGCTTATTTATGTGATTCATCGATATTCTATCGCGATGAAAATATTTCCGGCGAATAGTTGTCTTGAATGAGCAGGAATTTCAATGTTCGGGAAATTACATTCGGTTTTCTGTTCTTAGGGAATCTCAGATTAAATAAGTTGCCTGCTGCGGTGACGAAGTGATTAGCGCGCTAGCAACGCCAACGCAAAGGTCTCGGGTTCGAACCCCAGCAAGTCGGAATTTCCTGGCTACCATTTCGAAAATCCCTAATACCATTTCGTTCAATCCGGAATACCATTTCGTTTTTCCGGAACACCATTTCATTTTTCCGGAATACCAGTTCGTTTTATCCGGAATATTAGCTCGTTTTATCCGGAATATTAGTTCGTTCAATCCGGAATACCATTTCGTTTAATCCGTACATTATTTTGTCTTATCCAGAATTCAGTTCATTTTATCCAGAATTCAGTTCGTTTTATCCGGAATATTAGTTTGTTTTATACGGAATATTAGATCGTTTTATCCAGAATTCATTTCGTTTTATGCGGAATACCACTTCGTTTAATCCGGAATACCAGTTCGTTTTATCCGGAATATCAGTTCGTTTAATCCGGAATATTTGTTCGTTCAATCCGGAATACCATTTTTTTCCGGAAAACTAGTTTGTTTTATCCGGAATATTAGTGCGTTCAATCCGGATTACCATTTCTTTTTTCCGGAATACTAGTTCGTTTTAACCAGAATTCAGTTCGTTTTATCCAGAATTCTGTTCGTTTTATCCAGAATACCATTTCGTATTATTCGGAATTCTAGTTCGTTCAATCCGGAATACCAATTCGTTTAATCCGTACAAAATTTCGTTTTAACCAGAATTCAGTTCCTATTACCTAGAATTCAGTTAGATTTATGCGTAATACCATTTCGTTTAATCCGGAATATTAGTTCGCTTTTTTCCGGAATATTAGTTCGTTGTATCCAGATTACCAGTTTTTTCAATCCGGAATCCCATATCGTTTTTCCGGAATACTAGTTCGTTTTATCCGGAATACTAGTTCGTTTTATCCGGAATATTAGTTCGTTTTATCTGGAATATTAGTTCGTATTATACGGAAAACTAGTTCGTTCAATCCGGAATATCATTTCGTTTTATCCGGAATACCATTTCCTTTTTATCCGGAATATTAGATCGTTTTATCCAAAATATTAGTTCGTTTCATCCGGAATACCAGTTCGTTCAATCCGGAATACCAGTTCGTTTTATCCGGAATGTTAGTTCTTTTTATCTGGAATATCAGTTCGTTTAATCCGGAATACCATTTCGTTTTTTCCGTAATACAAGTTCGTATTATCCGGAATATTAGTTCGTTTTATCCGGAACATCAGTTTGTTTTATCCGGAACACCTTTTCGTTTGATCCGGAATATCAGATCGTATTAATTGGAATACCAATTCGTTTAATCCGGAATAGGGGCAGGGGGTGCAAGCACCTTGACTCATTTTCCTAAACGGTTACTTCGCGTATACTTCGCGGACAAAATGAATTCTTAAAATCGATTCTTTTAATAGCATCTATTTCCCTAATCTTCCTCGCAATATCAGAAGGTGCCTAAATATCAGGGAGGTCGCATTATATCAGTTAAATCTTCTGAGAACGTTCTTTCTCTGAACTTATTTAGTAGATTTATCCTTCGTGTAAATGTTCTATCTTCTAAAGATTCCCATCCCGTGTCCTTTATCATCTGAGTAACATTTACTCTTTTAACATAGAAATTCTTTAAATAACGTATCCGCTTTCGTTGTGCTTTTCTAATTCCTGGATATGACACTTGTCCCATACACTGCATTTACGAGTAAAATGTAGCTTGCATATTGCAAGCAGATCGACAACAATAATTTCATATCGGCATCATATCGGGACGGTCCTCAATAGAAAAAAAAAGATTATGAATATTCTTAAAATTCGCTGCAATTTAATCGTCTGGCATCGAACCCGGGTCTTCCTGGTGGACTTACTACGCAGCACAACAGAAGATCACCTTCTCTAACTATGTGTGAAAATTCAAGCAGAAATATTGGCTGAAACTACCTCAAACGACGTCCTACTTTTCAAGAATGCGAAAGGCTCTCTGGATTCGAACCAAGGACTATCTAGGAAATTTAATGCATGTTTTTCAAAATTTATTTATCACCTCTATCTATATGCCGAATTTTAAGTTTCTATAATATTGGGAAAGGGTTCAAAATAATTATTGAAAATCGGATCAGTTACTGATTGTAGAGACGCCTGGTGTCGAGCCATGGACACATTGGTAGCTGCAAATGCGCAGTTGGATTTGAAAGGACTTGATCTTTTCTTACGCAAAGTTTGAAGTCAATATCATGCCTGGAAGTACCTAAAATTTGTTTCCGTTATCTCCATAAGAAATGCATTGAGGAATGTAAATGGCTCTCTGGGATCGAACCAATGACCATCAGCGAATATGTAAAATTTGATTATGAAATATATTTATAATATCTAACCTCATGCCGAATTTCAAGTTTCTATGCAGTCGGGAATGGGTCCAAAAAAAATCTCAAAAATCGCCGCAATGCATTTTAAACGGACGATTTTCGCCCCCACCTAGCATCGATCCAAGGATAATATTCGTAAATGTCTTTTTGATTTTTGTTGGATATGCACGGCTTCTAGCGGTCCCTCGAGTTTCAACTCTATACTTTTCCGGGAAGTGCCTCAAAAAATTTTTTTAAAATTCCTACCTTGTATCTTTATGGAGAAAATCGCGACTATGGGGCCTTCTGGGATCGAACCTATGACACCGAGGTTCAAAGTCGGATGTTTTCTGGAGGTTACACGTTATAGCCAATACGTCGTAAAAATTTCAAGTCAGTGGCACTTGTGGAACATGGTTAGAATTTTGATCCCCTATATCTATTATATATAGACGCTTCTCCGGATATACCTATATACACATTCATTCATTCATAGGGGATCAAAATTCAACAAAAAATGCTGTAATTTTTTATTGATATTAATTTTATAATTTATACCCCCTAAGTGTAGAGTATTTTCTAACGAGTGGATAGGCCATCGCCGAGTACATGTTCTTGTGGTACATATACGTGCCATTAGGTCTACGACATCCACTCCGTATTTAGTTTCAATCATTAAATTCACCGTTTCAGGATTTTTCTTAGCGGAATCAGTAGGAACGCCGAAATCGGGATGGATGGAGCTAAGAATTATGACATTCTTGTTCGGTTTACCTTGATATACAGTAAGTGTGAAGTCATCATTGTTTCTAAAAAGCTTTCATCAAAAACTATTTTCATTGCAAATTCTTCTTTTGTGTCAAAAATTAGTAAAAGTCACGGAATCTAAAGCCGGAACACAGAAAATTTTAGTCATGGCAGAGAAATAAAGCTCGCGAGGAGTAAAAATGACTCCATCGGTAGTTCTAGTGTTAATAATTAGATGTAATTGAGTAAAACAGTGAAGATGTGGTTTTGCTCAGCGCATGAGTAACCGTGTGGATTCGCATCTGTTTTCTATTTCTGTTTTAGAATCCGTTGGAAAAGTTCTTCCTGTAGCTTGTCGTCAAATAGTTTCCGGAGATTGCGATGTATTAAGAACAAGACAAATAATCTCTAACTTACACAGAGTACCGCGAACGTAATTTTTAATATCATTCCTAATCATCGGAGCAGATTAAAATCTATTATTCAATTTTCACATCGCTATGGGATCAAGCATTGAATACTTGGGCTGTAATAACTAATCAACTTAAGGAAAGGCTTGAGGTGACTTTGCACATAAGGGCGTGCACCCAGGAAAAATAATCCCAAGGAAAAACAGACTTGAAAAAAGTATGACAGGGCCGGGAATCGAACCCAGGATCTTCCTCTGTCCGGGAGGCTGCCTTAACCATCTAGGTAGCCTAGATAGAGGAGGTTCTTGGGTTCGATTCCCGGCCATATCAGACTTTTTTCAAGTCCGTTTTTTTCCATTTGGGAACTCATCAATTTTTTTGGAATTGCTGTACCACCTAAAAGAACTCTAAATTCGTTAGTTTTGACAATTCCCTTCGCAAGAAAATCGTGCGCAAGCTTTCGCCTATCCCAAGAATTAGCAGTTCTGTTATTGAACTCTCAAACTTAGTGGACTTCTTTTGTAATATCCTGAATACTACAAGGAAAAATCTGATGTGGCCAACACATGACTTTCTCCATATTTATTGAAAACAGACGCCTATGCCGGTAATATATATATATAATTCCAAAACAATGAGTGTTACAGGAAAATGTTTCATACAATAGTTGTAGTAAAATATATTATCTATAACTTTTGTAAATAATTGTATGTACTTAAATTGCATTTTGACAGAGATATGTATGAAAAACTTCATTTTCTGGATTAACAACAACTTCCGGTTAACCATTATTCAAGAATAACTCCTAAACAATTAGTGTTACGAAAAAATGTTTCATACAAAAGATGTAAAAAAGTACATTATCTATAAGTTTTATATGTAATTGCATATACCTACATTGCATTCTGACAGAGATATTTAAGAAACAAACTTTTGTTCCGGATAATCCTTAACTTCCGGTTAAGCGATATTCACCAAAATCTAATCAACTTTTGGGATTGTTAGGAAAATACTAAATATGTGTTTTGGAAATGATCGGATAATTGATTTTTAAGATAGAGCGCCCAATAACTATTTTACCACTGACGCACAGACATACATGTTCGGGAAAATAGCGAAAACGAACTCTATGGGCCCCAAAACAATTATTTCCGTCGAAATCTGGAGGTCGAATTCTTTTGCGAATGCAATACTTAATACTACGTATAGGGAGAAAGTAAAAATATTAAACTTTGGTAATAACTCAGAAGCATTATCCTATTATTTTGTCTTTTTTATTGCTTTTATTCCTGACTGTATTTTTACCACATTTTTGTGTTTTTGTCGTCCATTTTATTATAGCACAAGTATTTGGGGTCACCTTTGTTTGCTAATTAAGCTATTATTCTACATCTACATTAGTACCCTACAAGACGCCTTTCGGCGTGTGGCAGGGGGTGTAAACACCAGTTGAATCTAAACTACTTCCTTATTAGGTTATTGCCGCGTATCGTTCACGGAAAGAATGAATTTTTAAAACGATTCGTCCTTGCATCTATTTCTCTTAACTTACGTTCATTATCAGATAGACCAAGGTAGCAGGGGGGTTTCATGATACTGATTGTATCTTTGGAAAATGTAGTTTCCCTGAATTTATTAAGCAATCGCAGCCTAGCTTCCAATCTCTTTTCTTTCAGGGATTCCCAACCTACGTCTGAGAGCATTTTGGTGCTTTTTTATCGTAGTATTTCTTAACTAAACCAACCGCTTTACGCTGCGCTTTCTCCAGTTTCATCCGCCGGGTCCCATATACTTGCCGCATATTCCAGAAGGGGTCTGACCAAGGTAAAATAACATCGCTCTCTCACCTTTTCATCGCATTTACCTACGCTTTACAAATCCTTTTACTTGCTTCGCCGTAGAGTTTTCGAACATGCGTGTTCCAATTTAAGTTATTAGTAATGTTGATCCCGAGATATTCAACTGAATCTACTACTTTTATATTAATTCCATTGACGGGTGATTTGGACGTAATTTTTTCTTTTCGAAGAAGTAAAAGATTTAGAGATGGCCTTCAATATTTTTGAATGTAAACGAATTTATCTCTTTCAAAAGACTTTCAGGGGAAAGAAAGTCGTGTGCATAGATCCGAAAAATAATTTGCAGGATAAATTCTATTGGGAACCAATCTAGGAATGACTGAAATGGCCATTTTAAATTTTCATCTCTTCATAATCGATCGTAAAAAAACATTTTCAAATTGTTTGGGATACCTTTCCGCGGGGTATCGACCTTCAATACTATTCGGTTCAACCTTGGGAGGGATAGCACGTTGCCTTCCAAAGGTGCCCAACCTTTCAACCCAAGAAATTGCAGAGTTTTAGTGAGCGACGGTCGTTCATAGCGAAAGGTTGTCAGAGTAAACCGATTTTTCACTCTGTCGCGAACGATTCTAATTGAATTTGGTAATTTAAGCATTTATAGCTATCTAACATTAACTGTAGTATTGACGAAAACAAGTAAACAGAGGCATGTAAAAGAAAGCAAGACGTGTCAAGATGCAGTTGAACTTGAAAGAGGCTAAAAGTTTAATTACGTTCATTCGTGAATTGGACGAGGAAAAACGATTCCCTCGCGGAATTAGTAATCATGAATTACAGTAAAAGCATCCAGTAAATCTCGCACCAAATCCTAAGCGGCAGCTCATGAATCTCTCATTAATCATCGATTTTTGGACTTGTAAACCTTCGCCCTTTTGAAGAAGACATCGCCCAAGCTTCGTGTCGAACCCGCGACTTCGTTTCTTCTGTGAACTACTCCATGAACAACGAGCATGACTCAAGGGACTTCGAGGTTTCTTTGGAAAAGTGAGTACAAATCAATTTCTTGTGTAGCGTAGGAATTGTTTACCTTTGTGTGGTCGGTCATCGATGCTGTTATAACGATTAAGACAAAGGGCAAGCGGATGTTTTACGCCTTTACTCAAGCTGTATTTTATATCGATAATATCCTCAGTTTGAGTAAGCCAAAATACGCTTTCTTTGCTCGCTCGAAATCACGAATGTTTTCGTAACAGCTTGTTCAATGTCTGATAAAATTTTAATATGCATCGGTTGAATTTCCGACATTGCCAGTCGTCCACAGTCGAACCAAGGATAATGTGACAAAGATAATAACTTTTGCCAGTCCTTCTCCATGTAGAGGTTAAGTATGCCTAAACATACCTTACTTCATGTGCTCAATACGCTTATAAATGGAAAAAAGTTTTTTCTTTGCCTTTTAATATATCACTATTAAAATATATTAAGCTACATTCCTGACTCATTCATCACAATTCTAACCATTTTCCACAAGTGTCACTGACTTGAGATGTTTACGACGAACTGGACAGCGTGTAGCTATCAGAAATAAAGCGATTTGAACATCAGTGTCATGGGTTCAATGCCATAAGACCCCGAAATCCCGATTTTTTCCATAAAGATGCATTGACAGGATTTTCGAATTTTTTTTCGAGGCACTTCCCGGCAAAGTAAAGCGTTGAAATTCGTGGGATCGCTAGAAGCCGTGAAAATACAAGGAAAACTACAAAGACATCTTCGATGATTATCCTTGGTTCGACGCTAGGTCAGGGCAAATATTCTACGTAAGAAATGCAGGTAAAGTTCGTTTTTACAGTTTGCAGGCCTCGTTTTATTTGCACAATTAAATTAGAAATAATGGTCACGTCAGTCGGGACAAATACCAAAAGAAAGAGAATTAAATGAACGTTCTTATCTTGGTCGTGGAATATCGTTTCGAGTCGTACTTACGAGAACTATAGCAAAATGTACGAAAATGTCGAGAAATTTCTATGCGGTAAAGAAAGTGTCCCCCTGAAAGGCGATTGTTGAATCCGAGCTGAAGCATTTTCTCATTTGAATACACAAGGATTTTAAGTCTATACAATGTCAATGGTAAGGATTTATGTGAGAATTAATGCAATTTGTTGAAATGTCAATGTATTTAAACTATGATATGTAAATAGCAAGGACAATACTACGGCCATTTTGGCTACATTCCGCGAAATTTCGAAAAATATTTAATGAACTTCACGGTATGATAGAGAAATAAGAATCACGTATGTCCCAGTGGAGGACTATATAGTAATCTATATATATAAAGCAGACATTCTGTGGGTTTGTTTGTGGGTTTGTGTGTTTGTTTGTCTTGGATTGGAGTCCACACCGTTTGCCCGAATTGTCTCAAACTTTGCATACGTGTCCTCTGACATCAGGAAGGAAGTACTGTCTCATTTTTATTCAACAATTTTGCTGGATTCGAACCAAGATCGCTCAGATAGATTTTCATAAGGAATACACGTAAGCTTCACTTTTATCGGTTGCAGGCTTTATTTCTCCTGAAGAATTAAATTAGAAGGAATAGTCGTACAGAGTCGAGACAAACACCGAAAGAAAGAAAATCAAATAAAAATTCTTATTTTGGTCATGGAATCTTAATTTCGATTAGAATTTGTGAGAATATCGGTAAAATATACAAAAATTTCGTGAAAATTCGAGGCTATAAACAACTCATCCCCCTGACAACCGATCCCATTGTTGAATCCGAGCTCATGTTTTATCCCGTAAAAATACTCGTGGAATTTAGGCCCATAAAGCTGATGATTGAAGAGGACGATATATTACATGGATAACGAGAAATTTTCTGTAAGAAGGTAACCAGCAATTGTAGGTACGTAACTACAGTCAGGAGATTACCATCTCATGGATGAGGGAAATAAGATGTCTTGTATGATATGAAGCAAATATTCTGTGGGTTTGTACGTCTGTTTTTATGTTGCGTGTCGTCGATTTTAGTACAAACCGTTTGCCAGATTCGCGTCAAAACTTTGCGTACGTGTTTTCTGGGACCAGGAAGGACGTACTGTCTCAATTTTATTCGATAACTTTTCTGGGTTTGAACCAAGATCGCTCAGATGGGTTTCTATAAAGAATAAATCTAATCTTCACTTTTATCGGTAGCAGGCTATATTTCTTTTGAAGAATTAAAATAGAAAAAATAGTCGAGCAGAGTCAAGACAAGAAGCAAAATAACGGAAATTAAATGAATATGCTAATTTTGATCGTGGAATATTGTTATCGAATCGAAATTTCGAGAATTTCGAAAAAATACGCGTGAATTTTCCAAAATTTTTGAGGTTGTAAACAGCCAATCGTCCTGACGATCAATGCGATTGTTGACCCGAGCTCATGAATTTTTCTGTATAGTAAGAATAGCTCGGGATTTTAGACTGTATTCTAAAGGGAATTTATAGATTGCACGACCGGCAACTTTAATTTAATCTACTTCTATATTCCCCGTTGAGAATCAACGGGCGCTCCTGCTAGTTATCATATAAATGTCACCAGATGTCCGTGAGTTCGACGCCAGGTGAGTGAGAATTGTATCAAAACACTTCTCGATAACACGAGAGCGTAAAACCAGGTATGTGAATAGACGTTATAAATATATTTCATATACGCAGTGTACTCTTTTCCTATTGATCCTGGGATCGATGCTAGATCTCCATTTTCTTTTAGTCATGTAATTCGAATTGGGTAAACTTGAATTTAATTTTTGGAACCACTCTGTATGATATCCACTATAAACTAGGAATTCAATTAATTTTATCCCTACCCAGTTAACCCTACTTAATCACATATTGCTAAAAGGTCCTGGGTTCGACACCAGTTGATCTTAATTCTTTCAGACGGAATGAATGCCAGAGATTCAGTTATTTCTATGACGCATTTCCCGAAAAAATAGACCCGGTATGTGCTGAGCAGTCGTCAACATTCGACATTGACTTCCTTACGGTCCTTGGTTCGAATCCATGACCAAATTTGTAAACGACATTCATTTAAAGTTGAACACAGAGATTCTTTTGAGGAATTTCCCAATATATCGACTTCACATTTTTGAAACCGCCACAGACTAAAGTCTATTAGTCGTAGTTTCCAGGTGCTGTCAAAAGTATATAATTCATAAACATACTTACCGATTGCAAGCGACTTTTACGCGTAGATATATAATGAAATCGAAATTCTGTGAGTGCGTTTGTCTAAGATTGGAGGCTATACCGGTCGTCCGATTTGCTTCAAACTTTATTCATTTGTCCACTTCAAACTGTAAGGAGTTGCTGTCATCTTTCTATTCCAAAATTTTACGGGGTTCGAACCGAGATCACTCAGATAGTTTTCCATGAGGAATACACTTAAAACTCATTTTCATCGCATGCAGGGTTTATTTCTTTCGCAACATTAAATTGTAAGGAATAGTCGCATTTTAACGAGACGAACACTAAAAGAAAGAAAATTAAATAAAGATTCTTTTTATGGTCGTGGAATCTTACTTTTGATTCGAATTTGCGAGAATATCGGTGAAGAATTCGAACATTTTATGATAATTGGAGGTTGTAAACAACTCATCCCCCTGACAACCGATCCCATTGTTGAATCCGAAGTGTTATACCGTAAAAATACTCGAAGCCCATAAAGCTGATGATTAAAGAGGACGATATATTACATGGACAACGAGATATTTTCTGCAAGAAGGTAACGAGCAATTGTAGGTACATAATTACAGTCAGGAAGGGTAGAGATTACCACTTTACTGATGACGGAAGTTAGATGTCTTGTATATATAGAAAGCAGAAATTTTGTGGGTTTGTTTTCGTTTATCTTCGGCGGAGTCTCGTAATAATTATTATAGAGTTAATATTTTACTAGATTATGTGATTTAAAATATAAGAATGTTTTCCTTGGAAATGCTTTCGAAGATATACAGTTTCTCAGGGAAGGTAACCCAAGAAATATGAAAAACCAGAAAATGATTAAAAATATTTGTTTCCTACCACCTTTTTATTAGAAATCGAGATAAAATATAAAAATTTTTTGTATATAGATTTTTTTTATACACTATATAGTTTTTTTGGCCGTAATTTGCTTAAAAACGAGATTAAATGCACAAATTTTGATTCATTGTAAAGCTTATCCAGAGTAGAAATCTCAAAAAAACATCGATAACCCGAAATAATTCGGAAAAACATCCTTCTTTATATTAATATTCTCAAATATTGATATTGATATAGTAATTTAGTTACGTTGCGACAAAAGCAATTGAACCACCTTTATGTGAATTTGATTTTTCGATATTTAAGCAAAATTTTGCCAAAAAACGGAATTTTCCCTTAACTCACGGATATTCGACGTTTTATGGGATTATGGGTAGAAAATAATTGAAAAAAATTTATATTTTTACCATATTTTGATTGAAAATCGAAGTATGCTATACACATATTGGCTTTTAAGGTAGATAAGATATTTACTTTTGCGCCAGTTAAATCAATAAATGTAAAACCCTAAAAATAATCTGAAATATATAAATGTCTTTATGTGCTCAGATATTGACATAAAATTATCAATATAGGACTAAAATTATAGAGTTTATAGAGATACCCCTAATTTATAGTAAACTTTTCATTTTAATAAGGCATTTGACGTGAACATTCTTGAATACCAGTAAAATATCTTGAATACCTTTACTTTTCTTGCCTTTTTTCATGTAAAACAACATAATCTTGTAAAAATAATATAGTAAACATTATCTAGTAAATATAATCTCTATAATAAGGTTTTCACAAGCCATAATTTACAATCAAACACTGCAATCCGCCAGTGGCGCTTGGCTGGGGGTGTAAAAACTTGGTAGTTCGAACTCCCCCCATGAGGATCCTTCATACAAAATGTTCCTCGAATGATGAATTGAAGATAGGATAAAATGAAATTATATTATTTAATGGTTCATTTAGTAAACTTTTCCTTCCAAAATGTAGTGCCTCTTTCAAATTTCATGTTATCGTCTGTCAGGACTCCTGTACGTTCTCGCGTACGTTCATTATTGATAGTTGTATTAAAATAGTTACTATTTTTTAATGAGAAAAACCCTCCGCACGAGCAAATCCTGCGCACGGCCCTGAACCTCACAACATTAAGATCCATATTTGGGCAAATTGTAGCAAAAAAACTGAAGTTTCTCCAATTATTTTTTTGAAGTTTGTGGAATTTTCTGCTCGCAAAGAGTGCTAATGTATTTCTTTTGATGATAGATCCCGTAGAAATCGTTAAACGAGTCCGAATTGGAATAGTTAATTAAAATTATTAAGCAAATTATTGCAAGAAACTATCATTTTTCCGATGAGTTTTTTTCTGTATACTACTACGAAAAAGAGAAAATTTATTCGTAATTTGGATTATTCCTCGAGTATTGCTCGATATTTTATCAAAATATGGCTAAACTAAATAATGGTTTTATTAATTTTTCAGGGTTTTCAGTTACCCTTATTTAAAAATCTGTTCCTTTTCCGGATACTTGACGGATAAGTTTTTTTAATTACTTAAGTATATCATGCAGATGAAACTGAAATTTTTCCAATAATATTCTGTGTTATTTTTTGTAATAACTCCTTCTCGTAAGAAAATATCTATTCACGACTCAGAACGTCAAAAGCTTTTAATGATTCTAAATTTCTAAATCTATTTCGAATTTTAAGCAAATATTTTAATCATTTACGGGCGTTTTTTTAGGGATTTTGCATCGCAAAAAAAAACTGTTCCTAATTCGGAATAACTTCGTCAAAGCATTTACTTCTATCCATACTAAACAAGCCTATCTATAATTCTAAAGGCTCCCGGATAGTCATGTGGACAGAGCGTTTGCCTTTGGTGAAAACGATCCCGGGTTCGAATCCCGGTGTGAGCCGATGTGCGAAATGACCTAAGCTGTCAAAGAACTTTTAACAATACTACTACTGATCTAATTCTAAGAAAAATGATCAAAACGCAAATTTTTGGGATTTCGTCATTTTATTGTGATCTCCGGGAAAGATAAAACTTGATATTTTTTGGAGGTATGTCGTCCAAAGCCTCTAAATGAATCCAGATATGACTATTTCTGCTCGATTTGCAATTAAAATATGGCTAAAGAATATGGAGCTCGTGATGCATCACAAATACCTAGGAATAACGCTCCGCAGTAATTTTTCCATCAAAAAGCATATTCGAAGGGTGATAAAAAAATGCGAATAGGATACAAAGATTATCCAATAGAATTCTGAGGGGATGTTCATCGAGAGTAAAAGAAATAGCGTACCTTTCCTTGACCTCTACTTGCGTATTGCTGTGCGATTTGGGAACCTCACGAAGTAGCATTAATTTCCGATCTTGGGATGGTAGAGCAGCAAAGTTAGTTAAGGGAGATCTCAGATTTGGCAGCAGTGTTTCTGCTATGATAGAATCCCTCGGATGGAACTCTCTTGTTGATGGAAGACTTAAATATTGACGGAAGCTCTTTGATAAATTTATCACTGCCGATTTCGGGGAGGAGATAACTGATATTGTTATCCCAGTTACAATCTTACGCGATCTTCAAGAGAAACAAAAGAGTGATACAGGGAAGTAGTTGCTAGGACAGATAGTTGCTTTTGGTTTCCGCGAAGTATTAGAGAAGCTAATAGTTCTCCAGGTTAGATAGTTAAAGTTAAATGCAAATGTAAAAAAATCTCTTTTTTTTGAAGAATAAAGCTCGACTTTGGGTTAACCGATTTACTTCAAAAACTAATCAACTCTGATAGCATCAACCACAGTGAAAATGAAGTCTGGTATTTATACGACTTATAGTTTTCACGTTAGAGCGCCCACAAGCACAGAAACACACACATAGACACACACAGATACAAACAGACATTTCCGAAAATGGTCAAAACGTGTTCTAGGGACCATCTCCCTCTACCAACCCTCTCGCATCCAACCCCCTATCCACCATCACAACCATCCCTATACCCACCCTATCCCATCCGCTACCCACCCTACCACCACTCCCTTTAACCACCATCTCCCATCCAACTCCCTACCCACCATCCCAACCCTCCCTCTACCCAATCTTTCCCATCCCACCCCCTACCCACCATCCCAACCCTCCCTCTACCCACCCTTTCCCATCCCACCCCCTAACCACCATCCCAACGCTACCTCTACCCACCCTCTCCCATCCCACCCTCTCCCCAACCTCTCCCCACCCTCTCCCCACCCTCTCCCATCCCACCCTCTCCCCAACCTCTCCCCACCCTCTCCCCACCCTCTCCCATCCCACCCCCTACCCACCCTCCCAAACCTACCTCTAAACACCCTCTCCCATCCCAGCCCCTACCCACCATGCCATCCCACCCTCTACCCACCCTCTCCCATCCCACCCTCTACCCACCCTCTCCCATCCCACCCTCTACCCACCCTCTCCCATCCCACCCCCTACCCACCCTTTCCCATCCCACCTCACCCACCATCCCAACCCTTCCTCTACCCACACTTTCCCATCCCACCCTCTACCCACCATCCCAACCTCCCTCTACCCACCCTTTCCCATCCCACCCCCTACCCACCATCCCAACCTCCCTCTACCCACCCTTTCCCATCCCACCCCCTACCCACCATCCCAACCCTCCCTCTACCCACCCTTTCCCATCCCACCATCCCAACCCTCCCTCTACCCACCCTTTCCCATCCCACCCCCTACCCACAATCCAAAGCCTCCCTCTACCCACCCTTCCCCATCCCACCCCCTACCCACCATCCCAAGCCTCCCTCTACCCACCCTTTCCCATCCCACCCCCTACCCACAATCCCAAGCCTCCCTCTACCCACCCCTTCCCATCCCACCCCCTACCCACCATCCCAACCTCCCTCTATCCACCCTTTCCCATCCCACCCCCTAACCACCATCCCAACGCTACCTCTACCCACCCTCTCCCATATCACCCTCTCCCCAACCTCTCCCCACCCACTCCCCACCCTCTCCCCACCCTCTCCCATCCCACCCTCTCCCCAACCTCTCCCCACCCTCTCCCCACCCTCTCCCCACCCTCTCCCACCATCTCCCATCCCACCCCCTACCCACCCTCCCAAACCTACCTCTAAACACCGTCTCCCATCCCAGCACCTACCCACCATGCCATCCCACCCTCTACCCACCAGCTCCCATCCCACCCTCTACCCACCCTCTCCCATCCCACCCCCTACCCACCCTTTCCCATCCCACCTCACCCACCATCCCAACCCTTCCTCTACCCACACTTTCCCATCCAACCCTCTACCCACCATCCCAACCTCCCTCTACCCACCCTTTCCCATCCCACCCCCTACCCACCATCACAACCTCCCTCTACCCACCCTTTCCCATCCCACCCCCTACCCACCATCCCAACCCTCCCTCTACCCACCCTTTCCCATCCCACCTCACCCACCATCCCAACCCTTCCTCTACCCACACTTTCCCATCCCACCCCCTACCCACCATCCCAAGCCTCCCTCTAACCACCCTTTCCCATCCCACCCCCTACCCACAATCCCAAGCCTCCCTCTACCCACCCTTTCCCATCCCACCCCCTACCCACCATCCCAATCTCCCTCTATCCACCCTTTCCCATCCCACCCCCTACCCACCATCCCTACCTCCCTCTACCCACCCTCTCCCAGCCCATCCCCTACCTTTACCCACCCTCTCCCATCCCCATTCTCTAATCAACCTACTCTTTTCCTCCTTTTAAAGCCAACCACTCTATCTATCCCACTATCCCAACCACTCCTACCTTAACCCACCCACTGCTCCACCGAGACCCTTAACACCAATGCCCAACGTACTTGGAATACCATTCCTTCCCAATACCTTATCTTCCTCTATAACCCACCCAACACGCACTAAATTACGCCCCTCTCCCAATCATTTTATTTCATCTCTTTCTCAAAGGGTAAGGTACAAAATATATAAATTATACATAGCCCCGCCTTACACATCATAATAAATCTATACATTCGGCAATTGTTAATTTGGCTAAGGGCGCCAAGTTTTTCATATCCATATTTTATTCAAATAAAGTCCTTGAACACTCTATAAATTCCGGTCTTACAAGTTTTTATATTATACATAATTAAAATATATTTTGGCTCGGAAGAAAAATATGTTTTTCACTTCTTATTCATCTTTCAAATTAGAAATTAGATAAATAATGGGAAAGTCAATATATAGTTACAGAATATGTAAATTAAACAGCGTTTCACATCATTAACAAATCTACACATTTTGCAATAGTTAGTTTTGCTAAGGGCGCAATTTTTTATCCATATTATACACATTTCAAGTCATGGATCACTTTACAAATTCCGGCCTTACAAATTTTTTAACTATACATAATATAGAAAATATGTTTTGGCTCGGGAAAAAAAATATTTCACTTCTTATTCATCTTCCGGGGTAGAGTGATGCTTTAGAGTATAGGGAAGACCTCATCCATATCCCGTACATGGAGACAAACTGTAACTTCTTCCCCTTCTTTTAATTAGCCGTCAAAGGCTTTATCTTGCTTTTTAAAAGGCACCTTGAAGTCCTGTATACGGTTGGAAAATATAACAAATGAATCTTAAAGGCAGGCATCAAATAAAATTAAATAAATGTTTAAAATCATACCAATTTTCGTGTTTCTTTTCAAAAAATAAAAAAACTTGGTATCTTCTTTACAATTGTTGATTTTTCCTATTAATAATTAGACTGAAATTAAACTTATATTGAAATATGTAGTAGAGAGTACATCACTTCGAAAATTCTCAATACCTCAAATTCTCTCTCTCTCATTAATTCTCCTTCTATTCTCAGTAAGATGGAACCCCGTCGTCTCCATGAGCATCTTCAGTGATGGTATTTCTCTGCGCAAGTAGCTTTCAATTGAGTTGTCCTCCTGGGCAATATATATATGAATTCTTGCCTCATACCTTTAGAAAAAAAATGAAAATTAATAATGCATCGAAATAAAATAATCATTAAACTATGTTTAACTAAATAGTGGTATTCTAACTACTAGAAGTCTATCCAATATACCTCCGAGCCACGTCCAGGAAAGTGGGAAACCTTGGTTCGAATCCTGAACAAGTCACTTTTTTTACTTACTCTACAACACTTACATTAAGTCGCACGTTTTCCTTTACTAAGTCAAACTTCATTTCCATCATTATTTTAAGAATTAAGCATATTATTTCACAGCCTGGAGCATATACGGGATGAAATTATTAATTTGTTGAATGAGGAAATTCGTTACTTTAGAAACATATCTCCTTTAATTATTATTTTTTAAATCTGCTAAACTTTACGCAAAATATCAATCAGAGAGGATCAATTCAGAAATTCATTCTTTAAAATCAGAATTACTATATGTCACAATTCTAATCTGATGAAAAGACAATCACTTGCTTTTTACCGGCCGCCCAACTCCTCGCGTCGTTTTGCGTAACCTAAACGATGAAATAAATTTTTACTCGCGTAAAAACAACAATAGCATAATGATAATTGGAGGAGATTTTAATCTTCCAGAGATTGATTGGCAAAAGCACGAAGTCAAGGAAAGAGCTTGGGACCATGACTCCTGTAGGACCCTGTTAATTCTAATACAAAAAAATTCATTACACCAGCTAGTCAAAGAGCCTACCAGGGAAATAAGCATTTTAGATCTTTTTCTTACGAATACCCCCGAGCGAGTTTCTAACACATCTGTTTGTGATGGAATATCCGATCACAAAGCCATAATTATAGATTTCGACCTTAAATTGGTAAAGCACAGAAAACCTAAGCGCAGAGTTTATCTTTACCCGCGAGCCGATTTCGAAGGATATCGTAGTAAACTCATGTACGAATTTCAGGAGTATAAAACGCGCGCAATATGTTTAAATACCGAGGACACGTGGAATCTCTTTGTAAGAACAATGCGTGACCTAATGGATAAATTTGTACCCTCCAAACTTTCAAATCAATTTAATGAACCTAGATGGTATAATAAGGAGACTAGGAGAGCACTAAAGAAACAGAGGCGTTTGCATTCCAAATTAAAAGCCGCTGCGAGGCAACCGAACAGCATCAACACAGATCAAATAAAGAGCGAACATAAGGAAGCAAAGTCGGAAACTAAACGAAGTATGCGAGATGCCCTCCGTCAATATAAAAAGAAGATTTTATGCGAACACTTGGAAGAGGACCCAAAAGCGTTTTGGTCGTACGTTCGTGAGGTCCAAGGTAAAGAGCAAACTGTTGGTTTATTAAAGGATATTAGCGGTAATATAGTAAACGATGCTAAAGGCAAATCTAATATCTTGAATGACTTTTTTCGAAGCGTTTTCACGTCTAACGATGCATCAAATGCTCTCCCGAATGTTGATAAACCTGAATCGATGTCAAAAATCACCTTCAGAGAAGACGGCATCATTAAAATATTGCAACAGATTAAACCGAATAAAGCTCCGGGTCCTGAAGACATACCGGCTCGAGTTTTCAAGGAAGTTGCGGAGAGCGTTTTCTTAAAGTTATATTTGACAAGAGTATGAGCGAAGGAAAGGTCCCGAAGGATTAGAAAATTACAAATGTCAAGCCAATATTTAAAAGCGGCTCTAAGGAAGATCAAGCCAATTACAGGCCTATATCTTTAACATCACTGAGCGGTAAAATTATGGAACACATAATAGCTAGCTCTTTACTGGGTTTTCTTGAAACGTCCAATTTCATAATTATAAATCAACACGGTTTTCGTAAGACTCGCTCTTTCGAGTCTCAGCTGGCTTCATTAGTACACGATGTTTTAAACTCCGCTGAAAAAATAAGCAAGTCGATGCGATATTTCTAGATTTTCGGAAGGCTTTCGATAAGGAACCCCATCATAAATTGCTGTACAAATTAGAAGTTGCGGGTATCAATGCAGAAGTTATTAACCGGATAAAAGACTTTCTCACCGATAGAGAGCAACGAGTAGTACTCGATGGTATTAGTTCCAACTTGGTTAAGGTGACCTCGGGCGTCCCTCAGGGCAGTGTAATTGGACCATTGTTATTTTTAGTATATATCAACGTCCTCAGCAATCACATTGAAAGCAATGTTAGGATATTCGCAGACGACACAGTCATTTACAGGGAAATAGATAGTTAAGAGGATATATTAAACCTTTCGAAAGACTTAGATAGAATTATGAACTGGTGCGATGATGGGCAATTAGAGCTTAATGTAGAAAATTGCTTGGTAGTTAACTTCTTCGAAAGTAAATCTATAATAAATGATTATTCTTATAGCCTCCTAGGGGTAAACCTAATGACAGTAGAATCGGCAAAGTATCTTGGAGTAACTCTCACGAATAATCTATCATGGAGTGCCCACATCCGAAATATATGTGGAAAAGCCCTTAAACTCGGCTTCGTCAAAAGAATAGTCGGTAGGAGCGAAGAAAAAGTTTGCGAGCGATGTTACTTAGCGTTAGTTAGGCCTCACCTTGAGTATGCATGCAGTGTATAGGACCCCGCCGAAAAATGTCATATTCGGGATTTAGAAAAAGTACAACGAAAGGCGATACGATTTGTAAAGAATTACTACGATAAAACAGCGAGTGTCACTCAGATGTTACAGGACGCGGGATGGGAATCATTAGAAGATAGAAGAAAAATTCAAAGCATAAATTTATTGAATAAGTTCAGAGAAATCACGTTTTCAGATGATGTAACCGATGTAATAAGACCCCCCTGTTATATGGGCCGTTCTGATACTGCCAGAAAGAGTAAGGAAATAGATGCTGAAACGAATCACTTCAAAAATTCATTTTGTCTGCAAAGTATACGCAAAAGCAACCGTTTAGGAAAATAGAGTCGTGGTACTTGCACCCCCTGCCACACGCCGAAAGGCAGCTTGCAGGGTTCTTACATAGACATAGACATTACGAAAGAATATCACCATTATTTGATTGTTTTCTTAAGACTGTTAATATACTGTTAATAGCACATCTCATTATTAAATTATAAAGTTATTTGGTAAGAAATGCACATAATTCTGATGAGAGAGATATTGAACTTAAGGTCTTTTTTGATACACTTGAGAAGAACTGGAAACCCTTTGAGAAACGATAAAAATTCAAGCTTCTGGATCTTTTCACACGAGCGGTGTTTCAATTTTCACTGAATGTGCACGGAAAGTCAGCGTAGCAAAAATGACGATAAAAACTCCTGTTAGCTATTTCCTGTACATCAATAGTAAAGAAATTGTATGTAAAACTAGACTCGCCACTGAATTTCAGCCACGAAATACGTTAGGATAACCAATAGTGATATCTCGTAAGTGTTAATGAGTGTTAAAAAGGTAGGGAAAGTAAAGCTGAAGCTTAAGTGGTAATTCAAAGCGAAAGGTGACTCATTTTAAAAATTACTCATTCTTATTTCCTTATCATCCGTTCAAACATGATCAACGACTGAATTACATCGAATATTTATTCTAAAAGTCGGCAAATGAAAGTTATAAATTTGAGTCGAAGATTCATTAAATATGAATGTTTTGAAATAGAGATGTTTTGAAAGCAAGAGTAGTTATGATAAAGAAGGTCAAGGTGAAGGCAATATGCTTTCTAGCATGGGGAAAATGAAAGTGCCTTGTAATCTCAAAACAAACAGCTGTCCCGTGTCCTTCAGTTTCACCGAATTCCAGTTCTTCAGTTCAGTGCTTCATAGGAAGAATATCGATATACATATTTTTTAAATAACCATTCATGAACTACGATAAATTAAATCCAATGATTTACCATTGAAAGAGGTCTTAAAAATTCAGAGAATTATGTGGTCATTTTCCCCCCGAGACAAATTACGTATATTTTTTACGGGACTAATTCAGGGTTAAGCATTGGAATGGGAGATTATCAATAACATTTTTCCATTTGAATTTTCAAAAACATCAATATAAAAGTAAACTCACGCCTTATCCTTGTTTACCAACTATTAGATAATCAGCTGTCTCGTGACCTTGGTCGTGACTTTCACTTGCCTCAGAGATTCACTTTCCAAATCGGTGAGAAAAACCAGCGGAGTATTTATCAGACGAGGATCATTCCAAGTATCGGATACCTGAAAATAAAGAGGTGCAGTATTACTAGGAATAGTCTTTAAGAGTTCTCATTATATTATTATAAATTAAAAGTAAAAACGTAAATATAAATTCAATTACCGATACAGTATTAAAATCATTATATCGGCAAAACTTCCCTGAATCCGGTTGTAAAGCTAGTGAAAAGATCCATCGAAATTTTACAGGATTTATCTATTTATCAAAATGTTTACGAAAAAAGGGTGAAACATGCGATATTTCAGTAGAAAATTTACGTTTTTTGTTTCGCTTAGGAGTACACAAAGTTCGAATAACCTAATCAAAGTTGTTCTCGTATTATAGATGTCGACGAGATTAAACCAAATTTGATAAAAACTATCCAATTCATCATGAAATATACGAAAATGAGCAAAAACGCGAAATTTCGCTCAAACATTTAAATGTTTTTGACTAAAAATACTCAAAGCTCGGGAAAACGTAGTCAAATTTTAACTTTTTTTAAAGATTGCAACGATATTTCACCAAACGTGTAAACATTTTCCAATTTTTCAAAACACTTCCGAAAAATAGAGCGAAAATTAGAAATTTATGTCAAAAATGGAAATCTTGAAAATTCAAGATAACCCACTCAAATTTGGACTCCTTTGAAAGGAAAAAGCATTTAGTTAAATATAATAAATTAGACGTCGTATACATTATTAATATCATTACATGAAATCGGCTTACTTGATGATAACACATGATTAAACGGAATTTTTTAATGTGGTATTCTTATTTTGTGACAAATTATTCCTCTGATTTCATCGCTTAAAAAGACAAAGGATACTATTGAAAAATTGTTAAATATTATGGATTGAATACGAAAGAGTAGATCGTAAACAGAATGTAAAAGTTCACAATTATTATGACATGTTACGTTGCACCTTTGGTTTAGATATGAGCTAAATATGATGCATTACAAAAATTGTTTGTAAGAAACTTAATAGAAGGACCTGCCAAATCAAAAAGGTTTGTGCACACAAGAAGTGCACGTAGAGTTCGTTTTGATCGATTGCAGACATTTTTTTCTTTCGTAAAATTAAATCAGAAATAATGGTCGTACGAAGTCGAGATGAACCCGAAAAGAAAGGAAATAAACATAAATTCTTATATCGGTCGTAGAGTATCGTTTTCAGACCGAAAAGGCTAGAATTCAGACAAAAAAGAAGGAACGTTTGCATAATTTCGTGGGCCTAAATAATTCCCTAACAACAAAAGCGATTGTTGAACTCAACTCTCATTCGTTTATTGTCTGAGTTTTAAGATTTAAAATTAAAATTTCTATTGAAAGATCCAATAAATTGTCTGGATTAATTATATTTTTGGTAAATAAATTTAATATTACATTTCTTGTAACTTAAGTTAATTCCGTCGTCTTTGACGTTGTAATTCACTGGTGTATTTAAAATTACACTCCGAACAGGTGGTTGATAATTACCACAATTACGTACGAGTGGAACATTATTCTTACTAGAGCCAAGTACATTTTTAAGATTGAGATCGTTGAATAGACGTTCTTCAATATTTCTGTGTTTCAAAAGTCTGAAAGATGAAGTACAGGAATAATTAAGAGTAATTCGGGGTAATTAAAAGATATCATATACCTAAATTTGAACTCTGTCGCGACGTCTCCGGTGCTGCTTCCTCTCTGCGCAGTCACACCTGGGCAGTATCGATATGTGAATCGATTCCAGCTCTCCATTAATCCTTAAAGACAAAAAACTTCAAGTTAATAATGCATCGGATATCTATAAAGGCGTTTACGAGAAGTGCAAAATAGTGACTTGACTGGGAATCGAACCCTGGTCTCTCACTTTCCAGACGGGTATTCTGACCACTAAACTTCCGAGCCGCTTACTAGGTAGGAGACCTAGGTTCGAGTCCCAGCCAAGTCACTATTTTTTCCTTCTTGCAAAACATTTTTAAAGTCACACACTTTCCTCTGCTAAGTAAAACTTCATTACCATCGTATGTCTAAAAATAATAAGTTTTTTCCTTAAGAGATATGAATCTGTATGTATAACAAAAATAATAATTTTCCAAATGAGGAAATCCGTTGTTTTGAAAACACATTTCCGTTAAAGATTTAAAAAATTTGGTTAACTTTATATGAAGTACCAATCGGAGAATTAATTCAGAAATTTAATCCTAAAAAATAGAATAAATGTTTCGCTACAATTTCTTCCGATACTAAGGGATTCATTTCTGAAAAAAGGTTATGAATGATTGCATAAATGTTGCTCTCAATAACAATTCTTCAAAGTTGAATAATAATCCTGAAAAAAATATAACTCAACTTTAAAACTACAAATGACTCCGGTAAGAAACGAATGCTATTCTGGTTAGATAGATACTGAACTTAACATTAATTCCGTGAACTTAAGGAAGTTCGAAAATCAGGAGAGAAACTATCTTAGAAATTGATAAAAAATGTATTCATTGTTCACTCATCCTCTCGCAAGATCACCCTGGAAACTGGTCACTCATCTTCTTCCTCCTCATCAATCCACCCCTCTTCTATCCTTAAGCACCCCGGCTGCTGACAATTTGCGACACCAAACTATAAGGGATATAATGTTTAGCAGTGAGATAGAATGATATTAAGGTAACCAGAAAACTACTGCGAAACGATAAAGATTCAAACTTCTCAACGATTAATGTCTCACTTTCTGAACCCGGACGTTTGGGGACTTTTTGTGCAAGGGCAAGTGCAGTTTCGTCCGACTGAGCGGCATCGTCTGCGGCCATTGCCTCATCGAGGCACCGGCAACACAAAGAGGTGTGAGGAGAAACCCCCCTAAGGATAAACAAATAAGGATTGGTTGAGGCAGCCTCCCGGTTAGAGGAAGATCCCGGGTTCGTTTCCCGGCCCTGTCAGACTTTTTTCAAGTCCGTTTTTCCTTGGGAATTTTCCTGGGTGCACGCCCTTATGTGCAAAGTCACTTAAACACTTTCCTTATTTATTTTTTTGATCAAACTCTATTTTTTCCTAATTTCCCTAATATTTTCCCATTTTCAACTTCCCTAATGCGTTTCCTCCTTCTGTAAATATATTCGACCGTCTTTTGTCGCTTCCCCTCAGATGGCGCCTCAATCAATGGCCTCTGGAGTGAATCCACAGCTTCCGACTCCAGTATCTCTCATCTCTCAACACTTCCGCCCTTAAATATAGCTTTTTTATCACCCGCTGATGTACGTTGCGTATTTTTTGCTTCCCCGATCCCTCGCTACGTGGCGCGGTCGTCGGGTTTATTCATCAATATGGCTTCTCACGTTTATATGCCGTTTCTCTTTTAGTTATCAATCTAAATTTAGTCAATTCTATGGACAAGAAAATGTTCAGATACGACTGAAACTCGCAAACGTGTGTCTTGGTGTCAGGAAGGAAGTACTGTCGCATAATTTCCTGGGTTCGAACCCAGATCTCTCGGATATATTTCCATAAGGAATACACGTAAAACTCATTTTCATCGCATGCAGGGTTCGTTTCTTTCGCGAAATTAAATTAGAATGAATAGTCGCACGTTGACGAGACAAACACTAACAGAAAGAAAATCGAACGAAGATTCTTATTTCCTTCGTGGAATCTTACTTTTGATTCGTATTTGCGAGAAATACGGTGAAATATACGAAAATTTGGTGAAAATTAGAGGTTGTAAACAACTCATCCCCCTTGCGACCGATCGCATTGTTGAATCCGATGTGTTATCCCGTAAAAATACTATAGTCCATAGACTATATTATTCTTTCACTGAATACTTGCGTGTTAGAGAGAGAGCGACAATCGCATTTTCTCTCTTTTCGTGGGAGCCAATAGGAATAAAGGTGGAGTCCCGCCTCCCGAATCAAATCTTATGGTAAAATTTTGCAATTTTGCAGCATCCGCATGAAAATACGAAGTTAGTCAAAATCGTTTCAGTTCTTTTAATCCAGAATTCCAGTTGTTAAATCCAGAATACCTTTTCGTTTTATCCATTGAATATTAGTTCGTTTTATCCGTAACATCGGTTCTTTTTATCAGGAATATCATTTCGATTAATCCGGAATTCAGTTCGTTCAATCCGGAATGTCAGTTCTTTTAATCCGGAATACCAGTTCGTTTTATCCGGAATATCAGTAAGTTTCATCCGGGGTCATAAGTTCGTTTTATCCGGAATATCTGCTCGTTGTAATCGGAATATTACTTCGTTTTAATCGGAATATTAGTTAGTTTGATCCGGAATATCAGTTCGTTGGATACCGAATATAAGTTCGTTTTAATCGGAATATAAGTTCGATTGATCCGGAATATCAGATCGTTTTATCCGGAATACCATTTCGTTTAATCCGTAAATTCTTTCGTTTTATCCAGAATTCAGTCCGTTTTATCCAGAATTCAGTTCGATTTATCCGGAATACCAGTTCGTTTAATGCGGAATACCAGTTTGTTTTATCCGGAATATTAGTTCGTTTAATCCGGAATACCAGTTCGTTTTATCCATTTAATATTAGTTCGTTTTATCCGGAATATTAGTTCGTTGAATCCGGAATACCAGTTCGTTTTATGCGGAATTTAGCTAGTTTTATCCGGAATATTAGTTCGTTCAATCCGGAATAACATTTCGTTTTTCCTGAATACTAGTTCTTTTTATCCGGAATATTAGTTCGTTTTATCCGGAATATTAGTTCGTTTTATCCGGAATATAGTTCGTTTTATCTGGAATACCAGTTCGATCAATCCGGAATACCAGTTCATTTAATCCGGAATACCAGTTCGTTTTATCCGGAATATAAGCTCGTTCAATCCGGAATAATATTTCGTTTTTCCGGAATACCAGTTCGTTTTATCCGGAATTTTAGTTCTTTTTATCCAGAACATCAGTTCGTTTTATCCGTAATATCAGTTCGTTCTATCCGGAATATTAGTTCGTTTAATCCGGAATATCAGTTCGTTTTATCCATTTAATATAAGTTCGTTTTATCCGGAATATTAGTTCGTTGAATCCGGAATACCAGTTCGTTTTATCCGGAATATCAGTTCGGTTTATCCGGAATATCAGTTCGGTTTATCCGGAATAGTAGTTCGTTTTATCCGGATTACCAGTTCGTTTTATCCCGAATATCAGTTCGTTTTATCCGGAAAATTAGATCGTTTTATCCGGAATACCAGTTCGAGCAATCCGGAATACCATTTCGTTTTATCCGGAATACCATTTCGTTTTATCCGGAATATCAGTTCTTTTTATCCCGAATATTAGTTCGTTTTATCCGGAATACCAATTCGTACAATCCGGTATACTATTTCGTTTAATCGGTACATTATTTCGTTTTATCCCGAATTCAGTTCGTTTTATCCAGAATTCAGCTCGTTTTATCCGGAATATCAGTTCGTTTAATCCGGAATACCATTTCGTTATTTCCGGAATTCCAGTTCGTTTTATCCGGAATATTAGTTCGTTTTACCCGGAACATCAGTTCGTTTTATCCGGAACACCTGTTCGTTTGATCCGAAATATCAGTTTGTTTTATCCGGTATATCAGTTCGTTTGATCCGGAATATCAGATCGTATTTATTAGAATACCAGTTCGTTTAATCCGGAATAGGGGCAGGGGGTGCATGCACCCCTACTCCTTTTTCCTAAACGGTTACTTTCGCGCATACTTCGCGGACAAAATGAATTCTTAAAATCGATTCTTTTAATAGCATCTATTTCCCTATTCTTCCTCGCAGTATTAGAAGGTGCCTACATATCAGGGAGGTCGCATTATATCAGATACATCTTCTGAGAACGTACTTTCTCTGAACTTATTTAGTAGATTTATCCTTCGTATAAATGTTCTATCTTCTAAAGATTCCCATCCCGTGTCCTTTATCATCTGAGTAACATTTACTCTTTTAACATAGAAATTCTTTAAGTAACGAATCCGCTTTCGTTGTGATCTTCTAATTCCTGGATATGACACTTGTCCCATACACTGCATTTACGAGTAAAATGTAGCTTGCATACTGCAAGCAGATCGACAACACTAATTTCATATCGGCATCATATCGGGATGGTCCACAATAGAAAAAAAAAGATTATGAATATTCTTAAAATTCGCTGCAATTTATCGTCTGGCATCGAACCCGGGTCTTCCTGGTGGACTTACGACGCAGCACAACAGAAGATCACCTTCTCTAACTATGTGTGAAAATTCAAGCAGAAATATTGGCTATAACTACCTCAAACGACGTCCTACTTTTCAAGAATGTGAAAGGCTCTCTGGATTCGAGCCAAGGACTATCTAGGAAATTTAATGCATGTTTTTGAAATTTTATTTATGATGTCTATCTATATGCCGAATTTTAAGTCTCTATAATATTGGGAAAGGGTTCAAAATAATTATTGAAAATCGGATCAGTTAGTGATTGTAGAGACGCCTGGTGTCGAACCCAGGACACGTTGGTAGCTGCAAATGCGCAGTTGGATTTGAAAGGACTTGATCTTATCTTACGCAAAGTTTGAAGTCAATATCATGCCTGGAAGTACCTAAAATTTGTTTCAGTTATCTCCATAAGAAATGCATTGAGGAATGTAAATGGCTCTCTGTGATCGAACCAAGGACCATCAGCGAATTTGTAAAATTTGATAATGAAATATATTTATAATATCTAACCTCATGCCGAATTTCAAGTTTCTATGCAGTCGGGAATGGGTCCAAAAAAAATCTCAAAAATCGCCGCAATGCATTTTAAACGGACGATTTTCGCCCCCACCTAGCATCGATCCAAGGATAATATTCGTAAATGTCTTTTTGATTTTTGTTGGATATGCACGGCTTCTAGCGGTCCCTCGAGTTTCAACTCTATACTTTTCCGGGAAGTGCCTGAAAAATATTTTTGAAAATTCGTACCTTGTATCTTTATGGAGAAATCCGCGACTATGGGGCCTTCTGGAATCGAACCTATGACACCGAGGTTCAAAGTCGGATGTTTTCTGGAGGTTACACGTTATGGTCAATACGTCGTAAAAACCTCAAGCCAGTGGCACTTGTGGAACATGCTTAAAATATTGATCCCCTATATCTATTATATATAGACGCTTCTCCGGATATACTTATATACACATTCATTCATTCATAGGGGATCAAAATTCAACAAAAAATGCTGTAATTATTCATTGATATTAATTTTATAATTTATACCCCCTAAGTGTAGAGTATTTTCTAACGAGTGGACAGGCCATCGCCGAGTACATGTTCTTGTGGTATATTTACGTGCCATTAGGTCTACGACATCTACTCCGTATTTAGTTTCAATCATAAACTTCACCGTTTCAGGATTTTTCTTAGCGGAATCAGTAGGAACGCCGAAATCGGGATGGATGGAGCTAAGAATTATGACATTCTTGTTTGGTTTACCTTGATATACAGTAAGTGTGAAGTCATCATTGTTTCTAAAAAGCTTTCATCAAAAACTATTTTCATCGCAAATTCTTCTTTTGTGTCAAAAATTAGTAAAAGTCATGGAATCTCAAGCCAAAATTCAAAAAATTTTAGTCATGGCAGAGAAATAAAGCTCGCGTGGAGTCAAAATGACTCCATCGGTAGTTCTAGTGTTAATAATTAGATGTAATTGAGTAAAACAGTGAAGATGTGGTTTTGCTCAGCGCATGAGTAACCGTGTGGATTTGCATCTGTTTTCTATTTCTGTTTTAGAATCCGTTGGAAAAGTTCTTCCTGTAGCTTGTCGTCAAATAGTTTTCGGAGATTGCGATGTATTAAGAATAAGATGAATAATCTCTAAGATAAATAGAGGTACCGCGAAATTAATTTTTAATATCATTCCTAATAATCGGAGCATATTAAAATCTATTATTCAATTTCCACATCGCTATGGGATCAAGCAGTGAATATTTGGGCTGTAATAACTTACCAACTTCAAGAAAGCGTTGAGTTGACTTTGCACATAAGGGCGTGCACCCAGAAAAAATAATCCCAAGGAAAAACAGACTTGAAAAAAGTGTAACAGGGCCGGGAATCGAACCCGGGATCTTCCTCTATCCCGGAGGCTGCCTTAACCATCTAGGTAGGCTAGATAGAGGAAGATCCCGGGTTCAATTCCCGGCCCTGTTACACTTTTTTCAAGTCCGTTTTTTTCCATTTGGGAACTCATCAACTTTTTTGGAATTGCTGTACCACCTAAAAGAACTCTAAATTCGTTAGTTTTGACAATTCCCTTCGCAAGAAAATCGTGCACAAGCTTTCGCCTATCCCAAGAATTAGCAGTTCTGTTATTGAACCCTCAAACTTAGTGGACTTCTTTTGTAATTTCCTGAATACTACAAGGAAAAATCTGATGTGGCCAACACATGACTTTCTCCATATTTATTGAAAACAGAAGCCTATGCCGGTAATACATAAATAATTCCAAAACAGTGAGGGTTAAAGGACAATGTTTCATACAATAGTTGTAGTAAAGCACATTATCTATAACTTTTGTAAATAATTGGTTATACCTACATTGCATTTTGACAGAGATATGTATGAATAACTTCCATTTCTGGATAAACAACAACTTACGGTTAACCATTATTGGGGAATAACTCCTAAACAATTAGTGTTACGAAAAAATGTTTCATACAAAAGTTGTAGTAAATTGCATTATCTATAAGTTTTATACGTAATTGTATATACCTACATTGCATTCTGACAGAGATATTTAAGAAACAACTTTTGTTTGTTCCGGTTAAGCTGGAACTTCCGGTTGAGCTATATTCACCAAAATCTAATCGTCTTGGCATTGTTAGGAAAATACTAAATATGAGTTTTGGAAATGATCGGATAATTGATTTTTAAGATAGAGCGCCCACAAACTTTTTTACCACAGACAGACACACACACACAGACACACCGACAGACATGTTCGGGAAAATAGCGAAAACGAACTCTATGGGCCCCAAAACAGTTATTTCCGTCGAAATCTGGGGGTGGAATTCTTTTGCGAATACATTACTTAATACTACGTATAGGGAAAAAGTAAAAATATTAAACATTGGTAATAACTCAGAAGCATTATCCTATTATTTTGTCTTTTTATTGCTTTTATTCCTGACTGTATTTTTACCACATTTTTGTGTTTTTGTCGTCCATTTTATTATAGCACACGTATTTGGGGTCACCTTTGTGTGCTAATTAAGCAATTATTCTACATCTACATTAATACCCTACAAGACGCCTTTCGGCGTGTGGCAGGGGGTGTAAACACAAGTTGAATCTAAACTACTTCCTTATTCGGTTATTGCCGCGTATCGTTCACGGAAAGAATGAATTTTTAAAACGATTCGTCCTTGCATCTATTTCTCTTAACTTACGTTCATTATCAGATAGACCAAGGTAGCAGGGGGGTTTCATGATACCGATTGTATCTTTGGAAAATGTAGTTTCCCTGAATTTATTAAGCAATCGCAGCCTAGCTTCCAATCTCCTTTCTTTCAGGGATTCCCACCCTACGTCTGAGAGCATTTTGGTGCTTTTTTATCGTAGTATTTCTTAACTAAACCAACCGCTTTACGCTGCGCTTTCTCCAGTTTCATCCGCCGGGTCCCATATACTTGCCGCATATTCCAGAAGGGGTCTGACCAAGGTAAAATAACATCGCTCTCTCACCTTTTCATCGCATTTACCTACGCTTTACAAATCCTTTTACTTGCTTCGCCGTAGAGTTTTCGAACATGCGTGTTCCAATTTAAGTTATTAGTAATGTTGATCCCGAGATATTCAACTGAATCTACTACTTTTATATTAATTCCATTGACGAGTGATTTGGACGTAATTTTTTCTTTTCGAAGAAGTAAAAGATTTAGAGATGGCCTTCAATATTTTTGAATGTAAACGAATTTATCTCTTTCAAAAGACTTTCAGGGGAAAGAAAGTCGTGTGCATGGATCCGAAAAATAATTTGCAGGATAAATTCTATTGGGAACCAATCTAGGAATGACTGAAATGGCCATTTTAAATTTTCATCTCTTCATAATCGATCGTAAAAAAACATTTTCAAATTGTTTGGGATACCTTTCCGCGGGGTATCGACCTTCAATACTATTCGGTTCAACCTTGGGAGGGATAGCACGTTGCCTTCCAAAGGTGCCCAACCTTTCAACCCAAGAAATTGCAGAGTTTTAGTGAGCGACGGTCGTTCATAGCGAAAGGTTGTCAGAGTAAACCGATTTTTCACTCTGTCGCGAACGATTCTAATTGAATTTGGTAATTTAAGCATTTATAGCTATCTAACATTAACTGTAGTATTGACGAAAACAATTAAACAGAGGCATGTAAAAGAAAGCAAGACGTGTCAAGATGCAGTTGAACTTGAAAGAGGCTAAAAGTTTAATTACGTTCATTCGTGAATTGGACGAGGAAAAACGATTCACTCGCGGAATTAGTAATCATAAATTACAGTAAAAGCATCCAGTAAATCTCGCACCAAATCCTAAGCGGCAGCTCATGAATCTCTCATTAATCATCGATTTTTGGACTTGTAAACCTTCGCCCTTTTGAAGAAGACATCGCCCAAGCTTCGTGTCGAACCCGCGACTTCGTTTCTTCTGTGAACTACTCCATGAACAACGAGCATGACTCAAGGGACTTCGAGGTTTCTTTGGAAAAGTGAGTACAAATCAATTTCTTGTGTAGCGTAGGAATTGTTTACCTTTGTGTGGTCGGTCATCGATGCTGTTATAACGATTAAGACAAAGGGCAAGCGGATGTTTTACGCCTTTACTCAAGCTGTATTTTATATCGATAATATCCTCAGTTTGAGTTAGCCAAAATACGCTTTCTTTGCTCGCTCGAAATCACGAATGTTTTCGTAACAGCTTGTTCAATGTCTGATAAAATTTTTATATGCATCGGTTGAATTTCCGACATTGCCAGTCGTCTAGAGTCGAACCAAGGATAATGTGACAAAGATAATAACTTTTGCCAGTCCTTCTCCATGTAGAGGTTAAGTATGCCTAAACATACCTTACTTCATGTGCTCAATACGCTTATAATCGGAAAAAAGTTTTTTCTTTGCCTTTTAATATATCACTATTAAAATATATTAAGCTACATTCCTGACTCATTCATCACAATTCTAACCATTTTCCACAAGTGTCACTGACTTGAGATGTTTACGACGAACTGGACAGCGTGTAGCTATCAGAAATAAAGCGATTTTGAACATCAGTGTCATGGGTTCAATGCCATAAGACCCCGAAATCCCGATTTTTTCCATAAAGATGCATTGACAGAATTTTCGAATTTTTTTTCGAGGCACTTCCCGGCAAAGTAAAGCGTTGAAATTCGTGGGATCGCTAGAAGCCGTGAATATACAAGGAAAACTACAAAGACATCTTCGATGATTATCCTTGGTTCGACGCTAGGTCAGGGCAAATATTCTACGTAAGAAATGCAGGTAAAGTTCGTTTTTACAGTTTGAAGGCCTCGTTTTATTTGCACAATTAAATTAGAAATAATGGTCACGTCAGTCGAGACAAGTACCAAAAGAAAGAGAATTAAATGAATATTCTTATTTTGGTCGTGGAATATCGTTTCGAGTCGTACTTACGAGAACTATAGCAAAATGTACGAATATGTCGAGAAATTTCTATGCGGTAAAGAAAGTGTCCCCCTGAAAGGCGATTGTTGAATCCGAGCTGAAGCATTTTCTCATTTGAATACACAAGGATTTTAAGTCTATACAATGTCAATGGTAAGGATTTATGTGAGAATTAATGCAATTTGTTGAAATGTCAATGTATTTAAACTGTGATATGTAAATAGCAAGGACAATACTACGGCCATTTTGGCTACATTCCGCGAAATTTCGAAAAATATTTAATGAACTTCACGGTATGATAGAGAAATAAGAATCACGTATGTCCCAGTGGAGGACTATATAGTAATCTATGTATATAAAGCAGAAATTCTGTGGGTTTATTTGTGTGTTTGTGGGTTTGTTTGTCTTGGATAGGAGTCCACACCGTTTGCCCCATTTGTCTAAAACTTTGCATACATGTCCTCTGATATCAGAAAGGAAGTACTGTCGCATTTTTATTCAAGAATTTTGCTAGATTCGAACCAGGATCGCTCAGATAGATTTTCATAAGGAATACATGTAAGCTTCACTTTTATCGGTTGCAGGCTTAATTTCCCTTGAAGAATTAAATTAGTAGAAATAGTTGCATAGAGTCGAGACAAATACCAAAAGAAAGAAAATTGAATAAAAATTCTTATTTTGGTCATGGAATCTTACTTTCGATTAGAATTTGTGAGAATATTGGTAAAATATACAAAGAGTTTGTGAAAATTCGAGGTTATAAACAACTCATCCCCCTGACGACCGATCCCATTGTTGAATCCGAGCTAATGTTTTATCCCGTAAAATACTCACGGACTTTAGGCCCATAAAGCTGATGATTGAAGAGGACGATATATTACATGGATAACGAGAAATTTTCTGAAAGAAGGTAACCAGCAATTGTAGGTACGTAATTGCAGTCAGGAGATTACCAGCTCATGGATGAGGGAAATAAGATGTCTTGTATGATATAAAGCAAATATTCTGTGGGTTTGTACGTCTGTTTTTATGTTGCGTGTCGTCGATTTTAGTACAAACTGTTTTTCAGATTCCCGTCAAACTTTGCGTACGTTTTTTCTGGGACCAGGAAGGACGTACTGTCTCAATTTTATTCGATAACTTTTCTGGGTTTGAACCAAGATCGCTCAGATGGGTTTCCATAAAGAATAAATCTAATCTTCACTTTTATCGGTAGCAGGCTATATTTCCTTTGAAGAATTAAAATAGAAAAATAGTCGAGCAGAGTCGAGACAAGAAGCAAAATAACGGAAATTAAATTAATATGCTAATTTTGATCGTGGAATATTGTTATCGAATCGAAATTTCGAGAATTTCGAAAAAATACGCGTGAATTTTCCAAAATTGTTGAGGTTGTAAACAGCCAATCCTCCTGACGATCAATGCGATTGTTGACCCGAGCTCATGAATTTTTCTGTATAGTAAGAATAGCTCGGGATTTTAGACTGTATTCTAAAGGGAATTTATAGATTGCACGACCGGCAACTTTAATTTAATCTACTTCTATATTCCCCGTTGAGAATCAACGGGCGCTCCTGCTAGTTATCATATAAATGTCACCAGATGTCCGTGAGTTCGACGCCAGGTGAGTGAGAATTGTATCAAAACACTTCTCGATAACACGAGAGCGTAAAACCAGGTATGTGAATAGACGTCATAAATATATTTCACATACGCAGTGTACTGTTTACCTATTGATCCTGGGATCGATGCTAGATCTCCATTTTCTTTTAGTCATGTATTTCGAATTGGGTAAACTTGAATTTAATTTTTGGAACCACTCTGTATGATATCCACTATAAACTAGGAATTCAATTAATTTTATCCCTACCCAGTTAACCCTACTTAATCACATATTGCTAAAAGGTCCTGGGTTCGACACCAGTTGATCTTAATTCTTTCAACGGAGTGAATGGCAGAGATTCAGTTATTTCTATGACGCATTTCCCGAAAAAATAGACCCGGTATGTGCTGAGCAGTCGTCAACATTCGACATTGACTTCCTTACGGTCCTTGGTTCGAATCCATGACCAAATTTGTAAACGACATTCATTTAAAGTTGAACACAGAGATTCTTTTGAGGAATTTCCCAATATATCGACTTCACATTTTTGAAACCGCCACAGACTAAAGTCTATTAGTCGTAGTTTCCAGGTGCTTCATCAACATACTTACCGATTGCAAGCGACTTTTACGCGTAGATATATAATGAAATCGAAATTCTTTGAGTGCGTTTGTCTAAGATTGGAGGCTGTACCGTTCGTCCGATTTGCTTCAAACTTTATTCATGGGTCCTCTTCAAACTGTAAGGAGTTGCTGTCGTCTTTTTATCCCACAATTTTACGGGGTTCGAACCCAGATCACTCAGATAGTTTTCCATGAAAAATACACGTAAAACTCATTTTAATCGCATGCAGGGTTTATTTCTTTCGCAAAATTAAATTAGAAGGAATAGTCGCACTTCAACAAGACAAGCACCGAAAGAAAGAAAATTAAATAAAGATTCTTATTTTGGTCGTGGAATCTTAATTTTGATTCGAATTTGCTAGAATATCGGTGAAGAATACGAACATTTTATGATAATTGGAGGTTGTAAACAACTCATCCCCCTGACAACCGATCCCCTTGTTGAATCCGAAGTGTTATACCGTAAAAATACTCGAAGCCCATAAAGCTGATGATTAAAGAGGACGATATATTACATGGATAACGAGATATTTTCTGGAGGAAGGTAACGATCAATTGTAGGTACATAATTACAGTCAGGAAAGGTAGAGATTACCACTTTACTGATGAGGGATGTCCTGAATATTTAGAAAGCGGAAATTCTGTGGGTTTGTCTTCGTTTATCTTCGGCGGAGTCTCGTAATAATTATTATAGAGTTAATATTTTACTAGAATATGTGATTTAAGATATAAGAATGTTTTCCTTGGAAATGTTTTCGAAGATATACAGTTTCGTGGGGAAGGTAACCCAAGAAATATCAAAAACCAGAAAATTATTGAAAATATTTGTTTCCTACCACCTTTTTATTAGAAATCGAGATAAAATATGCAATTTTTTAGTATATAGATTTTTTTATACACTATATAGTTTTTTTGGCCGTAATTTGCTTAAAAACGAGATTAAATACACAAATTTTGATTCATTTTAAAGCTTATGTAGTTCATCCGAATTAGGAACAGATGTTAACTTTTGCGTAGATCTCAAAAAAACATCGAAAACCCGAAAACATTTGGAAAAACAACCTTCTTTACATTAATATTCTCAAATATTGATATTGATATAGTGATTTAGTGATAAGTTGCGACACAAGCATTTAAACCATCTTAATTTGAATTTGATTTTTCGATTTTTAAGCAAGAATGGCCACAAAAAACGAATTATTTTCGATTGTTTTTGGATCTTCGACGTTTTTTTTGGATTTACTGCTAGGCATTTAAAGTTAAAGTCTTTACTATCTATACAGTCCAAATTGGTATAGTTTATCTCTATTTTTAATAAAAACATGATTAAAAACTGAACTTTTTGTAATCATTTTCTTGTTTTCGAAGTACTTTGGGTTAAATTCCCAGCGAAACAGTGTATCTTCTCTTAGTTTGGATCGATAAGGCAAAAAGATTCCTAATGTGTACTAAAATGCCAGTTTAATTATGATGTTTAAGGAAAACGTATAAATAAATAAATCTTTCAAGTTTTAATTTTGGTTTCCAAGGATTCTTGCATCTACTGCTCGATTAAATAGACAACTTTATCAAAAGATGAGGGATTTCGATGAAAGATCTAATATGCTTCATAATTTGATAAGTATATATCAATACTTTAACTAATCAAAGCAAAATAAACTGAAATTCCTATAAGAGTTTTCGCGTTTTTGAACTCACTGCTCCGCGAATGTGAAAATGTTTTCCTGTTTCGGAAAGATCTCGTCTACAGCTTAAAAAATTCTGCAAATTTGAATAGTGTATTTCGATGTTTAAGCAAAATATTGCCAGAAAACGGAATTTTCCCTTAATTTGCGGATTGTCGACGTTTTATAGGTATATGGGTAGAAAACAATTGAAAAAAATTATATTTTTACCATATTTTGATTGAAAATTGAAGTAAACTTTACACATATTGGCTATTAAGATAGATAAGATATTTACTTTTGCACCAGTTAAATCAATGAATGTAAAATCCTGAAAATAATCTGAAATATATAAATGTCTTTATGTGCTCAGATATTGACAGAAAATTATCAATATAGGACTAAAATTATAGAGTTTATAGAGATACCCCTAATTTATAGTAAACGTTTCATTTTAATAAGGCAGTTGACGTGAACATTCTTGAATACCAGTAAAATATCTTGAAAACCTTTGCTTTTCTTGCCTTTTTTAATATAAAACAACATAATATTGTAAAAATAATCTAGTAAACATAATATCTATAATAAGGTTTTTACAAGCTATAATTTACAATCAAACACTGCAATCCGCCAGTGGCGCTTGGCTGGGGGTGTTAAAACACTGAGATCCCTAAATAACCTGAAGAGCTATTGGCTTCTCCAATATTTCGCGGGAAAAACGATCAAAAGTAACTATCTCTCCTGGAAACTACTTCCCTGTATCGCTTTTTCGATATTGCTTCCTTGACTAGCTGCACTACCATCTCGAGATCGGAAATTAATTCTACAAAGGAAATTGAACAAAGACTCTCATTTTGGTCTTTGAATATAGTTGAATGGCGTCCACATAGTCAACCTCACCAGGCCCGTGCGCACGGGGGGGGGGGGGGCTTGGTGGTTCGAACTCCCCCCATGAGGATCCTTCATACAAAATATTCCACGAATGATGAATTGAAGATAGGATAAAATGAAATTATATTATTTAATGATTCATTTAGTTAACGTTTCCTTCCAAAATGTAGTGCCTCTTTCAAATTTCATGTTATCGTCTGTCAGGACTCCTGTACGTTCTCGCGTACGTTCATTATTGATGGTTGTATTAAAATAGTTACTATTTTTTAATGAGAAAAACCCCCCGCACGAGCAAATCCTGCGCACGGCCCTGAACCTCACAACATTAAGATCCATATTTGGGCAAATTGTAGCAAAAAACTGAAGTTTCTCCAATTATTTTTTTGAAGTTTGTGGAATTTTCTTCTCGCAAAGAGTGCTAATGCATTTCTTTTGCTGATAGATCCCGTAGAAATCGTTAAACGAGTCCGAATGGGAATAGTTAATTAAAATTATTAAGCAAATTACTGCAAAAAACTATCATTTTTCCGATGAGTTTTTTTCTGTATACTACTACGAAAAAGAGAAAATTTGTTCGTAATTTGGATTATTCCTCGAGTATTGCTCTATATTTTATCAAAATATGGCTAAACTAAATAATGGTTTTATTAATTTTTCAGGGTTTTCAGTTACCCTTATTTAAAAATCTGTTCCTTTTCCGGATACTTGACGGATAAGTTTTTTTAATTACTTAAGTATATCATGCAGATGAAACTGAAATTTTTCCAATAATATTCTGTGTTATTTTTTGTAATAACTCCTTCTCGTAAGAAAATATCTATTCACGACTCAGAACGTCAACAGCTTTTAATGATTCTAAATTTCTAAATCTATTTCGAATTTTAAGCAAACATTTTTATCATTTACGGGCGTTTTTTTAGGGATTTTGCATCGCAAAAATAAAATATGTTCCTAATTCGGAATAACTTCGTCAAAGCTTCTAATTCAATCCAAACTAAACCAGCCTATCCATAATTCTAAAGGCTCCCGGATAGTCATGTGGACAGAGCGTTTGCCTTTGGTAAAAACGATCCCGGGTTCGAATCCCGGTGGGAGCCGATGTGCGAAATGACCTAAGCTGTCGAGGCACTTCTAACAGTACTACTACTACTCTAATTCTAAGAAAAATGATCAAAACGCAAATTTTTGGGATTTCGTCATTTTATTGTGATCTCCGGGAAAGATAAAACTTGATATTTTTTGGAGGTATGTCGTCCAAAGCCTCTAAATGAATCCAGATATGACTATTTCTGCTCAATTTGCAATTAAAATGTGGCTAAAGAATATGGAGCTCGTGATGTATCACAAATACCTAGGAATTACGCTCCGCAGTAATTTTTCCATCAAAAAGCATATTCGAAGGGTGATAAAAACATGCGAATGGGATACAAAGATTATCCAATAGAATTCTGAGGGGATGTTCATCGAGAGTAAAAGAAATAGCGTACTTTTCCTTGACCTCTACTTGAGTATTGCTGTGCGATTTGGGATCCTCACGAAGTAGCATTAATTTTCGATCTTGGGATGGTAGAGCAGCAAAGTTCGTCAAGGGAGATCTCAGATTTGGCAGCAGTGTTTCTGCTATGATAGAATTCCTCGGATGGAACTCTCTTATTGATAGAAGACTTAAATATTGACGGAAGCTCTTTGATAAATTTATCACTGCCGATTTCGGGGAGGAGATAACTGATATTGTTATCCCAGTTACAATCTTACGCGATCTTCAAGAGAAACAAAAGAGTGATACAGGGAAGTAGTTGCTAGGACAGATAGTTGCTTTTGGTTTCCGTGAAGTATTAGAGAAGCTAATAGTTCTCCAGGTTAGATAGGGATGTCAGGGTTTTACACCCCCTGCTACGCGTCATTGATGGATTGCAGGGTTTAAAGTTAAATGCAAATGTAAAAAAATCTGATGTGGCCAGCACATGACTTTCTCCATACACAAGATGTAAATATTTATCTACTACAGTATTTTCGAACTCTATATGCAATCTAAACTTGGAAGATAATTGAATAATTTATATCATATTATCTTTTACGTCACAAAAATTATAAATAATGTTTTTCGGCAAATATTTGTTGAAACACGATGAAATTGACCTTTCGAACCAGTGCCCAGAGCGCCCACAAAGTTCAATATCAGCACCTTCCGGATTATCAGTATTTCATGAATAACTCCTATACAATCAGTTATACAAAATATGTTTCATACAAAAGTTATAGTAAGTTACATTTTCCGAAACTTTTGGAAATTAAAGTATACAAATAAATATCATATTAAGGAGATATTTTCGAAACCGGAAACTTTCTTTGAAGAATAAAGCTCGACTTTGGGTTAACCGATTTACTCCTAAAACTAATCAACTCTGATAGCATCAACCACAGTGAATATGAAGTTTGGTATTTATACGACTTATAGTTTTCACGTTAGAGTGCCCACAAGCACAGACACACACACATAGACACACACACACATACAAACAGACATCATTCCGAAAATGATCAAAACGTGTTCTAGGGACCATCTCCCACTACCAACCCTCTCCCATCCCACCCCCTACCCACCATCATAACCCTCCCTCTACCCACCCTCTAGCATCCCACCCCCTACCTACCTTGCCATCCCACCCTCTACCGACCCTTTCCCATCCCACCCCCTACCCACCATCCAAAACCTCCATCTACCCACCCTCTACCATCCCACCCCCTACCCACCCTCTCCCATCCCACCCTCTACCCACCCTTTCCCATTCCCCCCCCTACCCACCATCCAAAACCTCCCTCTACTCACCCTTTCCCATCCCACCCCCTACCCACCATCCCAACCCTCCCTCTACCCACCCTCTACCATCCCACCCCCTACCCACCCTTTCCCATTCCCCCCCCTACCCACCATCCCAACCCTCCCTCTACCCACCCTTTCCCATCCCACCCCCTACCCACCATCCCAACCCTCCCACTACCAACCCTTTCCCATCCCACCCCCTACCTACCATTAGAGATGGGAACCTCGAAAAAAATGAAACGTTTTAAACGTTTAAAACGTTTGAAAAAAACGTTTTTTTCATTCGTCTTGAAAAAAACGTGAAAAAAACGTTTTTTTCGTCAATTTTGAGATGGCGTTCTTCGTGGTTTATCCGATAAATTTACAATCCTGATTAGTAAATATTCAGTTGACCTGACCTAATAGCTTGTAAAGAATGTATTTCCTTAGTTTTTAAAACGATTTTATTAGAAACGCAAGTGTTTATATGTTTGCAAGACTGATGCATTGTATAAAATCAACATTTTCGGGCGTAACTTTGTGGAAGTTTGTCTTCATGATAAAATTAAAACGAGTTAATATCTTTGTAAAAGCAATCTATGATAAAGTGTAGCAAATTTCGAAAATTGGCCCGACGTGGTTCACTAATGACCGCTAAGTTTCATGTTGCTGTACAGAAAATAGTGTACATAGTTGTTTTTTGACACCACGTATTCACGTGTTGGAATTCATCAAATTCAGTGCTCCGCTTCTAGCTCTGAGTGGAAGAAGAAGGAAGTATCTTTGCATGGCTTATTTGGGCGTGTGTATCATCGATCGAACTTAGTTTTCAGATTTTCAGAAGAGCAAAAATTATCACTTTAAAAAACCCTGCAGTAACTCGATTCTGATCCACAGTTCTCTGGAATCATTAATTACTAACAAAAGTGTGCTGCAACAGATAGCGATTGATGCGAATCCTAAGAATCCATCCCTGAGGCTTCGTCACGACACTAAAAAACGTGTACTGTCCGAAACTTAACTTTTGGATTTTTTAAAAATAATCTGCAAGACGTTCTGAAACCATTAAAAGCTTACATAATCGACATGGTATATGAGGAGCCACAACTTAGCAAATTCTGCTGCATTTTCCTAGACCCTTTAAAAGAGTAAAACATTTTTGTATGATCACAACTGAAATTACTGATGGTCGCAGTAGTAAAATAATAAATTTAATTAAAAAGAGAAAAGATATGGCCGCGACGAAGGCCCATTTGCCAGCTAATTTTTTTGATCCTTCAAGAAAAGGTTCGAGCTTGGAACCATCAAAAATTTCTGATGTTTTCAAATTTGTTGATATTCTCGCCAAATCAGATCCCACCTTCAGCGAAGAGAATATAGCTGAAATTCATTCCGAGATGGCAAACAGCGTGGCTGACGATGGTAAGTGGAAGACACCATACGTCATTTCAGTATCTAAAAAACTTTCGCCTCTAATTGTTTGGAAGGGAATATGCTCCAAAACAAAAGTCTAACGAGTTGCCATAAAGATTTTTTCACTTCTACCTACATCCTCGGCGACGGAAAGAAGTTATAGCAAGCACGGAAATATTCACTACCTAAGAAGAAACCGCAGGACTAATGAAAGAGCTTTGAAACCTATTTAATTTTTAATCAAGCACAACTTTAAATCAAGCACAACTTGAAATTACTAGAAACCGAAAGAGCTAAAATTTGAAGCGATAATCTCTCGAAAACTGGAGGGAGAGGAGGTTGTTACACTTGTGTGTGTAGATGAGAACATTTCTTCACTCATTTCCAGCGAGGAATCAGATCTAGATGGCGTTGCGGAGGAATTTGAAGACACAGTTACAGAATAATCCAATCCAAAACATATGGCCACTTTGGTTCTTTTGCTTTTGTATCGAGTTTTATGGATGTTTAGAGTTGTGCCCTACAGACTATAATTTATCTACAACTAATACAGACTATAATTTAACTACAAATAACACAAGTATGGTTGCAATTAATGCCATGGAAGAGGATATTCTCCATGATAAAAAAATGTAAAAATATATCCTTCTTATTTATAGTTACCTAAGAACTTTTTCACTCATTTATTTTAAGCATTCTAAGCCAAGAAAACAGAATCGTGAAAACATAACATGTCCCATTATAATTAGATTGGAATGTTAAACAAAAATGTAGCTGCTGTAGGTTTTTCTTTTTACCCTTTTTTTAAGCCTAAATTAATCCCCTATAGTAATAGGTAAAAAAGAACACTTTCGATATACTGAAAAGATATAAATATATTTCGAAGATGTTTCTGCTATACGAGGTAAGTCGTATTAATATTATAAATTATTTATTCATTATTTATATCAACTCCGCCCTTAGTGTGCGAAAACTGGAGGATTCCTCAGCATTTATATCCAATTGAATATTTTCCTTTAAAATTCTGAACTAGTTAAGGGTGGCTGAAATAATTTCATATCTAATACTAATTATTATACTTATCATAGCTATTATATGCTTAATCCATTTGGTTCCTTTATTGGCTCTTCTTATATGACAAGTGAGCAAGATTTACGTCTTTGAGATCACCGAGAATTCAAATGAGATTCTCAGCGCATCATTGTGCATAACTTTGTTATAAATTTATGTCATAAATGTCAATTTTTTGTTGAATAACTATTACTTGGAACAGATAATGAATCAGTTTATGTTGTCAATGAGAGATATAGACATAAATGACTAATTTACAACATTAATATGGGAATAAAATGTAAAAAACGTTTTTTTAAGAAATAAAAACGTTTTTTATGAAAAAAACGTTTTTTATTCAACGTTTTAAAACGTTCACATGAAAAAAACGTTTTTTTCCCATCACTACCTACCATGCCATCCCACCCTCTACCGACCCTTTCCCATCCCACCCCCTACCCACCATCCAAAACCTCCATCTACCCACCCTTTCCCATTCCCCCCCCTACCCACCATCCCAACCAACCCTCTACCCACCCTCTACCATCCCACCCCCTACCCACCCTTTCCCATTCCCCCCCCCTACCCACCATCCCAACCCTCCCTCTACCCACCCTTTCCCATTCCCCCCCTACCCACCATCCCAACCCTCCCTCTACCCACCCTTTCCCATTCCCCCCCCTACCCACCATCCCAACCCTCCTTCTACCCACCCTTTCCCATCCCACCCCCTACCCACCATCCCAACCAACCCTCTACCCACCCTCTACCATCCCACCCTCTACCCACCCTTTCCCACCCCCCCCCTACCCACCATCCCAACCCTCCCTCTACCCGCCCTCTCCCATCCCACCCTCTACCCGCCCTCTCCCATCCCACCCTCTACCCACCATCCCAACCCTCCCTCTACCCGCCCTCTCCCATCCCACCCCCTACCCACCATCCCAACCCTCCCTCTACCCGCCCTCTCCCCGCCCTCTCCCATCCCACCCCCTACCCACCATCCCAACCCTCCCTCTAACCACCCTCTCCCATCCCACCCTCTACCCCACCTCTCCCATCCCACCCCCTACCCACCATCCCAATCCTCCCTCTACCCACCCACTGCCATCCCACCCTCTACCCACCATTTCCCATGCCATCCCATCCCCTACCTTTACCCACCCTCTCCTATCCCCATTCTCTAATCAACCTACTCTTTTCCCCCTTTTAAAGGCTACCACTCTATCTATCCCACTATCCCAACTACTCCTACCTTAACCCGCCCACTGCTCCACCGAGACCCTTAACACCAATGCCCAACGTACTTGGAATACCATTCCTTCCCAATACCTTATGTTCCTCTATAACCCACCCAACACGCACTATATTACGCCCACTCCCAATCATTTTATTTCATCTCTTTCTCAAAGGTTAAGGAACAAAATATATAAATTATACATAGCCCCGCCTTACACTTCATAATAAATCTATACATTCGGCAATTGATAATTTGGCTAAGGGCGCCAAGTTTTTCATATCCATATTTTATTCAAATAAAGTCCTTGAACACTATATAAATTCCGGTCTTACAAGTTTTTATATTATACATAATTAAAATATATTTTGGCTCGGAAGAAAAATATGTTTTTCACTTCATATTCATCTTCCAAATTAGAAATTAGAAAAATAATTGGAAATTCAATATATAGTTGCAGAATATGTAAATTAAACAGCGTTTCACATCATTAACAAATCTACACATACTGCAATAGTTAGTTTTGCTAAGGGCGCAATTTTTTTATCCATATTATATACATTTCAAGTCATGGATCACTTCACAAATTCCGGGCTTACAATTTTTTTAACTATACATAGTATAGAAAATATGTTTCGGCTCGGGAAAAAAAATATTTCACTTCTTATTCATCTTCCGGGGTAGAGTGATGCTTTAGAGTATAGGGAAGAACCTCATCCATATCCCGTACATGGAGACAATCTGTAACTTCTTCCCCTTCTTTTAATTAGCCGTCAAAGGCTTTATCTTGATTTTTAAAAGGCACCTTGAAGTCCTGTATACGGTTGGAAAACATAACAAATGAATCTTAAAGGTAGGCATCAAATAGAAGTTAAATAAATGTTTAAAATCGTACCAATTTTCGTGTTTCTTTTCAAAAAATAAAAAAAACTTGGTATCTTCTTTACAATTGTTAATTTTTCCTATTAATAATTAGACTGAAATTAAACTTACATTGAAATATGTTGTAGAGAGTAAATCACTTCGAAAATTCTCATTACCTCAAATTCTCTCTCATTAATTCTCCTTCTCAGTAAGATGGAACCCCGTTGTCTCCATGAGCATCTTCAGTGATGGTTTTTCTCTGCGCAAGTAGCTTTCGATTGAGTTGTCCTCCTGGGCAATATCTATATGAATTCTTGCCTCATACCTTTAGAAAAAAAATTGAAAATGAAAATTAATAATGCATCGAAATAAAATAATCATTAAACTATGTTTAACTAAATAGGGGTATTCTAACTACTAGAAGTCTTTCCAATATACCTCCGAGCCACGTCCTGGAACCAATTCTTACCATTCATCTTCCAGCCAAGCAAGAACTTCGTATCATTTCGATAAGTGCATCAAAAAAAAATAATGAAAAACTACTCCCATGTATTTTAAAGGGCAGATGTTTGCATCGTCCTAGCATCGAACCCAGGATGATTTCCGTGAAAGTCATTTATGTTTTCAATAGATCATGACCATATATAAAGGCTCCTAGAGTTTCAATTCTCTACCAATTCGGGAAGTATTTTTTAAAATTTCCGGAAAAATCAAAGCGATGCATTTAAATGGAAAAAAATCAGGACTTTGGGGCCATCTGGAATCGAACCCATGAGACTGAGGTTCAAAATCGCATTTTTTCTGGCAGGTACACGTAATGGCCTATACGTCATAAAAATTTCATGTCAATGACGCTTGTGGTTTAGCCTGTGAATTTGTATCCTCTCTATCTATCTATATACATGAATGAATCTGGAGAAGCATTTATATATAATAGATTCTTATCAGTACAATGTGACATAATCAATAATGTTAAAAAGAAATCTAAACGAAAAAATGAAAATCATTGTTTTTGACAAATAAAATCAAACTCTAGGTTCCCTAGCGGGAGACCTAAATATTTTTCAATTTGATAGAAATTTGTTTTGGGTAAATATGTGACCAACTTTATATCGACTTGAAATTTAGAATTTCTACACCCAACTATACAACTATAGAATACTTGCATTTCTTTTGTAATGTAATCTTAATCCAGTTAGTGATGAAATTAGCACTTTCAGATTCACACTGTGTGTGATACGCTTGTTTATTTTTGCAGCTTCTGTTCAATGAGATTTTTTTTTTAATCTATTATTTTCCTCTGAAGTTAACCCGATACCTATAGTATCTTTATACCTGGGGAGTTTTTCTAATTAATTAAAATATTTTATTATAATTTAAGTAAAAACATAAGATCTTTCTAATTAATTCTTTAACTAAAATGGCCTCTCAGCCCCACCTAATGGTGGGTTACCGTCCCTGCCACGAGGAGGCGGGCCTCTACCATCTAGCATATTTTTCCTTTTGATAAAAACTTCTGTTGAAAAACCCTGAAATCTGGTGAATGCTTCCTTATTACATATCAAATCTTTAAAGTCAATTATGTTTTCTATTATATATTTTCTTCTAATGTCCTTGTATAATGGACAAACATTTATTATATGGTCCACTGTCTCTTCTTCTTTACATATACATTGATCATCTTCCACCAGACTAAATGATTTCAATTTCCAGTTGATCGAACCCTGTCCTGTTATTAAAAATGTCGTGTACAAATTTGGAATAAACCAGTTTTTAGTTTCTTTTTCGCTCATGTCCGTGGCTGTTGGAATAAATAGTTTCGTAATTCTTCCTCTCTGGGTATTGTCCCATCTTCTTTTCCATTCATTATTAGCAGCTTCCTTAAGTCTTCTTTTCTTGTTTCGTATACTTTCTTTAGTATTATCTGGATCATTTTGAAAGTCGAGTAGATTTATTGGCAATTTCTTCCTAATGTAGTATTCTGCAGCCCTCCTGAAAATTTCGAGATCAAGAGGAATCTTCCCAGCAACTACCTGTAGAGCTTCTGTTGACACCGTTCTACATGATCTAGTTATTGTTAATAACATTACTCTCTGAAGGGACAGGATTTCTCTTCTTGACCTTACCTACGTAACCTGTGGGTACCATGCCGCCGCACCATACGTAACCATAGGGATCATTACATTATTATACAGGGCGTCTGTCGTTCTTCCTTTAATTCCCCAGTCAACCCTCGTTATACGTATTAATTTACAGCATAATTTTGTTACGTTGTTTCTTAACTCCTCAATATGATGTTGGAATGAAATTCCTTCGCTAATTGTGATCCCTAAGTACCTAAACTTGTTAACATTATTCAATGATCTTCCATCTAATTTAATATTTGGTGGTCTTCTTCTACATAATCTGCCTTTAAGCATTAGGGTCTTTGACTTTGCACTTGAAAAACTTAAGCCTGTCCTTCTACTCCAATGATGTACCTCCGCCAACACTGTATTTCCTTTTTCTTCTAATTCTCTTCTGGAGTTCCCTTTAATAATCAGAACGAGATCGTCTGCATAGGCAATCTTATCACAAAATCCTTCTAACTTAAAAAGTAATTCATCAAACACCAGGTTCCACCAAATAGGGACCAAATATCGAACCTTGTGGGCATCCTTTGTCCGGTTGGATTTCGGCTTTGTTATCTTGAGATTTTACAAATATAGTACGGTTTGAAAAATAACTCCGAAAAATCTGATATACATCCCTTGAACAGTTTATCTCTCTCATCTTCTTAAAATACACCCCCATGGGAGGTGGTCAAAGGCACCCTGAATGTCCAGAAATATACCCATCACGTATTTCTCATCACTTCTTTCCACTTCATTTTTTAGTTTTAAAATAGCATCCTCAGTAGATCTTCCTTTCTTGAATCCGTATTGGTCCCCATTTTCCCTGTCATAATCAACAATTGTTTTTAATACCCATCTGATGATTAATTTTTCAAAAATCTTCCCCATTATTGGAAGAAGAGTAATGGGTCTATACGATTTACAATCCGTAGGGTCTCTTCCTTCATTCTTGAGAATCAATTTCATAACTCCATATTTCCAGGGATCCGGGAATGCTCTTTCCCATAAACATCTGTTCATTAAATCTAATATTACGCACGGGTTAAGTTTATATATCCTCTTTCCGGAGATAGGTCATCATAACCGCCTTTCTTAATTTTAATTTATCGATCGTGTTTTCCAACTCAGTCCTAGTAAATGGAGGCTCAACATTTTGATTATGATATTCCTCTTCTATCAAATCCATGCTTCCAGGAACAACCCCTGTCTTCGGGAAGAGATTTTCCAAAATTGCTGCAACTGAGTCTTTCCATGTGAGAGTCTCTTTCCCATTATGCTTTATAGAATGAAACACGTCTTGCGTCCTGATCTTATTTCTTGCTAGCTTGGTTACCAATCCCCACGGGTCTCTATTTCCTTCCACTTCGATGAGGGTTCTCCATCACTTGTTTTTTACTCGCTATCTCATTTACATACTTTCTCCGTGCATTTTTGTATTGTATCCACAGATATTCCACTTCAGTACAATTTCCTCTTTTCCTTCTATTCTGATATCTCTTTCCTGTCCTTTTCATCTGTCTTCTTAAAGCTGTTAATTCCTCATCCCACCAGGGGACTGACTTATATATCTCCTTTTTCTTTTTTAAGGTCCTGATACATATATTCCTCAAGCTTCTGTTAAAATATGTTATAAAGTCGTTACAATTATCATAATGGTTGAGTTTCTCTTCAAAGGATTTTCTGAGGACCTCCTTATCAAAACGATCCCATTTAACGTTTTTAGTCGAGAAAGCATTTAGTCTCTTTCCACATCTGGCATGCTCTCCTTTAATGCCCAAATCAAAGGTAATTGCCGCATGGTCACTACTAAATTCTCCTGCGTACACTCTCCATTCCTCTACATTCTTCGATATTTCTCCACTTGACAGAGTAATATCGATATTGGACTCACCGTTGACTGTTGAAAAGGTATAATTTTTGCTATATAAATTATGCACGGTTAAATTTTGTCCAATAATTAGTTCAATTAATTTTTCTCCATTCAAGTCAGTAATGTGGTCGTACCAAACTGCTGCTCTCGAATTCGCATCCATACCAATAATCAAATTGAACCCCTTAAGTTCCGTCAACACGGTATCCAAGTAACTTATAAAAATATCAATCTCCAATTCATATTTGCAGTACAAAGAAATAATATACAGACTAAAATCTTCAGTTAAAATATTGGCACATGCTGCATGTATATTACAATACTTATTTATCTTAGTCACTGTAAAGCTTTTATTTCTTACTATTATGCCCGCAGACGAGCCATCTTCTACTACATTTATAACTTTATAATCTAATGGGAAACCGATTAGTTTTCCTTTATATGTGTATGGTTCCTGTATTAATAGAATATCTATTTCGTTTTCCTCCATATACTTTCTAGCTTCTGAGGCTGTTGCTTTAGAATGTTGTCCGTTTAACTGTAAAAACTTTATAATCTTAGTCCTTCCTGTTTTATTTTGTTTAGCCATTTTTATTAAAAAGCGATTCAAAAATCTTTCTATATTCAGGGCAAGCCCTGTCTCTCGCAGTATGCGAGTGGGTATTTCCCAGCCTCAGGCAGTTATTACATTTTGGTATTCTGTCTTTATTAGGACATTCCTTAAAGACATGCCCTAATTCTCCACAATGACCACATATCCCTTCTTTATTTATGCAACTGTTTGAATTATGACCAAATTCATAGCATTTAAAACACTGCCATACACTAATATATCTCTTGAATGGTTTGGACTCCCATCCTAAAAACACCCTTTCTTCTATTTTCAGGATTTCCTGCATTTTCTCTGAAATCTCTACAATCCAGTTTACTCTTCCTGTCCTTTTCGATTTAAAACTTCTTATTGCTTTTAAAATATCCTTTTGATTTTCCATATTATCATTTGCTAAATTCCTTTGCCACAAATCTTCCTCTAATACTTTTTCTTTCCATTTCTCATGAATATCATAGATTATAATTCTCTTTTTGTTTTCATCTTTCTTTTGAACTTTCAATCCATATTCTTTTAGATCACTGCTGCATCTAATTTTTTCCAAGTCTTCCTTAGTGCACGTCTCTATTAGTACACCCTTATTTCGGATTTTTTTTATAGCATTAACCTTAACATTCAATAGTTTCGATTTTATCTTTTCTTCAATTATATCTTGTACTTCATCTGTTGACTTAATTTTTGTACCATCTATTGCTGCAATCAGGATTTGATTCTTCGGTTTTTTCGTGACGGGGGATTGCAAAACTTTTTTGGGTTCCTTTGCAGCGATCTCCGCATAAGAACTTCTCTGTCCCTCTAGATTTACTCTCATGTTCTCATTCACTGCCTCGTACTTGGCCTTCCACTTTTCGGCTGCCACGATATTCCTCATAGCTATTTCTTCTAGTTTTGACCACATTGAAAGTATATATTTAATTGTTGTCTTATTTTGTTTATTAGATTCCAAGAACATATACTGTTCTAATTCCGTTCTTAAACATTTAATGTCTTTAATTTCATCAATCTCTTCTATTTCTTTGTCATTTCCTCTGAGTTCTCCCTCCATCTCTCCCTCCTTCAAATTGGGTTTATTTAAATTATCCATTTTGTTCCCACGTTTGTGCAAGGCTTAAACGTTACCAATAAGCCCTACCCGCATAGGCTTATGGAGCTATATTACAACACAGGATCGCTACTCCTGTGAGGCCACATTATCGACAGGCAACAAACCCCCGGCCTGCCAGTCGTCCATCAGCACGTTGGTACACCTTGGCTTCGGGGACTTCTCTGCGAAGATTTCTAATGAATATGAATCATGATTCAATAATGAACAATGAACGGTGGGACTACATTTCGTCTGTCCTCTCCCCATGAACCTGCCCGGCTTGGGTGGCCCTACTGGGAGAATTAATCTCCCGCCGGTATAGCTCCATGGTTCATCAAGGAACACAAGCCCCGCCACCACGTCAAGGTAGTAGTCCGTGGCGGGGTCTGTTCAATGAGATAGAGGACATACAGCGAGTGGCAGCAGGGGTCCTCTGTGAGTTGGCAGCCGACAAAGAGGGAGCGGAAATGATAGAGCAGGAAGGCGCCACGGCTCCTCTAACAGAACTACTCCATTTGCGCAATGAAGGTGTCAGTAAGTGAACCACAGCAGCTTTGTAACCAAGATTTAAGGCGAGGACACAATCGAAGTGTACGCAAGACTTGAGATGTGACACTTGTACGTCAAACTTGGAACTTGGTACTAGCGGACACAGTCAGAATGTGAACCTCAGCCAATCAGAGACATCAGAAAATCCTAGGGAACAATGTACAGGCGCTATGCACGCTGAGTGTTCTAGAATGAAGAAGAATAATCTTATAGAATGATAGATGAAAATGAGGCAATTATTATGTAGTTCCATTTAATAATTATGGTTTAATGATCATTCAAATCTTCGATCTGTAATGGCGGACTCCAAATAGTAGTACTTGTATTTATCTTCAGATGGCACAGCTATCGCAAGATGAATCCTGATTGGTTGTCCGTGTACGTGAAACGTGTTTTGATAGAAGTTGCCCATCTCCTTAAGTACACGTACGTACATGGGGACTGTATCCGGTGCCATTCATTTATACATGGCCAACTTTTGTAGGTTTCACGCTAATGCTACATGTCTTAAGTACACGTTGATTGTGCCCCAGCCTTTAGTTGACTAGATGGTCAATTTGTTCCAAAAATTTCCATGTAAATTGAAAACAGTGTTTTTAAAAATTTCCTAGTGTCACTCAACTCAACCCTACATTCGCTTCTATATCTAACTAAAGGATAGGCTTAAGAAGTGCACGCATTGAACATTCTGTCCGTAACACTCGTATCATAGCATCTCATTGATATTGATGTTGGCTCTAGGCCTACTCTGCTACCGAAAACATCACCTTAGCTGACATCGGAGCCATAATTACGGGTATTCAAAGCTTTCGCTGAATTTACATCTACATCTACATTAATACTCTACAAGCCGCCTTTCGGTGTGTGGCAGGTGGTGTCAACACCAGTTGATTCTAAACTACTTCCTTATTCGGTTATTGTCATGTATCGTTTGTGGAAAGAATGACTTTTTAAAACAATTCGTCCTACCATCTATTTATCTTAACTTCCATTCATTATCGGATTGACTGAGGTAGCAGGGAGGTTGCATGATACCGATTGTATCTTCCAGAAATGTAGTTTCCCTGATTTTGTCAAGCAATTGTAGCCTAGCTTCCAATCTCTTTTCTTTCAAGGATTCCCAACCTACGTCTGAGAGCATTTTTGTGCTTTTTTATCATAGCATTTCTTAACAAAACAAACCGCTTTATGCTGCACTTTCTCGAGTTCGTGAGTACAGGTTTCATCCGCCGGATCCCACATTTATAAAGCAAACACATGCCTAGCAGCGTATCTGTAAGACTTGTGTGATTATTGGGGTTTTGTACTCTTCAGCAGAAAAAAAAGTACAGAGCTAGTCCTAGGATTTGACTCTTGGGGGGGTTTGAACCTCTAATCACACCCATTCAAAGCCTCATTCTGCTTAGGACAAAGTGACACATTCTGCTTCTTGGGGCTAACTTATTTTGCCTCAACTCTTACTTTCTCCTGACTAGAGACTTCTTCCTGTTTCCCCATGCGAAGAAACCACTTCTTAAAATGCATTTTCAGAATGCGAAAGAGGGGATTTTTGAAGTATGTTTCCTGAACATCCAAAATGCAGACTTCTACAACTCAGGTCATTCATTGTTGGGAAAAATGTGTCCCATGGAAGGGTGCATATGCATAAATGGACTTAAACTACCTCAAAGTTTCATGGTTGCAGCTTGATTTATTCGAGGTGATAATTAAAACTTTATGACTGCCTCTCACATTACTAAACTTAATCCAATTGCTAGATAGCTTTCATGTAATTTCAAGCATCTCACAAAAACAAAGAACGACAAAAGGAAAGTGCTTCTGTTTTATACATGTTCATACTTACTACATGAAGTATATCTTGCTAGTTATAATTTGTCTACTAACAGAGCCTTATCATTAATTCCAACAGCTATTATGATATTTCTATATTTATACGAGGGTTGATCGGAGAATAACGCACAATAACTCTTTTCCCAAAAAGTTTAATAGGTACCAAAACCAATAAAAACACGGATTAACTTACATCTTTGACCTACTTTTCTACATAGTCACCAATTTTCTCAACACATTTCTCCCATCGTGGTACCACTTTCAATATGCCCCGTTCGTAGAAGTCTGTTTGTTGGGAGTATAGCCATCTGATTTTGGAAAGTAACGCACTTTTTTTTTCTCCCCTGGTATTACAGCTGGAATGTTGAAATTTCACGACGATTATGCTTTGAACTATATCATCGTGAAATTTTAACATTCCAGCTACAATACCAGGGGAGAAAAAAAATATGTTGCGTTACCGTATTTCTTGGCCTATGAGACGCACTTTTTTACTCCAAAACATGCTCTAAAATCAGTCTGCGTCTTATGCGCCAATGGTATACGGGTATAACTCCGTCCTATAATAAGCAAGCCAATTTGCCGGGATAAATGCGTACCATTATGTATTTTTTACCGTATCAGGCATTGAAAATAGTTCAGTTGATTACAAATTTCGATAATAACGCTTTTTCGATTAAGTAGTAAGGAATTCAGTTTTAATACTTCCATGACAGAACTTCCTTTAAAAAAATTCAAAGGCAAATCGGTAATGCATACAATGTAGCGTGTTTAGTTTAATCTCACGTGTGGTGCTGCTGCAAAACTTATTCACATTGGGCTAACGGAGATGTCATCCCTATGGTAATACATTGTATCTATAGAATTTACCGGCACTCAACCTTATGTAACAAAGTATAAGTTTTTTTTGTAAATTCTTACCTGAAAAGTCAAGTTGCGTATTATGCGCTGGTGCGTCTTATAGGCTGGGAAATGCGGTACTTTCCGATCAACCCTCGTACATATAAACGAGAGGCAATTGGGAGGGTTAGAGTCCATTTTTTCATAGTCACCTTTCCTTAGTCATATTTTTTCAAGTCTTCTCTTTTTGCATTGATTTTTACATAAGAAAATATAATTTATTCAAAGATAACAATTACAGAATACAAAAATTATGCAAGGATGACAGAATACGAGCAATTTGCTTACCAAAAAACAGTACGTACAGAATGCCAAAAGAAAGAGAAGAAAAATAAAAGTAGAAGTTACATCATAAGATTTCTACCAAACCTTATGTTTGTGGGCAGGTTCCCAAAATTGAAAACTTTAAGTGGCAAAGATAGTTTTCTTTTCATATTTATAATTACAGAATTATCATTTTTATAGGCAATTACGCAAAATTAATACAATACTCATTACAGTTGTTTGACTTTGAAATATTCCTAAAGTTTTTGTTTCACTTCTCAGATATTTGATAGCCATTTCGAATAATTCGGTAGGTTGTTCATTATCCTAGGAATTTTTACTTCTAGTCTATATTTTCCATAGTAATTATAATACAAAAAATCTCAGGTTATATCTCAACTCCATTGTGTGGGGCCTCAAATTGTATCTCAGTAGGGCATGATTAAAATAGTTGTTAACCACTAAAATATATAAAGACAGTAAACTTCCGTTTATCCGAAATGATTGGGATGGCGGCCGGTTCAGATAACGAAAATTTTGGATAAACCGAAGTCCCCAGTGAAACACCCCAAATTACGTCAATGCCGTGAATTATGATCGTAAAACGTGCGTACGTAGAATGCTATTGACATGGTCATAAGCCTGCATGTTTTTGACTGAAAAATTTGTGTTGACGTGTTAATAAAGCGCCCAAGTATGATTGAAAACTCAAACGCTTTAAATCTCAAAGTGTTTTTAAATACTGAATAACCAAGCTCGTTTATTTTGCGTTCTTAAAGAAAAAATATGCCTTATATGGTAGCGGGATAAAACAGGAGTTTTAATTTTTTAACCTACTCTTTTGAATTAAAAATAAACTACAAAATTATGAAACAAAACTAGAAATTAAGCAAAAGAAGGAAAAGTTTGTCAAGAGGAACTTTAAAGGAAAAAAACAATGCGTTAGACAGCCTTAATGTGAGAGGCATAATTCACCTATGTGGTTGATTGAGTAATTATGCACATTTCACACACTGGTATTTAAAAAAAAAATGGCAAATTGTTTAGTGTAAAACTGAACTCGGATGTACACAACCACAACAAACGAGATATGTGCCTTCATTATCTGAAGAGCCATCAAAAGCTGGAAGTATCTTGTACAATAAACTCCCCAAGGACATAAATATAGCCGATGCCTGCAAGTTTAAATACCTTTTAAAAAACTATTTGTTGGAAAAATGTTGTTATTCTGTAAGTGAATATGTAAATACTTAGGACTTTATATTCAAATTCCTTTTACTGTAAATAAATGAACTATTGCACTATAATATGTAAATATTATGACTGATATGAAAGAAAATAATATTATATTGTAAAATATGACTATGCCTGTACATGACTTGTACATGTCCTGGGATGTAATAAAATATTATTATTACATATATGAAGAGGTGTCATGAGCTAATAAATAATGGGTTGTGATGGTATTTAATGGGTGGGGTAGGTTTGTTCGGATAAAACGGATTTCGGATAAACTCGATTCGGAAAAACGGGAGTTTTCTGTAAAGGTCACTAATTTTAAAAATACCTAGTCTGTTATAAACATTTTGTATACAAGACTGTTTGAATGCAGGCTTATCATCTGTTAAACAAATCTTTTCTGTTTGTTAACGCTAATAATTTGTCTCCGAATATCTTTCTTAGCTACGTACGCTGCAGCTGTGCTCTTCCGCATGTCTGAAGACAAGCCGCACGACTACAAGAAGAGACTCTCGATGGAGCTGACAAACTCGCTGTTCCGAGAAGAGCAGAACATGTGGGCAGGTGGAGAACTGGGCATGGGTCCTGACCTGCAGGTCTGACAGAATGCTCCAAAAGCGGGCAAATCACGCAATATTATCAATACTTGTCTTAGCACTTCAGTGTCAATATCGCTGGCATTTAGATTTGGTTCACACTTAAAGGAGACGTTGTCACATCGAAGGCAAGAATCGTGATGAGACCATTTTTACCTGAATGTCATTGTGTCGCGTATTTCTCGAATATAGGTTCGAAAGAAAATAGGGTACAAAGATATTCTTTTAACTTATTAATGTAAGCTTCGGGCGTAAGTCCGCAAGCAAGATTATAGGTTAGCAGTCATGTAACTAACTCGTGATGGTTGAATCACCGCTACTGTTGAAGAATTAATTACATTCCCCTGGACTTTGTGAATTTATCGCTTAGTACACAACTTATATGAATTATTCTTACACCAAACAAAGCGTAATCTTATTTGTGTAATCTAGATGTTCAGGTATTACTTTGTGGAAAGCCATTGAAGTAATGAAGAAATAGCACTTGTAAATCTTCCACACTTTTATGTGACCGGGGAAACCGGCCGTTACTTCTTCATTACATAATCTTGTTTTCTTTAAGTGACATTTTTCCCCTACCACAGATTGAATGCTTAATTTACCACGGCACTTTTCCCGAGTTTTGGCATTTTCGCGATACATAAAAGTCAATTGCAAGGGTACAACCATAGAGTAACTACACTAGAGGGCTAACTTTGTGGGACTAAATGATATGAGTTTTCTTTCCCTCTTCAATAGTTGTCCTCAGCATAGCTTTTCTTAGCCCAATAAGAACACCGCTCAAAGCTGAATGGCTCCTGCTCAAGTTAGCCGTTCTCCGGTTCATTTGTGTCGATGTTTCCGTGGATCCTTTTACAAGTGTGTGGCAAACCACTGCTCGCGAGCCTCTTGCGGCTCTCTGGAGTGTGGCTTTTCGTGATGACTGGTTTTCTTATTTATATCTCAATAGTTAACGTACCTACGTAGTTTAAGTTTAAAAAATTTGGCTTTCAAAAGAAATGTCATTCATTTTATTGCTAGCTAGTTTAATTGACTTTTAATAAATGTTCACAGATTTATCATTGATGAATGTTCGTTTCATTTCGAGTACGGATGTTCTGGAAGATCGATAATGAATCCATACAAACTGAATAACAGGATAAAGTAATTACCTTCGCAAGGCATTCATAGGACAGTGTTAATTGTACTAAACTGCACTGTACTATAATAAACAGGATGGATTGTTTATATTTGAGGATGGGGTATTAACAGCATTAGTGAAAAAAGAAACTAATTTTTTATTTATTTGATGAAATCCTCATCTTATCTCGAGCCTTGGACTAACTTTTAAGCATGCCCTTGCAGTTTTATTTAATCAAGCATCTGAAAAGTATATCTAAAGCATAATTAACATGAGCATCACAGCTTGGAGTTTCATCATCGCTATGTTTGTACTTCCGATTTAATTTCGTCTCCACTTTACGCAACTCATCGAACGCCAATCTAGATTGAATTATTACTATCTCATTGTCGACTTTGTGGTATAAAAGGTCTCATTGCCATTTCTTACATCCATCTAACATCATCTCCTTGTTAGATTCACAACCATGCTGTGCACATTGTCTGTCGACGACTCTCATACTGCTCTTGAAAACTATCTTAATTAAACACCTATTCAGGTTAAGTGAAAAACTGGTGTTCTGCAAAACATAGTTTAGGAATCCCGTCAATGGTCTATGAGAACTACTCTCAGTATTCTGTTCACAGCATGGTTTCATAGTGTACAACATTGTCAAAGCAATATATTTTCAATAGCGCATAGCTGCAAACCACCTTTATTTTGAATGCTAGTTAGTATCCTTTTTTACCCAGCATTTTTATTTTTTAATCATTTTCTCATTTTTATCATCTGTTTAAGAAGCAGAGTTTCATTTTGTCAAACTTTATTCTCTATTCCATTGTTGTTTCTCATTCGGCAGCATGGAAAGTTGTCATTATTTCGGAGATAAGCACTTTGATTTTGATGTGGTTGATATTTTATTTGATTACTTTATGATTTTGCATGTGCGTTATGTTTTGATTTCAACGTAGCTCTTTTCCTTTGTGAATGTCGACAGGATATGCTAGCACCTGACGGGATTTATGCCCCAACTGGCAGAGGAGGATATCAGCAGCAAGGTAAGAATGACTTGCAATGCTAGTCGTAGCGTATTGTTCATACTAACCAAACTAAGGCAGGCTTTAACCCACGGATTTTTACATTTCATCAGTAGCGCGTATGTTCATAACACTAACAGTTGCACATTGTATTTCAAAAGAATACAACAGATCGTTTTTTGGCCAAAATTGTAAAATTAATTGAACTAATTATTATTTCTGAGTACTAAACTTTAGGTAATAATATAATTTAAGAAGTATACAACTCTTAGTAAAAAATATTTTTAATCGCCTTTATTTATTTTCATGCGTTCAGAGGGTACCTCAAATGCTAGATGTTTATCAGTTCCAAAATTGAAATGCGTATAATAAAGTTTAAGACGAAATAAGTGAAAAATTCTATGTAAATGTTATAATAAGCAGAAATAGAGTTCGCCAACGAAAAACTTGCTCAAGCGGTCGCACATTGTTTGTGCTAAAACAGTCGTCACTTCACAGATTTACTCGCTTTCGCAGTCTGTTTAAGACTAAGAAGGAGCTTTTGACCCCTTTATAAGTTAATGGTAAGTGCGATAGAGGACTAGACCCAGGCATGAGGTTCAACAGACCACCCAGGTAGAAATGGAACCCAAAAAACCGTCTGTGTTGTACAGAATACAACAGCAAGACTGACAGAGAGTTAAAGCATCATTTCCGCTAATAAGGCACTTGTCATATCATACAACCAGGTTTTCAACCACTGTAGAAGTCTATTATAACAGGAGTGAGTGTTTTTTGGCTGTTGTCTGTCTCGCAGCAAAAAGGACCCATTATAATGAGTGGTTATTTCTGATATTCTGCACATATGCCACATTTGTATGTTTGACTTGCAGGAGGCAACTCTTGGAATCATCATGTACAACATGATTACTATATTTCTTCAAAGTTTTATTTAGAAGTTGATTTCGAATTTGAAACATGCGTATTTATTTCAAAATAATTATTTAATTGTAATGGTTTTGTGCCGTCATTGATTGCTCTTCACAATAACAATATAGTTCGTAACTATGGGTTTGTTTACATGGTAAACAATGCAATGCAATGCGTCTATTGCTCACTCCCTTGCTATAGATTGAGCTCTGGCTGATTTATAAGGTTTTCATCTTTGTTTTTTTACTCCATTTGTCTTCTTAATTTGTTTCTCTTGGGTATATTAATAATTTTTGTCATTCTCTGTTACTTTTTTAAGTTTCCACTGTTTAAATGTGTGGTCTTTATTTTCATTAATCAGCTAAGGGGTAGGGGTAAGCTTAGTTTGTGATTGGAGTGAGTGGGGCGGGGTACATTTCATACCTCCCCCTCCTTGTTCCTTATTGGCAGCTGGTGAGCCAATGGGATTATTCTTGGCTAGCCTACTCGAGATGACGTAGTCCGACATTAACATTAACAGGGACGATGGCTTTACAATGAGCAAGACGTGGGACTCCGTCATCTCGAGTAGACTAGCCAAGAATAATCCCATTGGCTCACCAGCTGCCAATAAGGAACAAGGAGGGGGAGGTATGAAATGTACCCCGCCCCACTCACTCCAATCACAAACTAAGCTTACCCCCTACCCCTTAGCTGATTGGAGGAAAAAAAGTGAAAGGTGGTAAACCATTAGGTACATAAACCCTCGGAATTGACTCCTCTGCACTTCAGCCCTGAAGACGGGGACCGAGTTGGTCCTCGAAACATCGGCCCTCCAGCCACATCTTACCTGTTTGTTTATCATGTCAAACTATTTCAAAAATGTTTGGAGACCTTATTTTTGAAATTAAATCCTAATTTAGTTTCTCACGTTAGGGTGCTCTTCGTTTTTCTTTCCCAACGAATTCAGAATCACCAGTTCACATGTAGTTTGAAATTGAACATTGGGCGGATTTTAGCTATTTCTGCACGATCAGTGGTATTTTCAGGTTTGAACACCTGCTATTCATAACATGTCCTCTTCTTGCTGATCTGTTAAATAATTAACCATATTTAATAGATGGCCAGTTTGACAACTGCCAAATTCTTCTTCGATAATTATTTCTTAACTTCAATTGATTCAAATAAACACATTTTGAAATATATGAAGACTCGATGATCGCCTTTTTATTTTTGCTTTAAAGAAAATGGATGTATATGGGAGAGGTTGTAAGTAAACATTTTCCAAAAGGGAATGGTTAGATGAATATATCCCATAAATATTAAAATTAATTATTTGGTACCCATTTAGAATCTCTACAATTTGAGTTTGGCCCATTATCCCCTCCAACAGTTCCGTCGGATTTTTCTATAGCATATACAATAAAAATTATAGAAGATACAAGTTTTGCAATGAGTTTGTACAATTATCAGTATGTATTATTGGGAATTTATCATGGAAAATTACATTATAAAGCGATAATTATATAGACTATAGATGGTGCTCGCTATCAGTTTAAAGACCGCTTCTGCAGTGCCATCTTCTCCCTCTAACAAAGTTTGTCAACTCGCAATAACCCAAGTTTCATACACTGGTGTATTTTTCTATAACATGTTGAGTTGTGTGCCTACGAACTATGATTTGCATTGTTTTCTGCTATCAATTGAAGAAAACTGCTGCAGAATCGTATGGAATGCTTGTCGAAGCATACAGTGAACATGCTCTTGGCAAAACTCAGTGCTTCGAGAGGTTTATAAAAATTAAAAGTGGTGATTTTGGCGTGGCATTCATAACCTGCCGGAGAGGTCGGAAAAATGCATAAATTACAATGGAGACTATTTTAATAAAATATTTTTTATAATTTTCAAATAAAAGACGTGCAATTTTTACAAACAATTCCAGTTTCGTACTTCTACACCTGGTAACTCTATCAAGTGTAATCAGATGAAGTGGATACTGGTTTTAATGATTAACAGTACAACATTTACTGATTCGGTGCTTTCCTTTCAGGCTATGAACAGGTACCAATAGATTCGATGCTAGGACTGGAGATAGGCAATGGTGCCAACGTCGCATCGCCATCCTTCGACCAAATGGAAGTGTCGCCTTCTCCCCCCTTCCTCACCCACCCCTCATTGCCTCCCCCATCCCCAATGTACACGGACGGCCAGCACCTGACGCCCCAACCACCCCAGGACAACAACCAGGTGGCTGCCTGGTACGACACCGATCTCTGAGACGCATTTAAATGTCCCAAAATATTTGCATTTGAGGCACACACCCTCGGGGCGCGTGCCATTTCATATTGTATTTTTCGATGTCCCAATATTCCTTTGTTGTTTTGTGTAAATATCTGTCCAATGTTTTTCCTTTCAACGGGCTTAACAGCAAGGTTGGCTCTCTCTCGCGCATTCCGACTGGAAATTGTTCGTGTCTGGATGAAAGCAATCTTAGTGTGCGTTTTTTGTAAGAGCTACTGGTTTCTTAAGTCGTTGGGAAGAATTGTTTGATCGGAATTTTGTTGTTTGCCTTATCAGTGCAAAACAGCCATTGACTTTGTGTCATTTGGTCTTCCAATTTCTTTTCCACGTTGTTTTCATTTTAAGTTTTTGCATTATGTAAACATCCATTCACAAAATTAGTTTACGCTATCGTATGTGATTTCATGCTCATGATCTATTGAGGGTAATCAATATTATGATAAATAGAGTATTAAATTTGAACGAATTTAATAATTTACAATATGAATATTATGAAATATTATGTGGACATAACAAATACGACTTGTATTATTATTTTAGGAAAATATATAAGAGCTGATAATGAAATTTGACATTCGATGACTAAATACGAAGACAAAAGCTTTATCCATTACATTCATAGAACAATTATTATAGAAATATTGTCTCGACTTGAACAGGATTCTTATTCTAATTGTTAGGAAAATGTTGAAGAGCTGATGACGAAATTTGACGTTAGATGGCTAACTACGATGATGGCAGCTTTATCCATTAAATTTCACAAACGATTATTTCAAAAGTGAACCGGCAGAAATTCCAGTTCGTGGTTTTGCGCATTTCCCGATTTGTTTTTTTGCGTCCTAGAGAGCCAACCCGAGAGATTTCTGCTGCATTGCTTGCTTTCGCATCGTCTGAGTTCTAAAATCCTTAAAGCATTAGATTCGTTTGCGCTTGTGCGCAACGAAACTTTACGTAGTTAAGTACATTGGTAGTTAGGCGTTAGATCGAGTTATCTTTAGACAAGATATCTGTAATCTGTTCCAAGGAATACCGTATTATTTTATTTTTTAATTTTTATAACCATGCGCAGAAGTTTGTTTTGTTGCCGAGGTAAAAGAGAGCGCAAGTCGAATTTTTAAAAATATATTTATAGAAGTTGTTTGGATTGTGTAGCTGATTTTTTTCCACGAGTGACAGCTGGTGGTTTGGAGTTTTTCGGTAGCTATAAACGTTTGCAAAAATGGTGCTGTTTGCAAGTTTAAGGCATACCCAGTCTTTGATGAGTTGCGGCTGTTTTATTTCCAGTATTCAAAGATACGCATATGTACGAGTGTATATATGTAGCTGTTATGTGTTGGCTGAGCGTCAGAAGAAGGAGGTTTGATTTGGCATTTGCTGGTAATTTTTCAAAGTAAACAGTTTTCGAATTGAATCATGTTTTCTTCGTAACGTAAGTGCTCGCGGCAAACGATACAATATCCGGTGGGAAAGCTGTCACTTATTTGCCATGGACCACAGGGTAATTAGATTCAAAAAGGAGAATTTCAATCTGTGTATAAAAAAGGGTTGACGCGTTTGTTTGATTGCGTGTTGTGTATGGCTATGACGATTTTAAAGTATTGTACCCTCGTCTTTTAATCTTTTAACTTTACCTTTTTCACTATGGAAATAAAGTGATATACTGATATTTGGCGTTGTTTTATTCACCACTGCCGTTTTCCTGTCTACCCATCAGACCTAGATGGGGTTTCATCAGAATAAATTAATTTCTTTGAAATAAAAAGCGATGACTAAAGTTCCAATCAAGATAACGACCATAAAACCAACTACAGTAGAGGATCATTTATCCGAACTTCTAAACAACAACACATACAAACTACGAACATTTCACGATAGATAAACAGTAATTTTGAACGCCACCGCTATGCGTGTTTTTTGAAGGTGTGAGGGAGTAAGTATTTATACTATATTAATTAACCTTCTAAATAGATGGAAATAATAAGAAAACGTGTCTAGTAGCTAGTTCAAGCGGTGGGAACGTCAAGAGAAAAAGGCAGGTGCCGTTGTTACAGCAAAAAGTGGACATATTAAATTAACTACACCGTGGTGTCATTTCATCCAATCTTCTGCAGGAATGCAATATTAGTAGGAAAACTATAAATGATATAAAATTCTTCAATTTGTTGCAGAATCTCACTCAAGGGTAGTCAATTTGGAAAGAAAAACCTTACGGGGACAGTCATCTATAGTTTTCTTTAAATGAAAGTTTTCAATAATATTTTTGTGCATTCTTATCACTTATTTCGTACTGTAACCCGTCAAGGCCTTTTTTTCAGTTCCTTTTTTTCATTCATGTTGAAATACTTATTATTTAAACATATCCTTTATGCGAACCGACCTCCGTCCCTAAAAGATTGGATAAACGATCCTCTACTGTACTTCTATTCTTGTTTGGAGATGACGCGCATATGATGAATTAGAGTGAACAGGAAAATATTTTCAATGACACAACCTGGTTGGAAAACATAGAATTTCCAAATCAGGATAAGATCGGTGAAATCCTTGGTTTGGGGAGTGCAACTGAAAGGATTGCTTATAAATTCAGGGAAACTACATTTGCGGAAGATACAACCGGTATCGCGCAACCCCCTGTTACCAATCCGATAGTGAACATAAGAGAAATAGATGCTAGGATAAGTCTTTTTAAAAATCGAATCTCTTCACGAACAATACTCCACAATAACCAAGTAAAGAAGTAGTTAAGATCAACTGGTGTGTATTCTCCCTGCCACACCCCAAAAGGCGCAGGGTATTAATATCTATCTAGAAAGAATCTCGACATAATCTCGAGTAAATATTTTTGAGAATAAGTGTTATGTAGTAATGGCCGTATTGTAGAAACACAAGTTGTTTTACACACACATTTAGCATCATAAAAAAATTTGTGTGCTCATTTTTTCAGTTAATTACTGTAAATTTTCTGTTTTTTATTTTGCTTTATGTTTTGTCCAATCTGCAAGGTTCTATTTATAAATTTTTGCCCTTTATTTTCTCTGTAACACTTTGACGTTAATTCATATTGATCAACAGATTTCGGCAACAATTTATAAGATTGAGTGGGATTTCTGCAGAAGTGTTTAATTTACGGTATATTGTCCCATTAAATGAAGCTATAATGAGAGATTAAATTTATATAGATTTAATTATATAAAATATTAATATCATAAACCTGAAATATCTTGCCATAACAAATTTGACTTGTATTCTAATTGCTAAATGATATATTCAAGACCTGACGATGAAATTTGACAACTTCTAATGACTAAATATGAGGACAATCTCTTTATACTTAATATTAATAATGATAATAGTTTACTTTATTACAGGAATTAGCCCTCATACATTTTACTATTAGTATAGACATTGTGTTGTATGGAACAAAAATATTAGCATAAATGGAAAATAAAAAATAATCCATTAGGTACAATTGATTAGCATGTAGTGAATCATGGAAGAATAAAGCTATAGAAGGTGAAATGTCACAAAATAGCGTAAAACAGTTCAAGGAAATCGTACGATATTTCATAATATAAAGTAGGAAATGATAGCAATAAGATACACAATTATTGTTGTAATGAATCAAAGAGCATTTGAAAAAATAGGATGTTGTTGATACACTAGTTGCCTAATTTTCCACATAATCCTTCAATGCATTTTGTGAGCACAAGCTTCTTCATGCCCCACTTCAGAACCTCTTGCTGCAGCTGACCGTCGGTTGGAAATTTAATTCCATCCATGTGTGCCTTCGAGAAGGTGCCAGTGGAATACAGGGATGGTTCAAAACATCCCAACCAAATGAGTGGCTGTGTGAGGAGTCATTGTCATGCACTCCCCTCTTGTCAGCGTTCTCCTCCTTATGTTTTGAATAACTAGAGGTGTTTGTTAATCGAAATAAGCGATAAAACCTACAAACAACGCGAATTTTGGCCGATTTAGCAAAACAACGCTAATTGCAACACTTTTAATAAGCAGAACAGATTTTGGTGATATTCGCTTCATTCATCGTTTGTAAGAGGGGGAAATGTAATTTTGGTATGACTTAAATAAATGTACAATATATAATTGTGTTATTTACGTATTTTTTGTCATATTTTTGATCACAACTTTGTTTACTGGAATTCAGCTTCGATCTTTTGCAATTAATTCACAAAATCTCACTCAAAAACGAAGAAAGATGTTTTGTTTGTCCTTACATTTATCGTGTCTGTATGTTTTTAATGAAAATATCATGTTTCGTTGATCCGCAGCTGGGAAAGCATTTTCCTTAGGTGTAAACAGCACAGTTTTAAATAAATTCAATTTAATATTTTGTAAAATTTACAGTTAAAAATATTTCCAATGCTGTTAATGTTTATGCTAAAGTGTGCCTAATATTATTCCTTTGCTTAAATGAGACTGTGAAAATTAGTAACACCAAATTTGGGAAATGTAATAAAAACACACAATACCACTATTTATTTTTCAAATCAACAAATTTCTGAAAAAATAAAAAACAATTTCAAACACCTCTATGAATAACCATTTCGATTTTTTTTAAGGGCTCTCAATACAATAAGGGTAGGGTCCCAAAACGCTGAGGCTACAATTTTTTTGGACCAAAATTTAAGTTTTGAATTATTTTGCAGATGGGGAATTGGTGTAACACCTCTATGATGTGTTTTGTCTCATAATGAGCCACCTACGAATCATTTCAAGTCACAAAAAGCTCAAAAAATCCTCACCTTCCAATTCAAGTTGCTCAAGGAACTCGCAGGCGCTATTGACTCAATTTTTCTTGTACTGCTGTGTCAGCCGTTTTGGGACCTATTTTGTTCATAGCTTCCAGTATCCCAGCATTTCTGTTATTTTCTCATCTCATTTGTGGAAACAGCGCAGAAATTTTGTCCATTGCCATCAGCGGTCTTCACAGTTTCCTCAATTTTTTGCACCAATTCATCAGTCTAAATTGAAGGTCTTTGTTTATCATGAATATTTGTTCTGCCTCCACTAAACTTCATATACCGCTCAAACACATTCGTTCTGTTCATAACAGCATTGCTGTAAACCTTTATGATTAGTGAAAATATTTCCGTGGGTGTAATTCCTTCTGTGAGTAGGAAGCAAATCACACTTGGCAAGATTTCTTATCTATCGTGCAACTGGACTCAACTCAACTCTTGTTCTCTTCTAAAAGGAATACTGATTTAACGGCGCCTGGTCCCGAAAGACTTTATCCGCTGAATTATTCTTTCTTGAAAAATAATAGTTATCTCATTTTTTGATCAATTGTACGTAGAATATTAGAGTCCAAAAAACCCGGCTAGGGCCACGAATTTTTAACATTTGCATGATTTTTACAATTTTCCTTAATTTTCTTCTCATCCTTCTATTATCATTTTTTGTCCCAACTTCATTGTTTTTAGTCTTGTCTACTCATCTTCGTTTCTTCTTTGCTTCTCTTCTTTGCTTCAATCTCCTTTTCTTCTCTTGGAGTCAGTAGCAGCGTTTGAAAACAGTCGATCTGCGATGTTTTTGCGAATTTTGACAATTTTCCTATTTTCTTCAATTTTCTACTCATATCATCAATCTTCATCTAGTCGTCTCAACTTCATTTCTTCTTAACTTCTCTACTCATCTTTGTTTCTTCTTTGCTTCTCTTCCTTTCTTCTTATCTATCATGCAACTGGGCGCTGCAACGTGAGTTTATATACTACCCTGCTCCTGTCAGTTGAGCCCCCTCTTCCTCTCAGTGCTGCCAACCCTCAAACCCAAACAAAAAACCACATCCCATGAAGGTCACCTACTTTCTGAAAGTGCCTCTTAAAGAAATCATAAGCTACCATCAGCTAACCACTGTCAGTAATTTTGTGTTGAATGGTTGGTTGAAATGGTTGAAAAATTTGAACTAAAATTATCAAACCTAGAAAATCCTCTCCTCCAAAACATTTGGAACTATTCCCCTAAGGAACACCGATAAAAGAAAAGAATAAGACAACCAAGAATGGTTGTAACATAATTAAAATTCATTCCTTATAAAAAGAAAGTCAAACGTAAATGGTAATCTTCACCACAACAACACAAACACTCTCTTCATCGCTACATTTCACACTGACACAATATGACATTTTTCACAACACCAATTACACTACTGGAGGTACATACAATAACACGTAACTTCACCTTTCTTTTCAGCCAAGCAGCACCTTCTGCCATCTGAAATGATTTATTTTATCCCCATGTCTTCCCCTACCCTTACCTGTTACCCTAATGCCTCACTGTTGCTTAATCTGCATTCCCCATTACCTTTTGCTCCCAATAAAATAACCTGTCTGCGTTAATTGTGACCATATGTGTTGAAATTATCCCTGTTACCTATCCTGCATCAGCGTTACCGCCTATAAAGCGTTTAAAAATGCATATGGGCTCAAACATTGCCAAGCATCAATTATCATGCCTTGTATGTACAGAGACACCTAATGAAGATTTTAATCATATCATTATTATTATTATTAGGGTCTTTATTAGGCGAGATTGAGTCTAAAAAGTCTCCTCTTCCATCTAACCTGTCAATCATCAATTGATAAATAGCACCAGGGTATCTCTTTTTGCCATAAAATTTACCAATCCTAAGTTTACTTATTCTTTTCATCATTTAATTTCAGTTTTTTGCAAAAATCTTCATTTTCTATATCTTTTGGCTCACTTTAGCTCAGAAAAAAACTTCAACTAATTACAAAAGCTAAATATTTAATACTGTATTTATTGTGGAAAAGTTAATGAATCAGATAGTAATTCTTAGCTCCGGGTTTGCACAATAAAGTTGTTCTTTGTTAAATTATACGTAGGCAATTCTTACAAAGTGAAAACAATAATTGAATATATAATTTAAGAAAAGCTTTATTTAATATTTTCCAATTGTTAAATGCACCAACGTGATAAGCTTAAAAATATATCCTGAAAATTCATTGAATTTTATTTCTATTATATATAGACGCTTCACCGGATTCATTCATGTAGATAGATAGATAGATAGAGAGGACACAAATTCACAGGCTAAACTACAAGCGTCATTGACTTGAAATTTTTATGGCGTATTGGCTGTAACGTGCAACCAACAGAAAAATTGTGATTTTGAACCTCAGTGTCATGGGTTCGATTCCAGAAGGCCTCAAAGTCTCCATTTTTCCCATTTGAATGCATTGCTTTGAATTTCGGCAATTAAAAAAAATACTTCCCAGATAGTTAGAGAATTTAAACTAAAGGAGCCTATAGATATAGTCATTATCTATCAAAAACATTAATGACTTTTACAGAAATTATCCTGGGTTCGATGCAAGGACGATGCAAAAATCTGTCATTTAAATACATTGAGGTAGTTTTTAATTATTTATTTAAATACACTTAACTAAATGATAGGAACTTTTTGCTTTGCTAGATGATGTATATTAAGACTCGGTTTAAGAAAATATTTAAATACATAAATAGTATTTGATACTGTTCCTGAGTTCGATGCCAGAGCACATTAAAATTTCTCTCATAAGGAATATATGGGAAAAGTAGGATGTCGTTTGAAGCAGTTGCAGCCAATTTTTCAGCTTGAATTTTCACACATGGTTACAGAAGGTTATATTCTTAGTGCTGTATAGAAAGTATTACCAGACAGACCCGGGTTCGAAGCCAGGCAGTAAATATATCCCCCATTTAAAATACATTGAGTTAGTTTTCATTATTTATTTTGATGCACTTATTGAAATAATAGGAAGTTCTTGCTTAGATAGAAGATTTATATTAGGACTCAGTTTAAGAAAAAAATTTAGATAAGACCATGCTGGTCCTGGGTTCGATGCCAGAGCACATTAACATTTCTCACATAAGGAATATAATGAAAAAGTAGAACGTCCATTCAGGCAGTTGCAGCCTATATTTCTGCTTGAATTTTCACACATAGTTAGAGATAGTGATCTTCTGTAGTACTGCATAGTAAGTTCACCAGGAAGGCTTGGGTTCGATGCCAGACGATTAAATTGCAGTGAATTTTAAGAATATTTTCAATGCTTTTTTTTTTCTTTTGAGAACTGTCCCGATATGATGCCGATATGAAGGTGGTGTTGAAATGAAATTGGTGTTATTGATCTGCTTGCAGTATGCAAGCTACATTTTACTCGTCAATTATATATAGACGCTTCTCCGGATGTACCTATAAGTTACGAGTAAAATGTTGCTTGCATACTGCAAGCAGATCGACAACACTATTTTCATGTCGGCATCATATCGGGACGGCCATCAAAAGAAAAAAATGGATTGAAATTTTTCTTAAAATTCGCTGAAATTCCATCGTCTGGCATCGAACCCGGGTCTTTACTGTTGAACTTACTATGCAGCACAATAGAACATCACCATCTCTAACTATGTGTGAAAATTCAAGCAGAAATATGGGCTAAAACTGCCTCAAAAGACGTTCTGATTTTCACGAATTTAAATGGCTCTCTGGATTCGAACCAAGGACGATCTTGGAAATCTAAAAAATGTTTCTGAAAGTTATTTATGATCTCTATCTATATGCCGAATTTCAAGTTTCTATATTGTTGGGAAAGGGTTCAAAGTAATTATTAAAAATCGGATCAGTTACTGATTGTAGAGACGCCTGGTGTCGAACCCAGGACATATTGACAGCTGGGAATGCACAGTTTGATTTGTATACACTTCATCTTTCTTAGTGCAAAGTTTGAAGTCTTTATCGTGCTGGGAAGTACCTATAATTTGTTTCCGTTATCTCCGTAAGAAATGCATTGCGGAATTTAAATGGCCCTCTGGGATCGAACCAAGGACCATCAGTGAAAAGATAAAATTAGATTATGACATTTATTCGTAATTCCTATCCACGCGCCGAGTTTCAAGTTTCCATGTCATCGGGAAAGGGTCCAAAAAAAAATCTTAAAAATCTCCGCAATGCATTTTAAACGGCCGATTTTTGTCCCGACCTAGCATCGAACCATGGACAATATTTAAAAATGTCTTTATGATTTTCGTTGGATGTGCATGGCTTCTAGCGATCCCTCGATTTTCATTTCTCTCCTTTTCCGGGAAGTGCCTCAAAAATTTTTTCGAAAATCCCCCTAATGTATCCTTATGGAGAAAATCGGGACTTTGGGGCCCTCTGGAATCGAACCTATGACAGTGAGGATCAAAGTCGCTTTTTTCCTGGGGGTTTCACGTTATGGCCAATACGTCATAAAAATTTCAAGTCAATGACGCTTGTGGTTTAGCCTGTGGATTTGTATCCTATCTATATAGCTATATATATGAATGAATCCGGAGAATCATCTATCTATTATACGAGTAAAATGTAGCTTGCATACTGCAAGCAGATCGGCAATACTAATTTCATATCGGCATCACATCGGGACGGTCCTCTTAAGAAAAAAAAAGGATTTAATTTTTTCTTAAAAATCACTGAAATTTCATTGTCTGGAATCGAACCCGGGTCTTACTGAAAACCTACTATGAAACACAATAGAAGATCACCATCTCTAACTAAGTGTGAAAATTCAAGTAGAAATATTGGCTACAACTGCCTCAAAAGACGCTCTAATGCTCACGAATGTAAATGGCTCTCGTGACTCGAGCCAAGGACGATCTTGGAAATTTAAAAAATGTTTCTGAAAGTTATTATTGATCTCAATCTATATGCCAAATTTCAAGTTTCTATATTATTGGAAAAGGTTTCAAAATAATTCCTAAAAATCGGATCAACTTCTGATTTCAGAGACACCTGGTGTCTAACCCAAGACATATTGATAGCTATGAATGCATAGTTTGATTTGTTAAGACTGGTTCTTCTATCATGCTAAGTTTTAAGTCGATAGCATGCCGGGAAATACCTTTAACTTGTTTCCGTTATCTCCATAAGAAATGCATTGAGGAATGTAAATGGCCCTCTGGGATCGAACCAAGGAACATCAGGGAAAACATAAAAATTGATTATGAAATATATTTATGATATCAAACCCCATACCGAATTTCAAGTTTCCATGTCATCGGTAAGGGGTCCAAAAAAAATCTTAAAAATCGCCACAATGTATTTTAAACGGCCGATTTTTGCCTTGACCTAGCATCGAACCCAGGATATTCTCCGTAAAACTCATTTATGTTTTCGATAGATCATGACCATATATATCGGCTCCTTGAGTTTTAAGTCCCTACCTATCCGGCAAGTATTTTTTAAAAATTCCCGAAAATCAACGCAATGCATTTAAATGGGAAAAATCGGGAATTTGGGGCCCTCTGGAATCGAACCCATGACACTGAGGTTCAAAATCACAATTTTTCTGGTGGTTACACGATATGGCCAATACGTCGTAAAAATTTCAAGCCGATGACGCTTGTGGTTTAGGCTGTGAATTAGTATCCTATCTATATACCTATCTATCTATTATATATAGACGCTTCTCCGGATATCTATTACGAGTAAAATGTAGCTTGCATACTGCAAGCAGATCGGCAATACTAATTTCACATCGGCATAATATCGGGACGGTCCTCATAAGAAAAAAAAAAGGATTGTAATTTTTCTTAAAATTCGCTGAAATTTCATCGTCTGGCATCGAACCCGTGTCTTACTGGTGAACCTACTATGAAGCACAATAGTAGATCACCATCTCTAACTATGTGTGAAAATTGAAGCAGAAATATTGGCTACAACTGCCTCAATAGACGTTCTAATTTTCACGAATGTAAATGGCTGTCTGGATTCGAACCAAGGACGATCTTGAAAATGTAAAAGATGTTTCGGAATGTTATTTATGATTTCTACCCATATGCCGAATTTCAAATTTCTATATTATTGGGAAAGGTTTCAAAATAATTCCTAAAAATCGGATCAACTTCTGATTGTAGAGACACCTGGTGTCGAACCCAGGACATATTGTAAGCTGTGAATTCACAGTTTGATTTGCAAAGAATTGTTCTTGTATCTTGCAAAGTTTGAAGTCGATAGCATGCCGGGAAGTACCTTAACCCTTAAAGGACTGACGTTCCCATATGGGAACGGACTGCAGCTGGGTTCTCTAGGTAGCTAAACAATATCTTGAGTGTCATAAAATGGTCATTAAACGATATTTTGTGAGCTAAGAGGGTCCAAAGCTTAGTTTCATTTGAGTTTTGGTGCATTTAAGTCAAGGGAAATATTTCTTGTGATTTTTCGAAAAACAGGGAATTTTTTAGATGGATCCTTTTGGCAACTAATTTTTATAAGTTTTACCGTTTTTAATTTAAAGTAGTCTTTTGCTTGTATACCTTTAGTATGATGTTCTAATCATCGAAAGAAATTAAATAGTTTGTTGTTGTTATAACGTTGTTTATTGCTGCGTTCCCATATGGGCACGTCAGGCCTTCCCACTACTACGTGATTTCCTTGCCGATGGCTGTCAATGAAAGCTATATATAGTATATAAAAGAATATTTTGCGACATAATACATTATTTTTGGTGCAATTAAGTTAAGAATTATTTTAGTTTTAAGTTGTGACAAGAAGTCTATGGCAATTATTATGCATATTCATGAACTAAATCTCGGAAAACCTAAATTTATATAGTAGAAGCGGCAACAACAAATATTAGCAAATTATGATTGTATTAGATATAAAAATCCTTTCAAATTTTTTTAGCTTCACATAAAAATGATATCATTAGAGGTGTTATAGTTTCTATTCAGGAAAAAAGTAAGTTTTCATGAGTCGACTTCACTGAAGGAGGCTCTCCGAATCCTTGACGAGGATGAAGAAAGTGAGGTAGATGTTACCGATTTCTTCATTTCTCCAACAGAAGAAAATGAGCGAACTGATGAAGCACTGGCTGATGAAGATGAGGAAAGATTGGTTGACAATTTTACTGGCAAGTAAATGAGGGCACAAGCCGAAATTCGGTTGGCAACCAACGAAAGTATCGGTGCTGGAGAAGACGATGGGGCAAAAAAATCTGTGCGGAGAAAATGGATAAAGGGCAGCATTGAGTGTACAGGAAGTCTTTCTGAAGCAGATTACTTTCCATACTCTAAACTTAGCTGCATCTAATTGCTAGAGCTCTTCATCGATGACGATTTCGTCGCATTCATAGTGGAACAAAGTGAGAATTACGCCCGATTTTTTTAATTGCCCCAGTCCACAAATTACAGCAGAGGAGATGCGAGCCGTCGTTGGCATTTTGATTGTATCCGGGTACAACATTCTCCTGGAAAAAAATATTACTGGGACGCGAAAAAGGATGTGCATATTGAATTGGTTAGTAGAGCGATGAGGAGGGACTGATTCATCCAAATAATGACATTTTTACACTTAGCGGATAATACTAAGTTATACAGACAAGCGATGGGTTCTACAAGATCTGGCCTACGATGAAAATAATTACACAGAGATGTTTGCAGCATTTGGTGCCTTCCCAGTTCTTAGATTGTGAAGAAGAGATGATAAGATACTATGGAAGACACAGCTGCAAGCGATGTAGTAGAGGTAAATCGATAAGATTCGGTTATTATAATTTGTAGTGGTATGTGAAATAATATATTAATAATAATAATACTTTATTTAGCTCAATATATAATTTATACGAAAGAATTTATTGCCACATTTGAAAGGATGTGGCTACAATGGAACTGGGCGAATCAGAAAGAACCGGAGTCCGAAAGATTGTCCGCTACCACCAAAAAATGATCTAAAAAAGGAGGAGAGTGGAAAGAGCATCACAGCTATTTCTACATGTGAAGGAATAGGAATCACTAAATGGCTGGACAATTTGGTTACTGTGGCAGCTTCAACAGCGTATGGAGTTACGCCGTTGATGAAAGCTTTTATAGGAAACAAAATAAAATTATTCAGCTTCCATAACCCTACTTCATATCCCAGTATAATAAGCATATGGGTGGAACTGAACAAATTCATGTAAATTCACTGCACATTGGTAAGATATGATTTATATAAATTATTTGCAACTCAGAAAATCGAATAATAATAATAATAAAAGGAAATCCTCAGATCCAAGGACAAAATTAGAGTTTAGACGGGAGATTGCTCAGGTGTACTTTACTCGGTTCAAGACGGAATAAAAACCACCCGGTGGACGACTCAGCAAGGCTTCCACGTCAAAAACTGGCTCCACGCAAGAGTTATGGTATGATCAATTAATCGGTGTAATTGGTGACATACCGCAGAACAAGGGAAAACGCTGCGCATATGAAGAGTGCGAGAGTCGTGGGAGAACAATGCGTAATAAGTGCGATGTTGGGCTCTGTGTTAAATGTTTTACAAAGTACTTAACAAAATAATTAAAAAACAAATACTTATATCTTCCAAGAAAAACCATTTCATACAATATTTTTTTGAAATAAATATGATTTTTTTCAATAAAATGCTTTTTTTAAATTTCATCATGGCGCGCGCATTAGTAGTAGTGGGAAGGACTGACGTGCCCATATGGGAACGGGCATTTGCAACGAACCTATTATTGTTAACTTTTTTAAAACAATTTTCTGTTGTTAATTTAGGTCATATGAATACCAATATACTAAAATTAGGGTAATTTTTAAGAAAAAATAATTCTCGTCCTTGGAGGGTTAATTTTGTTTCCGTTATCTCCGTAAGAAATGCATTGAGAAGTGCAAATGGCTCTCTGGGATCGAACCAAGGACCATCAGCGAACATGTAAAATTTGATTATGATATAATTTCATGATATCTATCCACGTGCCGAATTTCAAGTTTCCATGCCATCGGAAAAGGATCCAAAAAAAATCTTCAAAATCGCCGCAATGCATTTTAAACGGCCGATTTTTGCCCCAACGTAGCATCGAACCATGGACCATATTCGGCGATGTCTTTTTTATTTTCGTTGGATATGCACGGCTTCTAGCGATCCCTCGAATTTCAACTCTCTCCTTTTCCGGGAAGTGCCTCAAAAAAATTTTCGAAAATCCCTGCCATGTAATCTTATGGGGAAAATCGCGACTTTGGGGCCTTCTGGAATCGAACCCATGACACCGAGGTTCAAAGTCGGCTTTTTCCTGGAGGTTATCTGTCATGGCCATAACGTCGTAAAAATTTCAAGTCAATGACGCTTTTGGTTTAGCCTGTGAATTTGTATCCTATCTGGGTATCTGGGTATCTGGGTATATATATGAATGAATCCTGAGAAGCATCTATATATAATAGATATAATAGACGCTTCTCCGGATATACTTATATATATATACGAGTAAAATGTTGCTTGCATACTGCAAGCAGATCGACAACACTAATTTCATATCGGCATTATATCGGGACGGTCCTCAAAAGAAAAAAAAAAAGATTTAATTTTTTCTGAAAATTCGCTGAAATTTATCGTCTGGCATCAAACCCGGGTCTTACTGGTAAACCTACTATGAAACAAAATAGAAGATCACCATCTCTAACTATGTGTGAAAATTCAAGCTGAAATATTGGTTACAACTGCCTCAAAAGACGTTCTAATTTTTACGAATGTGAATGGCTCTCGGGACTCGAACCAAGGACGATCTTGGAAATCTAAAAAATGTTTTTGTAAGATATTTATGATTTCTATCTATATGCCGAATTTCAAGTTTCTATAATATAGATAAAGGTTTCAAAATAATTCCTAAAAATCGGATCAACTTCTGATTGCAGAGACACCTGGTGTCGAACCCAGGACACATTGATAGCTGTGAATGCACTGTTTGATATGTATGGACTTGATCTTTCTATATGCAAAGTTTGAAATCGATATCGTGCCGGAAAGTACCTAAAATTTGTTTCCGTTATCTCCGTAAGAAATGCATTGAGGAATTCAAATGTCCCTCTGGGATCGAACCAAGGACCATCAGCGAATATGTAAAATTTGATTAAGATATATTTTTATGGTGTCTAACCTCATACCGAATTTCAAGTTTCTATGCCATCGGAAAAGGATCCAAAAAAAATCTTAAAAATCGCCACAGTGCATTTTAAACGGCAGATTTTTGCCCCGACCTAGCATCGAACCAAGGATAATATTCGTAGATGTCTTTATGGTTTCCTTTAGATATGCGCGGCATCTAGCGATCCTTCGAGTTTCAACTCTCTCCTTTTCCGGGAAGTGCCTCAAAAAAATTTTCGAAAATCCCCGCCATATAATCTTATGAGGAAAATCGGGACTTTGGGGCCAACTGGAATCGAACCCATGACACTGAGGTTCAAAGTCGGCTTTTTCCTGGAGGTTGCACGTTATGGCCAATATGTCGTAAAAATTTCAAGGCATTGGCACTTGTGGAACATGGTTAGAATTTTGATCCCCTATGAATGAATATATAGGTATATCCGGAGAAACATCTATACGAGTAAAATGTAGCTTGCATACTGCAAGCAGATCGGCAATACTAATTTCACATCGGCATAATATCGGGACGGTCCTCATAAGAAAAAAAAAGGATTGTAATTTTTCTTAAAATTCGCTGAAATTTCATCGTCTGGCATCGAACCCGTGTCTTACTGGTGAACCTACTATGAAGCACAATAGAAGATAACCATCTCTAACTATGTGTGAAAATTCAAGCAGAAATATTGGCTACAACTGCCTCAAAAGACGTTCTAATTTTCACGAATGTAAATGGCTCTCTGGATTCGAACCAAGGACGATCTTGGAAATCTAAAAGATGTTTCGGAAAGTTATTTATGATTTCTACCCATATGCCGAATTTCAAATTTCTATATTATTGGGAAAGGTTTCAAAATAATTACTAAAAATCGGATCAACTTCTGATTTCAGAGACACCTGGTGTCGAACCCAGGACATATTGTAAGCTGTGAATACACAGTTTGATTTGTAAAGACTTGTTCTTGCATCTTGCAAAGTTTGAAGTCGATAGCAAGCCGGGAAGTACCTTAATTTTGTTTCCGTTATCTCCGTAAGAATTGCATTGAGAAGTGCAAATGGCTCTCTGGGATCGAACCAAGGACCATCAGAGAACATGTAAAATTTGATTATGAAATATATTCATGATATCTATCCACGTGCCGAATTTCAAGTATCCATGTTATCGGAAAAGGATCCAAAAAAATCTTCAAAATCGCCGCAATGCATTTTAAATGGCCAATTTTTGCTCCGCCCTAGCATCGAACCATGGACCATATTCGGTGATGTCTTTCTGATTTTCGTTGGAGTTGCACGGCTTCTAACGATCCCTCGAATTTTAACTCTCTACTTTTCCGGGAAGTGCCTCAAAAAAAATTTCGAAAATCCCCGCCATGTATTCTTATGGAGAAAATCGCGACTTTAGGGCCTTCTGGAATTGAACCCATGACACTGAGGATCAATGTCGTCTTTTTCCTGGAGGTTACACGTTATGGCCAATATGTCGTAAAAATTTCAAGTCAATGTCGCTTTTGGTTTAGCCTGTGAATTTGTATCCTATCTGGGTATATATATGAATGAATCCGGAGAAGCATCTATATATAATAGATATAATAGATAAGATACACTGGGGATCAAAAGTCTAACCATGTTCCACAAGTGCCACCGACTTGAAATTTTTACGACGTTATGGCCATGACGTGTAACCTCCAGGAAAAAGCTGACATTGAACCTAGGTTTCATGGGTTCGATTCCAGAAGGCCCTAAAGTCCCGATTTCCTCCATACGGATACATGGTGTCGATTTTCAAAATTTTTTAAATAATACTTCCCGGACAGGTAATGAATCGAAATTCAAGGAGCTTACAGATATGTTGAAGAACTATTAAAAACATTAATGACTACTAATGAGTACGTCCTGGGTTCGATGCTAGGACGATGCAAAAATCCCGCATTTAAAATGCATGGGGATTGTTTTTCATTAATTTTTTTGATGCACTTATCGGAATGTAAGGAACTTTTCGCTCAGATAGAAGATATATATTAAGAGTTGGTTTCAGAAAAAAAATCATAAGCCCGTACAATTCCTGGGTTCGATGCCAGAGCACATTAAAATTTCTCTCATAAGGAATATACGGGAAAAGTAAGTCGTCGTTTGAGGCAGTTGCAGCCAATATTTCTGCTTGAATTTTCACACATTGTTAGAGATAGTGATCTTCTATTATGTTGCATAGGAAGTATTACCAGTAAGATCCGGGCCCGGGCTCGATGCCAGGTGCTTAAATTACAGCAAATTTTAAGCAAAATTTCAATCCTTTTTGTTTTTCTTTTGAGGACCGTCGCGATATGATGCCGATATGAAATTAGTATTGCCGATCTTCTTGCAGTATGCAAGCTACATTTTACTCGTAATAGATATAGACGCTTCTCCGGATATACCTTTATACACACTCACTCATTCATTCATTCATAGGGCATCAAAAGTCTAAGCATGTTCCACAAGTGCCACTGACTTGAAATTTTCACGACATATTGGCCATATCGTGCAACCTCCAGAAGAAATCCGACTTTGAACCTCAGTGTCATGGGTTCGATTCCAGAAGGCCCCAAAGTCCCGATTTTCTCCATAAGGATATATGGTGAAGATTTTCGAAAATATTTTTGAGGCACTTCTCGGAAAAGTAGAGAGTTGAAATTCGAGGGATCGCTAGATGCCATGGATATCCAACGAAAATAAATAAGAAATCGCCGAACATGGTCCATGGTTCGATGCTAGGTCGGGGCAATAATCGGCCGTTTAAAATGCATTGCGGCGATTTTGAAGATTTTTTTTGGATCCTTTCCCGATAACATAGATACTTGAAACTCAGTACGTGGATAGATATCACGAATATGTTTCATGATCAAATTTTACATATTCGCTGATGGTCCTTGGTTCGATCCCAGAGGGCCTTTTGAATTTCTCAATGCATTTCTTACGGAGATAACGGAAACAAAATTTAGGCACTTCCCGGCATGCTATCGACTTCAAACTTTGCATGATAGAAGAACAAGTCCTTAGAAATCAAACTGGGACTTCACGGCTACCAATGTGTCCTGGGTTCGACACCAGGTGTCTCTGCAATCAGAAGTTGATCCGATTTTTAGGAATTATTTTGAAACCTTTCCCAATAATATAGAAACTTGAAATTCGGCAGATAGAAAGAGCTCATAAAAAACTTTCAGAAACATGTTTTAGATTTCCATGATCGTCCTTGGTTCGAATCCAGAGAGCACTTTACATTCGTGGGTATGTAGTAGGGAAATATAAACTTTATTTTCCAAATTTCATCGAGATATTATCGAAAAAAGCAACAAAAACGAATAATTTTAGCTAAATATCAATTTTTACCCATTTTTTTACTTAATTTTCCTCGTTTTATCGTGATATGATCGAAAAAAGCAAATAAACGAATAATTTTAGCGAAATTTCAATTTCATTCCTCTTTTTTTACTTAATTTTTTCATTTTATCTGGATATTATTGAATGAAGCAACAAAAACAAATAATTTTAACGAAAATTCAATATTTTTCCTCTTTTTTTCCTTAATTTTTCTCATTTTATCGAGATATGATCGAAAAAAGCAACAAAAGCGAATAATGTTAACGAAATTTCAATTTCCTTCCTCTTTTTTTTCGTTAATATTCCTCGATTGATCGAAATAATATCGAAAAAAGCAACAAAAACGAACAATTTTAGCGAAATTTCAATTTTTCTCCTTTTTTTCCTTAAATTTCCTCGTTTTATCGAGATATTATCGAAAAAAGCAACAAAAACGAATACTTTTACCGAAATTTCAATTTTTCTCCTTTTTTTCCCTCAAATTTCCTCGTTTTATCGTGATATGACCGAAAAAAGCAACAAAAACGAATAATTTTAGCGAAATTTCGATTTTATTCTTCTTTTTTACTTAATTTTCCTCATTTTATCGAGATTTGACCGAAAAAAGCAATAGAAATGAAAAATTATAGCGAAATATCATTTTTTTTCTTCTTTTTTTCCTTCATTTTCCTCATTTTATCGAGATATTATCTAAAAAAGCAACAAAAATGAATAATTTTAGAGAAATTTCTGTTTTTTTCTCTTTTTTTTCGTTAATTTTCCTCATCATATCTGGATATTGTCGAATGAATCAACAAAAACGAATAATTTTAGCGAAAATTCAATATTTTCCTTTTTTTTCCTTAATTTTTCTCATTTTATCGAGATATAATCGAAAAAATAAACGGAAACGGATAGGTTTAGCGAAATTTCTATTTTTTTTCATCCATTTCGTCCAAATTTTCGCCTATTTATTAACATATGATCGAAGAAAGCAATAAATATTTTAAAAAATTTTAATTTTTAAAATTTTGTAACTATAAATAATATAATTAATAAAGGAAAAATAGATGAAAAGATTCTTAATTTTGCTAAAATTATCAGTTTTGTGGCTCTTTACGATCATCTCTCGATAAAATGACGAAAATTAATTCAAGATAGAGAAAAAAAATGGAAATTTTGCTAAAATTATCCAATTTCTTTGATTTTTTCGATCATATCTCGATAAAAAAAACCAAAAATAAACACACAATAGAGGAAAAAATGTATATTTTCCAAAATTATCCGTTGTCGTTGTTTTTTTTGATAATATCTCGTAAAATTACGAAAATTAAGGCAAAATAGAGGATAAAATTAGCAATTTAGCTAAAATAATCCGTTTTCGTTGCATTTTATGATCAAATCTCGATAAATTGAAATTTCACTAACATCATTTGATTTTCTTGCTTTTTTCCATCATATCTCGATAAAATGACGATAAAGAAAGACAAAATAGAGGAAAAAAATAAAATTTCGCTAAATTTAACGTTTTCGTTGCTTATTTAGAATATTTCTCGATAAAATGACGAAAAATTAAGACAAAATAGTAGGAAAAGTTTAAATGTTGCTAAAATTATCCGTTATATTATCCTATCCTATTATCGACCCCGGGATATCGACCTCGGCTCATCGTACTCTGGTCATCGACTTCGGGTCATCCACCTCGGTTCATCGACCTTGGGTCATCGACTTCGGGTCATCGACCTGGGGTCATTGACCTCGGGTCATTGACCTAGGGCTATCGACCTCGGGTCATAGACATTGGGTCATCGACCTCGGGTCATCGACCTGGGGTCATCGACCTGGGGTCTTCGACCTGGGGTCATTGACCTTGGGTCATCGACCTGAGGTCATCGACCTGGGGTCATCGACCTGTTGTCATCGACCTGGGGTCATCAACCTGGGGTCATCGACTTTGGGTCATCGACCTTGGGTCATTGACCTGGGGTCATTGACTTGGGGTCATCGACCTGGGGTCATTGACCTTGGGTAATCAACCCCGGGTCATCGAATTGGGGTCATTTACCTCGGGTCGTTGAACTCGGGTAATAGACCGTAAGTCATCCGGGAGTCGACATCCAGGAATCGACCTCTTGGATTGGAAATTATCTATTTCGTTGCTTCTTTGCTTTCGTTGCTTCTAAAAAGCACCTTAAATGGGTAGTTATAGCAAATTTTAAATTTTTCTTCCTATTTTGTCTTTATTTTTCGTCATTTTATCGAGATATGATCCTAAAAAGCAACGAAAACGGATAATTTATGCAAAATTTCCTTTTTTCTCCTCTATTTTGCCTTAATTTTTGTCATTTCATCAGGAGATGATCGTAAAGAGCCACAAAAGTGATAATTTTTATCAAAATTTAAACTTTTGACATCTATTTTTCCTTTATTTTCGTCATTTCATCGAGGTATAGTCGAATGAAGCTACAAAAAAGGATAATTTTTACGAACTTTCTATGTTTTTCCTCAATTTTGTCTTTTTTTCGTCAATCTATCGAGATATGATAAAGTAAGCAACGAAAACGGATATATTTTGCGAAACTTCAATTTTTCCCCTGTATTTTCCCTTAATTCTCGTCTTTTTATCGAGATATGATTAAAAAAGCAACAAAAACATAAAATATTAGGAAAATTTTAATTTTTTTCTCTATTTTGTCTTTTTGTTTTGTCATTTTATCGAGAAATGATCGACAAAAGCAACGAAAAAAGGTAATTTAAGCGAAATTTAAATTTCGTTCTTCTATTTTGCCTTTTATCTCGTCATTATATCGAGATATCACCGAAAAAAGCAACAAATCGGATAATTTTAGCGAATTTTAAATTTCTCTCCTCTATTTTGCTTTAAATTTCGTCATTTTATCGAGAAATGACCAAAAAAAACGAAATCGGATAATTTTAGCCAAATTTCAACTTTTTTCATTTATTTTTCCTTAATATTCGTCATTTATATGAGAAATGATCGAAAAAAGCAACGATAACGAATAATTTTAGCGAAATTTAAATTCTTCTCCTTTATTTTGCCTTCATTTTCGTCATTTTATACGATATTATCTAAAAAAGAAACAAAAATTAATAATATTAGCGAAATTTCAATTTCTTTCCTCTTTTTTCCTTAATATTCCTCATTTAATCAAGATATTGTCGAAAAAAGCAACAAAAACGAATAATTTTAACGAAATTTCAATTTCATTCCTCTTTTTGTTCTAAATTTTCCCCTTTTTATCAAGATATGACCGAAAAAAGCTACAAAAACCAATAATTTTTGCGAAATTTCAAACATATTTCCTCTTTTTTTCCTTGATTTTCCTCATTTTATCGAGATATGAACGAAAAGAGAATCAAAAACGAATAATTTAAGCAAAATTTTATTTCTTCCCGTTTTCTGCCACATTATATGGAGATATGATCGTAAAATGCAACAAAAACGAATAATTTAAGCGTAATTTCATTTTTTCCCTCTTTATTTCCTTAATTTTCCTCATGTTATCGCGAAATAATTCGAAGAGGAAAAAAAACGAAAAATTTTAGGGAAATATAAATTTTTTTTCCTATTTTTTTCCTTTATTTTCCAAATTTCATCGAGATATTATCGAAAAAAGCAACAAAAACGAATAATTTTAGCTAAATATCAATTTTTACCCACTTTTTTTACGTAATTATCCTCGTTTCATCGTGATATGATCGAAAAAAGCAAAAAAACGAATAATTTTAGCGAAATTTCAATTTCATTCCTCTTTTTTTACTTAATTTTTTCATTTTATCTGGATATTATTGAATGAAGCAACAAAAACAAATAATTTTAACGAAAATTCAATATTTTTCCTCTTTTTTTCCTTAATTTTTCTCATTTTATCGAGATATGATCGATAAAAGCAACAAAAGCGAATAATGTTAACGAAATTTCAATTTCCTACCTCTTTTTTTTCGTTAATATTCCTCGATTGATCGAAATAATATCGAAAAAAGCAACAAAAACGAACAATTTTAGCGAAATTTCAATTTTTCTCCTTTTTTTCCTTAAATTTCCTCGTTTTATCGAGATATTTTCGAAAAAAGCAACAAAAACGAATACTTTTACCGAAATTTCAATTTTTCTCCTTTTTTTCCCTTAAATTTCCTCGTTTTATCGTGATATGACCGAAAAAAGCAACAAAAACGAATAATTTTAGCGAAATTTCGATTTTATACTTCTTTTTTACTTAATTTACCTCATTTTATCGAGATTTGACCGAAAAAAGCAACAGAAATGAAAAATTATAGCGAAATATCATTTTTTTTTCTTCTTTTTTTCCTTCATTTTCCTCATTTTATCGAGATATTATCGAAAAAAGCAACAAAAATGAATAATTTTAGCGAAATTTCTGTTTTTTTCGTTAATTTTCCTCATCATATCTGGATATTGTCGAATGAATCAACAAAAACGAATAATTTTAGCAAAAATTCAATATTTTCCTTTTTTTCCCTTAATTTTTCTCATTTTATCGAGATATGATCGAAAAAAGCAACAAAAACGAATAATGTTAGCGAAATTTCAATTTTTTCCTCTTAGTTTTCGTTAAAATTCCTCGATTTATCGATATATCATCGAAAAAAGCAACAAAAACGAATTATTTTAGCGAAATTTCAATTTTCCCCTTTTTTCCTGAATTTTCCTCGTTTTATCGAGATATTATCGAAAAAAGCAACATAAACGAATAATTTTACCGAAATTTCATTATTTTCCTCTTTTTTCCCTTAATTTTCCTCATTTTATTGAGATATTACCGAAAAGAGAAACAAAAACGTTTAATTTTAGCGAAAGTTCAATTTTTCTCCTCTATTTTGCATTTATTTTGTCATTTTTTCGAAATACGATCGAAATAAGCTACGAAAACAGATGATTTTTGCGAAATTTCATTTTTTCTCCTCTATTTTGCATTAATATTTTCATTTTATCTAGATATGATCGAAAAACTAAACGGAAACGGATAGGTTTAGCGAAATTTCTATTTTTTTTCATCTATTTCGTCCAAATTTTCGCCTATTTATTAACATATGATCGAAGAAAGCAATAAATATTTTAAAAAATTTTAATTTTTAAAATTTTGCAACTATAAATAATATAATTAATAAAGGAAAAATAGATGAAAAGATTTTTAATTTTGCTAAAATTATCAGTTTTGTGGCTCTTTACGATCATCTCTCGATAAAATGACGAAAATTAATTCAAGATAGAGAAAAAAAATGGGAATTTTGCTAAAATTATCCATTTTCTTTGATTTTTTCGATCATATCTCGATAAAAAAAACCAAAAATAAACACACAATAGAGGAAAAAATGTATATTTTCCAATAATAATATATCCGTTGTCGTTGTTTTTTTGATAATATCTCGTAAAATTACGAAAATTAAGGCAAAATAGAGGATAAAATTAGCAATTTAGCTAAAATGATCCATTTTCGTTGCATTTTATGATGATATCTCGATAAATTGAAATTTCACTAACATCATTTGATTTTCTTGCTTTCTTCCATCATATCTCGATAAAATGACGATAAAGAAAGACAAAACAGAGGAAAAAAATAAAATTTCGCTAAATTTAACGTTTTCGTTGCTTATTTAGAATATTTCTCGATAAAATGACGAAATTTAAAGCAAAATAGAGGAAAGAAATTTTAATTCCGCTAATATTATCCGATTCGTTGCTTTCTTCGGTGATATCTCGATAAAATGACGAGATAAAAGGCAAAATAGAAGAACGAAATTGAAATTTCGCTTAAATTACCTTTTTTCGTTGCTTTTGTCGATCATTTCTCGGTAAAATGACAAAACAAAAAGACAAAATAAGAAAAAAATTAAAATTTTCCCAAAATTTTATGTTTTTGTTGGGTCCTGGGGTCATCAACCTGGGGTCATCGACTTTGGGTTATCGACCTTGGGTCATTGACCTGGGGTCATTGACCTTGGGTCATTGACCTGGGGTCATTGACCTGGGGTCATTGACCTGGGGTCATCTACCTTGGGTCATTGAGCTGGGGTAATTTAATTCGGGTCTTCGACCTTGGGTTATTGACCTCGGGTCATGGACCTCGGAAATTGACCTTAGGTAATCGGCCTTGGGTCATTGACCAGGGGTCATGGACCAGGAGTCATCGACCAGGGGTCAAAGACCTCGGGTCATTGACCTCGGGTCATCGACCTCGGGTCATCGACCACGGGTCATCGACCTCGGGCTATCGACCTTGGGTCATTGACTTCCTTTCATCGACCTTGGGTCATTACCTCTGGTTATTGACCACGGGTAATCGACCGCGGGTCATAGACCTCGGATCATTGACCTTGGGTCATCGACCTTGGGTCATCGACTTCGGGTCATCGACTTGGGGTCATTGCCCTCGGGTAATTGACCCAGGGTTATCGACCGCGGGTCATAAACCTCGGGTCATCGACCTTGTGTCATCGACCTCGTGTCATAGACCTCGGGTAATTGACCTGGGGTCATTGACCTTGGGTCATCCACCTCGGGTCATCGACATTGGGTCATCGACCTGGGGTCAACGACCTGGGGTCATCGACTTAGGGTCATCGAACTGGGGTCATCGACTTCGGTTCATCGACCTTGGGTCCTCCACCTCGGGTCATCGACCTGGGGTCATCGACCTTGGGTCATCGACCTGGGGTCAACGACCTGGGGTCATCGACTTAGGGTCATCGAACTGGGGTCATCGACTTCTGTTCATCGACCTTGGGACATTGACCTCGGGTCATGGACCTCAGCTAATCGATCTTGGGTCATCGACCAGGGGTCTTTGACCTCGGGTGAAAGACCTCGGGTGAAAGACCTTGGGTCATCGACCTCGGGTCATCGACCTTGTGTCATCGACTTCGGGTAATCGATCTGGAGTCATTGACCACGGGTCATTGACCTCGGGTTATCTACCCCGGGTCTTCGAACTTTGGTCATTGACCAGGGGTCATTTACCTCGGCTCATAGACCCCGGGTAATAGACCGTGAGTCATCCGGGAGTCGACATCCCGGAGGCGACTTCTTGGATTGGAAATTATCCGTTTTCGTTGCTTTCGTTGCTTCTAAAAAGCACCTTAAATTGATAGTTATAGCAAATTTTCAATATTTTCCCCTTATTTTGTCTTTATTTTTCGTCCTTTTATCGAGATATGATCCTAAAAAGCAACCAAAATATAGTTTAAGCAAAATTTCCTTTTTTCTCCTCTATTTTGCCTTAATGTTCGTCATTTTATCTAGAGATAATCGTAAAGAGCCACAAAAGTGATAATTTTAGCAAAATTTAAGCACTTTTCATCTATTTTTCCTTAATTTTCGTCATTTTATCGAGGTATGGTCGAATAAAGCAACGAAAATGGTTAATCTTAACGATCTTTCTATTTTTTTCCTCACTTTTGTCTTTTTTCGCCATTCTATCGAGATATGATAAAATAAACAACGAAAACGGATATAATTTGCGAAATTTCAATTTTTCCCCTCTATTTTGCCTTAATTCTCTCATTTTTATCGAGATATGATTAAAAAAGCAACAAAAACATACAATTTAAGGAAAATTTCAATTTTTTTCTCTATTTAGTCATTATGTTTTGTCATTTTATCAAGAAATGATCGACAAAAGCAACGAAAAAAGGTAATTTAAGCGAAATTTCGATTTCGTTCTTCTACTTTGCCTTTTATCTCGTCATTTTATCGAGATATCACCGAAAAAAGCAACGAATCGGATAATATTAGCGGAATTAAAATTTCTTTCCTCTATTTTGCTTTAAATTTCGTCATTTTATGGAGATATGACCAAAAAAAGCAACGAAATCGCATAATTTTAGCCAAATTTCTACTTTTTTCATCTATTTTTCCTAAATTTTCGTCATTTATTTGAGATATGATCGAAAAAAGCATCGAAAACGAATAATTTTAGCGAAATTTTAAATTCAATTCCATTATTTTGCCTTCATTTTCGTCATTTTAGCGAGATATTATCTGAAAAAGAATCAAAAATTAATAATATTAGCGAAATTTCAATTTCTTTCCTCTTTTTTCCTTAATATTCCTCATTTTATCAAGATATTATCGAAAAAAGCAACAAAAACGAATAATTTTAACGAAAATTTCTATTTCATTCCTGTTTTTGTTCTTAATATTCCTACTTTTATAGAGATATGATGGAAAAAAGCTACAAAAACGAACAATGTTAGCGAAATTTATGTTTTTTTCCTCTTTTTTCCCTTAATTTTCCTCATTTTATCGAGATTTTATCAAAAAAAGCAACAAAAACGAATAATTTTAGCAAAATTTATGTTTTTTTTCCTTAATTTTCCTCATTCTATCGAGATTTTATCAACAAAAGCAACAAAAACGAATAATTTTAGCGAAATTTCAATTTCATTCCTTTTTTTTTCCTTAAATTTCCCCATTATATCAAGATATGACCGAAAAAAGCAACAAAAACAAATAATTTTTGCTAAATTTCAAATATATTTACACTTTATTTCCTTGATTTTCCTCATTTTATCGAGATATGAACGAAGAAAGAATCAAAAACGAATAATTTTAGCGAAATTTCAATTTCATTCCTCTTTTTTTTCCTTAAATTTCCCCATTATATCAAGATATGACCGAAAAAAGCAACAGAAAAGAATAATTTTTGCGAAATTTCAAATATATTTCCACTTTATTTCCTTGATTTTCCTCATTTTATCGAGATATGAACGAAAAAAGAATCAAAAACGAATAATTTTAGCGAAATTTCGATTACTTCCCTTTTTTTCCTCATTAGATGGAGATATGATCGAAAAAAGGAACAAAAACGAATAATTTAGGCGTAATTTCATTTTTTCACCTATTTCTTTTCCTTTATGTTCCAAATTTCATCGAGATATTATCGAAAAAAGCAACAAAAACGAATAAATTTAGCTAAATATCAATTTTTTATATTTTGTTTCCTTAATTTTTCTCGTTTTATCGTGATATGACAAAAGAAAGAAACAAAAACGAATAATTTTAGCGAAATTTCAATTTCATTCCTCTTTTTTTACTTAATTTTCCTCATTTTATCGAGATTTGACCGAAAATAGCAACAAAAACGAAAAATTATAGGGAAATTTCATTTTTTTTTCCTCTTTTTTTCCATCATTTACCTCATTTTATCGAGATATTTTAACGAGAAAAGCAACAAAAATGAAATATTTTAGCGAAATTTCTGTTTTTTTCTCTTTTTTTCGTTAATTTTCCTCATCATATCTGGATATTATCGAATGAAGCAACAAAAACGAATAATTTTAGCGAAAATTAAATATTTTTCCTCTTTTTTTCCTTAATTATTCTCATTTTATCGAGATAGGATCGAAAAAAGCAACAAAAACGAATAATTATGTTATAGAAATTTCAATTTTTCTCCTTTTTTTCCTTAATTTTCCTCGTTTTATCGAGATATTATCGAAAAAAGCAGCAAAAACGAATAATTTTACCGAAATTTAATTTTTTTTCGTTTTTCTTTCATTCCTCTTTTCTTACTTAATTTTCCTCATTTTATCGAGATTCGACCGAAAAAAGCAACAAAAACGTAAAATTATAGGGAAATTCAATTTTTTTCCTCCTTTTTTCCTTTATTTTCCTAATTTTATCGAGATATGGTCGAAAAAAGCAATAACTACGACTAATGTCAGAAAAATTTCAATTTATTTCCTCTCTTTTTTGTAAATATTCCTCGATTTATGGAAATAGTATCGAAAAAAGCAACAAAAACGAATAATTTTAGCAAAATTTCGATTTCATTCTTCCTTTTTTTCTTTAATTTTCCAAATTTCATCGAGATATTATCGAAAAATGCAACAAAAACGAATAATTTTAGCGAAAATAATTTATTTTTCCTCTTTTTTTCCTTAAATATTCTCATTTTATTGAGATATGATCGAAAAAAGCAACAAAAGCGAATAATGTTAGAGAAATTTCATTTTTTCTCCTCTATTTTGCATTAATATTGTCATTTTATCTAGATATGATCGAAAAAATAATCGGAAACGGATAGGTTTAGCGAAATTTCTATTTTTTTCATCTATTTCGCCCAAATTTTCGCCTTTTCATTAAGATATGATCGAAAAAAGCAATAAATATTTAAAAAAATTTTTATTTTTAAAATCTTGTAACTATAAATAAAAAAAATAAAGGAAAAATAGATGAAAAGAGTTTAAATTTTGCTAAAATTATCAGTTTTGTGGCTCTTTACGATCACCTCTCGATAAAATGACGAAAATTAATTCAAAATAGAGAAAAAAAAATGGGAATTTTGCTAATATTATCCATTTTCTTTGCTTTTTTCGATCATATCTGGATAAAAAAACGAAAAATAAACACAATATTTATATTTTACTAAAATTATCCGTTTTCGTTTTTTTTATTGATAATATCTCGTAAAATTACGAAAATTAAGGAAAACTAGAGGATAAAATTAGCAATTAAGCTAAAATTATCCGTTTTCGTTGCATTTTATGATCATATCACGATACAATGACGAATATTATGGTAAAATAAAGGAGAAAAATTGAAATTTCGCTGACATTATTTGTTTTTCTTGATGTTTTCCATCATATCTCGATAAAATTACCAAAAAGAAAGACAAAATAGAGGAAAAAAATTAAATTTCGCAAAATTTAACGTTTTCGTTGCTTATTTAGAACATTTCTCGATAAAATGACGAAAAATAAAGACAAAATAGTAGAAAAAAGTAGAAATTTCGCTAAAATTATTCGTTTTCTTCTCTTTTTTGGAAAATATTCCGATAAAATGTCGAAAACATGGCGAAATAGAGGAAAAATATTCAAATTTCTCTTAAATTATCGTCACTTTTTTGATATTATCCTTCACTATGCCCAAAATAATGGTGAAATAAGCCAAAAAATTTAATTTTATTAATATTTCACTAAATTTATCCCATTTTGTCGCCTTCTTCGATATTATCTTGACAAATGACGAAAAATTTGCTGAACGAGAGCGAAAAAATATCAAAATTTCTCTACAATAATCCCATTTTGTCGCTGTTTTCGATATAATCCTGACAAAATGACGAAAATTTTGCTAATATCAAGCAAAAATATTTAATGACCGCTAAAATTATCTCATTTTGTCGCTTTTTTCGATATTATTTTGACCAGAGGTCGATGACCCATGCTCGTTGACCAGAAGTCGATGACCAGAGGAAGAAGACCCGAGGTCGATGACCCGAGGTTGATGACACAAAGTCGATGACACAAGGTCGACTCCGGGAGGTCAACTCCGGGAGTACGACTCCATGAGTATGACTCCGAGAGTTCGACTCCGGGAGGTCGACTCCGGGAGTTCAAGGCCTGGAGGTCGTCTCCAAGAGGTTGACTCCGGGAGATCGACTTTGGGTCATTGACCTCGGGTAATCGACCTCGGGTCATCGACCTCTGGTCATCGACCTAGGGTCATCGACCTCGCGTCATCCTCCTCTGGTCATTGACCCCGGGTCATCGTCCTCTGATCATCGACCTCGGGTCATCCACCTCGGGTCATCTTCTTCGGGTCATCGAACCTGGGTAATTGACATCGGGTCATTGACCTCGGGTCATCGACCTCGGGTCATCGACCTTGGGTCATCGACCTGGGGTCATTGACCTGAGTTCATCGACCTGGGGACTTCGACCTGGGGTCACCAACCTGGGGTAATCGACCTTGGGTAATCTATCTGGGGTAATCGACCTGGAATCATCGACCTAGGGTAATCGACCTGGGATCATCGACCTGGGTAATCGACCTGGGGTCATCGACCTGGGGTCATCGACTTCGGGTCATCGACCTAGGATAATTAACCTCTGGTCATCGACGTCAGGACATCAACCTTGAGTCATTGACCTCAGGTTATTGACCACGGGTCATTGACCACGGGTAATCAACCTCTGGCCATTGACCTGGGGTTATCAACCTGGGGTCATCAAACTGTGGTCATCGACTTCAGGTCATCGACTTCGGGTCATCGACATCGGGTCATCGACCTCGGGTCATCGCTCTCAGGTCATCGACCTCGGGTCATCGACCTGGGGTAATTGACCTCGGGTCATCAACTTCGGGTCGTTGACGTCGAGTCATTGACTTCTGCTAATCAATCTTTGACTTGGGGTCATCGACCTGGAGTCATCGAACAGGGGTCATCGACCTTGGGTCATCGAATTTGGGTCATCGAGCTGGGGTCATCGACCTGGGGTCATTGCCCTTGAGTCATAGACCTCGGGTCATAGACCTCAGGTCATTAACTTCGGGTCATCGACCTTGGGTAATTGACCTCGGGTCATTGACCTCGGGTCATCGACCTCAGGTCATCGACCTGAAGTCATCGACCTGGGGTCATTGACCCGGGGTCATGTACCTGGAGTCATCGACCTGTGGTAATCGACCTGGGGTCATCGACCTGGGGTCATCGACTTCGGGTCATTGACCTGGGTAATTGACATCGGGTCATTGACCTCGGGTCATCGACCTCGGGTCATCGAACTCGAGTCATTGACTTCGGGTATCGACCTCGAGTCATTGACTTCGGGTATCGACCTCGAGTCATTGACTTCGGGTCATTGACCACGGGGCATTGGCCTGTGGTCATCGACGTGCGGTCATCGACTTCAGATCCTCGACTTCGGGTAATCGATTCCGGGTCATCGATCTCGGGTCATCGAACTCAGGTCATCGACCTCGGGTCATCGATCTCAGGTCATCGACCTCGGGTCATCGACCTGGGATAATTGACCTCTGGTCATTGACTTTTGGTTATAGATTTCGGGTCATAGACCTTAGGTCATTGACCTCGGGCCATCGACCTTGGGCAATTGACTTCGGGTCATCGATCTTGGGTCATTGACTTTGCGTCGTCGACCTTGGGTATAGACCTCTGGTCATTGACCTCGGGATATCGACTTCTAGTAATCGACCTATGGGCATTGACTTCGGGTCATCAACCTGGGGTAATTGACCTCGGGTCATTGATCTCGGGTAATTGGCCTCAGGTCATCGACCTGGGGTAATTGACCTCGCGTCATTGACCTCGGGTCATTGACCTCGGGTCATCGACCTCGGGTCATTGACTTCGGGTCATTGACCTGAGGTCATTGACCTCGGGTCATCTTCTTCGGGTCATCGACTTTGGGTAATTGACCTTGGGTCATTGACGTCGGGTACTCGACCTCAGGTCATCGAACTCTGTTCATCGGCCTTGGGTCATCGACCTCGGGTCATCGACTACGGGTCATCGACCTTCGGTCATCGACCTGGGGTCACCGACCTGGGGTAATCGACCTTGGGTTATCGACCTGGGATCATCGACCTGGGGTCATCGACTTCGGGTCATTGACCTAGGGTCATCGACCTCGGGTCATCGACCTCGGGTCATTGACCTAACGTCATTGACCTCTGGTAATTGAACTTTGGTCATCGACCTGGGGTCATTGAACTGGAGTCATAGACATGGGGTCATCTAACTTGGGGCATCGACTTAGGGTCATCGACCTGGGATCATCGACCTTGGATTATTGACTGCGGGTCATCGACCAGGTGTAATTGACCTCAGGTAATTTATCTCGGGTTATCGACCTCGAGTCATTCACCACGGGTCATTGACCTCGGGTAATCGACCTCAGGTATTAGACCTCTTGTCTTCGACCTTGGGTAATCGACCTGGCGTTATCGACTTTGGGTCATTGACCTCGGGTCATTGACCTCGGGTGATCAACCTCGGGTCATAGACCGCGGGTCATAGACCTCGGTTCATGGACCTTGGGTCATTGACCTTGGGTCCTCGACCAGGGGTCATTTACCTTGGGTCATCGACCTGGGGTCATCAACCTGGGGTCATCGACCTAGGGTCATAAACCTCGGGTCATCGACCTCCGGTTTTCGACCTCGGGTCATTGACCTCCTTTAATTGACATCTGGTAATCGACCTGCGGTCATGTACCTGGGGTCATCGATCGGGGTCATTGACCTGGGGTCATCGACCTGGGGTCATCAACACGGGGTCATCGACCTTGGGTCATCGACTTTGGGTCATAGACCTCGAGTCATCGGCCTTGGGTTATCCACTTCGGGTCATCGACATTGTATCATCGACCTTGGGTCATCCACCTCGGGTCATCTCCTGGGGTCATCAACCTGGGGTCATTGACATGGGGTCTTCGACCTGGAGTTTTTTACCTGGGGTCATCGACCTTGGGTCATCGACCTGGGGTCATCGACCTCGGGTCATCGACTTCAGTTAATCGATCTGGAGTCGTTGACCTCGGGTGATTCACCTCGGGTAATCGACCTCGGGTCCTTGACCTCGGGTCATTGACCTAGGGTCGTCGACCAGGGGTCATTGACCTCGGGTAATCGACCTCGGGTCATCGAACTTGGGTCATTGACCTCGAGTCATTGACCTTGGGCCATTGATTCAGGGTTATCAACCTTGGGTCATCGACCTGGGAATTATTTACCTCGGGTCATAGACCTCGGGTGATAGACCGTGAGTCATCCTGGAGTCGACATCCCGGAGTCGACCTCTTGGATTGGAAATTATCCGTTTTCGTTGCTTATTTGCTTTCGTTGCTTTGAATAAGCACCTTAAATGGATATTTATTTTCAATATTTTCCCCCTATTTTGTCTTTATTTTTTTGTCATTTTATCGAAATATGATCCTAAAAAGCAACCAAAACGGATAATTTAAGCAAAATTTACTTTTTTCTCCTCTATTTTGCCTTAATATTCGTCATTTTATCTAGTGATGATTGTAAAGAGCCACAAAAGTGATTATTTTAGCAAAATTTAAACTCTTTTCATCTAGTTTTCCTTTATTTTCGTCATTTTATCGAGGTATGGTCGAATAAAGAATCGAAAAAGCATAATCTTAACGATCTTTCTATTTTTTTCCTCAATGTTGTCTTTTTTCGTCATTCTATCGATATTTGATAAAATAAACAACGAAAACGGATATATTTTGCGAAATTTCAATTTTTCCCCTCTATTTAGCCTTAATTCTCTCCTTTTTATCGAGATATGATTAAAAAAGCAACAAAAACATATAATTTTAGACAATTTCAATTTTTTTCTCTATTTTGTCTTTTTGTTTTGTTATTTTCTCGAGAAATGATCGACAAAAGCAACGAAAAATGGTAATTTAAGCGAAATTTCAATTTCGTTCGTCTATTTTGCCTTTTATCTTGTCATTTTATCGAGATATCACCGAAAAAAGAAACGAATCGGATAATTTTAGCGGAATTTAAATTTCTTTCCTCTATTTTGCCTTAAATTTCGTCATTTTATCGAGATATGACCAAAAAAAGCAACGAAATCGCATAATTTTAGCCAAATTTCAACTTTTTTCATCTATTTTTCCTAAATTTTCGTCTCTTATTTGAGATATGATCTAAAAAAGCATCGAAAACGAATAATTTTAGCGAAATTTAAAATTCAATTCCTTTATTTTGCCTTCATTTTCGTCATTTTAGCGAGATATTATCTGAAAAAGAATCAAAAATTATAATATTAGCGAAATTTCAATTTCTTTCCTCTTTTTTTCCATAATTTTCCACATTTTATTAAGATATAATCGAAAAAAGCAACAAAAACGAATAATTTTAGGGAAATATCAATTTTTTCTCCTATTTCTTTTCCTTTATGTTCCAAATTTCATTGAGATATTATCGAAAAAAGCAACAAAAACGAATAATTTTAGCTAAATATCAATTTCTTTCTATTTTGTTTCCTTAATTTTCCTCGTTTTATCGTGATATGATTGAAAAAAGCAACAAAAATGAATAATTTTAGCGAAATTTCAATTTCATTCCTCTTTTTTTGCTTTATTTTCCTCATTTTATCGAGATTTGACCAATAAAAACAATAAAAACGGAAAATTATACCGAAATTTCAATTTTTTTTCCTTTATTTTCCTCATTTTATCGAGATATGATCGAAAAAAGCAACAAAAACGAGTAATGTTAGCGAAATTTCAATTTTTTTCCTCTTTTTTTTCGTTAATATTCCTCGATTTATCGAAATATTATCGATAAAAGCAACAAAAACGAATAATTTTATTGAAATTTCAATTTTTTTCCTTTTTCTTCCTTAATTTTCCTCGTTTTATCAGGATTTTATTGAAAAAAGCAAAAAAAAACGAATAACTTTAGTGAAATTAGAATTTTTCTCTTTTTTTTCTTAATTTTCCTCGTTTTATCGAGATATTATTGAAAAAAGCAACAAAAACGAATAATTTTACCAAAATTTCAATTTTTTTCCTCTTTTTTTTCCTACATTTTCCTTATTTTATCGAGATATTATCTAAAAAAAGCAACAAAAACGAATAATTTTAGCGAAATTTTGATTTCTTTCCTCCTTTTTACTTTCTCCATATACGAAGTATAGAGAAAGTATTGTTTTCATGAAAAAATTCGACTTCGAGATTTCAACGGAAATACATGTTTTGGGGTCCCTAGAACACGTTTTGACCATTTTCGGAATGATGTCTGTGTGTGTGTGTGTGTATGTGTGTGTGTGTGTGTGTGTGTGTGTGTGTGTGACAGTGGGCGCTCTAACGTAAAAAACTATTAGTCGTATCAATACCAAACTTCATATATAGTACTGTGGTGTGTGCTGTCAGAGTTGATTAGTTTTTGGAGTAAATCGGTCAACCGGAAGTCGAGTTTTATTCATTAAAGCTCATTTCCGGTTTTCAAAATATCTCCATAAATATGATATATACGTATATTGTATTTCTTATAAAAGTTTTAGATAAAGTAATTTACTATAACTTTTGTATTCAACATATTTTTGTATCACCGGTCGATTAGGAGTTATTCGTGAAATACTGATAAACCGGAAGAAGATGATTATGTACTTTGTGGGCGCTCTAACATAAAAACTATTTGTTGGATCAACACCAAATTTCATATATAGTATTTCGGTTGATGTCGTTAGAGTTGATTAGTTTTTGGAGTAAATCGGGCAACCGGAAGTTGAGCTTCATTCTTCTAAGCTCATTTCCGGTTTTCAAAATATCTCCATAAATATGATATTTAGGTATATACTATTATTTACAAATGTTTTAGAAAAATTAATTTACTATAACTTTTGTATGAAACATATTTTTGTATCACTGATTGTTTAGGAGTTATTTATGAAATACTGATAAACCGGAAGTTGCTGATTAGGTACTTTGTGGGCGCTCTGGGCTCTATGGGCGAATGGCCAAATTCATCTTTTTTCATAGAGCATGTCCCGAAAAACATTGTTTATAATGTTTGAGACGTAAAAGGTAATAATATATAAATTAAACACTCATCTTCCAAGTTTAGATTGAATATAGAATTCGAAATTACTATCGTAGATAAATATTTACATTATATACATGGAGAAAGTCATGTGCTGGCCACATCAGATTTTTTCGTTTATTTTCCAAATTTTATCGAGATATTATCAAAAAAAGCAACGAAAACTAATAATTTTAGCGATATTTCAATTTCATTCCTCTTTTTTTACTTTATTTTCCTCATTTAATCGAGATTTGACCAATAAAAGCAACAAAAACGGAAAATTATAACGAAATTTCGATTTTTTTTGCCTTAATTTTCCTCGTTTTATCGTGATAATAACCAAAAAAAGCAACAAAAACGAATAAATTTATCGAAATTTCAACTTCATTCCTCTTTTTTTACTTAATTTTCCTCATGTTATCGAGATTTGACCGAAAAAAGCAACAAAAACGTAAAATTATAGGGAAATTTTAATTTGTTTCCTCTTTTTTCCTTCATTTTCCTCATTTTATCGAGATATGATCGAAAAAAGCAACAAAAACGAATACTGTTAGCAAAATTTGAATTTTTTTCCTCTTTTTTTTGTTAATATTCCTCGATTTATCGAAATATTATTGAAAAAAGAACAAAAACGAATAATTTTAGCGAAATTTCAATTTTTCTCCTTTTTTTCTTAATTTTCCTCGTTTTATCGAGATATTATCGTAAAAAGCATCAAATAACGAATAATTTTACGGAAATTTCAAATTTTTTCCTCTTTTTTTCCTTATTTAAGTGAGATATTATCGAAAAAAGCAACAAAAACGAATAATTTTTATGCGAAATTTGGATATCATTCCTCCTTTTTATCTTTTATTTTCCGAATTTTATCGAGATATTATCGAAAAAAGAAACGAAAACGAATAACTTTAGCTAAATATCAATTTTTTTGCCTTAATTTTCCTCGTTTTATCGTGATATGACCGAAAAAAGCAACAAAATCGAATAAATTTAGCAAAATTTCAATTTCATTCATCTTTTTTTATTTAATTTTCCTCATTTTATCGAGATTTGACCGAAAAAAGCAACAAGAACGAAAAATTAAAGGATACTTTCAATTTTTTTTCTCTTTTTTTTGTTAATATTCCTCGATTTATCGAGATATTATCGAAAAAAGCAACAAAAATGAATAATTTTAGCGAAATTTCTGTTTTTTTCTCTTTCTTTTCGTGAATTTTCCTCATTTTATCTGGATATTTTTAATGAAGCAACAAAAACGAATAATTTTAGCGAAATTTCAATTATTCTCCTTTTTTCCCTTAATTTTCCTCGTTTTATCGAGATATTATCGAAAAAAGCAACAAAAACGAATAATTGTATCGAAATTTAATTTTTATTCCTCTTTCTTTTCCTTAATTTTCCTCATATTATTTAGATATTACCGAAAAAAGAAACAAAAAGGTAACATTTTAGCGAAAGTTCAATATTTCTCCTCTATTTTGCATTTATGTTGTCATTTTTTCGAAACACGATCGAAATAAGCAACGTAAACAGATGATTTTTGCGAAATTTCATTTTTTCTCCTCTAGTTCGCCCAAATTTTCGTCTTTTTATTATGATATGATCGAAAAAAGCAATAATCCTTTTAAAAAATTTTTATTTTTAAATTTTTCAACTATAAATAAAAAAATAAATGAAGGAAAAATAGATGAAAGAGTTAATATTTTGCTAAAATTATCCGTTTTGGGGCTCTTTACGATCATCTCTCGACAAAAATTCCGAAAATTAATTCAAAATAGAGAAAAGATATGGGAATTTTGCTAAAATTATGCATTTGCTTTGCTTTTTTTGATCATATCTCGATAAAAAAACGAAAAATAAACACAAAATAGACGAAAAAATTAATATTTTACTAAAATTATCCGTTTTCGTTGTTTTTTTGATAATATCTTGTAAAATTATGAAAATTAAGGCAAAATAGAGGATAAAATTAGCAATTTAGCTAAAATTATCCGTTTTCGTTGCATTTCATGATCATATCTCGATAAAATGACAAATATTATGGCGAAATAAAGGAGAAAAATTAAAATTTCGCAAACATCATTTGTTTTTATTGCTTTTTTCCATCATATCTCGATAAAATTACGAAAGAGAAAGACAAAATAGAGAAAAAAATTAAATTTTCTCAAAATTTAACGTTTTCGTTGCTTATTTAGAACATTTCTCGATAAAATGACGAAAAACAAAGACAAAATAGTAGGAAAATTTGAAATGTCGCTAAAATTATCCGTTTTCCTCTCTTTTTTGGAAAATATTCAGATTAAATGACGAAAACAAGGCAAATTAGAGGAAAAAATTGAAATTTCGAATACATTATCCTCACTTTTTTCGATATTATCCTTCACAATGCCCAAAATAATGGTGAAATAGAGCCAAAAAATTCAATTTTATTAATATTTCACTAAATTTATCCCATTTTGTCGCTTTCTTCGATATTATCTTGACAAATGACGAAAAATTTGCTGAACGAGAGCGAAAAAATATCAAAATTTCGCTACAATAATCCCATTTTGTCGCTGTTTTCGATATTATCTTGACAAAATGACGAAAGTTTTGCTAACATCAAGCAAAAATATTCAATGATTGCTAAAAGTATCTCATTCTGTCTCTTTTTTCGATATTATCTTGACCAGAGGTCGATGACCCGTGCTCATTGACCTGAAGTCGATGACCAAAGGTCGCTGACCCAAGGTCAAATGTCCGAGGTCGATGACCAGAGGACGATGTCCCGAGGTCGATGACCCGAGATTGATGTTTACGCTTGGAGGTCGACTCCAGGATGTTGACTCCGGGAGATCGACTTTGGTCATTGACCTCGGGTAATCGACCTCGAGTCATCAAACTATGGTCATCGACCTCTGGTCGTCTACCTCGGGTCATCGACCTCGGGTCATCGACCTCCGTTCATCATCCTCTGGTAATCAAACCCGGGTCATCGACGTCGGTTTATTGTCCTCTGGTCATCGACCTGGGGTAATTTACCTCAAGTCATTGACCTCGGGTCATCAACCTCGGGTCATATACCTGGGGTCTTCGACCTGGGGTCATCGACCTGGGGATATAACCCTGGAGTCATCGACCTGGGGTCATCGACCTAGGGTCATCGACCTGGGGTCATCCACCTCGGGTCATCGTCTTCTGGTCATCGACCTGGGGTAATTTACCTCAAGTCATTGACCTCGGGTCATCAACCTCGGGTCATATACCTGGGGTCTTCGACCTGGGGTCATCGACCTGGGGATATAACCCTGGAGTCATCGACCTGGGGTCATCGACCTAGGGTCATCGTCCTGGGGTCATCGACCTGGGGTCATCGACCTAGGGTCATCGACCTGGGGTCATCGACTTCGGGTCATCGACCTTGAGTAATTAACCTCTGGTCATTGACCTAGGGACATCAACCTCGAGTCGTCGACCTCGGGTCATCGATCTCGAGTCATTGACCTCGGGTCATCGTCCTCTGGTCATCCACTTTGGGTCATCGTCTTATGGTCATCGACCCTGGGTAATTGACCTCTGGTCATTGATCTCGGGTCATCGACCTCGGGTCATCGACCTGGGTTCATCGACCTCTGGTCATTGACCTCGGGTCATAAACCTGGGGTCATCGACCTGGGGTCATCGACCTAAGGTCATCGACATGGGATCATCGACCTGGGGTCATCAACCTGGAGTCATCGACCTTGGGTCATCGCGCTGGGTCATCGACCTGGGGTCATTGACCTTGGGTCATCGACCTGGGGTCATCGACCTGGGGTCATCCACCTGGGGTCATCGACCTGGGGTCATTGACCTGGGGTCATCGACCTGGGGTCATCGACCTGGGGTCATCCACCTGGGGTCATCGACCTGGGGTCATCGACCTTGGAACATTGACTTCGGGTCATCGACCTAGGGTCATCAACCTCGGGTCATCGACCTGGGGTCATCGACCTGGGGTCATCGACCTGGGGTCATCGACCTGGGGTCATCGACCTTGGAACATTGACTTCGGGCCATCGACCTAGTGTCATCAACCTCGGGTCATCGACCTCGGGTCATCGACCTCAAGTCATTGACCTCTGGTAATCGACCTTTGGTCATCGACCTGGGGTCATCGAACTGGAGTCATCGCCATGGGGTCATCCACCTGGGGTCATTGACCTGGGGTCATCGACCTGGGGTCATCGACCTGGGGTCATCCACCTGGGGTCATCGACCTGGGGTCATTGACCTGGGGTCATCGACCTGGGGTAATCGACCTGGGGTCATCCACCTGGGGTCATCGACCTGGGGTCATCGACCTTGGAACATTGACTTCGGGTCATCGACCTAGGGTCATCAACCTCGGGTCATCGACCTCGGGTCATCGACCTCAAGTCATTGACCTCTGGTAATTGACCTTTGGTCATCGACCTGGGGTCATCGAACTGGAGTCATCGCCATGGGGTCATCGACCTTTGGGCATCGACTTTGGATCATCGACCTGGGGTCATAGACCTCAGGTAATTGTCTTCGGGTCATTGACCTTGGGTCATTGACCTTGGGTCATTGACTTCGGGTCATCGACCTTGGGCTATTGACTTCGGGTCATCGACCTGGGGTAATTGACCTCAGGAAATCGATCTCGGGTCATCGAATTCGCGTCATCGACCTCGAGCCATTCACAACGGGTCATTGACCTCGGGTAACTATCCTCGGGTCATTGACCTCAGGTTATTGACCTGGGGTCATTGACCTGACATCATCAACCTGGGGTCAGCGGCCTTTGGTCATAAGCCTTGGGTCATCGACCTCGGGTCATTGACCTAGGGTCATTGACCTCGGGTAATCGACCTCGGGTAATCGACCTGGGATCATCGACCTGGGGTCACATATCGGGGTCATCAACCTGGGGTCATCGACCTTGGGTTATCAACACGGGGTCATCGACCTGGAGTCATCAACCTGGGGTCATCGACCTTGGGTCATTAAGCTGGGGTCATAGAACTCGGGACATCGACCTCGGGTTATCGATTCGGTTAATCGATCTGGATTCGTAGACCTCGGGTAATCGACTTCTGGTCATTGACCTCGGTTCATTGACCTAGGGTCATCGACCTGAGGTCATTGTCCTCGAGTAATCGACCCGGGTTCATCGAACTTGGGTCATTGACCTCGAGTCATTGACCTTGGTTCATTGATTTAGGGTTATCAACCTTGGGACATCGACCTGGGAATTATTTACCTCGGGTCATAGACCTCAGGTGATAGACCGTGAGTCATCCGGGAGTCGACATCCCGGAGTCGACCTCTTGGATTGGAAATTATCCGTTTTCGTTGCTTATTTGCTTTCGTTGCTTTGATTAAGCACCTTAAATGGATAGTTATTTTCAATATTTTCCCCCTATTTCGTCTTTATTTTTTGTCATTTTATCGAAATATGATCCAAAAAGCAACCAAAACGGATAATTTAAGCAAAATTTACTTTTTTCTCCTCTATTTTGCCTTAATGTTCGTCATTTTATCTAGTGATGATCGTAAAGAGCAACAAAAGTGATAGTTTTAGCAAATTTTAAACTCTTTTCAACTATGTTTCCTTTATTTTCGTCATTTTATCGAGGTATGGTCGAATAAAGCAACGAAAATGGTTAATCTTAACGATCTTTCTACTTTTTTCCTCAATTTTGTCTTTTTTCGTCATTCTATCGAGATATGGTAAAATAAACAACGAAAACGGATATATTTTGCGAAATTTCAATTTTTCCCCTCTATTTTGCCTTAATTCTCTCCTTTTTATCGAGATATGATTAAAAAAGCAACAAAAACATACAATTTTAGGAACATTTCATTTTTTTTTCTCTATTTTGTCTTTTTGTTTTGTCATTTTATCGAGAAATGATCGACAAAAGCAAGGAAAAAAGGTAATTTATGCGAAATTTTAATTTTGTTCTTCTATTTTACCTTTTATCTCGTCATTTTATCGAGATATCACCGAAAAAAGCAACGAATCGGATAATATTAGCGGAATTAAAATTTCTTTCCTCTATTTTGCTTTAAATTTCGTCATTTTATCGAGATATGACCAAAAAAAGCAACGAAATCGCAAAATTTTAGGCAAATTTCTACTTTTTTCATCTATTTTTTTCTAAATTTTCGTCTTTTTCTTGAGATATGATCGAAAATAGCATCGAAAACAAATAATTTTAGCGAAATTTAAAGTTCAATTCCTCTATTTTGCCTTCATTTTTGTCATTTTTGCGAGATATTATCTGAAAAAGAATCAAAAATTAATAATATTAGCGAAATTTCAATTTCTTTGCTCTTTTTTCCTTAATATTCCTCATTTTATAAAGATATTATCGAAAAAAGCAACAAAAACGAATAATTTTAACGATATTTCTATTTCATTCCTGTTTTTGTTCTTAATTTTCCTAATTTTATAGAGATATGATGGAAAAAAGCTACAAAAACGAACAATGTTAGCAAAATTTATGTTTTTTTCCCTTATTTTTCCTCATTTTATCGAGATTTTATCAAAAAAAGCAACAAAAACGAATAATTTTAGAAAAATTTATGTTTTTTTCCCTTACTTTTCAGCATTTTATCGAGATTTTATCAAGAAAAGCAGCAAAAACGAATAATTTTAGCGAAATTTCAATTTCATTCCTCTTTTTTTCCTTAAATTTCCCCATTATATCAAGATATGACCGAAAAAAGCAACAAAAACAAATAATTTTTGCTAAATTTCAAATATATTTACACTTTATTTCCTTGATTTTCCTCATTTTATCGAGATATGAACGAAAAAAGAATCAAAAACGAATAATTTTAGCGAAATTTCGATTACTTCCCTTTTTTTCCACATTATATGGAGATATGATCGAAAAAAGGAACAAAAACGAATAATTTAGGCGTAATTTCATTTTTTCCCTCTTTTTTTTCCTTAATTTTCCTCATTTAATAAGATATAATCGAAAAAAGCAACAAAAAAGGAATAATTTTAGGGAAATATCAATTTTTTCACCTATTTCTTTTCCTTTATGTTCCAAATTTCATCGAGATATTATCGAAAAAAGAAACAAAAGCGAATAATTTTAGCTAAATATCAATTTTTTTCTAATTTGTTTCCTTATTTTTTCTCGTTTTATCGTGATATGACCAAAAAAAGCAACAAAAACGAAAAATTATAGGGAAATTTCAATTTTTTTCCTCTTTTTTTCCATCATTTACCTCATTTTATCGAGATATTATCGGAAAAAGCAACAAAAATGAATAATTTTAGCGAAATTTCTGTTTTTTCTTTTTTTTTCGTTAATTTTCCTCATTATATCTGAATATTATCGAATGAAGCAACAAAAACGAATAATTTTGGCGAAAATTAAATATTTTTCCTCTTTTTTTCCTTAATTATTCTCATTTTATCGAGATAGGATCGAAAAAAGCAACAAAAACGAATAATCTTAGCGAAATTTCAATAGTTCCATTTTTTTCCATAATTTTCCTCGTTTTATCGAGATATTATCGAAAAAAGCAACAAAAACGAATAATTTTACCGAAATTTAAATTTTTCTCTTTTTTACTTTCTCCATATACGAAGTATAGAGAAAGTATTGTTTTCATGAAAAAAATCGACTTCGAGATTTCAACGGAAATACATGTTTTGGGATCCCTAGAACACGCTTTGACCATTTTTGGAATGATAACTGTGTGTATGTGTGTGTGTGTTTGTGTGTGTGTGTGTGTGTGTGTGATAGTGGGCGCTCTAACGTGAAAAGTATTAGTCGTATCAATACCAAAATTCATATATAGTACTGTCGTGTGTGCTGTCAGAGTTGATTAGTTTTTGGAGTATATTGGTTAACCGGAAGTCGAGCTTTATTCATCAAAGCTTATTTCCGGTTTTCAAAATATCTCCATAAATATGATATATAGGTATATTGTATACCTTATAAAAGCTTTAGAAATGTAGTTTACTATAACTTTTGTATTTAACATATTTTTGTATCACCGGTTGATTAGGAGTTATTCGTGAAATACTGATAAAACGGAGGTAGCTGATTATGTACTTTGTGGGCGCTCTAACATGAAAAGTATTTATCGGATCAACACCAAATTTCATATATAGTATTTCGGTTGATGTCGTTAGAGTTGATTAGTTTTTGGAGTAAATCGGTTAACCAGTAGTCGAGCTTCAGTCTACAATGGTCATTTCCGGTATTCAAAATATCTCCATAAATATCATATTAAGGTATATACTATTATTTATAAAAGTTTTTGTAAATGTATTTTACTATAACGTTTGTTTAAAACATATTTTTGTATCACTAATTGTGTAGGAGTTATTTGTGAAATACTGATGAACCGGAAGTTGTTGATTATGTACGTTGTGGGCGCTCTGGGCGCTGGGGCGAAAAGCAAATTTCATCGTTTTTCATCGAACATGTCCCAAAAAACATTATTTATAATGTTTGTGACGTCAAAGATAATATGAAAGAAATTAATCACTTATCTTCCAAGTTTAGATTGAATATAGAGTTCGAAAATACTGCCGTAGATACATATTTACATCTTATATATATGGAGAAAGTCATGTGCTGGCCACATCAGATTTTTCTTCCTTAATTTTCTTCGTTTTATCGAGATATTATTGAAAAAAGCAAAAAAAACGAATAATTTTAGCGAAATTTCAATTTTTTTTATAACTTTTCCTCGTTTTATCGAGATATTATCTTAAAAAGCAACAAAAACGAATAGTTTAACCGAAATTTCAATTTTTTTACCTTTTTTTTTCTTCATTTTCCTTATTCTATCGAGATATTATCGAAAAAAGCAACAAAAACGAATAATTTTAGCGAAAATTATATATTTTTCCTCTTTTTTCCTTAAATATTCTCATTTTATCGAGATATGATCGAATGAAGCAACAAAAACGAATAATAATGTTAGCGAAATTTCAATTTTATTCCTCTTTTTTTGTTAATATTCCTCGATTTATCGAAATATTATCGTAAAAAGCAACAAAAACGAATAATTTTACTGAAATTTCAATTTTTTTCCTCTTTTTTTTCCTTCATTTTCCTTATTTTATCGAGATATTATCGAAAAAAGCAACAAAAACGAATAATTTTAGCAAAATTTCGATTTCATACCTCCTTTTTTTCTTTAATTTTCCAAATTTCATCGAGATATTATCGAAAAAAGCAACAAAAACAAATAATTTTAGCTAAATATCTTTTTTACCTATTATTTTAAATTTTCCTCGTTTTATCGTGATATGACCGAAAAAAGCAACAAAAAGGAATAAATTTAGCGAAATTTCTGTTTTTTTCTCTTTTTTTTCGTTAATTTTCCTAATTATATCTGGATATTATCGAATGAAGCAACAAAAACGAATAATTTTAGCGAAATTTCAATTTTTCTCCTTTTTTTTCTTAATTTCCCTCGTTTTATCGAGATATTATCGAAAAAAGCAACAAAAACGAATAATGTTAGCGAAAATAATTTATTTTTCCTCTTTTTTTCCTTAAATAGTCTCATTTTATTGAGATATGATCGAAAAAAGCAACAAAAACGAATAATGTTAGAGAAATTTCATTTTTTCTCCTCTATTTTGCATTAATATTGTCATTTTATCTAGATATGATCGAAAAAATAAACGGAAACGGATAGGTTTAGCGAAATTTCTATTTTTTCATCTATTTCGCCCAAATTTTCGCCTTTTTATTAAGATATGATCGAAAAAAGCAATATATATTTAAAAAATTTTTATTTTTAAAATCTTGTAACTATAAATAAAAAAAATTAAGGAAAAATAGATGAAAAGAGTTTAAATTTTGCTAAAATTATCAGTTTTGTGGCTCTTTACGATCACCTCTCGATTAAATGACGAAAATTAATTCAAAATAGAGAAAAAAAAATGGGAATTCTGCTAATATTATCCATTTTCTTTGCTTTTTTCGATCATATCTGGATAAAAAAACGAAAAATAAACACAAAATTTATATTTTACTAAAATTAACCGTTTTCGTTTTTTTTTGATAATATCTCGTAAAATTACGAAAACTAAGCCAAACTAGAAGATAAAATCAGTAATTAAGCTAAAATTATTCGTTTTCGTTGCATTTTATGATCATTCATCGGGTCATTGATCTCGGGTCCTCTACCTCAGGTGTTCGACCTCTGGTCATCGATCTCAGGTCATCGACCTCGGGTCATCGACCTGGAGTCATCGACCTGGGATCATCGACCTGGGTTAATCGACCTGGGGTCATTGACTTTGGGTCATAGACCTCGGGTCATAGACTTAGGTCATTGACCTCGGGTCATCATCCTCTGGTAATCAAACCCGGGTCATCGACGTCGGTTTATTGTCCTCTGGTCATCGAACTCGGGTCATCCAACTAGGGTCATCGTCTTCGGGTCATCGACCTGGAGTCATCGACCTTGGGCCATTGATTAAGGGTCATCAACCTTGGGTCATCGACCTGGAAATTATTTACCTCGGGTCATAGACCTCGGGTGATAGACCGTGAGTCATCCGGGAGTCGACATCCCGGAGTCGACCTCTTGGATTGGAAATTAATCGTTTTCGTTGCTTATTTGCTTTCGTTGCTTTGAATAAGCACCTTAAATGGATAGTTATTTTCAATATTTTCCCCCTATTTTGTCTTTATTTTTTTGTCATTTTATCGAAATATGATCCAAAAAGCAACCAAAACGGATAATTTAAGCAAAATTTACTTTTTTCTCCTCTATTTTGCCTTAATGTTCGTCATTTTATCTAGTGATGATCGTAAAGAGCAACAAAAGTGATAGTTTTAGCAAATTTTAAACTCTTTTCAACTATGTTTCCTTTATTTTCGTCATTTTATCGAGGTATGGTCGAATAAAGCAACGAAAATGGTTAATCTTAACGATCTTTCTACTTTTTTCCTCAATTTTGTCTTTTTTCGTCATTCTATCGAGATATGATAAAATAAACAACGAAAACGGATATATTTTGCGAAATTTCAATTTTTCCCCTCTATTTTGCCTTAATTCTCTCCTTTTTATCGAGATATGATTAAAAAAGCAACAAAAACATACAATTTTAGGAACATTTCATTTTTTTTTCTCTATTTTGTCTTTTTGTTTTGTCATTTTATCGAGAAATGATCGACAAAAGCAAGAAAAAAGGTAATTTAAGCGAAATTTTAATTTCGTTTTTCTATTTTACCTTTTATCTCGTCATTTTATCGAGATATCACCGAAAAAAGCAACGAATCGGATAATATTAGCGGAATTAAAATTTCTTTCCTCTATTTTGCTTTAAATTTCGTCATTTTATCGAGATATGGCCAAAAAAAGCAACGAAATCGCATAATTTTAGCCAAATTTCTGCTTTTTTTCATCTATTTTTCCTATGTTTTCGTATTTTTCTTGAGATATGATCGAAAATAGCATCGAAAACAAATAATTTTAGCGAAATTTAAAATTCAATTCCTCTATTTTGCCTTCATTTTTGTAATTTTAGCGAGATATTATCTGAAAAAGAATCAAAAATTAATAATATTAGCGAAATTTCAATTTCTTTGCTCTTTTTTCCTTAAAATTCCTCATTTTATCAAGATATTATCGAAAAAAGCAACAAAAACGAATAATTTTAACGAAATTTCTATTTCATTCCTGTTTTTGTTCTTAATTTTCCTAATTTTATAGAGATATGATGGAAAAAAGCTACAAAAACGAACAATGTTAGCAAAATTTATGTTTTTTTCCCTTATTTTTCCTCATTTTATCGAGATTTTATCAAAAAAAGCAACAAAAACGAATAATTTTAGAAAAATTTATGTTTTTTTCCCTTACTTTTCAGCATTTTATCGAGATTTTATCAAGAAAAGCAGCAAAAACGAATAATTTTAGCGAAATTTCAATTTCATTCCTCTTTTTTTCCTTAAATTTCCCCATTATATCAAGATATGACCGAAAAAAGCAACAAAAACAAATAATTTTTGCTAAATTTCAAATATATTTACACTTTATTTCCTTGATTTTCCTCATTTTATCGAGATATGAACGAAAAAAGAATCAAAAACGAATAATTTTAGCGAAATTTCGATTACTTCCCTTTTTTTCCACATTATATGGAGATATGATCGAAAAAAGGAACAAAAACGAATAATTTAGGCGTAATTTCATTTTTTCCCTCTTTTTTTTCCTTAATTTTCCTCATTTAATAAGATATAATCGAAAAAAGCAACAAAAAAGGAATAATTTTAGGGAAATATCAATTTTTTCACCTATTTCTTTTCCTTTATGTTCCAAATTTCATCGAGATATTATCGAAAAAAGAAACAAAAGCGAATAATTTTAGCTAAATATCAATTTTTTCTAATTTGTTTCCTTATTTTTTCTCGTTTTATCGTGATATGACCAAAAAAAGCAAAAAAAAACGAAAAATTATAAGGAAATTTCAATTTTTTTCCTCTTTTTTTCCATCATTTACCTCATTTTATCGAGATATTATCGAAAAAAGCAACAAAAATGAATAATTTTAGCGAAATTTCTGTTTTTTTCTGTTTTTTTTCGTTAATTTTCCTCATTATATCTGGATATTATCGAATGAAGCAACAAAAACGAATAATTTTAGCGAAAACTAAATATTTTTCCTTTTTTTTCCTTAATTATTCTCATTTTATCGAGATAGGATCGAAAAAAGCAACAAAAACGAATAATTTTAGCGAAATTTCAATAGTTCCATTTTTTTTCCATAATTTTCCTCGTTTTATCGAGATATTATCGAAAAAAGCAACAAAAACGAATAATTTTACCGAAATTTAAATTTTTCTCTTTTTACTTTCTCCATATACGAAGTATAGAGAAAGTATTGTTTTCATGAAAAAATTCGACTTCGAGATTTCAACGGAAATACACGTTTTGGGGTCCCTAGAACACGTTTTGACCATTTTCTGAATGATGTCTGTGTGTATGTGTGTGTGTGTGTGTGTGTGTGTGTGAGTGTGTGTGTGTGTGTATGTGTGTGTGTGATAATGGGCGTTCTAACTCGAAAACTAAAAGTCGTATCAATACCAAACTTCACATATAGTACTGTTGTGTGTGCTGTCAGAGTTGATTAGTTTTTGGAGTAAATCCGTTAACCGGAAGTCGAGCTTTATTCAATAAAGCTCATTTCCGGTTTTCAAAATATCTCCATAAATATGATATATACGTCTATTGTATTACTTATAAAAGTTTTAGATAGTAGAATTTACTATAACTTTTGTATTTAACATATTTTTGTATCACCGGTTCATTAGGAGTTATTCGTGAAATACTGATAAACCGGAAGAAGATGATTATGTACTTTGTGGGCGCTCTAACATGAAAACTATTTGTCGGATCAACACCAAATTTCATACATAGTACTTTATTTAGTTTGTTAATAGTTGGTTAGTTTTTGGAGTAAATCGGCTGACCGGAAGTCGAGCTTCATTCTTCATAGCTCATTTCCGGTTTTCAAAATATCTCCATTAATATGATATTTAGGTATATACTATCATTTATAAATGTTATAGAAAATTTATTTTACTATAACTTTTGTATGAAACATATTTTTGCATCACTGATTGTTTAGGAGTTATCCATGAAATACTGATAAACCGGAAGTTGCTGATTATGTACGTTGTGTAAAGCTCATTTCTGGTTTTCAAAATATATTCATAAATATGATATATTGGTATATTGTATTCCTTATAAAAGTTTTAGATAATATAATTTACTATAACTTTTGTATTTAACATATTTTTGTATCACCGGTTCATTAGGAGTTATTCGTGAAATACTGATAAACCGGAAGAAGATGATTATGTACTTTGTGGGCGCTCTAACATGAAAACTATTTGTTGGATCAACACCAAATTTCATATATAGTATTTTGGTTTGTGTCGTTAGAGTTGATAAGTTTTTGGAGTGAATCGGTTAACCGGAAGTTGAGCTTAATTCTTCAAAGCTCATTTCCGGTTTTCAAAATATCTCCATAAATATGGTATTTATGTATATACTATTATTTGTAAAAGTTTTAGAAAATTTAATGTACTATAACTTTTGGTTGAAACATATTTTTGTATCACTGATTGTGTAGGAGTTATTCATGAAATACTGATAAACCGGAAGTTGCTGATTATGTACTTTGTGGGCGCTCTGGGCTCTATGGGCGAAAGGCCAATTTCATCGTTTTTCATCGATCATGTCCCAAAAATTATTTATCATGTTTTTGGCATCAAAGATAATATATAATATTAATAACTCAAATTCCAAGTTTAGATGGAATATAGAGTTCGAAATTATTGCGGTAGATAAATATTTACATCTTATATATATGGAGAAAGTCATGTGCTGGCCACATCAGATTTTTTACTTTCTCCATATACGAAGTATAGAGAAAGTATTGTTTTCATGAAAAAAATCGACTTCGAGATTTCAACGGAAATACATGTTTTTGGATCCGTAGAACACGCTTTGACCATTTTTGGAATGATAACTGTGTGTATGTGTGTGTGTGTGTGTGTGATAGTGGGCGCCCTAACGTGAAAAGTATTAGTCGTATCAATACCAAAATTCATATATAGTACTGTCGTGTGTGCTGTCAGAGTTGATTAGTTTTTGGAGTATATTGGTTAACCGGAAGTCGAGCTTTATTCATCAAAGCTTATTTCCGGTTTTCAAAATATCTCCATAAATATGATATATAGGTATATTGTATACCTTATAAAAGCTTTAGAAATGTAGTTTACTATAAATTTTGTATTTAACATATTTTTGTATCACCGGTTGATTAGGAGTTATTCGTGAAATACTGATAAACCGGAGGTAGCTGATTATGTACTTTGTGGGCGCTCTAACATGAAAACTATTTGTCGGATCAACACCAAATTTCATATATAGTATTTCGGTTGATGTCGTTAGAGTTGATTAGTTTTTGGAGTAAATCGGTTAACCGAAAGTTGAGCTTCAGTCTACAATGGTCATTTCCGGTATTCAAAATATCTCCATAAATATCATATTTAGGTATATACTATTATTTATAAAAGTTTTTGTAAATGTATTTTACTATAACGTTTGTTTAAAACATATTTTTGTATCACTAATTGTGTAGGAGTTATTTGTGAAATACTGATGAACCGGAAGTTGTTGATTATGTACGTTGTGGGCGCTCTGGGCGCTGGGGCGAAAAGCAAATTTCATCAATTTTCATCGAACATGTCCCAAAAAACATTATTTATAATGTTTGTGACGTCAAAGATAATATGAAAGAAATTAATCACTTATCTTCTAAGTTTAGATTGAATATAGAGTTCGAAAATACTGCCGTAGATACATATTTACATCTTATATATATGGACAAAGTCATGTGCTGGCCACATCAGATTTTTCTTCCTTAATTTTCTTCGTTTTATCGAGATATTATTGAAAAAAGCAAAAAAAACGAATAGTTTAACCGAAATTTCAATTTTTTTACCTTTTTTTTCTTCATTTTCCTTATTGTATCGAGATATTATCGAAAAAAGCAACAAAAACGAATAATTTTAGCGAAAATTATATATTTTTCCTCTTTTTTCCTTAAATATTCTCATTTTATCGAGATATGATCGAAAAAAGCAACAAAAAACGAATAATGTTAGCGAAATTTCAATTTTTTTCCTCTTTTTTTTTCTTCATTTTCTTTATTTTATCGAGATATTATCGAAAAAAGCAACAAAAACGAATAATTTTAGCGAAAAATATATATTTTTCCTCTTTCTTCCTTAATTTTCCTCGTTTTATCGTGATAAGACCGAAAAAACAAAAAAAACGAAAAATTTTTGGGAAATTTCAATTTTTTTCCTCTTTTTTTTCCATCATTTTCCTCATTTTATCAAGATATTATCAAAAAAAACCAACAAAAATGAATAATTTTAGCGAAATTTCTGTTTCTTTCCCTTTTTTTTCGTTAATTTTCCTCCTTATATCTGGATATTATCGAATGAAGCAACAAAAACGAATAATAATGTTAGCGAAATTTCAATTTTATTCCTCTTTTTTGTTAATATTCCTCGATTTATCGAGATATTATCGTAAAAAGCAACAAAAACGAATAATTTTACTGAAATTTCAATTTTTTTCCTCTTTTTTTTCCTTAATTTTCCTTATATTATCGAGATATTATCGAAAAAAGCAACAAAAACGAATAATTTTAGCAAAATTTCGATTTCATACCTCCTTTTTTTCTTTAATTTTCCAAATTTCATCGAGTTATTATCGAAAAAAGCAACAAAAACGAATAATTTTAGCTAAATATCAATTTTTACCTATTTTTTTAAATTTTCCTCGTTTTATCGTGATATGACCGAAAAAAGCAACAAAAAGGAATAAATTTAGCGAAATTTCTGTTTTTTTCTCTTTTTTTTCGTTAATTTTCCTAATTATATCTGGATATTATCGAATGAAGCAACAAAAACGAATAATTTTAGCGAAATTTCAATTTTTCTCCTTTTTTTTCTTAATTTCGCTCGTTTTATCGAGATATGATCGTAAAAAGCAACAAAAACGAATAATGTTAGAGAAATTTCATTTTTTCTCCTCTATTTTGCATTAATATTGTCATTTTATCTAGATATGATCGAAAAAATAAACTTAAACGGATAGGTTTAGCGAAATTTCTATTTTTTTCATCTATTTCGCCAAAATGTTCGCCTTTTTATTAAGATATGATCGAAAAAAGCAATAAATATTTTAAAAAATTTTTATTTTTAAAATCTTGTAACTATAAATAAAAAAAATAAAGGAAAAATAGATGAAAAGAGTTTAAATTTTGCTAAAATTATCAGTTTTGTGGCTCTTTACGACCACCTCTCGATAAAATGACGAAAATTAATCCAAAATAGAGAAAAAAAAATGGGAATTTTGCTAATATTATCCATTTTATTTGCTTTTTTCGATCATATCCGGATAAAAAAACGAAAAATAAACACAAAATTTATATTTTACTAAAATTAACCGTTTTCGTTTTTTTTTGATAATATCTCGTAAAATTACGAAAACTAAGCCAAACTAGAAGATAAAATCAGTAATTAAGCTAAAATTATTCGTTTTCGTTGCATTTTATGATCATTCATCGGGTCATTGATCTCGGGTCCTCTACCTCAGGTGTTCGACCTCTGGTCATCGATCTCAGGTCATCGACCTCGGGTCATCGACCTGGAGTCATCGACCTGGGATCATCGACCTGGGTTAATCGACCTGGGGTCATTGACTTTGGGTCATAGACCTCGGGTCATAGACTTAGGTCATTGACCTCGGGTCATCATCCTCTGGTAATCAAACCCGGGTCATCGACGTCGGTTTATTGTCCTCTGGTCATCGAACTCGGGTCATCCAACTCGGGTCATCGTCTTCGGGTCATCGACCTGGAGTCATCGACCTTGGGCCATTGATTAAGGGTCATCAACCTTGGGTCATCGACCTGGAAATTTTTTACCTCGGGTCATAGACCTCGGGTGATAGACCGTGAGTCATCCGGGAGTCGACATCCCGGAGTCGACCTCTTGGATTGGAAATTAATCGTTTTCGTTGCTTATTTGCTTTCGTTGCTTTGAATAAGCACCTTAAATGGATAGTTATTTTCAATATTTTCCCCCTATTTTGTCTTTATTTTTCGTCATTTTATCGAAATATGATCCTAAAAAGCAACCAAAACGGATAATTTAAGCAAAATTTCCTTTTTTCTCCTCTATTTTGCCTTAATGTTCGTCGTTTTATCTAGTGATGATCGTAAAGAGCCACAAAAGTGATAAGTTTAGCAAAATTTAAACTCTTTTTATCTAGTTTTCCTTTATTTCCGTCATTTTATCGAGGTATGGTCGAATATAGAATCGAAAAGGATAATCTTAACGATCTTTCTATTTATTTCCTCAATGTTGTCTTTTTCGTCATTCTATCGATATTTGATATAATAAACAACGAAAACGGATATATTTTGCGAAATTTCAATTTTAGGAACATTTCAATTTTTTTTCTCTATTTTGTCTTTTTGTTTTGTCATTTTATCGAGAAATGATCGACAAAAGCAACGAAAAATGGTAATTTAAGCTAATTTTCAATTTCGTTCGTCTATTTTGCCTTTTATCTCGTCATTTTATCGAGATATCACCGAAAAAAGAAACGAATCGGATTATTTTAGCGGAATTTAAATTTCTTTCCTCTATTTTGCTTTAAATTTCGTCATTTTATCGAGATATGACCAAAAAAAGCAACGAAATCGCATAATTTTAGCCAAAATTCAACTTTTTTCATCTTATTTTCCTAAATTTTTGTCTTTTATTTGAGATATGATCGAAAAAAGCATCGAAAACGAATAATTTTAGCGAAATTTAAAATTCAATTCCTTCATTTTGCCTTCATTTTCGTCATTTTAGCGAGATATTATCCGAAAAAGAATCAAAAATTAATAATATTAGCGAAATTTCAATTTCTTTCCTCTTTTTTTTCCATAATTTTCCACATTTTATTAAGATATAATCGAAAAAAGCAACAAAAACGAATAATTTTAGGGAAATATCAATTTTTTCTCCTATTTTTTTCCTTTATGCTCCAAATTTCATCGAGATATTATCGAAAAAAGCAACAAAAACGAATAATTTTAGCTAAATATCAATTTCTTTCTATTTTGTTTCCTTAATTTTTCTCGTTTTATCGTGATATGACCGAAAAAAGCATCAAAAACGAATTATTTTAGCAAAATTTCAATTATTTTCGTCTTTTTTTTTTTCGTAAATATTCCTTGATATATCGAAATATTATCGATAAAAGCAACAAAAACGAATAATTTTAGTGAAATTTCCATTTTTTTCCTTAACGAATAATTTTAGCGAAATTAGAATTTTTCTCCTTTTTTTTCCTAAATTTCCTCGTTTTATCGAGATATTATTGAAAAAAGCAACAAAAACGAATAATTTTAGCGAAATTTCGATTTCATTCCTCCTTTTTTTCGTTTATTTTCCAAATTTCATCGAGAAATTATCGAAAAAAGCAACAAAAACTAATAATTTTAGCTTAATATCATTTTTTTTCTATATTTTTATATCGTGATAATAACCGAAAAAAGCAACAAAAACGAATAAATTTAGCGAAATTTCTGTTTTTTTCTCTTTTTTTCCTTAATTTTCCTCTTTTTATCGAGATATAATCGAAAAAAGCAACAAAAACGAATAATTGTATCGAAATTTAATTTTTATTCCTCTTTCTTTTCCTTAATTTTCCTCATATTATTTAGATATTACCGAAAAAAGAAACAAAAAGGTAACATTTTAGCTAAATACGATCGAAATAAGCAACGTAAACAGATGATTTTTGCGAAATTTCATATTTTCTCCTCTAGTTCGCCCAAATTTTCGTCTTTTTATTAAGATATGATCGAAAAAAGCAATAATTATTTAAAAAAAATTTTATTTTTAAATTTTTCAACTATAAATAAAAAAATAAATGAAGGAAAAATAGATGAAAGAGTTAAAATTTTGCTAAATTTATCAGTTTTGTGGCTCTTTACGATCATCTCTCGATATAATTCCCAAAATTAAATAGAAATAGAGAAAAAAAATGGGAATTTTGCTAAAATTATCCATTGGCTTTGCTTTTTTTGATCATATCTCGATAAAAAAAAGGAAAAATAAACGCAAAATAGACGAAAGAATTTATATTTTACTAAAATTATCCGTTTTCGTTGTTTTTTTGATAGTATCTTGTAAAATTACGAAAATTAAGGCAAAATAGATGATAAAATTAGCAATTTAGCTAAAATTATCCGTTTTCGTTGCATTTTATGATCATATCTCGATAAAATGACAAATATTATGGCGAAATAAAGGAGAAATTTTTAAAATTTCGCAAACATCATTTGTTTTTCTTGCTTTTTTCCATCATATCTCGATAAAATTACGAAAGAGAAAGACAAAATAGAGAAAAAAATTAAATTTTCTCAAAATTTAACGTTTTCGTTGCTTATTTAGAACATTTCTCGATAAAATGACGAAAAATAAAGACAAAATAGTAGGAAAATTTGAAATGTCGCTAAAATTATCCGTTTTCCTCTCTTTTTTGGAAAATATTCAGATAAAATTACGAAAACAAGGCGAAATAGAGGAAAAAATTAAAATTTCGCTTAAATTATCCGCACCTTTTTTCGATATTATCCTTCACAATGCCCAAAATAATGGTGAAATAGAGCCAAAAAATTCAATTTTATTAATATTTCACTAAATTTATCCCATTTTGTCACTTTCTTCAATATTATCTTGACAAATGACGAAAAATTTGCTGAACGAGAGAGAAAAAATATCAAAATTTCGCTACAATAATCCCATTTTGTCGCTGTTTTCGATATTATCTTGACAAAATGACGAAAATTTTGCTAATATCAAGCAAAAATATTCAATGATCGCTAAAAGTATCTCATTCTGTCTCTTTTTTCGATATTATCTTGACCAGAGGTCGATGACCCTTGCTCATTGACCTGAAGTCGATGACCAAAGGTCGTTGACCCAAGGTCAGATACCCGAGGTCAATGACCAGAGGACTATGTCCCGAGGTCGATGACCGGAGATTGATGACACATAGTCGATGAATCAAGGTCGATGACCGGAGATCGACTGCATAATGACGACTCCGGGAGGTCGACTCCGGGAGTTTACGCTTGGAGGTCGACTCCGGGATGTTGACTCCGGGAGATCGACTTTGGGTCATTGACCTCGGGTAATTGACCTCGAGTCATCAAACTATGGTCATCACCTCTGGTCATCAACCTCGGGTCATCGACCTCGGGTCATCAACCTCGGGTCATCATCCTCTGGTAATCAAACCCGGGTCATCGACGTCGGTTTATTGTCCTCTGGTCATCGAACTCGGGTCATCCACCTCGGGTCATCGTCTTCGGGTCATCGACGTGGGGTAATTGACCTCAAGTCATTGACCTCGGGTCATCAACCTCGGGTGATATATAACAGGGGTCTTCGACCTGGGGTCATCGACCTGGGGTCATCGACCTGGGGTCATCGACCTGGGGTCATCGACTTTGGGTCATCGACCTTGAGTAATAACCTCTGGTCATTGACCTAGGGACATCAACCTCGAGTCGTCGACCTCGGGTAATCGATCTCGAGTCATTGACCTCGGGTCATCGTCCTCTGGTCATCCACAATGGGTCATCGTCTTCGGGTCATCGACCTGGGGTCATTGACCTGGGGTCATCAACCTGGGGTCATTGGCCTGGGGTCATCGACCTGGGGTCTTCGCCCTTGGGTCTTAAACCTGGGGTAATCGACCTGGGGTAATTGACCTCAGGTCATTGACCTCGAGTAATCGACCTCAGGTCTAAACCCTCGGGTCGTCGAATTCACGTCATCGAATTCGAGTCATTCACCACGGGTCATTGACCTCGGGTAATTTACCTCGGGTAATCGACCTCGGGTCATAGACCTCGGGTCATTGACCTCGGGTCATCGACCTTGCGTCATTGACTTCCGGTCATCGAACTGGGGTCATTTACCTCGGGTCATTGACCTTGGGTCATGGACCTTGGGTCATCGACCTCGGGTCATCGACTTTGGGTAATCGACCTGGGGTAATAGACCTCGGGTCATCGACCTCGGGTAAACGACCTTGGGTCATCTAACTGGGGTCATCGACCTGGGGTCATAGACCTGGGGTCATCGACCTGGGGTCATCGACCTGGGGTCATCGACCTGGGGTCATCGACCTGGGGTCATCGACCTGGGGTCATCGACCTGGGGTTATCGACCTGGGGTCATCGACCTGGGGTCATCGACCTGGGGTCATCGACCTGGGGTCATCGACCTGGGGTCATCGACCTGGGGTCATCGACCTGAGGTCATCGACCTTGGGTCATCGACCTGGGGTCATCTACCTGGGGTCATTGACCTGGGGTCATCGACCTGGGGTAATCGAACTGGGATCATTGACTTCGTGTCATTACCTCAAGTCATTGACCTCTGGTAATTGACCTTTGGTTATCGACCTGGGGTCATCGACCTGGGGTCATCGTCCTTTGGTCATCGACCTGGGGTCATCGAACTGGATTCATAGACATGGGGTAATCGACCTTTGGGCATCGCCTTAGGGTCATAGACCTGGGGTCATTTACCTCGGGTCATAGACCTCAGGTATTTGACTTCGGGTCATCGAACTTGGGTCATTGACTTCGGGTCATCGACCTTGGGTTATTGACTTCGGGTCATCGACCTGGGGTAATTGACCTTGGAAATTGACCTCTGGTCATCGAATTCGCGTCATTGACCTCGAGCCATTCACAACGGGTCATTGACCTTGGGTCATCGTCCTCCGGTCATAGACCTCGGGTCATTTACCTCAGGTCATTGACCTTGGGTCATCGACCAGGGTTCATTGACCTGGGTTCATCTACCTGGGGTCATCGACCTGAAATCATCAACATGGGGTCATCGACCTTTGGTAATAAACCTCGGGTCATCGACCTCGGGTCATTGACCTCGGGCCATTGACCTCGGGTAATCGATCTCGGGTAATCGACCTGGGATCATCGACCTGGGGTCAGATAACGGGGTCATCAACCTGGGGTCATCAACCTGGGGTCATTTACCTTGGGTGATCGACACGGGGTCATCGATCTGGGGTCATCAACCTGGGGTCATCGACCTTGGGTCATTGACCTTGGGTCATGGACCTCGGGTTATCGACCTCGGGTTATCGATTCGGTTAATCGATCTGGAGTCGTAGACCTCGGCTCATTGACCTCGGGTAATCGACTTCTGGTCATAGTCCTCGGTTCATTGACCTAGGGTTATCGACCTGGGGTCATTGTCATCGGGTAATCGACCCCGGGTCATCGAACTTGGGTCATTGACCTCGAGTCATTGACCTTGGATCGTTGATTTAGGGTCATTAACCTTGGGTCATCGACCTGGGAATTATTTACCTCGGTTCATAGACCTCGGGTGATAGACCGTGAGTCATCCGGGAGTCGACATCCCGGAGTCGACCTCTTGGATTGGAAATTATCCGTTTTCGTTGCTTATTTGCTTTCGATGCTTCGAATAAGCACCTAAAATGGATAGTTATTTTCAATATTTTCCCACTATTTTGTCTTTATTTTTTTTGTCATTTTATCGAAATATGATCCAAAAAGCAACCAAAACGGATAATTTAAGCAAAATTTACTTTTTTCTTCTCTAGTTTGCCTTAATGTTCGTCATTTTATCTAGTGATGATCGTAAAGAGCCACAAAAATGATAATTTTAGCAAAATTTAAACTCTTTTCATCTAGTTTTCCTTTATTTTCGTCATTTTATCGAGGTATGGTCGAATATAGAATCGAAAAGGATAATCTTAACGATCTTTCTATTTCTTTCCTCAATGTTGTCTTTTTTCGTCATTCTATCGATATTTGATAGAATAAACAACGAGAACGGATATATTTTGCGAAATTTCAATTTTTCCCCTCTATTTTGCCTGAATTCTCTCCTTTTTATCGAGATATGATTAAAAAAGCAACAAAAAAATACAATATTAGGAAAATTTCAATTTTTTTCTCTATTTTGTCTTTTTGTTTTGTCCTTTTATCGAGAAATGATCGACAAAAGCAACGAAAAATGGTAATTTAAGCTAAATTTCAATTTCGTTCGTCTATTTTGCCATTAATCTCGTCATTTTATCGAGATATCACCGAAATAAGAAATGAATCGGATTATTTTAGCGGAATTTAAATTTCTTTCCTCTATTTTGCTTTAAATTTCGTCATTTTATCGAGATATGACCAAAAAAAGGAACGAAATCGCAATATTTTAGCCAAATTTCAACTTTTTTCATCTATTTTTCCTAAATTTTCGTCTTTTATTTGAGATATGATCGAAAACGAATAATTTTAGCGAAATTTAAAATTCAATTCCTTTATTTTGCCTTCATTTTCGTCATTTTAGCGAGATATTATCTGAAAAAGAATCAAAAATTAATAATATTAGCAAAATTTCAATTTCTTTCCTCTTTTTTTCCATAATTTTCCAAATTTTATTTAGATATAATCGAAAAAAGCAACAAAAACGAATAATTTTAGGGAAATATCAATTTTTTCTCCTATTTTTTTTCCTTTATGTTCCAAATTTCATCGAGATATTATCGAAAAAAGCAACAAAAACGAATAATTTTAGCTAAATATCAATTTCTTTCTATTTTGTTTCCTTAATTTTCCTCGTTTTATCGTGATATGACCGAAAAAAGCATCAAAAACGAATAATTTTAGCAAAACTTCAATTTCATTCCTCTTTTTTTACTTTATTTTCCTCATTTTATCGAGATTCGACCAAAAAAAGCAACAAAAACGAAAAATTTTAATTTTAGTGAAATTTCAATTTTTTTCCTTTTTCTTCCTTAATTTTCCTCGTTTTATCAGGATTTTATTGAAAAAAGCAAAAAAAAAACGAATAGTATTAGCGAAATTAAAATTTTTCTCCTTTTTTTTCTTAATTTTCCTCGTTTTATCGAGATATTATTGAAAAAAGCAACAAAAACGAATAATTTTACCAAAATTTTAATTTTTTTCCTCTTTCTTTTACATTTTCCACATTTTATCGAGATATTATCTAAAAAAAAGCAACAAAAACAAATAATTTGGGCGAAATTTCGATTTCATTCCTCCTTTTTTTCGTTTATTTTCCAAATTTCATCGAGATATTATCAAAAAAAGCAACAAAAACTAATAGTTTTAGCTAAATTAATTTTTTTCTATATTTTTTGCGTTATTTTTCCTCGTTTTATCGTGATAATAACCAAAAAAAGCAACAAAAACGAATAAATTTAGCGAAATTTAACTTCATTCCTCTTTTTTTACTTAATTTTCCTCATGTTATCGAGATTTGACCGAAAAAAGCAACTAAAACGTAAAATTATAGGGAAATTTCAATTTGTTTCCTCTTTTTTCCTTCATTTTCCTCATTTTATCAAGATATGATCGAAAAAAATAACAAAAACGAGTACTGTTAGAAAAACGAATAATTTTAGCGAAATATCAATTTTTATCATCTTCTTTCCCTTGATTTTCCTTACTTTATCGAGATTTGACCGAAAAAAGCAAGAAAAACGAATAATTTATCGAAATTTCAATTTTTATCATCTTTTTTCCCTTGGTTTTCCTTATTTAATCGAGATTTGACCGAAAAAAGCAAGAAAAACGAATAATTTTAGCGAAATTTCAATTTTTTTCCTCTTTTTTTCCCTTAATTTTCCTTAGTTTATCGAGATTTGACCGAAAAAAGCAAGAAAAATGAATAATTTTAGCGAAATTTCAATTTTTATCCTCTTTTTTTCCCTTAATTAATCGAGATTTAACCGAAAAAAGCAAGAAAACGAATAATTTAAGTGAAATATCAATTTTTATCATCTTTTTTCCCTTGATTTTCCTTATTTAATCGAGATTTGACCGAAAAAAGCAAGAAAAACGAATAATTTTATGGAAATTTCAATTTTTATCATCTTTTTTCCCTTGATTTTCCTTATTTTATCGAGATTTGACCGAAAAGAGCAAGAAAAACGAATAATTTCAGCGAAATTTCAATTTTTTTCCACTTTTTTTCCCTTAATTTTCCTTATTTTATCGAGATTTGACCGAAAAAAGCAAGAAAAACGAATAATTTTAGCGAAATATCAATTTCTATCCTCTTTTTTCCCTTAATTTTCCTTATTTTATCGAGATTTGACCGAAAAAAGCAAGAAAAACGAATAATTTTAGCGAAATTTCAATTTTTATACTCTTTTTTTCCCTTAATTAATCGAGATTTAACCGAAAAAAGCAAGAAAACGAATAATTTTAAGTGAAATATCAATTTTTATCATCTTTTTTCCCTTGATTTTCCTTATTTAATCGAGATTTGACCGAAAAAAGCAAGAAAAACGAATAATTTTATCGAAATTTCAATTTTTATCATCTTTTTTCCCATGATTTTCCTTATTTTATCGAGATTTGACCAAAAAAAGCAAGAAAAACGAATAATTTTAGCGAAATATCAATTTTTATCCTCTTTTTTTCCCTTAATTTTCCTTATTTTATCGAGATTTGACCGAAAAAAGCAAAAAAAACTAATAATATTAGCGAAATTAAAATTTTTCTCCTTTTTTTTCTTAATTTTCCTCGTTTTATCGAGATATTATTGAAAAAAGCAACAAAAACGAATAATTTTACCAAAATTTTAATTTTTTTCCTCTTTCTTTTACATTTTCCACATTTTATCGAGATATTATCTAAAAAAAAGCAACAAAAACAAATAATTTGAGCGAAATTTCGATTTATTCCTCCTTTTTTTCGTTTATTTTCCAAATTTCATCGAGATATTATCAAAAAAAGCAACAAAAACTAATAATTTTAGCTAAATTAATTTTTTTCAATTTTTTTTGCGTTATTTTTCCTCGTTTTATCGTGATAATAACCAAAAAAAGCAACAAAAACGAATAAATTTAGCGAAATTTAACTTCATTCCTCTTTTTTTACTTAATTTTCCTCATGTTATCGAGATTTGACCGAAAAAAGCAACTAAAACGTAAAATTATAGGGAAATTTCAATTTGTTTCCTCTTTTTTCCTTCATTTTCCTCATTTTATCAAGATATGATCGAAAAAAATAACAAAAACGAGTACTGTTAGAAAAACGAATAATTTTAGCGAAATATCAATTTTTATCATCTTCTTTCCCTTGATTTTCCTTACTTTATCGAGATTTGACCGAAAAAAGCAAGAAAAACGAATAATTTATCGAAATTTCAATTTTTATCATCTTTTTTCCCTTGATTTTCCTTATTTAATCGAGATTTGACCGAAAAAAGCAAGAAAAACGAATAATTTTATCGAAATTTCAATTTTTATCATCTTTTTTCCCTTGATTTTCCTTATTTTATCGAGATTTGACCGAAAAGAGCAAGAAAAACGAATAATTTCAGCGAAATTTCAATTCTTTCCACTTTTTTTCCCTTAATTTTCCTTATTTTATCGAGATTTGACCGAAAAAAGCAAGAAAAACGAATAATTTTAGCGAAATATCAATTTTTATCCTCTTTTTTCCCTTAATTTTCCTTATTTTATCGAGATTTGACCGAAAAAAGCAAGAAAAACGAATAATTTTAGCGAAATTTAAATTTTTTTCCTCTTATTTTCCCTTAATTTTCCTTATTTTATCGAGATTTGACCGAAAAAAGCAAGAAAAACGAATAATTTTAGCGAAATATCAATTTTAATCATCTTTTTTCCCTTGATTTTCCTTATTTTATCGAGATTTGACCGAAAAAAGCAAGAAAAACGAATAATTTTATCGAAATTTCAATTTTTATCATCTTTTTTCCCTTGATTTTCCTTATTTAATCGAGATTTGACCGAAAAAGCAAGAAAAACGAATAATTTTAGCGAAATTTCAATTTTTATACTCTTTTATTCCATTAATTAATCGAGATTTAACCGAAAAAAACAAGAAAACGAATAATTTTAAGTGAAATATCAATTTTTATCATCTTTTTTCCCTTGATTTTCCTTATTTAATCGAGATTTTACCGAAAAAAGCAAGAAAAACGAATAATTTTATCGAAATTTCAATTTTTATCATCTTTTTTCCCATGATTTTCCTTATTTTATCGAGATTTGACCGAAAAAAGCAAGAAAAACGAATAATTTTAGCGAAATATCAATTTTTATCCTCTTTTTTTCCCATAATTTTCCTTATTTTATCGAGATTTGACCGAAAAAAGCAAAAAAAACTAATAATATTAGCGAAATTAAAATTTTTCTCCTTTTTTTTCTTAATTTTCCTCGTTTTATCGAGATATTATTGAAAAAAGCAACAAAAACGAATAATTTTACCAAAATTTTAATTTTTTTCCTCTTTCTTTTACATTTTCCACATTTTATCGAGATATTATCTAAAAAAAAGCAACAAAAACAAATAATTTGAGCGAAATTTCGATTTCATTCCTCCTTTTTTTCGTTTATTTTCCAAATCTCATCGAGATATTATCAAAAAAAGCAACAAAAACTAATAATTTTAGCTAAATTAATTTTTTTCTATTTTTTTCGCGTTATTTTTCCTCGTTTTATCGTGATAATAACCAAAAAAAGCAACAAAAACGAATAAATTTAGCGAAATTTAACTTCATTCCTCTTTTTTTACTTAATTTTCCTCATGTTATCGAGATTTGACCGAAAAAAGCAACTAAAACGTAAAATTATAGGGAAATTTCAATTTGTTTCCTCTTTTTTCCTTCATTTTCCTCATTTTATCAAGATATGATCGAAAAAAATAACAAAAACGAGTACTGTTAGAAAAACGAATAATTTTAGCGAAATATCAATTTTTATCATCTTCTTTCCCTTGATTTTCCTTACTTTATCGAGATTTGACCGAAAAAAGCAAGAAAAACGAATAATTTATCGAAAATTCAATTTTTATCTTCTTTTTTCCCTTGATTTTCCTTATTTAATCGAGATTTGACCGAAAAAAGCAAGAAAAACGAATAATTTTAGCGAAATTTCAATTTTTTCCTCTTTTTTTCCCTTAATTTTCCTTAGTTTATCGAGATTTGACCGAAAAAAGCAAGAAAAACGAATAATTTTAGCGAAATTTCAATTTTTATCCTCTTTTTTTCCCTTAATTAATCGAGATTTAACCGAAAAAAGCAAGAAAACGAATAATTTAAGTGAAATATCAATTTTTATCATCTTTTTTCCCTTGATTTTCCTTATTTAATCGAGATTTGACCGAAAAAAGCAAGAAAAACGAATAATTTTATCGAAATTTCAATTTTTATCATCTTTTTTCCCTTGATTTTCCTTATTTTATCGAGATTTGACCGAAAAGAGCAAGAAAAACGAATAATTTCATCGAAATTTCAATTTTTTTCCACTTTTTTTCCCTTAATTTTCCTTATTTTATCGAGATTTGACCGAAAAAAGCAAGAAAAACGAATAATTTTAGCGAAATATCAATTTCTATCCTCTTTTTTCCCTTAATTTTCCTTATTTTATCGAGATTTGACCGAAAAAAGCAAGAAAAACGAATAATTTTAGCGAAATTTCAATTTTTATACTCTTTTTTTCCCTTAATTAATCGAGATTTAACCGAAAAAAGCAAGAAAACGAATAATTTTAAGTGAAATATCAATTTTTATCATCTTTTTTCCCATGATTTTCCTTATTTAATCGAGATTTGACCGAAAAAAGCAAGAAAAACGAATAATTTTATCGAAATTTCAATTTTTATCATCTTTTTTCCCATGATTTTCCTTATTTTATCGAGATTTGACCAAAAAAAGCAAGAAAAACGAATAATTTTAGCGAAATATCAATTTTTATCCTCTTTTTTTCCCTTAATTTTCCTTATTTTATCGAGATTTGACCGAAAAAAGCAAAAAAATCTAATAATATTAGCGAAATTAAAATTTTTCTCCTTTTTTTTCTTAATTTTCCTCGTTTTATCGAGATATTATTGAAAAAAGCAACAAAAACGAATAATTTTACCAAAATTTTAATTTTTTTCCTCTTTCTTTTACATTTTCCACATTTTATCGAGATATTATCTAAAAAAAAGCAACAAAAACAAATAATTTGAGCGAAATTTCGATTTATTCCTCCTTTTTTTCGTTTATTTTCCAAATTTCATCGAGATATTATCAAAAAAAGCAACAAAAACTAATAATTTTAGCTAAATTAATTTTTTTCAATTTTTTTTGCGTTATTTTTCCTCGTTTTATCGTGATAATAACCAAAAAAAGCAACAAAAACGAATAAATTTAGCGAAATTTAACTTCATTCCTCTTTTTTTACTTAATTTTCCTCATGTTATCGAGATTTGACCGAAAAAAGCAACTAAAACGTAAAATTATAGGGAAATTTCAATTTGTTTCCTCTTTTTTCCTTCATTTTCCTCATTTTATCAAGATATGATCGAAAAAAATAACAAAAACGAGTACTGTTAGAAAAACGAATAATTTTAGCGAAATATCAATTTTTATCATCTTCTTTCCCTTGATTTTCCTTACTTTATCGAGATTTGACCGAAAAAAGCAAGAAAAACGAATAATTTATCGAAATTTCAATTTTTATCATCTTTTTTCCCTTGATTTTCCTTATTTAATCGAGATTTGACCGAAAAAAGCAAGAAAAACGAATAATTTTAGCGAAATTTCAATTTTTTTCCTCTTTTTTTCCCTTAATTTTCCTTAGTTTATCGAGATTTGACCGAAAAAAGCAAGAAAAACGAATAATTTTAGCGAAATTTCAATTTTTATCCTCTTTTTTTCCCTTAATTAATCGAGATTTAACCGAAAAAAGCAAGAAAACGAATAATTTAAGTGAAATATCAATTTTTATCATCTTTTTTCCCTTGATTTTCCTTATTTAATCGAGATTTGACCGAAAAAAGCAAGAAAAACGAATAATTTTATCGAAATTTCAATTTTTATCATCTTTTTTCCCTTGATTTTCCTTATTTTATCGAGATTTGACCGAAAAGAGCAAGAAAAACGAATAATTTCAGCGAAATTTCAATTCTTTTCCACTTTTTTTCCCTTAATTTTCCTTATTTTATCGAGATTTGACCGAAAAAAGCAAGAAAAACGAATAATTTTAGCGAAATATCAATTTTTATCCTCTTTTTTCCCTTAATTTTCCTTATTTTATCGAGATTTGACCGAAAAAAGCAAGAAAAACGAATAATTTTAGCGAAATTTAAATTTTTTTCCTCTTTTTTTCCCTTAATTTTCCTTATTTTATCGAGATTTGACCGAAAAAAGCAAGAAAAACGAATAATTTTAGCGAAATATCAATATTAATCATCTTTTTTCCCTTGATTTTCCTTTTTTTATCGAGATTTGACCGAAAAAAGCAAGAAAAACGAATAATTTTATCGAAATTTCAATTTTTATCATCTTTTTTCCCTTGATTTTCCTTATTTAATCGAGATTTGACCGAAAAAGCAAGAAAAACGAATAATTTTAGCGAAATTTCAATTTTTATACTCTTTTATTCCATTAATTAATCGAGATTTAACCGAAAAAAACAAGAAAACGAATAATTTTAAGTGAAATATCAATTTTTATCATCTTTTTTCCCTTGATTTTCCTTATTTAATCGAGATTTTACCGAAAAAAGCAAGAAAAACGAATAATTTTATCGAAATTTCAATTTTTATCATCTTTTTTCCCATGATTTTCCTTATTTTATCGAGATTTGACCGAAAAAAGCAAGAAAAACGAATAATTTTAGCGAAATATCAATTTTTATCCTCTTTTTTTCCCATAATTTTCCTTATTTTATCGAGATTTGACCGAAAAAAGCAAAAAAAACTAATAATATTAGCGAAATTAAAATTTTTCTCCTTTTTTTTCTTAATTTTCCTCGTTTTATCGAGATATTATTGAAAAAAGCAACAAAAACGAATAATTTTACCAAAATTTTAATTTTTTTCCTCTTTCTTTTACATTTTCCACATTTTATCGAGATATTATCTAAAAAAAAGCAACAAAAACAAATAATTTGAGCGAAATTTCGATTTCATTCCTCCTTTTTTTCGTTTATTTTCCAAATCTCATCGAGATATTATCAAAAAAAGCAACAAAAACTAATAATTTTAGCTAAATTAATTTTTTTCTATTTTTTTCGCGTTATTTTTCCTCGTTTTATCGTGATAATAACCAAAAAAAGCAACAAAAACGAATAAATTTAGCGAAATTTAACTTCATTCCTCTTTTTTTACTTAATTTTCCTCATGTTATCGAGATTTGACCGAAAAAAGCAACTAAAACGTAAAATTATAGGGAAATTTCAATTTGTTTCCTCTTTTTTCCTTCATTTTCCTCATTTTATCAAGATATGATCGAAAAAAATAACAAAAACGAGTACTGTTAGAAAAACGAATAATTTTAGCGAAATATCAATTTTTATCATCTTCTTTCCCTTGATTTTCCTTACTTTATCGAGATTTGACCGAAAAAAGCAAGAAAAACGAATAATTTATCGAAAATTCAATTTTTATCTTCTTTTTTCCCTTGATTTTCCTTATTTAATCGAGATTTGACCGAAAAAAGCAAGAAAAACGAATAATTTTAGCGAAATTTCAATTTTTTCCTCTTTTTTTCCCTTAATTTTCCTTAGTTTATCGAGATTTGACCGAAAAAAAGCAAGAAAAACGAATAATTTTAGCGAAATTTCAATTTTTATCCTCTTTTTTTCCCTTAATTAATCGAGATTTAACCGAAAAAAGCAAGAAAACGAATAATTTAAGTGAAATATCAATTTTTATCATCTTTTTTCCCTTGATTTTCCTTATTTAATCGAGATTTGACCGAAAAAAGCAAGAAAAACAAATAATTTTATCGAAATTTCAATTTTTATCATCTTTTTTCCCTTGATTTTCCTTATTTTATCGAGATTTGACCGAGAAGAGCAAGAAAAACGAATAATTTCATCGAAATTTCAATTTTTTTCCACTTTTTTTCCCTTAATTTTCCTTATTTTATCGAGATTTGACCGAAAAAAGCAAGAAAAACGAATAGTTTTAGCGAAATATCAATTTTTATCCTCTTTTTTCCCTTAATTTTCCTTATTTTATCGAGATTTGACCGAAAAATGCAAGAAAAACGAATAATTTTAGCGAAATTTAAATTTTTTTCCTCTTTTTTTCCCTTAATTTTCCTTATTTTATCGAGATTTGACCGAAAAAAGCAAGAAAAACGAATAATTTTAGCGAAATATCAATTTTTATCATCTTTTTTCCCTTGATTTTCCTTATTTTATCGAGATTTGACCGAAAAAACCAAGAAAAACGAATAATTTTATCGAAATTTCAATTTTTATCATCTTTTTTCCCTTGATTTTCCTTATTTAATCGAGATTTGACCGAAAAAAGCAAGAAAAACGAATAATTTTAGCGAAATTTCAATTTTTATACTCTTTTTTTCCCTTAATTAATCGAGATTTAACCGAAAAAAGTAAGAAAACGAATAATTTAAGTGAAATATCAATTTTTATCATCTTTTTTCCCTTGATTTTCCTTATTTAATCGAGATTTGACCGAAAAAAGCAAGAAAAACGAATAATTTTATCGAAATTTCAATTTTTATCATCTTTTTTCCCATGATTTTCCTTATTTTATCGGGATTTGACCGAAAAAAGCAAGAAAAACGAATAATTTTAGCGAAATATCAATTTTTATCCTCTTTTTTTCCCTTAATTTTCCTTATTTTATCGAGATTTGACCGAAAAAAGCAAAAAAAACTAATAATATTAGCGAAATTAAAATTTTTCTCCTTTTTTTTCTTAATTTTCCTCGTTTTATCGAGATATTATTGAAAAAAGCAACAAAAACGAATAATTTTACCAAAATTTTAATTTTTTTCCTCTTTCTTTTACATTTTCCACATTTTATCGAGATATTATCTAAAAAAAAGCAACAAAAACAAATAATTTGAGCGAAATTTCGATTTCATTCCTCCTTTTTTTCGTTTATTTTCCAAATTTCATCGAGATATTATCAAAAAAAGCAACAAAAACTAATAATTTTAGCAAAATTAATTTTTTTTTATTTTTTTTGCGTTATTTTTCCTCGTTTTATCGTGATAATAACCAAAAAAAGCAACAAAAACGAATAAATTTAGCGAAATTTAACTTCATTCCTCTCTTTTTACTTAATTTTCCTCATGTTATCGAGATTTGACCGAAAAAAGCAACTAAAACGTAAAATTATAGGGAAATTTCAATTTGTTTCCTCTTTTTTCCTTCATTTTCCTCATTTAACAAGATATGATCGAAAAAAATAACAAAAACGAGTACTGTTAGAAAAACGAATAATTTTAGCGAAATATCAATTTTAATCATCTTCTTTTCCTTGATTTTCCTTACTTTATCGAGATTTGACCGATAAAAGCAAGAAAAACGAATAATTTATCGAAATTTCAATTTTTATCATCTTTTTTCCCTTGATTTTCCTTATTTAATCGAGATTTGACAGAAAAAAGCAAGAAAAACGAATAATTTTAGCGAAATTTCAATTTTTTTCCTCTTTTTTTCCCTTAATTTTCCTTAGTTTATCGAGATTTGACCGAAAAAAGCAAGAAAAACGAATAATTTTAGCGAAATTTCAATTTTTATCCTCTTTTTTTCCCTTAATTAATCGAGATTTAACCGAAAAAAGCAAGAAAACGAATAATTTTAGTGAAATATCAATTTTTATCATCTTTTTTTCCCTTGATTTTCCTTATTTAATCGAGATTTGACCGAAAAAAGCAAGAAAAACGAATAATTTTAGCGAAATATCAATTTTTGTCCTCTTTTTTTTCCCTTAATTTTCCTTATTTTATCGAGTTTTTAACCGAAAAAAGCAAGAAAAACGAATAATTTTAGCGAAATTTCAATTTTTTTCATCTTTTTTTCCCTTAATTTTCCTTATTTTATCGAGATTTGACCAATAAATGCAAGAAAAACGAATAATTTTAGCGAAATTTAAATTTTTATCATCTTTTTTCCCTTGATTTTCCTTATTTAATCGAGATTTGACCGAAAAAAAGCAAGAAAAACGAATAATTTAAGTGAAATATCAATTTTTATCATCTTTTTTCCCTTGATTTTCCTTATTTAATCGAGATTTGACCGAAAAAAGCAAGACAAAACGAATAATTTTAGCGAAATATCAATTTTTTTCCTCTTTTTTTCCCTTAATTTTCCTTATTTTATCGAGATTTGACCGAAAAAAGCAAGAAAAACGAATAATTTTATCGAAATTTCAATTTTTATCCTCTTTTTTTCCCTTAATTTTCCGTATGTTATCGAGATTTGACCGAAAAAAGCAAGAAAAACGAATAATTTTTGCGAATTTTCAATTTTTTTCCACTTTTTTCCCTTAATTTTCCTTATTTTATCAACATTTGACCGAAAAAGCAAGAAAAACGAATAATTTTAGAGAAATTTCAATTTTTTCTCTTTTTTTCCCTTAAATTTCCTTATTTTATCGAGATTTGACCGAAAAAAGAAAGAAAAACGAATAATTTTAGCGTAATTTCAATTTTTTTCATCTTTTTTTCCCTTAATTTTCCTTATTTAATCGAGAAATTACCGAAAAATGCAAGAAAAACGAATAATTTTAGCGAAATTTCAATTTTTTTCATCTTTTTTTCCCTTAATTTTCCTTAGATTATCGAGATTTAACCGAAAAAAGCAAGAAAAACGAATAATTTTAGCGAAATTCTAATTTTGATCCTCTTTTTTTCCCTTAATTTTCCTGATTTTATCGAGATTTGACCAAAAAAAGCAAGAAAAACGAATAATTTTAGCGAAATTTCAATTTTTTTCCTCATTTTTTCCCCTAATTTTCCTTATTTTATCGATATTTGACCGAAAAAAGCAAGAAAAACGAATAATTTTAGCGAAATATCAATTTTTATCATCTTTTTTCCCTTAATTTTCCTTATTTTATCGAGATTTGACCGAAAAAAGCAAGAAAAACGAATAATATGAGCGAAATTTCAATTTTTTTCCTCTTTTTTCCCTTAATTTTCCTTATTTTATCGAGATTTGGCCGAAATAAGCAAGTAAAACGAAAAATTTTAGCGAAATTTCAATTTTTTTCCTCATTTTTTCCCTTTATTTTCCTTATTTTATCGAGATTTGACCGAAAAAAGCAAGAAAAACGAATAATTTTATCGAGATTTCAATTTTTATCCCTTAATTATCCTTATTTTATCGAGATTTGACCAAAAAAGCAATAAAAACGAATAATTTTATCGAAATTTCAATTTTTATCATCTTTTTTCCCTTGATTTTCCTTATTTAATCGAGATTTGACCGAAAAAAGCAAGAAAAACGAATAATTTTAGCGAAATTTCAATTTTTTTCCTCTTTTTTTCCCTTAATTTTCCTTAGTTTATCGAGATTTGACCGAAAAAAGCAAGAAAAACGAATAATTTTAGCGAAATTTCAATTTTTATCCTCTTTTTTTCCCTTAATTAATCGAGATTTAACCGAAAAAAGCAAGAAAACGAATAATTTTATCGAAATTTCAATTTTTATCCCTTAATTTTCCTTATTTTATCGAGATTTGACCGAAAAAAGCAAGAAAAACGAATAATTTTAGCGAAATTTCAATTTTTTTCTTCTTTTTTTCTCTTAATTTTCCTTATTTTATCGAGATTTGACCGAAAAAAGCACGAAAAACGAATAATTTTAGCGAAATATCAATTTTTATCCTCTTTTTTTCCCATAATTTTCCTTATTTTATCGAGATTTGACCGAAAAAAGCAAGAAAAACGAATAACTATAGCGAAATTTCAATTTTTTTCCTCTTTTCTTCCCTTAATTTTCCTAATTTTATCGAGATTTAACCGAAAAAAGCAAGAAAAACGAATAATTTTAGCGAAATATCAATTTTTTCTTCTTTTTTTCCCTTAATTTTCCTTATTTTATCGAGATTTGACCGAAAAAAGCAAGAAAAGCGAATAATTTAAGCGAAATATCAATTTTTATCATCTTTTTTCCCTTGATTTTCCTTATTTTATCGAGATTTGACCGAAAAAAGCAAGAAAAACGAATAATTTTATCGAAATTTCAATTTTTATCATCTTTTTTCCCTTGATTTTCCTTATTTTATCGAGATTTGACCGAAAAAAGCAAGAAAAACGAATAATTTTAGCGAAATATCAATTTTTATCCTCTTTTTTTCCCTTAATTTTCCTTATTTTATCGAGATTTGACCGAAAAAAGCACGAAAAACGAATAATTTTAGCGAAAATTCAATTTTTTCCTCTTTTTTTCCCTTAAATTTCCTTATTTTATCGAGATTTGACCGAAAAAAGCAAGAAAAACGAATAATTTTAGCGAAATTTCAATTTTTTTCCTCTTTTTTTCCCTTAATTTTCCTTAGTTTATCGAGATTTGACCGGAAAAAGCAAGAAAAACGAATAATTTTAGCGAAATTCCAATTTTTATCCTCTTTTTTTCCCTTAATTTTCCTTATTTTATCGAGATTTGACCGAAAAAAGCAAGAAAAACGAATAATTTGAGCGAAATTTCAATTTTTTTCCTCTTTTTTCCCTTAATTTTCCTTATTTTATCGAGATTTGGCCGAAAAAAGCAAGTAAAACGAATAATTTTAGCGAAATTTAAATTTTTTTCCTCTTTTATTCCCTTTATTTTCCTTATTTTATCGGGATTTGACCGAAAAAAGCAAGTAAAAAAATTAATTTTATCGAAATTTCAATTTTTATCCCTTAATTTTCCTTATTTTATCGAGATTTGACCGAAAAAAGCAAGAAAAACGAATAATTTTAGCGCAATTTCAATTTTTTCCACTTTTTTTCCCTTTATTTTCCTTATTTTATCGAGATTTGACCGAAAAAAGCAAGAAAAACGAATAATTTTAGCGAAATATCATTTTTTATCCTCTTTTTTCGCTTAATTTTCCTTATTTTATCGAGATTTGACCGAAAAAAGCAAGAAAAACGAATAATTTTAGCGAAATTTAAATTTTTTTCCTCTTTTATTCCCTTAATTTTCCTTATTTTATCGAGATTTGACCGAAAAAAGCAAGAAAAACGAATAATTTTATCGAAATTTCAATTTTTATCCCTTAATTTTCCTTATTTTATCGAGATTTGACCGAAAAACGCAAGAAAAACGAATAATTTTAGCGAAATTTCAATTTTTTTCCTCTTTTTTTCCCCTAATTTTCCTTATTTTATCGATATTTGACCGAAAAAAGCAAGAAAAACGAATAATTTTAGCGAAATATCAATTTTTATCCTTTTTTTTCCCTGAATTTTCCTTATTTTATCGAGATTTGACCGAAAAAAGCAAGAAAAACGAATAATTTGAGCGAAATTTCAATATTTTTCCTCTTTTTTCCCTTAATTTTCCTTATTTTATCGAGATTTGGCCGAAAAAAGCAAGTAAAACGAATAATTTTAGCGAATTTTGAATTTTTTTCCTCATTTTTTCCCTTTATTTTCCTTATTTTATCGAGATTTGACCGAAAAATTCAAGAAAAACGAATAATTTTATCGAAATTTCAATATTTATCCCTTAATTTTCCTTAGTTTATCGAGATTTGACCGAAAAAAGCAAGAAAAACGAATAATTTTATCGAAATTTCAATTTTTATCATCTTTTTTCCCTTGATTTTCCTTATTTTATCGAGATTTGACTGAAAAAAGCAAGAAAAACGAATAATTTTAGCGAAATTTCAATATTTTTCCTCTTTTCTTCCCTTAATTTTCCTTATTTTATCGAGATTTGGCCGAAAAAAGCAAGTAAAACGAATAATTTTTGCGAAATTTCAATTTTTTTCCTCTTTTTTCCCCTTAATTTTCCTTATTTTATCGAGATTTGACCGAAATAGCAAGAAAAACGAATAATTTTATCGAATTTTCAATTTCTATCCTCTTCTTTTCCCTTAATTTTCCTTATTTTATCGAGATTTGACCAAAAAAAGGAAGAAAAACGAATAATTTTAGCGAAATTTCAATTTTTTCCACTTTTTTTCCCTTAATTTTCCTTATTTTATCGAGATTTGACCGAAAAAAGCAAGAAAAACGAATAATTTTAGCGAAATTTAAATTTTTTTCCTCTTTTATTCCCTTAATTTTCCTTATTTTATCGAGATTTGGCCGAAAAAAGCAAGTAAAACGAATAATTTTAGCGAAATTTCAATTTTTTTCCTCATTTTTTCCATTGATTTTCCTTATTTTATCGAGATTTGACCGAAAAAAGCAAGAAAAACGAATAATTTTAGCGAAATATCAATTTTCATCCTCTTTTTTCCCTTAATTTTCCTTATTTAATCGAGATTTGACCGAAAAAAGCAAGAAAAACGAATAATTTTAGCGAAATTTCAATTTTTTTCCTCTCTTTTTCCCTTAATTTTCATAATTTTATCGAGATTTGGCCAAAAAAAGCAAGTAAAACAATTAATTTTTGCGAAATTTCAATTTTTTTCCTCTTTTTTCACCTTAATTTTCCTTATTTTATCGAGATTTGACCCAAAAACGTAAGAAAACCGATTAATTTTATCGAAATTTTAATTTCTATCCTCTTCTTTTCCCTTAATTTTCCTTATTTTATCGAGATTTGACCAAAAAGAGGAAGTAAAACGAATAATTTTAGCAAAATTTCAATTTTTTTCCACTTTTTTTCCCTTAATTTTCCTTATTTTATCGAGATTTGACCGAAAAAAGCAAGAAAAACGAATAATTTTAGCAAAATATCAATTTTTATCATCTTTTTTCCCTTGATTTTCCTTATTTTATCGAGATTTGACCGAAAAAAGCAAGAAAAACGAATAATTTTATCGAAATTTCAATTTTTATCATCTTTTTTCCCTTGATTTTCCTTATTTTATCGAGATTTGACTGAAAAAAGCAAGAAAAACGAATAATTTTAGCGAAATTTCAATATTTTTCCTCTTTTCTTCCCTTAATTTTCCTTATTTTATCGAGATTTGGCCGAAAAAAGCAAGTAAAACGAATAATTTTTGCGAAATTTCTATTTTTTTCCTCTTTTTTCCCCTTAATTTTCCTTATTTTTTCGAGATTTGACCGAAATAGCAAGAAAAACGAATAATTTTATCGAATTTTCAATTTTTATCCTCTTCTTTTCCCTTAATTTTCCTTATTTTATCGAGATTTGACCAAAAAAAGGAAGAAAAACGAATAATTTTAGCGAAATTTCAATTTTTTCCACTTTTTTTCCCTTAATTTTCCTTATTTTATCGAGATTTGACCGAAAAAAGCAAGAAAAACGAATAATTTTTGCGAAATTTAAATTTTTTTCCTCTTTTATTCCCTTAATTTTCCTTATTTTATCGAGATTTGGCCGAAAAAAGCAAGTAAAACGAATAATTTTAGCGAAATTTCAATTTTTTTCCTCATTTTTTCCCTTTATTTTCCTTATTTTATCGAGATTTGACCGAAAAAAGCAAGAAAAACGAATAATTTTATCGAAATTTCAATTTTTATCCCTTTATTTTCCTTAATTTTCCTTAGTTTATCGAGATTTGACCGAAAAAAGCAAGAAAAACGAATAATTTTAGCGAAATTCCAATTTTTATCCTCTTTTTTTCCCTTAATTTTCCTGATTTTATCGAGATTTGACCAAAAAAGCAAGAAAAACGAATAATTTTAGCGAAATTTCAATTTTTTTCCTCTTTTTTTCCCCTAATTTTCCTTATTTTATCGATATTTGACCGAAAAAAGCAAGAAAAACGAATAATTTTAGCGAAATATCAATTTTTATCCTCTTTTTTCCCTTAATTTTCCTTATTTTATCGAGATTTGACCGAAAATAGCAAGAAAAACGAATAAATTGAGCGAAATTTCAATTTTTTTCCTCTTTTTTCCCTTAATTTTCCTTATTTTATCGAGATTTTGCCAAAAAAAGCAAGTAAAACGAATAATTTTAGCGAAATTTCAATTTTTTTCCTCATTTTTTCCCTTTATTTTCCTTATTTTATCGAGATTTGACCGAAAAAAGCAAGAAAAACGAATAATTTTATCGAAATTTCAATTTTTATCCCTTAATTTTCCTTATTTTATCGAGATTTGACCGAAAAAAGCAAGAAAAACGAATAATTTTAGCGAAATTTCAATTTTTTTCCACTTTTTTTCCCTTAATTTTCCTTTTTTTATCGAGATTTGACCGAAAAAAGCAAGAAAAACGAATAATTTTAGCGAAATATCATTTTTTATCCTCTTTTTTCGCTTAATTTTCCTTATTTTATCGAGATTTGACCGAAAAAAGCAAGAAAAACGAATAATTTTAGCGAAATTTAAATTTTTTTCCTCTTTTATTTCCTTTATTTTCCTTATTTTATCGAGATTTGACCGAAAAAAGCAAGAAAAACGAATAATTTTATCGAAATTTCAATTTTTATCCCTTAATTTTCCTTATTTTATCGAGATTTGACCGAAAAAAGCAAGAAAAACGAATAATTTTAGCGAAATTTCAATTTTTTTCCACTTTTTTTCCCTTAATTTTCCTTATTTTATCGAGATTTGACCGAAAAAAGCAAGAAAAACGAATAATTTTAGCGAAATATCATTTTTTATCCTCTTTTTTCGCTTAATTTTCCTTATTTTATCGAGATTTGACCGAAAAAAGCAAGAAAAACGAATAATTTTAGCGAAATTTAAATTTTTTTCCTCTTTTATTCCCTTAATTTTCCTTATTTTATCGAGATTTGACCGAGGAAAGCAAGAAAAACGAATTATTTTATCGAAATTTCAATTTTTATCCCTTAATTTTCCTTATTTTATCGAGATTTGACCGAAAAAAGCAAGAAAAACGAATAATTTTAGCGATATTTCAATTTTTTTCCTCTTTTTTTCCCTTAATTTTCCTTAGTTTATTGAGATTTGACTGAAAAAAGCAAGAAAAACGATTAATTTTAGCGAAATTTCAATTTTTATCCTCTTTTTTTCCCTTAATTAATCGAGAATTAACCGAAAAAAGCAAGAAAACGAATAATTATAGCGAAATTTCAATTTTTTTCTTATTTTTTTCCTTAATTTTCCTTATTTTATCGAATTTTGACCGAGAAAAGGAAGAAAAACGAATAATTTTAGCGAAATATCAATTTTTATCATCTTTTTTCCCTTGATTTTCCTTATGTTATCGAGATTTGACCGAAAAAAGCAAGAAAAACGAATAATTTTATCGAAATTTCAATTTTTATCATCTTTTTTCCATTGATTTTCCTTATTTTATCGAGATTTGACCGAAAAAAGCAAGAAAAACGAATAATTTTAGCGAAATATCAATTTTCATCCTCTTTTTTCCCTTAATTTTCCTTATTTAATCGAGATTTGACCGAAAAAAGCAAGAAAAACGAATAATTTTAGCGAAATTTCAATTTTTTTCCCTTAATTTTCATAATTTTATCAGGATTTGGCCAAAAAAAGCAAGTAAAACGAATAATTTTTGCGAAATTTCAATTTTTTTCCTCTTTTTTCCCCTTAATTTTCCTTATTTTATCAAGATTTGACCGAAAAAAGCAAGAAAAACGATTAATTTTATCGAAATTTCAATTTCTATCCTCTTCTTTTCCCTTAATTTTCCTTATTTTATCGAGATTTGACCAAAAAGAGGAAGTAAAACGAATAATTTTAGCGAAATTTCAATTTTTTTCCACTTTTTTTCCCTTAATTTTCCTTATTTTATCGAGATTTGACCGAAAAAAGCAAGAAAAACGAATAATTTTAGCAAAATATCAATTTTTATCATCTTTTTTCCCTTGATTTTCCTTATTTTATCGAGATTTGACCAAAAAAAAAAAGAAAAACGAATAATTTTATCGAAATTTCAATTTTTATCATCTTTTCTCCCTTGATTTTCCGTATTTTATCGAGATTTGACTGAAAAAAGCAAGAAAAACGAATAATTTTAGCGAAATTTCAATATTTTTCCTCTTTTCTTCCCTTAATTTTCCTTATTTTATCGAGATTTGACCGAAATAGCAAGAAAAACGAATAATTTTATCGAATTTTCAATTTCTATCCTCTTCTTTTCCCTTAATTTTCCTTATTTTATCGAGATTTGACTGAAAAAAGCAAGTAAAACGAATAATTTTTGCGAAATTTCAATTTTTTTCCTCTTTTTTCCCCTTAATTTTCCTTATTTTATCGAGATTTGACCGAAATAGCAAGAAAAACGAATAATTTTATCGAATTTTCAATTTCTATCCTCTTCTTTTCCCTTAATTTTCCTTATTTTATCGAGATTTGACCAAAAAAAGGAAGAAAAACGAATAATTTTAGCGAAATTTCAATTTTTTCCACTTTTTTTCCCTTAATTTTCCTTATTTTATCGAGATTTGACCGAAAAAAGCAAGAAAAACGAATAATTTTAGCAAAATATCAATTTTTATCATTTTTTTTCCCTTGATTTTCCTTATTTTATCGAGATTTGACCGAAAAAAGCAAGAAAAACGAATAATTTTATCGAAATTTCAATTTTTATCATCTTTTTTCCCTTGATTTTCCTTATTTTATCGAGATTTGACCGAAAAAAGCAAGAAAAAGGAATAATTTTAGCGAAATATCAATTTTTATCCTCTTTTTTTCGCTTGATTTTCCTTATTTTATCGAGATTTGACCGAAAAAAGAAAGAAAAACGAATAATTTTAGCGAAATATCAATTTTTATCCTCTTTTTTTCCCTTAATTTTCCTTATTTTATCGAGATTTGACCGAATAAAGCAAGTAAAACGAATAATTTTAATGAAATTTCAATTTTTATCATCTTTTTTTCCCTTAATTTTCCTTATTTTATCGAGATTTGACCGAAAAAACCAAGAAAAACGAATAATTTTATCGAAATTTCAATTTTTATCATCTTTTTTCCCTTGATTTTCCTTATTTAATCGAGATTTGACCGAAAAAAGCAAGAAAAACGAATAATTTTAGCGAAATTTCAATTTTTTTCCTCTTTTTTTCCCTTAATTTTCCTTAGTTTATCGAGATTTGACCGAAAAAAGAAAGAAAAACGAATTATTTTAGCGAAATTTCAATTTTTATCCTCTTTTTTTCCCTTAATTAATCGAGATTTAACCGAAAAAAGCAAGAAAACGAATAATTATAGCGAAATTTCAATTTTTATAATCTTTTTCCATTTATTTTCCTTATTTTATCGAGATTTGACCGAAAAAAGCAAGAAAAACGAATAATTTTAGCGAAATATCAATTTTTATCCTCTTTTTTTCCCTTAATTTTCCTTATTTTATCGAGATTTGACCGAAAAGAGCAAGAAAAACGAATAATTTCAGCGAAATTTCAATTTTTTTTCCCTTAATTTTCCTTATTTTATCGAGATTTGACCGAAAAAAGCAAGAAAAACGAATAATTTTATCAAAATTTCAATTTTTATCATCTTTTTCCCCTTATTTTCCTTATTTTATCGAGATTTGACCGAAAAAAGAAAAAAAGAATAATTTTAGCGAAATATCAATTTTTTCCTCTTTTTTTCCCTTAATTTTCCTTATTTTATCGAGATTTGACCGAAAAAAGCAAGAAAAACGAATAATTTTATCGAAATTTCAATTTTTATCATCTTTTTCCTCTTATTTTCCTTATTTTATCGAGGTTTGACCGAAAAAAGCAAAAAAAACGAATAATTTTAGCGAAATATCAATTTTTTCCTCTTTTTTTCCCTTAATTTTCCTTATTTTATCGAGATTTGACCGAAATGAAACGAATAATTTCACCGAAATTTCAATTTTATTTCCCATAATTTTCCTTATTTTATCGAGATTTGACCGAAAAAAGCAAGAAAAACGAATAATTTTAGCGAAATTTTAATTTTTTTCCTCTTTTTTCCCCTTAATTTTTTTATATTTTATCGAGATTTGACCGAAAAAGGCAAGAAAAACGAATAATTTTATCGAAATTTCAATTTCTATCCTCTTCTTCTCCCTTAATGTTCCTTATTTCATAGAGATTTGACCAAAAAAAGGAAGAAAAACGAATAATTTTAGCGAAATTTCAATTTTTTTCCACTTTTTTTCCCTTAATTTTCCTTATTTTATCGAGATTTGACCGAAAAAAGCAAGAAAAACGAATAATTATAGCAAAATATCAATTTTTATCATCTTTCTTCCCTTGATTTTCCTTATTTTATCGAGATTTGACCGAAAAAAGCAAGAAAAACGAATTATTTTATCGAAATTTCAACTGTTATCATCTTTTTTCTTGATTTTCCTTATTTTATCGAGATTTGACCGAAAAAAGCAAGAAAAACGAATAATTTTAGCGAAATATCAATTTTTATCCCTTAATTTTCATTATTTTATCGAGATTTGACCGAAAAAAGCAAGAAAAAGGAATAATTTTATCAAAATTTCAATTTTTATCATCTTTTTTCCCTTGATATTCCTTATTTTATCGAGTTTTGACCAAAAAAAGCAAGAAAAACGAATAATTTTAGCGAAATATCAATTTTTATCCTCTTTTTTCCCTTAATTTTCCTTATTTTATCGAGATTTGACCGAAAAAAGCAAGAAAAACGAATAACTTTAGCGAAATTTCAATTTTTTCCCTCTTTTTTTCCATTAATTTTCCTTATTTTATCGAGATTTGACCGAAAAAAGCAAGAAAAACGAATAATTTTGGCGAAATTTCAATTTTTTTCCTTTTTTTTCCCTTAATTTTCCTTAGTTTATCGAGATTTAACCGAAAAAAGCAAGAAAAACGAATAATTTTAGCGAAATATCAATTTTTATCATCTTTTTTCCCTTGATTTTCCTTATTTTATCGAGATTTGACCGAAAAAAGCAAGAAAAACGAATAATTTTATCGAAATTTCAATTTTTATCATCTTTTTTCCCTTGATTTTCCTTATTTTATCGAGATTTGACCGAAAAAACCAAGAAAAACGAATAATTTTATCGAAATTTCAATTTTTATCATCTTTTTTCCCTTGATTTTCCTTATTTAATCGAGATTTGACCGAAAAAAGCAAGAAAAACGAATAATTTTAGCGAAATTTCAATTTTTTTCCTCTTTTTTCCCTTAATTTTCCTTAGTTTATCGAGATTTGACCGAAAAAAGCAAGAAAAACGAATTATTTTAGCGAAATTTCAATTTTTATCCTCTTTTTTTCCCTTAATTAATCGAGATTTAACCGAAAAAAGCAAGAAAACGAATAATTATAGCGAAATTTCAATTTTTTTCTTCTTTTTTTCCCTTAATTTTCCTTATTTTATCGAGATTTGACCGAAAAAAGCAAGAAAAACGAATAATTTTATCGAAATTTCAATTTTTATCATCTTTTTTCCCTCGATTTTCCTTATTTTATCGAGATTTGACCGAAAAAAGCAAGAAAAACGAATAATTTTATCGAAATTTCAATTTTTATCATCTTTTTTCCCTTGATTTTCCTTATTTTATTGAGATTTGACCGAAAAAAGCAAGAAAAACGAATAATTTTATCGAAATTTCAATTTTTATCATCTTTTATCCCTTGATTTTCCTTATTTTATCGAGATTTGACCGAAAAAAGCAAGAAAAACGAATAATTTTAGCGAAATATCAATTTTTATCCTCTTTTTTTCCTTTAATTTTCCTTATTTTATCGAGTTTTGACCAAAAAAAGCAAGAAAATCGAATAATTTTATCGAAATTTCAATTTTTATCATCTTTTTCCACATATTTTCCTTATTTTATCGAGATTTGACCGAAAAAAGCAAGAAAAACGAATAACTTTAGCGAAATTTCAATTTTTTTCCTCTTTTTTTCCCTTAATTTTCCTTATTTTATCGAGATTTGACCGAAAAAAGCAAGAAAAACGAATAATTTTAGCGAAATATCAATTTTTATCCTCTTTTTTCCCTTAATTTTCCTTATTTTATCGAGATTTGACCGAAAAAAGCAAGAAAAACGAATAATTTTATCGAAATTTCAATTTTTATCATCTTTTTCCCCTTATTTTCCTTATTTTATCGAGATTTGACCGAAAAAAGCAAGAAAAACGAATAATTTTAGCGAAATATCAATTTTTATCCTCTTTTTTTCCCTTAATTTTCCTTATTTTATCGAGATTTGACCGAAAAGACCAAGAAAAACGAATAATTTCAGCGAAATTTCAATTTTTTTCCCTTAATTTTCCTTATTTTATCGAGATTTGACCGAAAAAAGCAAGAAAAACGAATAATTTTATCAAAATTTCAATTTTTATCATCTTTTTCCCCTTATTTTCCTTATTTTATCGAGATTTGACCGAAAAAAGCAAAAAAAAGAATAATTTTAGCGAAATATCAATTTTTTCCTCTTTTTTTCCCTTAATTTTCCTTATATTATCGAGATTTGACCGAAAAAAGCAAGAAAAACGAATAATTTTATCGAAATTTCAATTTTTATCATCTTTTTCCCCTTATTTTCCTTATTTTATCGAGATTTGACCGAAAAAAGCAAAAAAAAACGAATAATTTTAGCGAAATATCAATTTTTTCCTCTTTTTTTCCCTTAATTTTTCTTATTTTATCGAGATTTGACCGAAATGAGCAAGAAAAACGAATAATTTCACCGAAATTTCTATTTTTTTTCCCTTAATTTTCCTTATTTTATCGAGATTTGACCGAAAAAAGCAAGAAAAACGAATAATTTTAGCGAAATTTTAATTTTTTTCCTCTTTATTCCTCTTAATTTTTTTATATTTTATCGAGATTTGACCGAAAAAAGCAAGAAAAACGAATAATTTTATCGAAATTTCAATTTCTATCCTCTTCTTCTCCCTTAATTTTCCTTATTTTATCGAGATTTGACCAAAAAAAGGAAGAAAAACGAATAATTTTAGCGAAATTTCAATTTTTTTCCACTTTTTTTCCCTCAATTTTCCTTATTTTATCGAGATTTGACCGAAAAAAGCAAGAAAAACGAATAATTATAGCAAAATATCAATTTTTATCATCTTTCTTCCCTTGATTTTCCTTATTTTATCGAGATTTGACCGAAAAAAGCAAGAAAAACGAATTATTTTATCGAAATTTCAACTTTTATCATCTTTTTTCTTGATTTTCCTTATTTTATCGAGATTTGACCGAAAAAAGCAAGAAAAACGAATAATTTTAGCGAAATATCAATTTTTATCCTTTTTTTTCCCTTAATTTTCCTTATTTTATCGAGATTTGACCGAAAAAAGCAAGAAAAACGAATAACTTTTGCGAAATTTCAATTTTTTCCCTCTTTTTTTCCATTAATTTTCCTTATTTTATTGAGATTTGACCGAAAAAAGCAAGAAAAACGAATAATTTTAGCGAAATTTCAATTTTTTTCCTCTATTTTTCCCTTAATTTTCCTTAGTTTATCGAGATTTGACCGAAAAAAGCAAGAAAAACGAATAATTTTAGCGAAATATCAATTTTTATCATCTTTTTTCCCTTGATTTTCCTTATTTTATCGAGATTTGACCGAAAAAAGTAAGAAAAACGAATAATTTTATCGAAATTTCAATTTTTATCATCTTTTTTCCCTTGATTTTCCTTATTTTATCGAGATTTGACCGAAAAAACCAAGAAAAACGAATAATTTTATCGGAATTTCAATTTTTATCATCTTTTTTCCCTTGATTTTCCTTATTTAATCGAGATTTGACCGAAAAAAGCAAGAAAAACGAATAATTTTAGCGAAATTTAAACTTTTATCATCTTTTTTCTTGATTTTCCTTATTTTATCGAGATTTGACCGAAAAAAGCAAGAAAAACGAATAATTTTAGCGAAATATCAATTTTTATCCTTTTTTTTCCCTTAATTTTCCTTATTTTATCGAGATTTGACCGAAAAAAGCAAGAAAAACGAATAATTTTATCGAAATTTCAATTTTTATCATCTTTTTTCCCTTGATTTTCCTTATTTTATCGAGTTTTGACCGAAAAAAGCAAGAAAAACGAATAATTTTATCGAAATATCAATTTTTATCCTCTTTTTTTCCCTTAATTTTCCTTATTTTATCGAGATTTGACCGAAAAAAGCAAGAAAAACGAATAACCTTAGCGAAATTTCAATTTTTTCCCTCTTTTTTTCCATTAATTTTCCTTATTTTATCGAGATTTGACCGAAAAAAGCAAGAAAAACGAATAATTTTAGCGAAATTTCAATTTTTTTCCTCTTTTTTTCCCTTAATTTTCCTTAGTTTATCAAGATTTGACCGAAAAAAGCAAAAAAAACGAATAATTTTATCGAAATTTCAATTTTTATCATCTTTTTTCCCTTGATTTTCCTTATTTTATCGAGATTTGACCGAAAAAACCAAGAAAAACGAATAATTTTATCCAAATTTCAATTTTTATCATCTTTTTTCCCTTGATTTTCCTTATTTAATCGAGATTTGAGCGAAAAAATCAAGAAAAACGAATAATTTTAACGAAATTTCAATTTTTTTCCTCTTTTTTCCCTTAATTTTCCTTAGTTTATCGAGATTTGACCGAAAAAAGCAAGAAAAACGAATTATTTTAGCGAAATTTCTATTTTTATCCTCTTTTTTTCCCTTAATTAATCGAGATTTAACCGAAAAAAGCAAGAAAACGAAATAATAATAGCGAAATTTCAATTTTTTTCTTCTTTTTTTCCCTTAATTTTCCTTATTTTATCGAGTTTTGACCGAGAAAAGCAAGAAAAACGAATAATTTTATCGAAATTTCAATTTTTATCATCTTTTTCCTCTTATTTTCCTTATTTTATCGAGATTTGACCGAAAAAAGCAAGAAAAACGAATAACTTTAGCGAAATTTCATTTTTTTTCCTCTTTTTTTCCCTTTATTTTCCTTATTTTATCAAGATTTGACCGACAAAAAGCAAGAAAAACGAATAATTTTAGCGAAATATCAATTTTTATCCTCTTTTTTCCCTTAATTTTCCTTATTTTATCGAGATTTGACCGAAAAATGCAAGAAAAACAAATAATTTTAGCGAAATTTAAATTTTTTCCTCTTTTTTTTCCTTAATTTTCCTTATTTTATCGAGATTTGGCCGAAAAAAGCAAGAAAAACGAATAATTTTTGCGAAATATCAATTTTTATCATCTTTTTTCCCTTGATTTTCCTTATTTTATCGAGATTTGACCGAAAAAACCAAGAAAAACGAATAATTTTATCGAAATTTCAATTTTTATCATCTTTTTTTCCTTGATTTTCCTTATTTAATCGAGATTTGACCGAAAAAAGCAAGAAAAACGAATAATTTTAGCGAAATTTCAATTTTTTTCCTCTTTTTTCCCTTAATTTTCCTTAGTTAATCGAGATTTGACCGAAAAAAGCAAGAAAAACGAATTATTTTAGCGAAATTTCAATTTTTATCCTCTTTTTTTCCCTTAATTAATCGAGATTTAACCGAAAAAAGCAAGAAAACGAATAATTATAGCGAAATTTCAATTTTTTTCCCTTAATTTTCCTTATTTTATCGAGATTTGACCGAAAAAAGCAAGAAAAACGAATAATTTTATCGAAATTTCAATTTTTATCATCTTTTTTCCCTTGATTTACCTTATTTTATCGAGATTTGACCGAAAAAAGCAAGAAAAACGAATAATTTTATCGAAATTTCAACTTTTATCATCTTTTATCCCTTGATTTTCCTTATTTTATCGAGATTTGACCGAAAAAAGCAAGAAAAACGAATAATTTTAGCGAAATATCAATTTTTATCCTCTTTTTTTCCCTTAATTTTCCTTATTTTATCGAGATTTGACCGAAAAAAGCAAGAAAAACGAATAATTTTATCGAAATTTCAATTTTTATCATCTTTTTCCCCTTATTTTCCTTATTTTATCGAGATTTGACCGAAAAAAGCAAGAAAAACGAATAATTTTAGCGAAATATCAATTTTTATCCTCTTTTTTTCCCTTAATTTTCCTTATTTTATCGAGATTTGACCGAAAAGAGCAAGAAAAACAAATATTTTCAGCGAAATTTCAATTTTTTTTCCCTTAATTTTCCTTATTTTATCGAGATTTGACCGAAAAAAGCAAGAGAAACGAATAATTTTATCAAAATTTCAATTTTTATCATATTTTTCCCCTTATTTTCCTTATTTTATCGAGATTTGACCGAAAAAAGCAAAAAAACGAATAATTTTAGCGAAATATCAATTTTTTCCTCTTTTTTTCCCTTAATTTTCCTTATTTTATCGAGATTTGACCGAAAAGAGCAAGAAAAACGAATAATTTCAGCGAAATTTCACTTTTATTACCTTAATTTTCCTTATTTTATCGAGATTTGGCCGAAAAAAGCAAGAAAAACGAATAATTTTAGCGAAATTTTAATTATTTTCCTCTTTTTTCCCCTTAATTTTTTTATATTTTATCGAGATTTGACCGAAAAAAGCAAGAAAAACGAATAATTTTATCGAAATTTAAATTTCTATCCTCTTCTTCTCCCTTAATTTTCCTTATTTTATCGAGATTTGACCGAAAAAAGCAAGAAAAACGAATCATTATAGCAAAATATCAATTTTTATCATCTTTCCTCCCTTGATTTTCCTTATTTTATCGAGATTTGACCGAAAAAAGCAAGAAAAACGAATAATTTTATCGAAATTTCAATTTTTATCATCTTTTTTCTTGATTTTCCTTATTTTATCGAGATTTGACCGAAAAAAGCAAGAAAAACGAATAATTTTAGCGAAATATCAATTTTTATCCTCTTTTTTTCCCTTAATTTTCCTTATTTTATCGAGATTTGACCGAAAAAAGCAAGAAAAACGAATAATTTTATCGAAATTTCAATTTTTATCATCTTTTTTCCCTTGATTTTCCTTATTTTATCGAGTTTTGACCGAAAAAAGCAAGAAAAACTAATAATTTTAGCGAAATATCAATTTTTATCCTCTTTTTTTCCCTTAATTTTCCTTATTTTATCGAGATTTGACCGATAAAAGCAAGAAAAACGAATAACTTTAGCGAAATTTCAATTTTTTTCCTCTTTTTTTCCCTTATTTTCCTTATTTTATCGAGATTTACCGAAAAAAGCAAGAAAAACGAATAATTTTAGCGAAATTTCAATTTTTTTCCTCTTTTTTTCCCTTAATTTTCCTTAGTTTATCGAGATTTGACCGAAAAAGCAAAAAAAAACGAATAATTTTAGCGAAATATCAATTTTTATCATCTTTTTTCCCTTAATTTTCCTTATTTTATCGAGATTTGACCGAAAAAACCAAGAAAAACGAATAATTTTATCGAAATTTCAATTTTTATCATCTTTTTTCCCTTGATTTTCCTTATTTAATCGAGATTCGACCGAAAAAAGCAAGAAAAACGAATAATTTTAGCGAAATTTCAATTTTTTTCCTCTTTTTTCCCTTAATTTTCCTTAGTTTATCGAGATTTGACCGAAAAAAGCAAGAAAAACGAATTATTTTAGCGAAATTTCAGTTTTTATCCTCTTTTTTTCCCTTAATTAATCGAGATTTAACCGAAAAAAGCAAGAAAACGAATAATTATAGCGAAATTTCAATTTTTTTCTTCTTTTTTTCCCTTAATTTTCCTTATTTTATCGAGATTTGACCGAAAAAAGCAAGAAAAACGGATAATTTTATCGAAATTTCAATTTTTATCATCTTTTTTCCCTTGATTTTCCTTATTTTATCGAGATTTGACCGAAAAAAGCAAGAAAAACGAATAATTTTATCGAAATGTCAATTTTTATCATCTTTTATCTCTTGATTTTCCTTATTTTATCGAGATTTGACCGAAAAAAGCAAGAAAAACGAATAATTTTAGCGAAATATCAATTTTTATCCTCTTTTTCTCCCTTAATTTTCCTTATTTTATCGAGATTTGACCGAAAAAAGCAAGAAAAACGAATAATTTTATCTAAATTTCAATTTTTATCATATTTTTCCCCTTATTTTCCTTATTTTATCGAGATTTGACCGAAAAAAGCAAGAAAAACGAATAATTTTAGCGAAATATCAATTTTTATCCTCTTTTTTTCCCTTAATTTTCCTTATTTTATCGAGATTTGACGGGAAAGAGCAAGAAAAACGTATAATTTCAGCGAAATTTCAATTTTTTTTCCCTTAATTTTCCTTATTTTATCGAGATTTGACCGAAAAAAGCAAAAAAAAAGAATAATTTTAGCGAAATATCAATTTTTTCCTCTTTTTTTCCCTTAATTTTCCTTATTTTATCGAGATTTGACCGAAAAAAGCAAGAAAAACGAATAATTTTATCGAAATTTCAATCTTTATCATCTTTTTCCCCTTATTTTCCTTATTTTATCGAGATTTGACCGAAAAAAGCAAAAAAAAACGAATAATTTTAGCGAAATATCAATTTTTTCCTCTTTTTTTCCCTTAATTTTCCTTATTTTATCGAGATTTGACCGAAATGAGCAAGAAAAACGAATAATTTCACCGAAATTTCAATTTTTTTTCCCCTTAATTTTCCTTATTTTATCGAGATTTGACCGAAAAAGCAAGAAAAACGAATAATTTTAGCGAAATTTTAATTTTTTTCCTCTTTTTTCCCCTTAATTTTTTTATATTTTATCGAGAATTGACCGAAAAAAGCAAGAAAAACGAATAATTTTATCGAAATTTCAATTTCTATCCTCTTCTTCTCCCTTAATTTTCCTTATTTTATCGAGGTTTGACCAAAAAAAGGAAGAAAAACGAATAATTTTAGCGAAATTTCAATTTTTTTCCACTTTTTTTCCCTTAATTTTCCTTATTTTATCGAGATTTGACCGAAAAAAGCAAGAAAAACGAATAATTATAGCAAAATATCAATTTTATTCATCTTTCTTCCCTTGATTTTCCTTATTTTATCGAGATTTGACCGAAAAAAGGAAGAAAAACGAATTATTTTATCGAAATTTCAACTTTTATCATCTTTTTTCTTGATTTTCCTTATTTTATCGAGATTTGACCGAAAAAAGCAAGAAAAACGAATAATTTTAGCGAAATATCAATTTTTATCCTTTTTTTTCCCTTAATTTTCCTTAGTTTATCGAGATTTGACCGAAAAAAGCAAAAAAAACGAATAATTTTATCGAAATTTCAATTTTTATCATCTTTTTTCCCTTGATTTTCCTTATTTTATCGAGATTTGACCGAAAAAACCAAGAAAAACGAATAATTTTATCGAAATTTCAATTTTTATCATCTTTTTTCCCTTGATTTTCCTTATTTAATCGAGATTTGACCGAAAAAAGCAAGAAAAACGAATAATTTAAGCGAAATATCAATTTTTTTCCTCTTTTTTCCCTTAATTTTCCTTAGTTTATCGAGATTTAACCGAAAAAAGCAAGAAAACGAATAATTATAGTGAAATTTCAATTTTTTTCTTCTTTTTTTCCCTTAATTTTCCTTATTTTATCGAGATTTGACCGAAAAAAGCAAGAAAAACGAATAACTTTAGCGAAATTTCAATTTTTTCCCTCTTTTTTTCCATTAATTTTCCTTATTTTATCGAGATTTGACCGAAAAAAGCAAGAAAAATGAATAATTTTAGCGAAATTTCAATTTTTTTCCTCTTTTTTTCCCTTAATTTTCCTTAGTTTATCAAGATTTGACCGAAAAAAGCAAGAAAAACGAATAATTTTAGCGAAATATCAATTTTTATCATCTTTTTTTCCCTTGATTTTCCTTATTTTATCGAGATTTGACCGAAAAAAGCAACAAAAACGAATAATTTTATCGAAATTTCAATTTTTATCATCTTTTTTCCCTTGATTTTCCTTATTTTATCGAGATTTGACCGAAAAAAGCAAGAAAAACGAATTATTTTAGCGAAATTTCAGTTTTTATCCTCTTTTTTTCCCTTAATTAATCGAGATTTAACCGAAAAAAGCAAGAAAACGAATAATTATAGCGAAATTTCAATTTTTTTCTTCTTTTTTTCCCTTAATTTTCCTTATTTTATCGAGATTTGACCGAAAAAAGCAAGAAAAACGGATAATTTTATCGAAATTTCAATTTTTATCATCTTTTTTCCCTTGATTTTCCTTATTTTATCGAGATTTGACCGAAAAAAGCAAGAAAAACGAATAATTTTATCGAAATGTCAATTTTTATCATCTTTTATCTCTTGATTTTCCTTATTTTATCGAGATTTGACCGAAAAAAGCAAGAAAAACGAATAATTTTAGCGAAATATCAATTTTTATCCTCTTTTTCTCCCTTAATTTTCCTTATTTTATCGAGATTTGACCGAAAAAAGCAAGAAAAACGAATAATTTTATCTAAATTTCAATTTTTATCATATTTTTCCCCTTATTTTCCTTATTTTATCGAGATTTGACCGAAAAAAGCAAGAAAAACGAATAATTTTAGCGAAATATCAATTTTTATCCTCTTTTTTTCCCTTAATTTTCCTTATTTTATCGAGATTTGACGGAAAAGAGCAAGAAAAACGTATAATTTCAGCGAAATTTCAATTTTTTTTCCCTTAATTTTCCTTATTTTATCGAGATTTGACCGAAAAAAGCAAAAAAAAAGAATAATTTTAGCGAAATATCAATTTTTTCCTCTTTTTTTCCCTTAATTTTCCTTATTTTATCGAGATTTGACCGAAAAAAGCAAGAAAAACGAATAATTTTATCGAAATTTCAATCTTTATCATCTTTTTCCCCTTATTTTCCTTATTTTATCGAGATTTGACCGAAAAAAGCAAAAAAAACGAATAATTTTAGCGAAATATCAATTTTTTCCTCTTTTTTTCCCTTAATTTTCCTTATTTTATCGAGATTTGACCGAAATGAGCAAGAAAAACGAATAATTTCACCGAAATTTCAATTTTTTTTTCCCTTAATTTTCCTTATTTTATCGAGATTTGACCGAAAAATGAAGAAAAAAGAATAATTTTAGCGAAATTTTAATTTTTTTCCTCTTTTTTCCCCTTAATTTTTTAATATTTTATCGAGAATTGACCGAAAAAAGCAAGAAAAACGAATAATTTTATCGAAATTTCAATTTCTATCCTCTTCTTCTCCCTTAATTTTCCTTATTTTATCGAGGTTTGACCAAAAAAAGGAAGAAAAACGAATAATTTTAGCGAAATTTCAATTTTTTTCCACTTTTTTTCCCTTAATTTTCCTTATTTTATCGAGATTTGACCGAAAAAAGCAAGAAAAACGAATAATTTTATCGAAATTTCAATCTTTATCATCTTTTTCCCCTTATTTTCCTTATTTTATCGAGATTTGACCGAAAAAAGCAAAAAAAACGAATAATTTTAGCGAAATATCAATTTTTTCCTCTTTTTTTCCCTTAATTTTCCTTATTTTATCGAGATTTGACCGAAATGAGCAAGAAAAACGAATAATTTCACCGAAATTTCAATTTTTTTTTCCCTTAATTTTCCTTATTTTATCGAGATTTGACCGAAAAAGCAAGAAAAACGAATAATTTTAGCGAAATTTTAATTTTTTTCCTCTTTTTTCCCCTTAATTTTTTAATATTTTATCGAGAATTGACCGAAAAAAGCAAGAAAAACGAATAATTTTATCGAAATTTCAATTTCTATCCTCTTCTTCTCCCTTAATTTTCCTTATTTTATCGAGGTTTGACCAAAAAAAGGAAGAAAAACGAATAATTTTAGCGAAATTTCAATTTTTTTCCACTTTTTTTCCCTTAATTTTCCTTATTTTATCGAGATTTGACCGAAAAAAGCAAGAAAAACGAATAATTATAGCAAAATATCAATTTTATTCATCTTTCTTCCCTTGATTTTCCTTATTTTATCGAGATTTGACCGAAAAAAGGAAGAAAAACGAATTATTTTATCGAAATTTCAACTTTTATCATCTTTTTTCTTGATTTTCCTTATTTTATCGAGATTTGACCGAAAAAAGCAAGAAAAACGAATAATTTTAGCGAAATATCAATTTTTATCCTTTTTTTTCCCTTAATTTTCCTTATTTTATCGAGATTTGACCGAAAAAAGCAAGAAAAACGAATAATTTTATCGAAATTTCAATTTTTATCATCTTTTTTCCCTTGATTTTCCTTATTTTATCGAGATTTGACCGAAAAAAGCAAGAAAAACGAATAATTTTAGCGAAATTTCAATTTTTTTCCTCTTTTTTTCCCTTAATTTTCCTTAGTTTATCGAGATTTGACCGAAAAAAGCAAAAAAAACGAATAATTTTATCGAAATTTCAATTTTTATCATCTTTTTTCCCTTGATTTTCCTTATTTTATCGAGATTTGACCGAAAAAACCAAGAAAAACGAATAATTTTATCGAAATTTCAATTTTTATCATCTTTTTTCCCTTGATTTTCCTTATTTAATCGAGATTTGACCGAAAAAAGCAAGAAAAACGAATAATTTAAGCGAAATATCAATTTTTTTCCTCTTTTTTCCCTTAATTTTCCTTAGTTTATCGAGATTTAACCGAAAAAAGCAAGAAAACGAATAATTATAGTGAAATTTCAATTTTTTTCTTCTTTTTTTCCCTTAATTTTCCTTATTTTATCGAGATTTGACCGAAAAAAGCAAGAAAAACGAATAACTTTAGCGAAATTTCAATTTTTTCCCTCTTTTTTTCCATTAATTTTCCTTATTTTATCGAGATTTGACCGAAAAAAGCAAGAAAAATGAATAATTTTAGCGAAATTTCAATTTTTTTCCTCTTTTTTTCCCTTAATTTTCCTTAGTTTATCAAGATTTGACCGAAAAAAGCAAGAAAAACGAATAATTTTAGCGAAATATCAATTTTTATCATCTTTTTTTCCCTTGATTTTCCTTATTTTATCGAGATTTGACCGAAAAAAGCAACAAAAACGAATAATTTTATCGAAATTTCAATTTTTATCATCTTTTTTCCCTTGATTTTCCTTATTTTATCGAGATTTGACCGAAAAAAGCAAGAAAAACGAATAATTTTAGCGAAATTTCAATTTTTTTCCTCTTTTTTTCCCTTAATTTTCCTTAGTTTATCGAGATTTGACCGAAAAAAGCAAGAAAAACGAATAATTTTAGCGAAATTTCAATTTTTTTCCTCTATTTTTCCCTTAATTTTCCTTAGTTTATCGAGATTTGACCGAAAAAAGCAAGAAAAACGAATAATTTTAGCGAAATATCAATTTTTATCATCTTTTTTCCCTTGATTTTCCTTATTTTATCGAGATTTGACCGAAAAAAGTAAGAAAAACGAATAATTTTATCGAAATTTCAATTTTTATCATCTTTTTTCCCTTGATTTTCCTTATTTTATCGAGATTTGACCGAAAAAACCAAGAAAAACGAATAATTTTATCGGAATTTCAATTTTTATCATCTTTTTTCCCTTGATTTTCCTTATTTTATCGAGATTTGACCGAAAAAACCAAGAAAAACGAATAATTTTATCGAAATTTCAATTTTTATCATCTTTTTTCCCTTGATTTTCCTTATTTAATCGAGATTTGAGCGAAAAAATCAAGAAAAACGAATAATTTTAGCGAAATTTCAATTTTTTTCCTCTTTTTTCCCTTAATTTTCCTTAGTTTATCGAGATTTGACCGAAAAAATCAAGAAAAACGAATAATTTAAGCGAAATATCAATTTTTTTCCTCTTTTTTCCCTTAATTTTCCTTATTTTCTCGAGATTTGACCGAAAAAAGCAAGAATAACGAATAATTTTATCGAAATATCAATTTTTATCATCTTTTTTCCCTTGATTTTCCTTATTTTATCGAGATTTGACCGAAAAAACCAAGAAAAACGAATAATTTTATCGAAATTTCAATTTTTATCATCTTATTTTCCTTGATTTTCCTTATTTAATCGAGATTTGACCGAAAAAAGCAAGAAAAACGAATAATTTTAGCGAAATTTCAATTTTTATCATCTTTTTTCCCTTGATTTTCCTTATTTAATCGAGATTTGACCGAAAAAAGCAAGAAAAACGAATAATTTTAGCGAAATATCAATTTTTATCCTCTTTTTTTCCCTTAATATTCCTTATTTTATCGAGATTTGACCGAAAAGAGCAAGAAAAACGAATATTTTCAGCGAAATTTCAATTTTTTTTCCCTTAATTTTCCTTATTTTATCGAGATTTGACCGAAAAAAGCAAGAAAAACGAATAATTTTATCAAAATTTCAATTTTTATCATCTTTTTCCCCTTATTTTCCTTATTTTATCGAGATTTGACCGAAAAAAGCAAAAAAAACGAATAATTTTAGCGAAATATCAATTTTTTCCTCTTTTTTTCCCTTAATTTTCCTTATTTTATCGAGATTTGACCGAAAAGAGCAAGAAAAACGAATATTTTCAGCGAAATTTCAATTTTTTTTCCCTTAATTTTCCTTATTTTATCGAGATTTGACCGAAAAAAGCAAGAAAAACGAATAATTTTATCAAAATTTCAATTTTTATCATCTTTTTCCCCTTATTTTCCTTATTTTATCGAGATTTGACCGAAAAAAGCAAAAAAAACGAATAATTTTAGCGAAATATCAATTTTTTCCTCTTTTTTTCCCTTAATTTTCCTTATTTTATCGAGATTTGACCGAAAAGAGCAAGAAAAACGAATAATTTTAGCGAAATATCAATTTTTATCCTCTTTTTTTCCCTTAATTTTCCTTATTTTATCGAGATTTGACCGAAAAGAGCAAGAAAAACGAATATTTTCAGCGAAAGTTCAATTTTTTTTCCCTTAATTTTCCTTATTTTATCGAGATTTGACCGAAAAAAGCAAGAAAAACGAATAATTTTATCAAAATTTCAATTTTTATCATCTTTTTCCCCTTATTTTCCTTATTTTATCGAGATTTGATCGAAAAAAGCAAAAAAAAACGAATAATTTTAGCGAAATATCAATTTTTTCCTCTTTTTTTCCCTTAATTTTCCTTATTTTATCGAGATTTGACCGAAAAGAGCAAGAAAAACGAATAATTTCAGCGAAATTTCAATTTTATTCCCTTAATTTTCCTTATTTTATCGAGATTTGGCCGAAAAAAGCAAGAAAAACGAATAATTTTAGCGAAATTTTAATTATTTTCCTCTTTTTTTCCCTTAATTTTTTTATATTTTATCGAGATTTGACCGAAAAAAGCAAGAAAAACGAATAATTTTATCGAAATTTAAATTTCTATCCTCTTCTTCTCCCTTAATTTTCCTTATTTTATCGAAATTTGACCGAAAAAAGCAAGAAAAACGAATCATTAAAGCAAAATATCAATTTTTATCATCTTTCCTCCCTTGATTTTCCTTATTTTATCGAGATTTGACCGAAAAAAGCAAGAAAAACGAATAATTTTAGCGAAATATCAATTTTTATCCTCTTTTTTTCTTTTAATTTTCCTTATTTTATCGAGATTTGACCGAAAAAAGCAAGAAAAACGAATAATTTTATCGAAATTTCAATTTTTATCATCTTTTTTCCCTTGATTTTCCTTATTTTATCGAGTTTTCACCGAAAAAAGCAAGAAAAACGAATAATTTTAGCGAAATATCAATTTTTATCCTCTTTTTTTCCCTTAATTTTCCTTATTTTATCGAGATTTGACCGATAAAAGCAAGAAAAACGAATAACTTTAGCGAAATTTCAATTTTTTTCCTCTTTTTTTCCCTTAATTTTCCTTATTTTATCGAGATTTGACCGAAAAAAGCAAGAAAAACAAATAATTTTAGCGAAATTTCAATTTTTTTCCTCTTTTTTTCCCTTAATTTTCCTTAGTTTATCGAGATTTGACCGAAAAAAGCAAAAAAAACGAATAATTTTAGCGAAATATCAATTTTTATCATCTTTTTTCCCTTGATTTTCCTTATTTTATCGAGATTTGACCGAAAAAAGCAAAAAAAACGAATAATTTTATCGAAATATCAATTTTTATCATCTTTTTTCCCTTGATTTTCCTTATTTTATCGAGATTTGACCGAAAAAAGCAAGAAAAACGAATAATTTTAGCGAAATATCAATTTTTTTCCTGTTTTTTCCCTTAATTTTCCTTATTTTATCGAGATTTGGCCGAAAAAAGCAAGTAAAACGAATAATTTTTGCGAAATTTCAATTTTTTTCCTCTTTTTTCCCCTTAATTTTCCTTATTTTATCGAGATTTGACCGAAAAAAGCAAGAAAAACGAATAATTTTATCGAAATTTCAATTTCTATCCTCTTCTTTTCCCTTAATTTTCCTTATTTTATCGAGATTTGACCAAAAAAGGAAGAATAACGAATAATTTTAGCGAAATTTCAATTTTTTTCCACTTTTTTTCCCTTAATTTTCCTTATTTTATCGAGATTTGACCGAAAAAAGCAAGAAAATCGAATAATTCTAGCAAAATATCAATTTTTATCATCTTTTTTCCCTTGATTTTCCTTATTCTATCGAGATTTGACCGAAAAAACCAAGAAAAACGAATAATTTTATCGAAATTTTTATTTTTATCATCTTTTTTCCCTTGATTTTCCTTATATAATCGAGATTTGACCGAAAAAAGCAAGAAAAACGAATAATTTTAGCGAAATTTCAATTTTTTTCCTCTTTTTTCCCTTAATTTTACTTTGTTTATTGAGATTTGACCGAAAAAAAACAAGAAAAACGAATAATTTTAGCGAAATTTCAATTTTTATCCTCTTTTTTTCCCTTAATTAATCGAGATTTAACCGAAAAATGCAAGAAAACGAATAATTATAGCGAAATTTCAATTTTTTTCTTCTTTTTTTCCCTTAATTTTCCTTATTTAATCGAGATTTGACCGAAAAAAGCAAGAAAAACGAATAATTTTATCGAAATTTCAATTATTATCATCGTTTTTTCCCTTATTTTCCTTATTTTATCGAGATTTGACCGAAAAAAGCAAGAAAAACGAATAATTTTAGCGAAATATCAATTTTCATCCTCTTTTTTTCCCTTAATTTTCCTTATTTTATCGAGATTTGACCGAAAAAAGCAAGAAAAACGAATAATTTTAGCGAAATTTCAATTTATATCCTCTTTTTTTCCGTTAATTAATCGAGATTTAACCGAAAAAAGCAAGAAAACGAATAATTATAGCGAAATTTAATTTTTTTCTTCTTTTTTCCCTTAATTTTCCTTATTTTATCGAGATTTGACCGAAAAAAGCAAGAAAAACGAATAATTTTATCGATATTTCAATTTTTATCATCTTTTTTCCCTCGATTTTCCTTATTTTATCGAGATTTGACCGAAAAAAGCAAGAAAAACGAATAATTTTATCGAATTTTAAATTTTTATCATCTTTTTTCTCTTGATTTTCCTTATTTTATCGAGATTTGACCGAAAAAAGCAAGAAAAACGAATAATTTTAGCGAAATATCAATTTTTATCCTCTTTTTTTCCCTTAATTTTCCTTATTTTATCGAGATTTGACCGAAAAAAGCAAGAAAAACGAAAAATTTTATCGAAATTTCAATTTTTATCATCTTTTTTCCCTTGATTTTCCTTATTTTATCGAGATTTGACCGAAAAAAGCAAGAAAAACGAATAATTTTATCGAAATTTCAATTTTTATCATCTTTTATCCCTTGATTTTCCTTATTTTATCGAGATTTGACCGAAAAAAGCAAGAAAAACGAATAATTTTAGCGAAATATCAATTTTTATCCTCTTTTTTTCTCTTAATTTTCCTTATTTTATCGAGTTTTGACCGAAAAAAGCAAGAAAAACGAATAATTTAATCGAAATTTCAATTTTTATCATCTTTTTCCACTTATTTTCCTTATTTTATCGAGATTTGACCGAAAAAAGCAAGAAAAACGAATAATTGTAGCGAAATTTCAATTTTTTTCCTCTTTTTTTCCCTTAATTTTCCTTATTTTATCGAGATTTGACCGAAAAAAGAATAATTTTAGCGAAATATAATTTTTTATCCTCTTTTTTCCCTTAATTTTCCTTATTTTATCGAGATTTGACCGAAAAATGCAAGAAAAACGAATAATTTTAGCGAAATTTAAACTTTTATCATCTTTTTTCTTGATTTTCCTTATTTTATCGAAATTTGACCGAAAAAAGCAAGAAAAACGAATAATTTTATCGAAATTTCAATTTTTATCATCTTTTTTCCCTTGATTTTCATAATTTAATCGAGATTTGACCGAAAAAAGCAAGAAAAACGAATTATTTTAGCGAAATTTCTATTTTTATCCTCTTTTTTTCCCTTAATTAATCGAGATTTAACCGAAAAAAGCAAGAAAACGAATAATTTTATCGAAATTTCAATTTTTATCATCTTTTTTCCCTTGATTTTCCTTATTTTATCGAGTTTTGACCGAAAAAAGCAAGAAAAACGAATAATTTTAGCGAAATATCAATTTTATCCTCTTTTTTTCCCTTAATTTTCCTTATTTTATCGAGATTTGACCGAAAAAAGCAAGAAAAACGAATAACTTTAGCGAAATTTCAATTTTTTCCCTCTCTTTTTCCATTAATTTTCCTTATTTTATCGAGATTTGACCGAAAAAAGCAAGAAAAACGAATAATTTTTAGCAAAATTTCAATTTTTTTCCTCTTTTTTTCCCTTAATTTTCCTTAGTTTATCGAGATTTGACCGAAAAAAGCAAGAAAAACGAATAATTTTAGCGAAATATCAATTTTTATCATCTTTTTTCGCTTGATTTTCCTTATTTTATCGAGATTTGACCGAAAAAAGCAAAAAAAACGAATAATTTTATCGAAATTTCAATTTTTATCATCTTTTTTCCCTTGATTTTCCTTATTTTATCGAGATTTGACCGAAAAAAGCAAGAAAAACGAATAATTTTATCGAAATTTCAATTTTTATCATCTTTTTTCCCTTGATTTTCATTATTTAATCGAGATTTGAGCGAAAAAAGCAAGAAAAACGAAAAATTTTAGCGAAATTTCAATTTTTTTCCTCTTTTTTTCCTTAATTTTCCTTAGTTTATCGAGATTTGACCGAAAAAAGCAAGAAAAACGAATTATTTAAGCGAAATTTCTATTTTTATCCTCTTTTTTTCCCTTAATTAATCGAGATTTAACCGAAAAAAGCAAGAAAACGAATAATTATAGCGAAATTTCAATTTTTTTCTTCTTTTTTTCCCTTAATTTTCCTTATTTTATCGAGATTTGACCGAAAAAAGCAAGAAAAACGAATAATTTTATCGAAATTTCAATTTTTATTATCTTTTTTCCTTTGATTTTCCTTATTTTATCGAGATTTGACCGAAAAAAGCAAGAAAAACGAATAATTTTATCGAAATTTCAATTTTTATCATCTTTTATCCCTTGATTTTCCTTATTTTATCGAGATTTGACCGAAAAAAGCAAGAAAAACGAATAATTTTAGCAAAATATCAATTTTTATCCTCTTTTTTTCCCTTAATTTTCCTTATTTTATCGAGATTTGACCGAAAAAAGCAAGAAAAACGAATAATTTTATCGAAATTTCAATTTTTATCATCTTTTTTCCCTTGATTTTCATAATTTAATAGAGATTTGAGCGAAAAAAGCAAGAAAAACGAATAATTTTAGCGAAATTTCAATTTTTTTCCTCTTTTTTCCATTAATTTTCCTTAGTTTATCGAGATTTGACCGAAAAAAGCAAGAAAAACGAATTATTTTAGCGAAACTTCTATTTTTATCCTCTTTTTTTCCCTTAATTAATCGAGATTTAACCGAAAAAAGCAAGAAAACGAATAATTTTATCGAAATTTCAATTTTTATCATCTTTTTTCCCTTGATTTTCCTTATTTTATCGAGTTTTGACCGAAAAAAGCAAGAAAAACGAATAATTTTAGCGAAATATCAATTTTATCCTCTTTTTTTCCCTTAATTTTCCTTATTTTATCGAGATTTGACCGAAAAAAGCAAGAAAAACGAATAACTTTAGCGAAATTTCAATTTTTTCCCTCTTTTTTTCCATTAATTTTCCTTATTTTAACGAGATTTGACCGAAAAAAGCAAGAAAAACGAATAATTTTTAGCGAAATTTCAATTTTTTTCCTCTTTTTTTCCCTTAATTTTCCTTAGTTTATCGAGATTTGACCGAAAAAAGCAAGAAAAACGAATAATTTTAGCGAAATATCAATTTTTATCATCTTTTTTCGCTTGATTTTCCTTATTTTATCGAGATTTGACCGAAAAAAGCAAAAAAAACGAATAATTTTATCGAAATTTCAATTTTTATCATCTTTTTTCCCTTGATTTTCCTTATTTTATCGAGATTTGACCGAAAAAAGCAAGAAAAACGAATAATTTTATCGAAATTACAATTTTTATCATCTTTTTTCCCTTGATTTTCATTATTTAATCGAGATTTGAGCGAAAAAAGCAAGAAAAACGAATAATTTTAGCGAAATTTCAATTTTTTTCCCTTTTTTTCCCTTAATTTTCCTTAGTTTATCGAGATTTGACCGAAAAAAGCAAGAAAAACGAATTATTTTAGCGAAATTTCTATTTTTATCCTCTTTTTTTCCCTTAATTAATCGAGATTTAACCGAAAAAAGCAAGAAAACGAATAATTATAGCGAAATTTCAATTTTTTTCTTCTTTTTTTCCCTTAATTTTCCTTATTTTATCGAGATTTGACCGAAAAAAGCAAGAAAAACGAATAATTTTATCGAAATTTCAATTTTTATCATCTTTTTTCCCTTGATTTTCCTTATTTTATCGAGATTTGACCGAAAAAAGCAAGAAAAACGAATAATTTTATCGAAATTTCAATTTTTATCATCTTTTATCCCTTGATTTTCCTTATTTTATCGAGATTTGACCGAAAAAAGCAAGAAAAACGAATAATTTTAGCAAAATATCAATTTTTATCCTCTTTTTTTCCCTTAATTTTCCTTATTTTATCGAGATTTGACCGAAAAATGCAAGAAAAACGAATAATTTTAGCGAAATATAAATTTTTTCCTCTTTTTTTTCCTTAATTTTCCTTATTTTATCGAGATTTGACCGAAAAAAGCAAGAAAAACGAATAATTTTTGCGAAATATCAATTTTTATCATCTTTTTTCCCTTGATTTTCCTTATTTTATCGAGATTTGACCGAAAAAACCAAGAAAAACGAATAATTTTATCGAAATTTCAATTTTTATCATCTTTTTTCCCTTGATTTTCCTTATTTAATCGAGATTTGACCGAAAAAATCAAGAAAAACGAATAATTTTAGCGAAATTTCAATTTTTTTCCTCTTTTTTCCCTTAATTTTCCTTAGTTTATCGAGATTTGACCGAAAAAAGCAAGAAAAACGAATTATTTTAGCGAAATTTCAATTTTTATCCTCTTTTTTTCCCTTAATTAATCGAGATTTAACCGAAAAAAGCAAGAAAACGAATAATTATAGCGAAATTTCAATTTTTTTCTTCTTTTTTCCCCTTAATTTTCCTTATTTTATCGAGATTTGACCGAAAAAAGCAAGAAAAACGAATAATTTTATCGAAATTTCAATTTTTATCATCTTTTTTCCCTTGATTTACCTTATTTTATCGAGATTTGACCGAAAAAAGCAAGAAAAACGAATAATTTTATCGAAATTTCAATTTTTATCATCTTTTATCCCTTGATTTTCCTTATTTTATCGAGATTTGACTGAAAAAAGCAAGAAAAACGAATAATTTTATCGAAATTTCAATTTTTATCATCTTTTTTCCCTTGATTTTCCTTATTTAATCGAGATTTGAGCGAAAAAAGCAAGAAAAACGAATAATTTTATCGAAATTTCAATTTTTATCATCTTTTATCCCTTGATTTTCCTTATTTTATCGAGATTTGACCGAAAAAAGCAAGAAAAACGAATAATTTTATCGAAATTTCAATTTTTATCATCTTTTTTTCCCTTAATTTTCCTTAGTTTATCGAGATTTGACCGAAAAAAGCAAGAAAAACGAATTATTTTAGCGAAATTTCTATTTTTATCCTCTTTTTTTCCATTAATTAATCGAGATTTAACCGAAAAAAGCAAGAAAACGAATAATTATAGCGAAATTTCAATTTTTTTCTTCTTTTTTTCCCTTAATTTTCCTTATTTTATCGAGATTTGACCGAAAAAAGCAAGGAAAACGAATAATTTTATCGAAATTTCAATTTTTATCATCTTTTTTCCCTTGATTTTCCTTATTTTATCGAGATTTGACCGAAAAAAGCAAGAAAAACGAATAATTTTATCGAAATTTCAATTTTTATCATCTTTTATCCCTTGATTTTCCTTATTTTATCGAGATTTGACCGAAAAAAGCAAGAAAAACGAATAATTTTAGCGAAATATCAATTTTTATCCTCTTTTTTTCCCTTAATTTTCCTTATTTAATCGAGTTTTGACCGAAAAAAGCAAGAAAAACGAATAATTTTATCGAAATTTCCATTTTTATCATCTTTTTCCACTTATTTTCCTTATTTTATCGATATTTGACCGAAAAAAGCAAGAAAAACGAATAACTTTAGCGAAATTTCAATTTTTTTCCTCTTTTTTTTCCCTTAATTTTCCTTATTTTATCGAGATTTGACCGAAAAAAGCAAGAAAAACGAATAATTTTAGCGAAATATCAATTTTTATCCTCTTTTTTCCCTTAATTTTCCTTATTTTATCGAGATTTGACCGAAAAATGCAAGAAAAACGAATAATTTTAGCGAAATTTTAATTTTTTCCTCTTTTTTTTCCTTAATTTTCCTTATTTTCTCGAGATTTGACCGAAAAAAGCAAGAAAAACGAATAATTTTATCGAAATATCAATTTTTATCATCTTTTTTCCCTTGATTTTCCTTATTTTATCGAGATTTGACCGAAAAAAACCAAGAAAAACGAATAATTTTAGCGAAATTTCAATTTTTTTCCTCTTTTTTCCCTTAATTTTCCTAAGTTTATCGAGATTTGACCGAAAAAAGCAAGAAAAACGAATTATTTTAGCGAAATTTCAATTTTTATCCTCTTTTTTTCACTTAATTAATCGAGATTTAACCGAAAAAAGCAAGAAAACGAATAATTATAGCGAAATTTCAATTTTTTCTTCTTTTTTTTCCCTTAATTTTCCTTATTTTATCGAGATTTGACCGAAAAAAGCAAGAAAAACGAATAATTTTAGCGAAATTTAAATTTTTTCCTCTTTTTTCTCCTTAATTTTCCTTATTTTCTCGAGATTTGACCGAAAAAAGCAAGAAAAACGAATAATTTTATCGAAATATCAATTTTTATCATCTTTTTTCCCTTGATTTTCCTTATTTTATCGAGATTTGACCGAAAAAACCAAGAAAAACGAATAATTTTATCGAAATTTCAATTTTTATCATCTTGTTTTCCTTGATTTTCCTTATTTAATCGAGATTTGACCGAAAAAAGCAAGAAAAACGAATAATTTTAGCGAAATTTCAATTTTTTTCCTCTTTTTTCCCTTAATTTTCCTAAGTTTATCGAGATTTGACCGAAAAAAGCAAGAAAAACGAATTATTTTAGCGAAATTTCAATTTTTATCCTCTTTTTTTCACTTAATTAATCGAGATTTAACCGAAAAAAGCAAGAAAACGAATAATTATAGCGAAATTTCAATTTTTTCTTCTTTTTTTTCCTTAATTTTCCTTATTTTATCGAGATTTGACCGAAAAAAGCAAGAAAAACGAATAATTTTATCGAAATTTCAATTTTTATCATCTTTTTTCCCTTGATTTACCTTATTTTATCGAGATTTGACCGAAAAAAGCAAGAAAAACGAATAATTTTATCGAAATTTCAATTTTTTTCATCTTTTATCCCTTGATTTTCCTTATTTTATCGAGATTTGACCGAAAAAAGCAAGAAAAACGAATAATTTTAGCGAAATATCAATTTTTATCCTCTTTTTTTCCCTTAATTTTCCTTATTTTATCGAAATTTGACCGAAAAAACAAGAAAAACGAATAATTTTATCGAAATTTCAATTTTTATCATCTTTTTCCCCTTATTTTCCTTATTTTATCGAGATTTGACCGAAAAAAGGAAGAAAAACGAATAATTTTAGCGAAATATCAATTTTTATCCTCTTTTTTTCCCTTAATTTTCCTTATTTTATCGAGATTTGACCGAAAAGAGCAAGAAAAGCGAATATTTTCAGCGAAATTTCAATTTTTTTTCCCTTAATTTTCCTTATTTTATCGAGATTTGACCGAAAAAAGCAAGAAAAACGAATAATTTTATCAAAATTTCAATTTTTATCATCTTTTTCCCCTTATTTTCCTTATTTTATCGAGATTTGACCGAAAAGAGCAAGAAAAACGAATAATTTTAGCGAAATTTCAATTTTATTCCCTTAATTTTCCTTATTTTATCGAGATTTGGCCGAAAAAAGCAAGAAAAACGAATAATTTTAGCGAAATTTCAATTTTATTCCCTTAATTTTCCTTATTTTATCGAGATTTGACCGAAAAAAGCAAGAAAAACGAATAATTTTATCGAAATTTCAATTTTTATCATCTTTTTTCTTGATTTTCCTTATTTTATCGAGATTTGACCGAAAAAAGCAAGAAAAACGAATAATTTTAGCGATATATCAATTTTTATCCTCTTTTTTTCCCTTAATTTTCCTTATTTTATCGAGATTTGACCGAAAAAAGCAAGAAAAACGAATAATTTTATCGAAATTTCAATTTTTATCATCTTTTTTCCCTTGATTTTCCTTATTTTATCGAGTTTTGACCGAAAAAAGCAAGAAAAACGAAAAATTTTAGCGAAATATCAATTTTTATCCTCTTTTTTTCCCTTAATTTTCCTTATTTTATCGAGATTTGACCGATAAAAGCAAGAAAAACGAATAACTTTAGCGAAATTTCAATTTTTTTCCTCTTTTTTTCCCTTAATTTTCCTTATTTTATCGAGATTTGACTGAAAAAAGCAAGAAAAACGAATAATTTTAGCGAAATTTCAATTTTTTTCCTCTTTTTTTCCCTTAATTTTCCTTAGTTTATCGAGATTTGACCGAAAAAAGCAAAAAAAACGAATAATTTTAGCGAAATATCAATTTTTATCATCTTTTTTCCCTTGATTTTCCTTATTTTATCGAGATTTGACCGAAAAAAGCAAGAAAAACGAATAATTTTATCGAAATATCAATTTTTATCATCTTTTTTCCCTTGATTTTCCTTATTTTATCGAGATTTGACCGAAAAAAGCAAGAAAAACGAATAATTTTAGCGAAATATCAATTTTTTTCCTGTTTTTTCCCTTAATTTTCCTTATTTTATCGAGATTTGGCCGAAAAAAGCAAGTAAAACGAATAATTTTTGCGAAATTTCAATTTTTTTCCTCTTTTTTCCCCTTAATTTTCCTTATTTTATCGAGATTTGACCGAAAAAAGCAAGAAAAACGAATAATTTTATCGAAATTTCAATTTCTATCCTCTTCTTTTCCCTTAATTTTCCTTATTTTATCGAGATTTGACCAAAAAAGGAAGAATAACGAATAATTTTAGCGAAATTTCAATTTTTTTCCACTTTTTTTCCCTTAATTTTCCTTATTTTATCGAGATTTGACCGAAAAAAGCAAGAAAATCGAATAATTTTAGCAAAATATCAATTTTTATCATCTTTTTTCCCTTGATTTTCCTTATTCTATCGAGATTTGACCGAAAAAAGCAAGAAAACCAAATAATTTTATCGAAATTTTTATTTTTATCATCTTTTTTCCCTTGATTTTCCTTATTTTATCGAGATTTGACCGAAAAAAGCAAGAAAAACGAATAATTTTATCGAAATATCAATTTTTATCATCTTTTTTCCCTTGATTTTCCTTATTTTATCGAGATTTGACCGAAAAAAGCAAGAAAAACGAATAATTTTAGCGAAATATCAATTTTTTTCCTGTTTTTTCCCTTAATTTTCCTTATTTTATCGAGATTTGGCCGAAAAAAGCAAGTAAAACGAATAATTTTTGCGAAATTTCAATTTTTTTCCTCTTTTTTCCCCTTAATTTTCCTTATTTTATCGAGATTTGACCGAAAAAAGCAAGAAAAACGAATAATTTTATCGAAATTTCAATTTCTATCCTCTTCTTTTCCCTTAATTTTCCTTATTTTATCGAGATTTGACCAAAAAAGGAAGAATAACGAATAATTTTAGCGAAATTTCAATTTTTTTCCACTTTTTTTCCCTTAATTTTCCTTATTTTATCGAGATTTGACCGAAAAAAGCAAGAAAATCGAATAATTTTAGCAAAATATCAATTTTTATCATCTTTTTTCCCTTGATTTTCCTTATTCTATCGAGATTTGACCGAAAAAAGCAAGAAAACCAAATAATTTTATCGAAATTTTTATTTTTATCATCTTTTTTCCCTTGATTTTCCTTATATAATCGAGATTTGACCGAAAAAAGCAAGAAAAACGAATAATTTTATCGAAATTTCAATTTTTATCATCGTTTCTTCCTTGATTTTCCTTATTTTATCGAGATTTGACCGAAAAAAGCAAGAAAAACGAATAATTTTAGCGAAATATCAATTTTCATCCTCTTTTTTTCCCTTAATTTTCCTTATTTTATCGAGATTTGACCGAAAAAAGCAAGAAAAACGAATAATTTTAGCGAAATTTCAATTTTTTTCCTCTTTTTTTCCCTTAATTTTCCTTATTATATCGAGATTTGGCCGAAAAAAGCAAGTAAAACGAATAATTTTTGCGAAATTTCAATTTTTTTCCTCTTTTTTCCCCTTAATTTTCCTTATTTTATCGAGATTTGACCGAAAAAAGCAAAAAAACGAATAATTTTATCGAAATTTCAATTTCTATCCTCTTCTTTTCCCTTAATTTTCCTTATTTTATCGAGATTTGACCAAAAAAAGGAAGAAAAACGAATAATTTTAGCGAAATTTCATTTTTTTCCACTTTTTTTCCCTTAATTTTCCTTATTTAATCGAGATTTGACCGAAAAAAGCAAGAAAAACGAATAATTTTAGCAAAATATCAATTTTTATCATCTTTTTTCCCTTGATTTTCCTTATGTTATCGAGATTTGACCGAAAAAAGCAAGAAAAACGAATAATTTTAGCGAAATTTCAATTTTTTTCCACTTTTTTTCCCTTAATTTTCCTTATTTTATCGAGATTTGACCGAAAAAAGCAAGTAAAACGAATAATTTTTGCAAAATTTCTATTTTTTTCCTCTTTTTTTCCCTTAATTTTCCTTATTTTATCGAGATTTGACCGAAAAAAGCAAGAAAAACGAATAATTTTATCGAAATTTCAATTTTTATCCTCTTTTTTTCCCTTAATTTTCCTTATGTTATCGAGATTTGACCGAAAAAAGCAAGAAAAACGAATAATTTTAGCGAAATTTCAATTTTTTTCCACTTTTTTTCCCTTAATTTTCCTTATTTTATCGAGATTTGACCGAAAAAAGCAAGAAAAACGAATAATTTTAGCGAAATATCAATTTTTATCCTCTTTTTTCCCTTAATTTTCCTTATTTTATCGAGATTTGACCGAAAAACGCAAGAAAAACGAATAATTTTAGCGAAATTTAAATTTTTTTCCTCTTTTTTCCCTTAATTTTCCTTATTTTATCGAGATTTGACCGAAAAAAGCAAGAAAAACGAATAATTTTAGCGAAATATCAATTTTTATCATCTTTTTTCCCTTGATTTTCCTTATTTTATCGAGATTTGACCGAAAAAAGCAAGAAAAGCGAATAATTTTATCGAAATTTCAATTTTTATCATCTTTATTCCCTTGATTTTCCTTATTTAATCGAGATTTGACCGAAAAAAGCAAGAAAAACGAATAATTTTAGCGAAATATCAATTTTTTTCCTCTTTTTTCCCTTAATTTTCCTTAGTTAATCGAGATTTGACCGAAAAAACCAAGAAAAACGAATTATTTTAGCGAAATTTCAATTTATATCCTCTTTTTTTCCCTTAATTAATCGAGATTTAACCGAAAAAAGCAAGAAAACGAATAATTATAGCGAAATTTAATTTTTTTCTTCTTTTTTCCCTTAATTTTCCTTATTTTATCGAGATTTGACCGAAAAAAGCAAGAAAAACGAATAATTTTATCGATATTTCAATTTTTATCATCTTTTTTCCCTCGATTTTACTTATTTTATCGAGATTTGACCGAAAAAAGCAAGAAAAACGAATAATTTTATCGAATTTTTAATTTTTATCATCTTTTTTCTCTTTATTTTCCTTATTTTATCGAGATTTGACCGAAAAAAGCAAGAAAAACGAATAATTTTAGCGAAATATCAATTTTTATCCTCTTTTTTTCCCTTAATTTTCCTTATTTTATCGAGATTTGACCGAAAAAAGCAAGAAAAACGAATAATTTTATCGAAATTTAAATTTTTATCATTTTTTTTCCCTTGATTTTCCTTTTTTTATCGAGTTTTCACCGAAAAAAGCAAAAAAAACGAATAATTTTAGCGAAATATCAATTTTTATCCTCTTTTTTTCCCTTAAATTTCCTTATTTTATCGAGATTTGACCGAAAAGAGCAAGAAAAACGAATAATTTTATCGAAATTTCAATTTTTATCATTTTTTTTCCCTTGATTTTCCTTTTTTTATCGAGATTTGACCGAAAAATGCAAGAAAAACGAATAATTTTAGCGAAATATCAATTTTTATCCTCTTTTTTTCCCTTAAATTTACTTATTTTATCGAGATTTGGCTGAAAAAAGCAAGTAAAACGAATAATTTTTGCGAAATTTTAATTTTTTTCCTCTTTTTTCACCTTAATTTTTTTATATTTTATCGAGGTTTGACCGAAAAAAGCAAGAAAAACGAATAATTTTATCGAAATTTATATTTCTATCCACTTCTTTTCCCTTATTTTATCGAGATTTGAATAAAAAAAGAAAGAAAAACGAATAATTTTAGCGAAATTTCAATTTTTTTCCACTTTTTTTTCCTTAATTTTCCTTATTTTATCGAGATTTGACCGAAAAAAGCAAGAAAAACGAATAATGTTAGCAAAATATCAATTTTTGTCATCTTTCATCCCTTGATTTTCCTTATTTTATCGAGATTTGACCGAAATAAATAAGAAAAACGAATAATTTTATCGAAAATTCAATTTTTATCATCTTTTTTCCCTTGATTTTCCTTATTTTATCGAGATTTGACCGATAAAAGCAAGAAAAACGAATAATTTTAGCGAAATATCAATTTTTATCCTCATTTTTTCCCTTAATTTTCCTTATTTTATCGAGATTTGACCGAAAAAAGCAAGAAAAACGAATAATTTTATCGAAATTTCAATTTTTATCATCTTTTTTCCCTTGATTTTCCTTATTTTATCGAGTTTTGACCGAAAAAAGCAAGAAAAACGAATAATTTTAGCGAAATATCAATTTTTATCCTCTTTTTTTCCCTTAATTTTCCTTATTTTATCGAGATTTGACCGAAAAAAGCAAGAAAAACGAATAACTTTAGCGAAATTTCAATTTTTTTGCTCTTTTTTTCCCTTAATTTTCCTTATTTTATCGAGATTTGTCCGAAAAAAGCAAGAAAAACGAATAATTTTAGCGAAATATCAAATTTTATCATCTTATTTCCCTTGATTTTCCTTATTTTATCGAGATTTGACCGAAAAAAGCAAGAAAAACGAATAATTTTATCGAAATTTCAATTTTTATCATCTTTTTTCCCTTGATTTTCCTTATTTAATCGTGATTTGACCGAAAAAAGCAAGAAAAACGAATAATTTTAGCGAAATATCAATTTTCATCCTCTTTTCTTCCCTTAATTTTCCTTATTTAATCGAGATTTGACCGAAAAAAGCAAGAAAAACGAATAATTTTAGCGAAATTTCAATTTTTTTCCTATTTTTTTTCCCTTAATTTTCCTTATTTTATCGAGATTTGGCCGAAAAAAGCAAGTAAAACGAATAATTTTTGCGAAATTTCAATTTTTTTCCTCATTTTTCCCCTTAATTTTCCTTATTTTATCGAGAATTTACCGAAAAAAGCAAGAAAAACGAATAATTTTATCGAAATTTCAATTTTTTATCCTCTTCTTTTCCCTTAATTTTCCTTATTTTATCGAGATTTGACCAAAAAAAGGAAGAAAAACGAATAATTTTAGCGAAATTTCAATTTTTTTCCACTTTTTTCCCTTAATTTTCCTTATTTTATCGAGATTAGACCGAAAAAAGCAAGAAAAACGAATAATTTTATCGAAATTTCAATTTTTTTCTTCTTTTTTTCCCTTAATTTTCCTTATTTTATCGAGATTTGACCGAAAAAAGCAAGAAAAACGAATAATTTTATCGAAATTTCAATTTTCTTCCACTTTTTTCCCTTAATTTTCCTTATTTTATCGAGATTTGACCGAAAAAAACAAGAAAAACGAATAATTATAGCAAAATATCAATTTTTATCATCTTTTTTCCCTTGATTTTCCTTATTTTATCGAGATTTGACCGAAAAAAGCAAGAAAAACGAATAATTTTATCGAAATTTCAATTTTTATCATCTTTTTCCACTTATTTTCCTTATTTTATCGAGATTTGACCGAAAAATGCAAGAAAAACGAATAATTTTAGCGAAATATCAATTTTTATCCTCTTTTTTTCCCTTAAATTTCCTTATTTTATCGAGATTTGGCTGAAAAAAGCAAGTAAAACGAATAATTTTTGCGAAATTTTAATTTTTTTCCTCTTTTTTTACCTTAATTTTTTTATATTTTATCGAGGTTTGACCGAAAAAAGCAAGAAAAACGAATAATTTTATCGAAATTTATATTTCTATCCACTTCTTTTCCCTTATTTTATCGAGATTTGAATAAAAAAAGAAAGAAAAACGAATAATTTTAGCGAAATTTCAATTTTTTTCCACTTTTTTTCCCTTAATTTTCCTTATTTTATCGAGATTTGACCGAAAAAAGCAAGAAAAACGAATAATTTTAGCAAAATATCAATTTTTGTCATCTTTCATCCCTTGATTTTCCTTATTTTATCGAGATTTGACCGAAATAAGCAAGAAAAACGAATAATTTTATCGAAAATTCAATTTTTATCATCTTTTTTCCCTTGATTTTCCTTATTTTATCGAGATTTGACCGATAAAAGCAAGAAAAACGAATAATTTTAGCGAAATATCAATTTTTATCCTCTTTTTTTCCCTTAATTTTCCTTATTTTATCGAGATTTGACCGAAAAAAGCAAGAAAAACGAATAATTTTATCGAAATTTCAATTTTTATCATCTTTTTTCCCTTGATTTTCCTTATTTTAACGAGTTTTGACCGAAAAAAGCAAGAAAAACGAATAATTTTAGCGAAATATCAATTTTTATCCTCTTTTTTTCCCTTAATTTTCCTTATTTTATCGAGATTTGACCGAAAAAAGCAAGAAAAACGAATAACTTTAGCGAAATTTCAATTTTTTTGCTCTTTTTTTCCCTTAATTTTCCTTATTTTATCGAGATTTGACCGAAAAAAGCAAGAAAAACGAATATCTTTAGCGAAATTTCAATTTTTTTCCACTTTTTTTCCCTTAATTTGCCTTATTTTATCGAGATTTGACCGAAAAAAGCAAGAAAAACGAATAATTTTAGCGAAATATCAATTTTTATCCTCTTTTTTCCCTTGATTTTCCTTATTTTATCGAGATATGACCGAAAAAAGCAAGAAAAACGAATAATTTTAGCGAAATATCAATTTTTATCATCTTTTTTCCCTTGATTTTCCTTATTTTATCGAGATTTGACCTAAAAAACCAAGAAAAACGAATAATTTTATCGAAATTTCAATTTTTATCATCTTTTTTTCCTTGATTTTCCTTATTTAATCGAGATTTGACCGAAAAAAGCAAGAAAAACGAATAATTTTAGCGAAATTTAAATTTTTTTCCTCTTTTTTCCCTTAATTTTCCTTAGTTTATCGAGATTTGACCGAAAAAAGCAAGAAAAACGAATTATTTAAGCGAAATTTCAATTTTTATCCTCTTTTTTTCCCTTAATTAATCGAGATTTAACCGAAAAAAGCAAGAAAACGAATAATTATAGCGAAATTTCAATTTTTTTCTTCTTTTTTTCCCTTAATTTTCCTTATTTTATCGAGATTTGACCGAAAAAAGCAAGAAAAACGAATAATTTTATCGAAATTTCAATTTTCTTCCACTTTTTTCCCTTAATTTTCCTTATTTTATCGAGATTTGACCGAAAAAAACAAGAAAAACGAATAATTTTAGCAAAATATCAATTTTTATCATCTTTTTTCCCTTGATTTTCCTTATTTTATCGAGATTTGACCGAAAAAAGCAAGAAAAACGAATAATTTTATCGAAATTTCAATTTTTATCATCTTTTTCCACTTATTTTCCTTATTTTATCGAGATTTGACCGAAAAAAGCAAGAAAAACGAATAATTTTAGCGAAATATCAATTTTTATCCTCTTTTTTTCCCTTAAATTTCCTTATTTTATCGAGATTTGGCTGAAAAAAGCAAGTAAAACGAATAATTTTTGCGAAATTTTAATTTTTTTCCTCTTTTTTTACCTTAATTTTTTTATATTTTATCGAGGTTTGACCGAAAAAAGCAAGAAAAACGAATAATTTTATCGAAATTTATATTTCTATCCACTTCTTTTCCCTTATTTTATCGAGATTTGAATAAAAAAAGAAAGAAAAACGAATAATTTTAGCGAAATTTCAATTTTTTTCCACTTTTTTTCCCTTAATATTCCTTATTTTATCGAGATTTGACCGAAAAAAGCAAGAAAAACGAATAATTTTAGCAAAATATCAATTTTTGTCATCTTTCATCCCTTGATTTTCCTTATTTTATCGAGATTTGACCGAAATAAGCAAGAAAAACGAATAATTTTATCGAAAATTCAATTTTTATCATCTTTTTTCCCTTGATTTTCCTTATTTTATCGAGATTTGACCGATAAAAGCAAGAAAAACGAATAATTTTAGCGAAATATCAATTTTTATCCTCTTTTTTTCCCTTAATTTTCCTTATTTTATCGAGATTTGACCGAAAAAAGCAAGAAAAACGAATAATTTTATCGAAATTTCAATTTTTATCATCTTTTTTCCCTTGATTTTCCTTATTTTAACGAGTTTTGACCGAAAAAAGCAAGAAAAACGAATAATGTTAGCGAAATATCAATTTTTATCCTCTTTTTTTCCCTTAATTTTCCTTATTTTATCGAGATTTGAATAAAAAAAGAAAGAAAAACGAATAATTTTAGCGAAATTTCAATTTTTTTCCAATTTTTTTCCCTTAATTTTCCTTATTTTATCGAGATTTGACCGAAAAAAGCAGGAAAAACGAATATCTTTAGAGAAATTTCAATTTTTTTGCTCTTTTTTTCCCTTAATTTTCCTTATTTTATCGAGATTTGACCGAAAAAAGCAAGAAAAACGAATAATTTTAGCGAAATATCAAATTTTATCATCTTATTTCCCTTGATTTTCCTTATTTTATCGAGATTTGACCGAAAAAAGCAAGAAAAACGAATAATTTTATCGAAATTTCAATTTTTATCATCTTTTTTCCCTTGATTTTCCTTATTTTATCGAGATTTGACCGAAAAAAGCAAGAAAAACGAATAATTTTAGCGAAATATCAATTTTCATCCTCTTTTCTTCCCTTAATTTTCCTTATTTAATCGAGATTTGAAAAAAGCAAGAAAAACGAATAATTTTAGCGAAATTTCAATTTTTTTTCCTATTTATTTTGCCTTAATTTTCCTTATTTTATCGAGATTTGGCCGAAAAAAGCAAGTAAAACGAATAATTTTTGCGAAATTTCAATTTTTTTCCTCTTTTTTCCCCTTAATTTTCCTTATTTTATCGAGAATTTACCGAAAAAAGCAAGAAAAACGAATAATTTTATCGAAATTTCAATTTTTTATCCTCTTCTTTTCCCTTAATTTTCCTTATTTTATCGAGATTTGACCAAAAAAAGGAAGAAAAACGAATAATTTTAGCGAAATTTCAATTTTTTTCCACTTTTTTCCTTAATTTTCCTTATTTTATCGAGATTAGACCGAAAAAAGCAAGAAAAACGAATAATTTTAGCAAAATATCAATTTTTATCATCTTTTTTCCCTTGATTTTCCTTATTTTATCGAGATTGGACCGAAAAAAAGCAAGAAAAACGAATAATTTTATCGAAATTTCAATTTTTATCATCTTTTTTCACTTGATTTTCCTTATTTTATCGAGATTTGACCGAAAAAAGCAAGAAAAACGAATAATTTTAGCGAAACATCAATTTTTATCCTCTTTTTTTCCCTTAATTTTCCTTATTTTATCGAGATTTGACCGAAAAAAGCAAGTAAAACGAATATTTTTAGTGAAATTTCAATTTTTTTCCTCTTTTTTTCCCTTAATTTTCCTTATTTTATCGAGATTTGACCGAAAAAAGAAGGAAAAAAGAACAATTTTATCGAAATTTCAATTTTAACCTCTTTTTTTCCCTTAATTTTCCTTATGTTATCGAGATTTGACCGAAAAAAGCAAGTAAAACGAATAATTTTAGCGAAATTTCAATTTTTTTCCACTTTTTTCCCTTAATTTTCCTTATTTTATCGAGGTTTGACCGAAAAAAAGCAAGAAAAACGAATAATTTTATCGAAATTTATATTTCTATCCACTTCTTTTCCTTATTTTATCGAGATTTGAATAAAAAAAAGAAAGAAAAACGAATAATTTTAGCGAAATTTCAATTTTTTTCCAATTTTTTTCCCTTAATTTTCCTTATTTTATCGAGATTTGACCGAAAAAAAGCAAGAAAAACGAATAATTTTAGCAAAATATCAATTTTTGTCATCTTTCATCCCTTGATTTTCCTTATTTTATCGAGATTTGACCGAAATAAGCAAGAAAAACGAATAATTTTATCGAAAATTCAATTTTTTATCATCTTTTTTCCCTTGATTTTCCTTATTTTATCGAGATTTGACCGATAAAAGCAAGAAAAACGAATAATTTTAGCGAAATATCAATTTTTATCCTCTTTTTTTCCCTTAATTTTCCTTATTTTATCGAGTTTTGACCGAAAAAAGCAAGAAAAACGAATAATTTTAGCGAAATATCAATCTTTATCCTCTTTTTTTCCCTTAATTTTCCTTATTTTATCGAGATTTGACCGAAAAAAGCAAGATAAACGAATAACTTTAGCGAAATTTCAATTTTTTTGCTCTTTTTTTCCCTTAATTTTCCTTATTTTATCGAGATTTGACCGAAAAAAGCAAGAAAAACGAATATCTTTAGCGAAATTTCAATTTTTTTGCTCTTTTTTTTCCCTTAATTTTCCTTATTTTATCGAGATTTGACCGAAAAAAGCAAGAAAAACGAATAATTTTAGCGAAATATCAAATTTTATCATCTTATTTCCCTTGATTTTCCTTATTTTATCGAGATTTGACCGAAAAAAGAAAGAAAAACGAATAATTTTATCGAAATTTCAATTTTTATCATCTTTTTTCCCTTGATTTTCCTTATTTTATCGAGATTTGACCGAAAAAAGCAAGAAAAACGAATAATTTTAGCGAAATATCAATTTTCATCCTCTTTTCTTCCCTTAATTTTCCTTATTTAATCGAGATTTGACCGAAAAAAGCAAGAAAAACGAATAATTTTAGCGAAATTTCAATTTTTTTCCTATTTTTTTTCCCTTAATTTTCCTTATTTTATCGAGATTTGGCCGAAAAAAGCAAGTAAAACGAATAATTTTTGCGAAATTTCAATTTTTTTCCTCTTTTTTCCCCTTAATTTTCCTTATTTTATCGAGAATTTACCGAAAAAAGCAAGAAAAACGAATAATTTTATCGAAATTTCAATTTTTTATCCTCTTCTTTTCCCTTAATTTTCCTTATTTTATCGAGATTTGACCAAAAAAAGGAAGAAAAACGAATAATTTTAGCGAAATTTCAATTTTTTTCCACTTTTTTCCCTTAATTTTCCTTATTTTATCGAGATTAGACCGAAAAAAGCAAGAAAAACGAATAATTTTAGCAAAATATCAATTTTTATCATCTTTTTTCCCTTGATTTTCCTTATTTTATCGAGATTTGACCGAAAAAAGCAAGAAAAACGAATAATTTTATCGAAATTTCAATTTTTATCATCTTTTTTCACTTGATTTTCCTTATTTTATCGAGATTTGACCGAAAAAAGCAAGAAAAACGAATAATTTTAGCGAAATATCAATTTTTATCCTCTTTTTTTCCCTTAATTTTCCTTATTTTATCGAGATTTGACCGAAAAAAAGCAAGTAAAACGAATATTTTTAGTGAAATTTCAATTTTTTTCCTCTTTTTTTCCCTTAATTTTCCTTATTTTATCGAGATTTGACCGAAAAAAGAAGGAAAAAAGAACAATTTTATCGAAATTTCAATTTTAACCTCTTTTTTTCCCTTAATTTTCCTTATGTTATCGAGATTTGACCGAAAAAAAGCAAGTAAAACGAATAATTTTAGCGAAATTTCAATTTTTTTCCACTTTTTTTCCCTTAATTTTCCTTATTTTATCGAGATTTGACCGAAAAAAGCAAGAAAAACGAATAATTTTAGCGAAATATCAATTTTTATCATCTTTTTTTCCTTGATTTTCCTTATTTAATCGAGATTTGACCGAAAAAAGCAAGAAAAACGAATAATTTTAGCGAAATTGAAATTTTTTCCTCTTTTTTTCCCTTAATTTTCCTTATTTTATCGAGATTTGACCGATAAAAGCAAGAAAAACGAATAATTTTAGCGAAATATCAATTTTTATCATCTTTTTTCCCTTGATTTTCCTTATTTTATCGAGATTTGACCTAAAAAACCAAGAAAAACGAATAATTTTATCGAAATTTCAATTTTTATCATCTTTTTTTCCTTGATTTTCCTTATTTAATCGAGATTTGACCGAAAAAAGCAAGAAAAACGAATAATTTTAGCGAAATTTAAATTTTTTTCCTCTTTTTTCCCTTAATTTTCCTTAGTTTATCGAGATTTGACCGAAAAAAAGCAAGAAAAACGAATTATTTAAGCGAAATTTCAATTTTTATCCTCTTTTTTTCCCTTAATTAATCGAGATTTAACCGAAAAAAGCAAGAAAACGAATAATTATAGCGAAATTTCAATTTTTTTCTTCTTTTTTTCCCTTAATTTTCCTTATTTTATCGAGATTTGACCGAAAAAAGCAAGAAAAACGAATAATTTTATCGAAATTTCAATTTTTTTCCACTTTTTTCCCTTAATTTTCCTTATTTTATCGAGATTTGACCGAAAAAAACAAGAAAAACGAATAATTTTAGCAAAATATCAATTTTTATCATCTTTTTTCCCTTGATTTTCCTTATTTTATCGAGATTTGACCGAAAAAAGCAAGAAAAACGAATAATTTTATCGAAATTTCAATTTTTATCATCTTTTTTCCCTTGATTTTCCTTATTTTATCATGATTTGACCGAAAAAAGCAAGAAAAACGAATAATTATAGCGAAATATCAATTTTTATCCTCTTTTTTTCCCTTAATTTTCCTTATTTTATCGAGATTTGACCGAAAAAAGCAAGTAAAACGAATATTTTTAGTGAAATTTCAATTTTTTTCCTCTTTTTTTCCCTTATTTTTCCTTATTTTATCGAGATTTGACCGAAAAAAGCAAGAAAAACGAATAATTTTATCGAAATTTCAATTTTTATCCTCTTTTTTTCCCTTAATTTTCCTTATGTTATCGAGATTTGACCGAAAAAAGCAAGAAAAACGAATAATTTTAGCGAAATTTCAATTTTTTTCCACTTTTTTTCCCTTAATTTTCCTTATTTTATCGAGATTTGACCGAAAAAAGCAAGAAAAACGAATAATTTTATCGAAATTTCAATTTTTATCCTCTTTTTTTCCCTTAATTTTCCTTATGTTATCGAGATTTGACCGAAAAAAGCAAGAAAAACGAATAATTTTATCGAAATTTCAATTTTTTTCCTCTTTTTTTCCCTTATTTTTCCTTATTTTATCGAGATTTGACCGAAAAAAGCAAGAAAAACGAATAATTTTATCGAAATTTCAATTTTTATCCTCTTTTTTTCCCTTAATTTTCCTTATGTTATCGAGATTTGACCGAAAAAAGCAAGAAAAACGAATAATTTTAGCGAAATATCATTTTTATCCTCCTTTTTCCCTTAATTTTCCTTATTTTATCGAGATTTGACCGAAAAAACCAAGTAAAACGAATATTTTTAGTGAAATATCAATTTTTATCATCTTTTTTCCCTTGATTTTCCTTATTTTATCGAGATTTGACCAAAAAAACCAAGAAAAACGAATAATTTTATCGAAATTTCAATTTTTATCATCTTTTTTCCCTTGATTTTCCTTATTTTATCGAGATTTGACTGAAAAAAGCATGAAAAACGAATAACTTTAGCGAAATTTCAATTTTTTTGCTCTTTTTTTTCCCTTGATTTTCCTTATTTTATCGAGATTTGACCAAAAAAACCAAGAAAAACGAATAATTTTATCGAAATTTCAATTTTTATCATCTTTTTTTCCTTGATTTTCCTTATTTAATCGAGATTTGACCGAAAAATGCAAGAAAAACGAATAATTTTAGCGAAATTTAAATTTTTATCCTCTTTTTTTCCCTTAATTAATCGAGATTTAACCGAAAAAAGCAAGAAAACGAATAATTATAGCGAAATTTCAATTTTTTTCTTATTTTTTTTCCATTAATTTTCCTTATTTTATCGAGATTTGACCGAATAAAGCAAGAAAAACGAATAATTTTATCGAAATTTCAATTTTTATCATCTTCTTTCCCTTGATTTTCCTTATTTTATCGAGATTTGACCGAATAAAGCAAGAAAAACGAATAATTTTTTCGAAATTTCAATTTTTATCATCTTTTTTCCCTTGATTTTCCTTATTTTATCGAGATTTGACCGAAAAAAGCAAGAAAAACGAATAATTTTAGCGAAATATCAATTTTTATCATCTTTTTTCCCTTGATTTTCCTTATTTTATCGAGATTTGACCTAAAAAACCAAGAAAAACGAATAATTTTATCGAAATTTCAATTTTTATCATTTTTTTTTCCTTGATTTTCCTTATTTAATCGAGATTTGACCGAAAAATGCAAGAAAAACGAATAATTTTAGCGAAATTTAAATTTTTATCCTCTTTTTTTCCCTTAATTAATCGAGATTTAACCGAAAAAAGCAAGAAAACGAATAATTATAGCGAAATTTTAATTTTTTTCTTCTTTTTTTCCATTAATTTTCCTTATTTTATCGAGATTTGACCGAAAAAAGCAAGAAAAACGAATAATTTTATCGAAATTTCAATTTTTATCATCTTCTTTCCCTTGATTTTCCTTATTTTATCGAGATTTGACCGAATAAAGCAAGAAAAACGAATAATTTTATCGAAATTTCAATTTTTATCATCTTTTTTCCCTTGATTTTCCTTATTTTATCGAGATTTGACCGCAAAAAGCAAGAAAAACGAATAATTTTAGCGAAATATCAATTTTTATCCTCTTTTTTTCCCTCAATTTTCCTTATTTTATCGAGATTTGACCGAAAAAAGCAAGAAAAACGAACAATTTTATCGAAATTTCAATTTTTATCATCTTTTTCACCTTATTTTCCTTATTTTATCGAGATTTGACCGAAAAAAGCAAGAAAAACGAATAATTATAGCGAAATATCAATTTTTATCATCTTTCTTCCCTTGATTTTCCTTATTTTATCGAGATTTGACAGAAAAAAGCAAGAAAAACGAATAATTTTATCGAAATTTCAATTTCTATCCTCTTCTTCTCCCTTAATTTTCCTTATTTTATCGAGATTTGACCAAAAAAAGGAAGAAAAACGAATAATTTTAGCGAAATTTCAATTTTTTTTCCACTTTTTTTCCCTTAATTTTCCTTATTTTATCGAGATTTGACCGAAAAAAGCAAGAAAAACGAATAATTATAGCAAAATATCAATTTTTATCATCTTTCTTCCCTTGATTTTCCTTATTTTATCGAGATTTGACCGAAAAAAGCAAGAAAAACGAATAATTTTATCGAAATTTCAATTTTTATCATCTTTTTTCTTGATTTTCCTAATTTTATCGAGATTTGACCGAAAAAAGCAAGAAAAACGAATAATTTTAGCGAAATTTCAATTTTTTTCTTCTTTTTTTCCCTTAATTAATCGAAATTTAACCGAAAAAAGCAAGAAAACGAATAATTATAGCGAAATTTCAATTTTTTTCTTCTTTTTTTCCCTTAATTTTCCTTATTTTATCGAGATTTGACCGAAAAAAGCAAGAAAAACGAAAAATTTTATCGAAATTTCAATTTTTATCATCTTTTTTCCCTTGATTTTCCTTATTTTATCGAGATTTGACCGAATAAAGCAAGAAAAACGAATAATTTTATCGAAATTTCAATTTTTATCATCTTTTTTCCCTTGATTTTCCTTATTTTATCGAGATTTGACCGAAAAAGCAAGAAAAACGAATAATTTTAGCGAAATATCAATCTTTATCCTCTTTTTTTCCCTCAATTTTCCTTATTTTATCGAGATTTGACCGAAAAAAGCAGGAAAAACGAACAATTTTATCGAAATTTCAATTTTTATCATCTTTTTCCCCTTATTTTCCTTATTTTATCGAGATTTGACCGAAAAAAGCAAGAAAAAAGCAAGAAAAACGAATAATTTTAGCGAAATATCAATTTTTATCCTCTTTTTTTCCCTTAATTTTCCTTATTTTATCGAGATTTGACCGAAAAGAGCAAGAAAAACGAATAATTTCAGCGAAATTTCAATTTTTTTTCCCTTAATTTTCCTTATTTTATCGAGATTTGACCGAAAAAAGCAAGAAAAACGAATAATTTTATCAAAATTTCAATTTTTATCATCTTTTTCCCCTTATTTTCCTTATTTTATCGAGATTTGACCGAAAAAAGCAAGAAAAACGAATAATTTTAGCGAAATATCAATTTTTTCCTCTTTTTTTCCCTTAATTTTTCTTATTTTATCGAGATTTGACCGAAAAGAGCAAGAAAAACGAATAATTTCAGCGAAATTTCAATTTTTTTTCCCTTAATTTCCTTATTTTATCGAGATTTGACCGAAAAAAGCAAGAAAAACGAATAATTTTAGCGAAATTTCAATTTTTATCCTCTTTTTTTCCCTTAATTTTCCTTATTTTATCGAGATTTGACCGAAAAAAGCAAGAAAAACGAATAATTTTATCGAAATTTCAATTTTTATCATTTTTTTCCCTTGATTTTCCTTTTTTTATCGAGTTTTGACCGAAAAAAGCAAAAAAAACGAATAATTTTAGCGAAATATCAATTTTTATCCTCTTTTTTTCCCTTAAATTTCCTTATTTTATCGAGATTTGACCGAAAAGAGCAAGAAAAACGAATAAGTTTATCGAAATTTCAATTTTTATCATTTTTTTTCCCTTGATTTTCCTTATTTTATCGAGATTTGGCCGAAAAAAGCAAGTAAAACGAATAATTTTTGCGAAATTTTAATTTTTTTCCTCTTTTTTCACCTTAATTTTTTTATATTTCATCGAGGTTTGACCGAAAAAAGCAAGAAAAACGAATAATTTTATCGAAATTTATATTTCTATCCACTTCTTTTCCCTTATTTTATCGAGATTTGAATAAAAAAAGAAAGAAAAACGAATAATTTTAGCAAAATATCAATTTTTGTCATCTTTCATCCCTTGATTTTCCTTATTTTATCGAGATTTGACCGAATAAAGCAAGAAAAACGAATAATTTTATCGAAATTTCAATTTTTATCATCTTTTTTCCCTTGATTTTCCTTATTTTATCGAGATTTGACCGCAAAAAGCAAGAAAAACGAATAATTTTAGCGAAATATCAATTTTTATCCTCTTTTTTTCCCTCAATTTTCCTTATTTTATCGAGATTTGACCGAAAAAAGCAAGAAAAACGAACAATTTTATCGAAATTTCAATTTTTATCATCTTTTCCCCTTATTTTCCTTATTTTATCGAGATTTGACCGAAAAAAGCAAGAAAAACGAATAATTATAGCGAAATATCAATTTTTATCATCTTTCTTCCCTTGATTTTCCTTATTTTATCGAGATTTGACCGAAAAAAGCAAGAGAAACGAATAATTTTATCGAAATTTCAATTTCTATCCTCTTCTTCTCCCTTAATTTTCCTTATTTTATCGAGATTTGACCAAAAAAAGGAAGAAAAACGAATAATTTTAGCGAAATTTCAATTTTTTTCCACTTTTTTTCCCTTAATTTTCCTTATTTTATCGAGATTTGACCGAAAAAAGCAAGAAAAACGAATAATTATAGCAAAATATCAATTTTTATCATCTTTCTTCCCTTGATTTTCCTTATTTTATCGAGATTTGACCGAAAAAAGCAAGAAAAACGAATACTTTTATCGAAATTTCAATTTTTATCATCTTTTTTCTTGATTTTCCTTATTTTATCGAGATTTGACCGAAAAAAGCAAGAAAAACGAATAATTTTAGCGAAATTTCAATTTTTTTCTTCTTTTTTTCCCTTAATTAATCGAAATTTAACCGAAAAAAGCAAGAAAACGAATAATTATAGCGAAATTTCAATTTTTTCTTCTTTTTTTCCCTTAATTTTCCTTATTTTATCGAGATTTGACCGAAAAAAGCAAGAAAAACGAATAATTTTATCGAAATTTCAATTTTTATCATCTTTTTTCCCTTGATTTTCCTTATTTTATCGAGATTTGACCGAATAAAGCAAGAAAAACGAATAATTTTATCGAAATTTCAATTTTTATCATCTTTTTTCCGTTGATTTTCCTTATTTTATCGAGATTTGACCGAAAAAAGCAAGAAAAACGAATAATTTTAGCGAAATATCAATTTTTATCCTATATTTTTTCCCTCAATTTTCCTTATTTTATCGAGATTTGACCGAAAAAAGCAAGAAAAACGAACAATTTTATCGAAATTTCAATTTTTATCATCTTTTTCCCCTTATTTTCCTTATTTTATCGAGATTTGACCGAAAAAAGCAAGAAAAACGAATAATTTTAGCGAAATATCAATTTTTATCCTCTTTTTTTCCCTTAATTTTCCTTATTTTATCGAGATTTGACCGAAAAGAGCAAGAAAAACGAATAATTTCAGCGAAATTTCAATTTTTTTTCCCTTAATTTTCCTTATTTTATCGAGATTTGACCGAAAAAAGCAAGAAAAACGAATAATTTTATCAAAATTTCAATTTTTATCATCTTTTTCCCCTTATTTTCCTTATTTTATCGAGATTTGACCGAAAAAAGCAAGAAAAACGAATAATTTTAGCGAAATTTCAATTTTTATCCTCTTTTTTTCCCTTAATTTTCCTTATTTTATCGAGATTTGACCGGAAAAAGCAAGAAAAACGAATAATTTTATCGAAATTTCAATTTTTATCATTTTTTTTCCCTTGATTTTCCTTTTTTTATCGAGTTTTGACCGAAAAAAGCAAAAAAAACGAATAATTTTAGCGAAATATCAATTTTTATCCTCTTTTTTTCCCTTAAATTTCCTTATTTTATCGAGATTTGACCGAAAAGAGCAAGAAAAACGAATAAGTTTATCGAAATTTCAATTTTTATCATTTTTTTTCCCTTGATTTTCCTTTTTTTATCGAGATTTGACCGAAAAATGCAAGAAAAACGAATAATTTTAGCGAAATATCAATTTTTATCCTCTTTTTTTCCCTTAAATTTCCTTATTTTATCGAGATTTGGCCGAAAAAAGCAAGTAAAACGAATAATTTTTGCGAAATTTTAATTTTTTTCCTCTTTTTTCACCTTAATTTTTTTATATTTTATCGAGGTTTGACCGAAAAAAGCAAGAAAAACGTATAATTTTATCGAAATTTATATTTCTATCCACTTCTTTTCCCTTATTTTATCGAGATTTGAATAAAAAAAGAAAGAAAAACGAATAATTTTAGCGAAATTTCAATTTTTTTCCACTTTTTTTCCCTTAATTTTCCTTATTTTATCGAGATTTGACCGAAAAAAGCAAGAAAAACGAATAATTTTAGCAAAATATCAATTTTTGTCATCTTTTTTCCCTTGATTTTCCTTATTTTATCGAGATTTGACCGAATAAAGCAAGAAAAACGAATAATTTTATCGAAATTTCAATTTTTATCATCTTTTTTCCCTTGATTTTCCTTATTTTATCGAGATTTGACCGAAAAAGCAAGAAAAACGAATAATTTTAGCGAAATATCAATCTTTATCCTCTTTTTTTCCCTCAATTTTCCTTATTTTATCGAGATTTGACCGAAAAAAGCAGGAAAAACGAACAATTTTAGCGAAATATCAATTTTTATCCTCTTTTTTTCCCTCAATTTTCCTTATTTTATCGAGATTTGACCGAAAAAAGCAAGAAAAACGAACAATTTTATCGAAATTTCAATTTTTATCATCTTTTTCCCCTTATTTTCCTTATTTTATCGAGATTTGACCGAAAAAAGCAAGAAAAACGAATAATTATAGCGAAATATCAATTTTTATCATCTTTCTTCCCTTGATTTTCCTTATTTTATCGAGATTTGACCGAAAAAAGCAAGAAAAACGAATAATTTTATCGAAATTTCAATTTCTATCCTCTTCTTCTCCCTTAATTTTCCTTATTTTATCGAGATTTGACCAAAAAAAGGAAGAAAAACGAATAATTTTAGCGAAATTTCAATTTTTTTCCACTTTTTTTCCCTTAATTTTTCTTATTTTATCGAGATTTGACCGAAAAAAGCAAGAAAAACGAATAATTATAGCAAAATATCAATTTTTATCATCTTTCTTCCCTTGATTTTCCTTATTTTATCGAGATTTGACCGAAAAAAGCAAGAAAAACGAATAATTTTATCGAAATTTCAATTTTTATCATCTTTTTTCTTTATTTTCCTTATTTTATCGAGATTTGACCGAAAAAAGGAAGAAAAACGAATAATTTTAGCGAAATTTCAATTTTTTTCTTCTTTTTTTCCCTTAATTAATCGAAATTTAACCGAAAAAAGCAAGAAAACGAATAATTATAGCGAAATTTCAATTTTTTTCTTCTTTTTTTCCCTTAATTTTCCTTATTTTATCGAGATTTGACCGAAAAAAGCAAGAAAAACGAATAATTTTATCGAAATTTCAATTTTTATCATCTTTTTTCCCTTGATTTTCCTTATTTTATCGAGATTTGACCGAATAAAGCAAGAAAAACGAATAATTTTATCGAAATTTCAATTTTTATCATCTTTTTTCCCTTGATTTTCCTTATTTTATCGAGATTTGACCGCAAAAAGCAAGAAAAACGAATAATTTTAGCGAAATATCAATTTTTATCCTCTTTTTTTCCCTCAATTTTCCTTATTTTATCGAGATTTGACCGAAAAAAGCAAGAAAAACGAACAATTTTATCGAAATTTCAATTTTTATCATCTTTTTCCCCTTATTTTCCTTATTTTATCGAGATTTGACCGAAAAAAGCAAGAAAAACGAATAATTATAGCGAAATATCAATTTTTATCATCTTTCTTCCCTTGATTTTCCTTATTTTATCGAGATTTGACCGAAAAAAGCAAGAAAAACGAATAATTTTATCGAAATTTCAATTTCTATCCTCTTCTTCTCCCTTAATTTTCCTTATTTTATCGAGATTTGACCAAAAAAAGGAAGAAAAACGAATAATTTTAGCGAAATTTCAATTTTTTTCCACTTTTTTTCCCTTAATTTTCCTTATTTTATCGAGATTTGACCGAAAAAAGCAAGAAAAACGAATAATTATAGCAAAATATCAATTTTTATCATCTTTCTTCCCTTGATTTTCCTTATTTTATCGAGATTTGACCGAAAAAAGCAAGAAAAACGAATAATTTTATCGAAATTTCAATTTTTATCATCTTTTTTCTTGATTTTCCTTATTTTATCGAGATTTGACCGAAAAAAGCAAGAAAAACGAATAATTTTAGCGAAATTTCAATTTTTTTCTTCTTTTTTTCCCTTAATTAATCGAAATTTAACCGAAAAAAGCAAGAAAACGAATAATTATAGCGAAATTTCAATTTTTTTCTTCTTTTTTTCCCTTAATTTTCCTTATTTTATCGAGATTTGACCGAAAAAAGCAAGAAAAACGAATAATTTTATCGAAATTTCAATTTTTATCATCTTTTTTCCCTTGATTTTCCTTATTTTATCGAGATTTGACCGAATAAAGCAAGAAAAACGAATAATTTTATCGAAATTTCAATTTTTATCATCTTTTTTCCGTTGATTTTCCTTATTTTATCGAGATTTGACCGAAAAAAGCAAGAAAAACGAATAATTTTAGCGAAATATCAATTTTTATCCTCTTTTTTTCCCTCAATTTTTCTTATTTTATCGAGATTTGACCGAAAAAAGCAAGAAAAACGAACAATTTTATCGAAATTTCAATTTTTATCATCTTTTTCCCCTTATTTTCCTTATTTTATCGAGATTTGACCGAAAAAAGCAAGAAAAACGAATAATTTTAGCGAAATATCAATTTTTATCCTCTTTTTTTCCCTTAATTTTCCTTATTTTATCGAGATTTGACCGAAAAGAGCAAGAAAAACGAATAATTTCAGCGAAATTTCAATTTTTTTTCCCTTAATTTTCCTTATTTTATCGAGATTTGACCGAAAAAAGCAAGAAAAACGAATAATTTTATCAAAATTTCAATTTTTATCATCTTTTTCCCCTTATTTTCCTTATTTTATCGAGATTTGACCGAAAAAAGCAAGAAAAACGAATAATTTTAGCGAAATTTCAATTTTTATCCTCTTTTTTTCCCTTAATTTTCCTTATTTTATCGAGATTTGACCGGAAAAAGCAAGAAAAACGAATAATTTTATCGAAATTTCAATTTTTATCATTTTTTTTCCCTTGATTTTCCTTTTTTTATCGAGTTTTGACCGAAAAAAGCAAAAAAAACGAATAATTTTAGCGAAATATCAATTTTTATCCTCTTTTTTTCCCTTAAATTTCCTTATTTTATCGAGATTTGACCGAAAAGAGCAAGAAAAACGAATAAGTTTATCGAAATTTCAATTTTTATCATTTTTTTTCCCTTGATTTTCCTTTTTTTATCGAGATTTGACCGAAAAATGCAAAAAAAACGAATAATTTTAGCGAAATATCAATTTTTATCCTCTTTTTTTCCCTTAAATTTCCTTATTTTATCGAGATTTGGCCGAAAAAAGCAAGTAAAACGAATAATTTTTGCGAAATTTTAATTTTTTTCCTCTTTTTTCACCTTAATTTTTTTATATTTTATCGAGGTTTGACCGAAAAAAGCAAGAAAAACGTATAATTTTATCGAAATTTATATTTCTATCCACTTCTTTTCCCTTATTTTATCGAGATTTGAATAAAAAAAGAAAGAAAAACGAATAATTTTAGCGAAATTTCAATTTTTTTCCACTTTTTTCCCTTAATTTTCCTTATTTTATCGAGATTTGACCGAAAAAAGCAAGAAAAACGAATAATTTTAGCAAAATATCAATTTTTGTCATCTTTCATCCCTTGATTTTCCTTATTTTATCGAGATTTGACCGAATAAAGCAAGAAAAACGAATAATTTTATCGAAATTTCAATTTTTATCATCTTTTTTCCCTTGATTTTCCTTATTTTATCGAGATTTGACCGCAAAAAGCAAGAAAAACGAATAATTTTAGCGAAATATCAATTTTTATCCTCTTTTTTTCCCTCAATTTTCCTTATTTTATCGAGATTTGACCGAAAAAAGCAAGAAAAACGAACAATTTTATCGAAATTTCAATTTTTATCATCTTTTTCCCCTTATTTTCCTTATTTTATCGAGATTTGACCGAAAAAAGCAAGAAAAACGAATAATTATAGCGAAATATCAATTTTTATCATCTTTCTTCCCTTGATTTTCCTTATTTTATCGAGATTTGACCGAAAAAAGCAAGAAAAACGAATAATTTTATCGAAATTTCAATTTCTATCCTCTTCTTCTCCCTTAATTTTCCTTATTTTATCGAGATTTGACCAAAAAAAGGAAGAAAAACGAATAATTTTAGCGAAATTTCAATTTTTTTCCACTTTTTTTCCCTTAATTTTCCTTATTTTATCGAGATTTGACCGAAAAAAGCAAGAAAAACGAATAATTATAGCAAAATATCAATTTTTATCATCTTTCTTCCCTTGATTTTCCTTATTTTATCGAGATTTGACCGAAAAAAGCAAGAAAAACGAATAATTATAGCGAAATTTCAATTTTTTTCTTCTTTTTTTCCCTTAATTAATCGAAATTTAACCGAAAAAAGCAAGAAAACGAATAATTATAGCGAAATTTCAATTTTTTTCTTCTTTTTTTCCCTTAATTTTCCTTATTTTATCGAGATTTGACCGAAAAAAGCAAGAAAAACGAATAATTTTATCGAAATTTCAATTTTTATCATCTTTTTTCCCTTGATTTTCCTTATTTTATCGAGATTTGACCGAATAAAGCAAGAAAAACGAATAATTTTATCGAAATTTCAATTTTTATCATCTTTTTTCCCTTGATTTTCCTTATTTTATCGAGATTTGACCGAAAAAAGCAAGAAAAACGAATAATTTTAGCGAAATATCAATTTTTATCCTCTTTTTTTCCCTCAATTTTCCTTATTTTATCGAGATTTGACCGAAAAAAGGAAGAAAAACGAACAATTTTATCGAAATTTCAATTTTTATCATCTTTTTCCCCTTATTTTCCTTATTTTATCGAGATTTGACCGAAAAAAGCAAGAAAAACGAATAATTTTAGCGAAATATCAATTTTTATCCTCTTTTTTTCCCTTAATTTTCCTTATTTTATCGAGATTTGACCGAAAAGAGCAAGAAAAACGAATAATTTCAGCGAAATTTCAATTTTTTTTCCCTTAATTTTCCTTATTTTATCGAGATTTGACCGAAAAAAGCAAGAAAAACGAATAATTTTATCAAAATTTCAATTTTTATCATCTTTTTCCCCTTATTTTCCTTATTTTATCGAGATTTGACCGAAAAAAGCAAGAAAAACGAATAATTTTAGCGAAATTTCAATTTTTATCCTCTTTTTTTCCCTTAATTTTCCTTATTTTATCGAGATTTGACCGGAAAAAGCAAGAAAAACGAATAATTTTATCGAAATTTCAATTTTTATCATTTTTTTTCCCTTGATTTTCCTTTTTTTATCGAGTTTTGACCGAAAAAAGCAAAAAAAAACGAATAATTTTAGCGAAATAACAATTTTTATCCTCTTTTTTTCCCTTAAATTTCCTTATTTTATCGAGATTTGACCGGAAAGAGCAAGAAAAACGAATAATTTTATCGAAATTTCAATTTTTATCATTTTTTTTCCCTTGATTTTCCTTTTTTTATCGAGATTTGACCGAAAAATGCAAGAAAAACGAATAATTTTAGCGAAATATCAATTTTTATCCTCTTTTTTTCCCTTAAATTTCCTTATTTTATCGAGATTTGGCCGAAAAAAGCAAGTAAAACGAATAATTTTTGCGAAATTTTAATTTTTTTCCTCTTTTTTCACCTTAATTTTTTTATATTTTGACGAGGTTTGACCGAAAAAAGCAAGAAAAACGAATAATTTTATCGAAATTTATATTTCTATCCACTTCTTTTCCCTTATTTTATCGAGATTTGAATAAAAAAAGAAAGAAAAACGAATAATTTTAGCGAAATTTAAATTTTTTTCCACTTTTTTTCCCTTAATTTTCCTTATTTTATCGAGATTTGACCGAAAAAAGCAAGAAAAACGAATAATTTTAGCAAAATATCAATTTTTGTCATCTTTCATCCCTTGATTTTCCTTATTTTATCGAGATTTGACCGAAAAAAGCAAGAAAAACGAATAATTTTATCGAAAATTCAATTTTTATCATCTTTTTTCCCTTGATTTTCCTTATTTTATCGAGATTTGACCGATAAAAGCAAGAAAAACGAATAATTTTAGCGAAATATCAATTTTTATCCTCTTTTTTTCCCTTAATTTTCCTTATTTTATCGAGATTTGACCGAAAAAAGCAAGAAAAACGAATAATTTTAGCGAAATATCAATTTTTATCCTCTTTTTTTCCCTTAATTTTCCTTATTTTATTGAGATTTGACCGAAAAAAGCAAGAAAAACGAATAACTTTTGCGAAATTTCAATTTTTTTGCTCTTTTTTTCCCTTAATTTTCCTTATTTTATCGAGATTTGACCGAAAAAAGCAAGAAAAACGAATAACTTTAGCGAAATTTCAATTTTTTTGCTCTTTTTTTCCCTTAATTTTCCTTATTTTATCGAGATTTGACCGAAAAAAGCAAGAAAAACGAATAATTTTATCGAAATTTCAATTTTTATCATCTTTTTTCCCTTGATTTTCCTTATTTTATCGAGATTTGACCGAATAAAGCAAGAAAAACGAATAATTTTATCGAAATTTCAATTTTTATCATCTTTTTTCCCTTGATTTTCCTTATTTTATCGAGATTTGACCGAAAAAAGCAAGAAAAACGAATAATTTTAGCGAAATATCAATTTTTATCCTCTTTTTTTCCCTCAATTTTCCTTATTTTATCGAGATTTGACCAAAAAAAGCATGAAAAACGAACAATTTTATCGAAATTTCAATTTTTATCATCTTTTTCCCCTTATTTTCCTTATTTTATCGAGATTTGACCGAAAAAAGCAAGAAAAACGAATAATTTTAGCGAAATATCAATTTTTATCCTCTTTTTTTCCCTTAATTTTCCTTATTTTATCGAGATTTGACCGAATAAAGCAAGAAAAACGAATAATTTTATCGAAATTTCATTTTTTATCATCTTTTTTCCCTTGATTTTCCTTATTTTATCGAGATTTGACCGAAAAAAGCAAGAAAAACGAATAATTTTAGCGAAATTTCAATTTTTATCCTCTTTTTTTCCCTTAATTTTCCTTATTTTATCGAGATTTGACCGGAAAAAGCAAGAAAAACGAATAATTTTATCGAAATTTCAATTTTTATCATTTTTTTTCCCTTGATTTTCCTTTTTTTATCGAGTTTTGACCGAAAAAAGCAAAAAAAACGAATAATTTTAGCGAAATAACAATTTTTATCCTCTTTTTTTCCCTTAAATTTCCTTATTTTATCGAGATTTGACCGGAAAGAGCAAGAAAAACGAATAATTTTATCGAAATTTCAATTTTTATCATTTTTTTTCCCTTGATTTTCCTTTTTTTATCGAGATTTGACCGAAAAATGCAAGAAAAACGAATAATTTTAGCGAAATATCAATTTTTATCCTCTTTTTTTCCCTTAAATTTCCTTATTTTATCGAGATTTGGCCGAAAAAAGCAAGTAAAACGAATAATTTTTGCGAAATTTTAATTTTTTTCCTCTTTTTTCACCTTAATTTTTTTATATTTTGACGAGGTTTGACCGAAAAAAGCAAGAAAAACGAATAATTTTATCGAAATTTATATTTCTATCCACTTCTTTTCCCTTATTTTATCGAGATTTGAATAAAAAAAGAAAGAAAAACGAATAATTTTAGCGAAATTTAAATTTTTTTCCACTTTTTTTCCCTTAATTTTCCTTATTTTATCGAGATTTGACCGAAAAAAGCAAGAAAAACGAATAATTTTAGCAAAATATCAATTTTTGTCATCTTTCATCCCTTGATTTTCCTTATTTTATCGAGATTTGACCGAAAAAAGCAAGAAAAACGAATAATTTTATCGAAAATTCAATTTTTATCATCTTTTTTCCCTTGATTTTCCTTATTTTATCGAGATTTGACCGATAAAAGCAAGAAAAACGAATAATTTTAGCGAAATATCAATTTTTATCCTCTTTTTTTCCCTTAATTTTCCTTATTTTATCGAGATTTGACCGAAAAAAGCAAGAAAAACGAATAATTTTAGCGAAATATCAATTTTTATCCTCTTTTTTTCCCTTAATTTTCCTTATTTTATTGAGATTTGACCGAAAAAAGCAAGAAAAACGAATAACTTTTGCGAAATTTCAATTTTTTTGCTCTTTTTTTCCCTTAATTTTCCTTATTTTATCGAGATTTGACCGAAAAAAGCAAGAAAAACGAATAACTTTAGCGAAATTTCAATTTTTTTGCTCTTTTTTTCCCTTAATTTTCCTTATTTTATCGAGATTTGACCGAAAAAAGCAAGAAAAACGAATAATTTTATCGAAATTTCAATTTTTATCATCTTTTTTCCCTTGATTTTCCTTATTTTATCGAGATTTGACCGAATAAAGCAAGAAAAACGAATAATTTTATCGAAATTTCAATTTTTATCATCTTTTTTCCCTTGATTTTCCTTATTTTATCGAGATTTGACCGAAAAAAGCAAGAAAAACGAATAATTTTAGCGAAATATCAATTTTTATCCTCTTTTTTTCCCTCAATTTTCCTTATTTTATCGAGATTTGACCAAAAAAAGCATGAAAAACGAACAATTTTATCGAAATTTCAATTTTTATCATCTTTTTCCCCTTATTTTCCTTATTTTATCGAGATTTGACCGAAAAAAGCAAGAAAAACGAATAATTTTAGCGAAATATCAATTTATATCCTCTTTTTTTCCCTTAATTTTCCTTATTTTATCGAGATTTGACCGAATAAAGCAAGAAAAACGAATAATTTTATCGAAATTTCATTTTTTATCATCTTTTTTCCCTTGATTTTCCTTATTTTATCGAGATTTGACCGAAAAAAGCAAGAAAAACGAATAATTTTAGCGAAATTTCAATTTTTATCCTCTTTTTTTCCCTTAATTTTCCTTATTTTATCGAGATTTGACCGGAAAAAGCAAGAAAAACGAATAATTTTATCGAAATTTCAATTTTTATCATTTTTTTTCCCTTGATTTTCCTTTTTTTATCGAGTTTTGACCGAAAAAAGCAAAAAAAACGAATAATTTTAGCGAAATAACAATTTTTATCCTCTTTTTTTCCCTTAAATTTCCTTATTTTATCGAGATTTGACCGGAAAGAGCAAGAAAAACGAATAATTTTATCGAAATTTCAATTTTTATCATTTTTTTTCCCTTGATTTTCCTTTTTTTATCGAGATTTGACCGAAAAATGCAAGAAAAACGAATAATTTTAGCGAAATATCAATTTTTATCCTCTTTTTTTCCCTTAAATTTCCTTATTTTATCGAGATTTGGCCGAAAAAAGCAAGTAAAACGAATAATTTTTGCGAAATTTTAATTTTTTTCCTCTTTTTTCACCTTAATTTTTTTATATTTTGACGAGGTTTGACCGAAAAAAGCAAGAAAAACGAATAATTTTATCGAAATTTATATTTCTATCCACTTCTTTTCCCTTATTTTATCGAGATTTGAATAAAAAAAGAAAGAAAAACGAATAATTTTAGCGAAATTTAAATTTTTTTCCACTTTTTTTCCCTTAATTTTCCTTATTTTATCGAGATTTGACCGAAAAAAGCAAGAAAAACGAATAATTTTAGCAAAATATCAATTTTTGTCATCTTTCATCCCTTGATTTTCCTTATTTTATCGAGATTTGACCGAAAAAAGCAAGAAAAACGAATAATTTTATCGAAAATTCAATTTTTATCATCTTTTTTCCCTTGATTTTCCTTATTTTATCGAGATTTGACCGATAAAAGCAAGAAAAACGAATAATTTTAGCGAAATATCAATTTTTATCCTCTTTTTTTCCCTTAACTTTCCTTATTTTATCGAGATTTGACCGAAAAAAGCAAGAAAAACGAATAATTTTAGCGAAATATCAATTTTTATCCTCTTTTTTTCCCTTAATTTTCCTTATTTTATTGAGATTTGACCGAAAAAAGCAAGAAAAACGAATAACTTTTGCGAAATTTCAATTTTTTTGCTCTTTTTTTCCCTTAATTTTCCTTATTTTATCGAGATTTGACCGAAAAAAGCAAGAAAAACGAATAACTTTAGCGAAATTTCAATTTTTTTGCTCTTTTTTTCCCTTAATTTTCCTTATTTTATCGAGATTTGACCGAAAAAAGCAAGAAAAACGAATAATTTTATCGAAATTTCAATTTTTATCATCTTTTTTCCCTTGATTTTCCTTATTTTATCGAGATTTGACCGAATAAAGCAAGAAAAACGAATAATTTTATCGAAATTTCAATTTTTATCATCTTTTTTCCCTTGATTTTCCTTATTTTATCGAGATTTGACCGAAAAAAGCAAGAAAAACGAATAATTTTAGCGAAATATCAATTTTTATCCTCTTTTTTTCCCTCAATTTTCCTTATTTTATCGAGATTTGACCAAAAAAAGCATGAAAAACGAACAATTTTATCGAAATTTCAATTTTTATCATCTTTTTCCCCTTATTTTCCTTATTTTATCGAGATTTGACCGAAAAAAGCAAGAAAAACGAATAATTTTAGCGAAATATCAATTTTTATCCTCTTTTTTTCCCTTAATTTTCCTTATTTTATCGAGATTTGACCGAAAAGAGCAAGAAAAATGAATAATTTCAGCGAAATTTCAATTTTTTTTCCCTTAATTTTCCTTATTTTATCGAGATTTGACCGGAAAAAGCAAGAAAAACGAATAATTTTATCGAAATTTCAATTTTTATCATTTTTTTTCCCTTGATTTTCCTTTTTTTATCGAGTTTTGACCGAAAAAAGCAAAAAAAAACGAATAATTTTAGCGAAATATCAATTTTTATCCTCTTTTTTTCCCTTAAATTTCCTTATTTTATCGAGATTTGACCGAAAAGAGCAAGAAAAACGAATAAGTTTATCGAAATTTCAATTTTTATCATTTTTTTTCCCTTGATTTTCCTTTTCTTATCGAGATTTGACCGAAAAATGCAAGAAAAACGAATAATTTTAGTGAAATATCAATTTTTATCCTCTTTTTTTCCCTTAAATTTCCTTATTTTATCGAGATTTGGCCAAAAAAAGCAAGTAAAACGAATAATTTTTGCGAAATTTTAATTTTTTTCCTCTTTTTTCACCTTAATTTTTTTATATTTTACCGAGGTTTGACCGAAAAAAGCAAGAAAAACGAATAATTTTATCGAAATTTATATTTCTATCCACTTCTTTTCCCTTATTTTATCGAGATTTGAATAAAAAAAGAAAGAAAAACGAATAATTTTAGCGAAATTTCAATTTTTTTCCACTTTTTTTCCCTTAATTTTCCTTATTTTATCGAGATTTGACCGAAAAAAGCAAGAAAAACGAATAATTTTAGCAAAATATCAATTTTTGTCATCTTTCATCCCTTGATTTTCCTTATTTTATCGAGATTTGACCGAATAAAGCAAGAAAAACGAATAATTTTATCGAAATTTCAATTTTTATCATCTTTTTTCCCTTGATTTTCCTTATTTTATCGAGATTTGACCGCAAAAAGCAAGAAAAACGAATAATTTTAGCGAAATATCAATTTTTATCCTCTTTTTTTCCCTCAATTTTCCTTATTTTATCGAGATTTGACCGAAAAAAGCAAGAAAAACGAACAATTTTATCGAAATTTCAATTTTTATCATCTTTTTCCCCTTATTTTCCTTATTTTATCGAGATTTGACCGAAAAAAGCAAGAAAAACGAATAATTATAGCGAAATATCAATTTTTATCATCTTTCTTCCCTTGATTTTCCTTATTTTATCGAGATTTGACCGAAAAAAGCAAGAAAAACGAATAATTTGATCGAAATTTCAATTTCTATCCTCTTCTTCTCCCTTAATTTTCCTTATTTTATCGAGATTTGACCAAAAAAAGGAAGAAAAACGAATAATTTTAGCGAAATTTCAATTTTTTTCCACTTTTTTTCCCTTAATTTTCCTTATTTTATCGAGATTTGACCGAAAAAAGCAAGAAAAACGAATAATTATAGCAAAATATCAATTTTTATCATCTTTCTTCCCTTGATTTTCCTTATTTTATCGAGATTTGACCGAAAAAAGCAAGAAAAACGAATAATTTTATCGAAATTTCAATTTTTTTGCTCTTTTTTTCCCTTAATTTTCCTTATTTTATCGAGATTTGACCGAAAAAAGCAAGAAAAACGAATAATTTTATCGAAATTTCAATTTTTATCATCTTTTTTCCCTTGATTTTCCTTATTTTATCGAGATTTGACCGAATAAAGCAAGAAAAACGAATAATTTTATCGAAATTTCAATTTTTATCATCTTTTTTCCCTTGATTTTCCTTATTTTATCGAGATTTGACCGAAAAAAGCAAGAAAAACGAATAATTTTAGCGAAATATCGATTTTTATCCTCTTTTTTTCCCTCAATTTTCCTTATTTTATCGAGATTTGACCAAAAAAAGCATGAAAAACGAACAATTTTATCGAAATTTCAATTTTTATCATCTTTTTCCCCTTATTTTCCTTATTTTATCGAGATTTGACCGAAAAAAGCAAGAAAAACGAATAATTTTAGCGAAATATCAATTTTTATCCTCTTTTTTTCCCTTAATTTTCCTTATTTTATCGAGATTTGACCGAAAAGAGCAAGAAAAACGAATAATTTCAGCGAAATTTCAATTTTTTTTCCCTTAATTTTCCTTATTTTATCGAGATTTGACCGGAAAAAGCAAGAAAAACGAATAATTTTATCGAAATTTCAATTTTTATCATTTTTTTTCCCTTGATTTTCCTTTTTTTATCGAGTTTTGACCGAAAAAAGCAAAAAAAAACGAATAATTTTAGCGAAATATCAATTTTTATCCTCTTTTTTTCCCTTAAATTTCCTTATTTTATCGAGATTTGACCGAAAAGAGCAAGAAAAACGAATAAGTTTATCGAAATTTCAATTTTTATCATTTTTTTTCCCTTGATTTTCCTTTTTTTATCGAGATTTGACCGAAAAATGCAAGAAAAACGAATAATTTTAGCGAAATATCAATTTTTATCCTCTTTTTTTCCCTTAAATTTCCTTATTTTATCGAGATTTGGCTGAAAAAAGCAAGTAAAACGAATAATTTTTGCGAAATTTTAATTTTTTTCCTCTTTTTTCACCTTAATTTTTTTATATTTTATAGAGGTTTGACCGAAAAAAGCAAGAAAAACGAATAATTTTATCGAAATTTATATTTCTATCCACTTCTTTTCCCTTATTTTATCGAGATTTGAATAAAAAAAGAAAGAAAAACGAATAATTTTAGCGAAATTTAAATTTTTTTCCACTTTTTTTCCCTTAATTTTCCTTATTTTATCGAGATTTGACCGAAAAAAGCAAGAAAAACGAATAATTTTATCGAAATTTCAATTTTTATCATCTTTTTTCCCTTGATTTTCCTTATTTTATCGAGATTTGACCGCAAAAAGCAAGAAAAACGAATAATATTAGCGAAATATCAATTTTTATCCTCTTTTTTTCCCTCAATTTTCCTTATTTTATCGAGATTTGACCGAAAAAAGCAAGAAAAACGAACAATTTTATCGAAATTTCAATTTTTATCATCTTTTTCCCCTTATTTTCCTTATTTTATCGAGATTTGACCGAAAAAAGCAAGAAAAACGAATAATTATAGCGAAATATCAATTTTTATCATCTTTCTTCCCTTGATTTTCCTTATTTTATCGAGATTTGACCGAAAAAAGCAAGAAAAACGAATAATTTGATCGAAATTTCAATTTCTATCCTCTTCTTCTCCCTTAATTTTCCTTATTTTATCGAGATTTGACCAAAAAAAGGAAGAAAAACGAATAATTTTAGCGAAATTTCAATTTTTTTCCACTTTTTTTCCCATAATTTTCCTTATTTTATCGAGATTTGACCGAAAAAAGCAAGAAAAACGAATAATTATAGCAAAATATCAATTTTTATCATCTTTCTTCCCTTGATTTTCCTTATTTTATCGAGATTTGACCGAAAAAAGCAAGAAAAACGAATAATTTTATCGAAATTTCAATTTTTATCATCTTTTTTCTTGATTTTCCTTATTTTATCGAGATTTGACCGAAAAAAGCAAGAAAAACGAATAATTTTAGCGAAATTTCAATTTTTTTCTTCTTTTTTTCCCTTAATTAATCGAAATTTAACCGAAAAAAGCAAGAAAACGAATAATTATAGCGAAATTTCAATTTTTTTCTTCTTTTTTTCCCTTAATTTTCCTTATTTTATCGAGATTTGACCGAAAAAAGCAAGAAAAACGAATAATTTTATCGAAATTTCAATTTTTATCATCTTTTTTCCCTTGATTTTCCTTATTTTATCGAGATTTGACCGAATAAAGCAAGAAAAACGAATAATTTTATCGAAATTTCAATTTTTATCATCTTTTTTCCCTTGATTTTCCTTATTTTATCGAGATTTGACCAAAAAAAGGAAGAAAAACGAATAATTTTAGCGAAATTTCAATTTTTTTCCACTTTTTTTCCCTTAATTTTCCTTATTTTATCGAGATTTGACCGAAAAAAGCAAGAAAAACGAATAATTATAGCAAAATATCAATTTTTATCATCTTTCTTCCCTTGATTTTCCTTATTTTATCGAGATTTGACCGAAAAAAGCAAGAAAAACGAATAATTTTATCGAAATTTCAATTTTTTTGCTCTTTTTTTCCCTTAATTTTCCTTATTTTATCGAGATTTGACCGAAAAAAGCAAGAAAAACGAATAATTTTATCGAAATTTCAATTTTTATCATCTTTTTTCCCTTGATTTTCCTTATTTTATCGAGATTTGACCGAATAAAGCAAGAAAAACGAATAATTTTATCGAAATTTCAATTTTTATCATCTTTTTTCCCTTGATTTTCCTTATTTTATCGAGATTTGACCGAAAAAAGCAAGAAAAACGAATAATTTTAGCGAAATATCGATTTTTATCCTCTTTTTTTCCCTCAATTTTCCTTATTTTATCGAGATTTGACCAAAAAAAGCATGAAAAACGAACAATTTTATCGAAATTTCAATTTTTATCATCTTTTTCCCCTTATTTTCCTTATTTTATCGAGATTTGACCGAAAAAAGCAAGAAAAACGAATAATTTTAGCGAAATATCAATTTTTATCCTCTTTTTTTCCCTTAATTTTCCTTATTTTATCGAGATTTGACCGAAAAGAGCAAGAAAAACGAATAATTTCAGCGAAATTTCAATTTTTTTTCCCTTAATTTTCCTTATTTTATCGAGATTTGACCGGAAAAAGCAAGAAAAACGAATAATTTTATCGAAATTTCAATTTTTATCATTTTTTTTCCCTTGATTTTCCTTTTTTTATCGAGTTTTGACCGAAAAAAGCAAAAAAAACGAATAATTTTAGCGAAATATCAATTTTTATCCTCTTTTTTTCCCTTAAATTTCCTTATTTTATCGAGATTTGACCGAAAAGAGCAAGAAAAACGAATAAGTTTATCGAAATTTCAATTTTTATCATTTTTTTTCCCTTGATTTTCCTTTTTTTATCGAGATTTGACCGAAAAATGCAAGAAAAACGAATAATTTTAGCGAAATATCAATTTTTATCCTCTTTTTTTCCCTTAAATTTCCTTATTTTATCGAGATTTGGCTGAAAAAAGCAAGTAAAACGAATAATTTTTGCGAAATTTTAATTTTTTTCCTCTTTTTTCACCTTAATTTTTTTATATTTTATAGAGGTTTGACCGAAAAAAGCAAGAAAAACGAATAATTTTATCGAAATTTATATTTCTATCCACTTCTTTTCCCTTATTTTATCGAGATTTGAATAAAAAAAGAAAGAAAAACGAATAATTTTAGCGAAATTTAAATTTTTTTCCACTTTTTTTCCCTTAATTTTCCTTATTTTATCGAGATTTGACCGAAAAAAGCAAGAAAAACGAATAATTTTATCGAAATTTCAATTTTTATCATCTTTTTTCCCTTGATTTTCCTTATTTTATCGAGATTTGACCGCAAAAAGCAAGAAAAACGAATAATATTAGCGAAATATCAATTTTTATCCTCTTTTTTTCCCTCAATTTTCCTTATTTTATCGAGATTTGACCGAAAAAAGCAAGAAAAACGAACAATTTTATCGAAATTTCAATTTTTATCATCTTTTTCCCCTTATTTTCCTTATTTTATCGAGATTTGACCGAAAAAAGCAAGAAAAACGAATAATTATAGCGAAATATCAATTTTTATCATCTTTCTTCCCTTGATTTTCCTTATTTTATCGAGATTTGACCGAAAAAAGCAAGAAAAACGAATAATTTGATCGAAATTTCAATTTCTATCCTCTTCTTCTCCCTTAATTTTCCTTATTTTATCGAGATTTGACCAAAAAAAGGAAGAAAAACGAATAATTTTAGCGAAATTTCAATTTTTTTCCACTTTTTTTCCCATAATTTTCCTTATTTTATCGAGATTTGACCGAAAAAAGCAAGAAAAACGAATAATTATAGCAAAATATCAATTTTTATCATCTTTCTTCCCTTGATTTTCCTTATTTTATCGAGATTTGACCGAAAAAAGCAAGAAAAACGAATAATTTTATCGAAATTTCAATTTTTATCATCTTTTTTCTTGATTTTCCTTATTTTATCGAGATTTGACCGAAAAAAGCAAGAAAAACGAATAATTTTAGCGAAATTTCAATTTTTTTCTTCTTTTTTTCCCTTAATTAATCGAAATTTAACCGAAAAAAGCAAGAAAACGAATAATTATAGCGAAATTTCAATTTTTTTCTTCTTTTTTTCCCTTAATTTTCCTTATTTTATCGAGATTTGACCGAAAAAAGCAAGAAAAACGAATAATTTTATCGAAATTTCAATTTTTATCATCTTTTTTCCCTTGATTTTCCTTATTTTATCGAGATTTGACCGAATAAAGCAAGAAAAACGAATAATTTTATCGAAATTTCAATTTTTATCATCTTTTTTCCCTTGATTTTCCTTATTTTATCGAGATTTGACCGAAAAAAGCAAGAAAAACGAATAATTTTAGCGAAATATCAATTTTTATCCTCTTTTTTTCCCTCAATTTTCCTTATTTTATCGAGATTTGACCGAAAAAAGCAAGAAAAACGAACAATTTTATCGAAATTTCAATTTTTATCATCTTTTTCCCCTTATTTTCCTTATTTTATCGAGATTTGACCGAAAAAAGCAAGAAAAACGAATAATTTTAGCGAAATATCAATTTTTATCCTCTTTTTTTCCCTTAATTTTCCTTATTTTATCGAGATTTGACCGAAAAGAGCAAGAAAAACGAATAATTTCAGCGAAATTTCAATTTTTTTTCCCTTAATTTTCCTTATTTTATCGAGATTTGACCGAAAAAAGCAAGAAAAACGAATAATTTTATCAAAATATCAATTTTTATCATCTTTTTCCCCTTATTTTCCTTATTTTATCGAGATTTGACCGAAAAAAGCAAGAAAAACGAATAATTTTAGCGAAATTTCAATTTTTATCCTCTTTTTTTCCCTTAATTTTCCTTATTTTATCGAGATTTGACCGAAAAAAGCAAGAAAAACGAATAACTTTTGCGAAATTTCAATTTTTTTGCTCTTTTTTTCCCTTAATTTTCCTTATTTTATCGAGTTTTGACCGAAAAAAGCAAGAAAAACGAATAACTTTAGCGAAATATCAATTTTTATCCTCTTTTTTTCCCTTAATTTTCCTTATTTTATCGAGATTTGACCGGAAAGAGCAAGAAAAACGAATAATTTCAGCGAAATTTCAATTTTTTTTCCCTTAATTTTCCTTATTTTATCGAGATTTGACCGAAAAAAGCAAGAAAAACGAATAATTTTATCAAAATTTCAATTTTTATCATCTTTTTCCCCATATTTTCCTTATTTTATCGAGATTTGACCGAAAAAAGCAAGAAAAACGAATAATTTTAGCGAAATATCAATTTTTATCCTCTTTTTTTCCCTTAATTTTCCTTATTTTATCGAGATTTGACCGGAAAAAGCAAGAAAAACGAATAATTTTATCGAAATTTCAATTTTTATCATTTTTTTTCCCTTGATTTTCCTTTTTTTATCGAGTTTTGACCGAAAAAAGCAAAAAAAACGAATAATTTTAGCGAAATATCAATTTTTATCCTCTTTTTTTCCCTTAAATTTCCTTATTTTATCGAGATTTGACCGAAAAGAGCAAGAAAAACGAATAAGTTTATCGAAATTTCAATTTTTATCATTTTTTTTCCCTTGATTTTCCTTTTCTTATCGAGATTTGACCGAAAAATGCAAGAAAAACGAATAATTTTAGTGAAATATCAATTTTTATCCTCTTTTTTTCCCTTAAATTTCCTTATTTTATCGAGATTTGGCCAAAAAAAGCAAGTAAAACGAATAATTTTTGCGAAATTTTAATTTTTTTCCTCTTTTTTCACCTTAATTTTTTTATATTTTATCGAGGTTTGACCGAAAAAAGCAAGAAAAACGAATAATTTTATCGAAATTTATATTTCTATCCACTTCTTTTCCCTTATTTTATCGAGATTTGAATAAAAAAAGAAAGAAAAACGAATAATTTTAGCGAAATTTCAATTTTTTTCCACTTTTTTTCCCTTAATTTTCCTTATTTTATCGAGATTTGACCGAAAAAAGCAAGAAAAACGAATAATTTTAGCAAAATATCAATTTTTGTCATCTTTCATCCCTTGATTTTCCTTATTTTATCGAGATTTGACCGAATAAAGCAAGAAAAACGAATAATTTTATCGAAATTTCAATTTTTATCATCTTTTTTCCCTTGATTTTCCTTATTTTATCGAGATTTGACCGCAAAAAGCAAGAAAAACGAATAATTTTAGCGAAATATCAATTTTTATCCTCTTTTTTTCCCTCAATTTTCCTTATTTTATCGAGATTTGACCGAAAAAAGCAAGAAAAACGAACAATTTTATCGAAATTTCAATTTTTATCATCTTTTTCCCCTTATTTTCCTTATTTTATCGAGATTTGACCGAAAAAAGCAAGAAAAACGAATAATTATAGCGAAATATCAATTTTTATCATCTTTCTTCCCTTGATTTTCCTTATTTTATCGAGATTTGACCGAAAAAAGCAAGAAAAACGAATAATTTGATCGAAATTTCAATTTCTATCCTCTTCTTCTCCCTTAATTTTCCTTATTTTATCGAGATTTGACCAAAAAAAGGAAGAAAAACGAATAATTTTAGCGAAATTTCAATTTTTTTCCACTTTTTTTCCCTTAATTTTCCTTATTTTATCGAGATTTGACCGAAAAAAGCAAGAAAAACGAATAATTATAGCAAAATATCAATTTTTATCATCTTTCTTCCCTTGATTTTCCTTATTTTATCGAGATTTGACCGAAAAAAGCAAGAAAAACGAATAATTTTATCGAAATTTCAATTTTTTTGCTCTTTTTTTCCCTTAATTTTCCTTATTTTATCGAGATTTGACCGAAAAAAGCAAGAAAAACGAATAATTTTATCGAAATTTCAATTTTTATCATCTTTTTTCCCTTGATTTTCCTTATTTTATCGAGATTTGACCGAATAAAGCAAGAAAAACGAATAATTTTATCGAAATTTCAATTTTTATCATCTTTTTTCCCTTGATTTTCCTTATTTTATCGAGATTTGACCGAAAAAAGCAAGAAAAACGAATAATTTTAGCGAAATATCGATTTTTATCCTCTTTTTTTCCCTCAATTTTCCTTATTTTATCGAGATTTGACCAAAAAAAGCATGAAAAACGAACAATTTTATCGAAATTTCAATTTTTATCATCTTTTTCCCCTTATTTTCCTTATTTTATCGAGATTTGACCGAAAAAAGCAAGAAAAACGAATAATTTTAGCGAAATATCAATTTTTATCCTCTTTTTTTCCCTTAATTTTCCTTATTTTATCGAGATATGACCGAAAAGAGCAAGAAAAACGAATAATTTCAGCGAAATTTCAATTTTTTTTCCCTTAATTTTCCTTATTTTATCGAGATTTGACCGGAAAAAGCAAGAAAAACGAATAATTTTATCGAAATTTCAATTTTTATCATTTTTTTTCCCTTGATTTTCCTTTTTTTATCGAGTTTTGACCGAAAAAAGCAAAAAAAACGAATAATTTTAGCGAAATATCAATTTTTATCCTCTTTTTTTCCCTTAAATTTCCTTATTTTATCGAGATTTGACCGAAAAGAGCAAGAAAAACGAATAAGTTTATCGAAATTTCAATTTTTATCATTTTTTTTCCCTTGATTTTCCTTTTTTTATCGAGATTTGACCGAAAAATGCAAGAAAAACGAATAATTTTAGCGAAATATCAATTTTTATCCTCTTTTTTTCCCTTAAATTTCCTTATTTTATCGAGATTTGGCTGAAAAAAGCAAGTAAAACGAATAATTTTTGCGAAATTTTAATTTTTTTCCTCTTTTTTCACCTTAATTTTTTTATATTTTATAGAGGTTTGACCGAAAAAAGCAAGAAAAACGAATAATTTTATCGAAATTTATATTTCTATCCACTTCTTTTCCCTTATTTTATCGAGATTTGAATAAAAAAAGAAAGAAAAACGAATAATTTTAGCGAAATTTAAATTTTTTTCCACTTTTTTTCCCTTAATTTTCCTTATTTTATCGAGATTTGACCGAAAAAAGCAAGAAAAACGAATAATTTTATCGAAATTTCAATTTTTATCATCTTTTTTCCCTTGATTTTCCTTATTTTATCGAGATTTGACCGCAAAAAGCAAGAAAAACGAATAATATTAGCGAAATATCAATTTTTATCCTCTTTTTTTCCCTCAATTTTCCTTATTTTATCGAGATTTGACCGAAAAAAGCAAGAAAAACGAACAATTTTATCGAAATTTCAATTTTTATCATCTTTTTCCCCTTATTTTCCTTATTTTATCGAGATTTGACCGAAAAAAGCAAGAAAAACGAATAATTATAGCGAAATATCAATTTTTATCATCTTTCTTCCCTTGATTTTCCTTATTTTATCGAGATTTGACCGAAAAAAGCAAGAAAAACGAATAATTTGATCGAAATTTCAATTTCTATCCTCTTCTTCTCCCTTAATTTTCCTTATTTTATCGAGATTTGACCAAAAAAAGGAAGAAAAACGAATAATTTTAGCGAAATTTCAATTTTTTTCCACTTTTTTTCCCATAATTTTCCTTATTTTATCGAGATTTGACCGAAAAAAGCAAGAAAAACGAATAATTATAGCAAAATATCAATTTTTATCATCTTTCTTCCCTTGATTTTCCTTATTTTATCGAGATTTGACCGAAAAAAGCAAGAAAAACGAATAATTTTATCGAAATTTCAATTTTTATCATCTTTTTTCTTGATTTTCCTTATTTTATCGAGATTTGACCGAAAAAAGCAAGAAAAACGAATAATTTTAGCGAAATTTCAATTTTTTTCTTCTTTTTTTCCCTTAATTAATCGAAATTTAACCGAAAAAAGCAAGAAAACGAATAATTATAGCGAAATTTCAATTTTTTTCTTCTTTTTTTCCCTTAATTTTCCTTATTTTATCGAGATTTGACCGAAAAAAGCAAGAAAAACGAATAATTTTATCGAAATTTCAATTTTTATCATCTTTTTTCCCTTGATTTTCCTTATTTTATCGAGATTTGACCGAATAAAGCAAGAAAAACGAATAATTTTATCGAAATTTCAATTTTTATCATCTTTTTTCCCTTGATTTTCCTTATTTTATCGAGATTTGACCGAAAAAAGCAAGAAAAACGAATAATTTTAGCGAAATATCAATTTTTATCCTCTTTTTTTCCCTCAATTTTCCTTATTTTATCGAGATTTGACCGAAAAAAGCAAGAAAAACGAACAATTTTATCGAAATTTCAATTTTTATCATCTTTTTCCCCTTATTTTCCTTATTTTATCGAGATTTGACCGAAAAAAGCAAGAAAAACGAATAATTTTAGCGAAATATCAATTTTTATCCTCTTTTTTTCCCTTAATTTTCCTTATTTTATCGAGATTTGACCGAAAAGAGCAAGAAAAACGAATAATTTCAGCGAAATTTCAATTTTTTTTCCCTTAATTTTCCTTATTTTATCGAGATTTGACCGAAAAAAGCAAGAAAAACGAATAATTTTATCAAAATATCAATTTTTATCATCTTTTTCCCCTTATTTTCCTTATTTTATCGAGATTTGACCGAAAAAAGCAAGAAAAACGAATAATTTTAGCGAAATTTCAATTTTTATCCTCTTTTTTTCCCTTAATTTTCCTTATTTTATCGAGATTTGACCGAAAAAAGCAAGAAAAACGAATAACTTTTGCGAAATTTCAATTTTTTTGCTCTTTTTTTCCCTTAATTTTCCTTATTTTATCGAGTTTTGACCGAAAAAAGCAAGAAAAACGAATAACTTTAGCGAAATATCAATTTTTATCCTCTTTTTTTCCCTTAATTTTCCTTATTTTATCGAGATTTGACCGGAAAGAGCAAGAAAAACGAATAATTTCAGCGAAATTTCAATTTTTTTTCCCTTAATTTTCCTTATTTTATCGAGATTTGACCGAAAAAAGCAAGAAAAACGAATAATTTTATCAAAATTTCAATTTTTATCATCTTTTTCCCCATATTTTCCTTATTTTATCGAGATTTGACCGAAAAAAGCAAGAAAAACGAATAATTTTAGCGAAATATCAATTTTTATCCTCTTTTTTTCCCTTAATTTTCCTTATTTTATCGAGATTTGACCGAAAAAAGCAAGAAAATCGAATAATTTTATCAAAATTTCAATTTTTATCATCTTTTTCCCCTTATTTTCCTTATTTTATCGAGATTTGACCGAAAAAAGCAAGAAAAACGAATAATTTTAGCAAAATTTCAATTTTTATCCTCTTTTTTTCCCTTAATTTTCCTTATTTTATTGAGATTTGACCGAAAAAAGCAAGAAAAACGAATAACTTTTGCGAAATTTCAATTTTTTTGCTCTTTTTTTCCCTTAATTTTCCTTATTTTATCGAGTTTTGACCGAAAAAAGCAAGAAAAACGAATAACTTTAGCGAAATATCAATTTTTATCCTCTTTTTTTCCCTTAATTTTCCTTATTTTATCGAGATTTGACCGGAAAGAGCAAGAAAAACGAATAATTTCAGCGAAATTTCAATTTTTTTTCCCTTAATTTTCCTTATTTTATCGAGATTTGAACGAAAAAAGCAAGAAAAACGAATAATTTTATCAAAATTTCAATTTTTATCATCTTTTTCCCCTTCATTTTCCTTATTTTATCGAGATTTGACCGAATAAAGCAAGAAAAACGAATAATTTTATCGAAATTTCAATTTTTATCATCTTTTTTCCCTTGATTTTCCTTATTTTATCGAGATTTGACCGAAAAAAGCAAGAAAAACGAATAATTTTAGCGAAATATCGATTTTTATCCTCTTTTTTTCCCTCAATTTTCCTTATTTTATCGAGATTTGACCGAAAAAAGCAAGAAAAACGATTAATTTTATCGAAATTTCAATTTTTATCATCTTTTTCCCCTTATTTTCCTTATTTTATCGAGATTTGACCGAAAAAAGCAAGAAAAACGAATAATTTTAGCGAAATATCAATTTTTATCCTCTTTTTTTCCCTTAATTTTCCTTATTTTATCGAGATTTGACCGAAAAGAGCAAGAAAAACGAATAATTTCAGCGAAATTTCAATTTTTTTTCCCTTAATTTTCCTTATTTTATCGAGATTTGACCGAAAAAAGCAAGAAAAACGAATAATTTTATCAAAATTTCAATTTTTATCATCTTTTTCCCCTTATTTTCCTAATTTTATCGAGATTTGACCGAAAAAAGCAAGAAAAACGAATAATTTTAGCGAAATTTCAATTTTTATCCTCTTTTTTTCCCTTAATTTTCCTTATTTTATTGAGATTTGACCGAAAAAAGCAAGAAAAACGAATAACTTTTGCGAAATTTCAATTTTTTGGCTCTTTTTTTCCCTTAATTTTCCTTATTTTATCGAGATTTGACCGAAAAAAGCAAGAAAAACGAATAATTTTAGCTAAATATCAAATTTTATCATCTTATTTCCCTTGATTTTCCTTATTTTATCGAGATTTGACCGAAAAAAGCAAGAAAAACGAATAATTTTATCGAAATTTCAATTTTTATCATCTTTTTTCCCTTGATTTTCCTTATTTTATCGAGATTTGACCGAAAAAAGCAAGAAAAACGAATAATTTTAGCGAAATATCAATTTTCATCCTCTTTTCTTCCCTTAATTTTCCTTATTTAATCGAGATTGGACCGAAAAAAGCAAGAAAAACGAATAATTTTAGCGAAATTTCAATTTTTTTCCTCTTTTTTTCCCTTAATTTTCCTTATTTTATCGAGATTTGACCGAAAAAAGCAAGAAAAACGAATAATTTTAGCAAAATATCAATTTTTATCATCTTTTTTCCCTTGATTTTCCTTATTTTATCGAGATTTGACCGAAAAAAGCAAGAAAAACGAATAATTTTATCGAAATTTCAATTTTTATCATCTTTTTTCCCTTGATTTTCCTTATTTTATCGAGATTTGGCCGAAAAAAGCAAGAAAAACGAATATTTTTAGTGAAATTTCAATTTTTTTCCTCTTTTTTTCCCTTAATTTTCCTTATTTTATCGAGATTTGACCGAAAAAAGCAAGAAAAACGAACAATTTTATCGAAATTTCAATTTTTATCCTCTTTTTTTCCCTTAATTTTCCTTATGTTATCGAGATTTGACCGAAAAAAGCAAGAAAAACGAATAATTTTAGCGAAATTTCAATTTTTTTCCACTTTTTTTCCCTTAATTTTCCTTATTTTATCGAGATTTGACCGAAAAAAGCAAGAAAAACGAATAATTTTAGCGAAATATCAATTTTTATCCTCTTTTTTCCCTTAATTTTCCTTATTTAATCGAGATTTGACCAAAAAATGCATGAAAAACGAATAATTTTAGCGAAATTGAAATTTTTTCCTCTTTTTTTCCCTTAATTTTCCTTATTTTATCGAGATTTGACCGAAAAAAGCAAGAAAAACGAATAATTTTAGCGAAATATCAATTTTTATCATTTTTTTCCCCTTGATTTTCCTTATTTTATCGAGATTTGACCTAAAAAACCAAGAAAAACGAATAATTTTATCGAAATTTCAATTTTTATCCTCTTTTTTTCCCTTAATTTTCCTTATGTTATCGAGATTTGACCGAAAAAAGCAAGAAAAACGAATAATTTTAGCGAAATTTCAATTTTTTTCCACTTTTTTTCCCTTAATTTTCCTTATTTTATCGAGATTTGACCGAAAAAAGCAAGATAAACGAATAATTTTAGCGAAATATCAATTTTTATCATCTTTTTTCCCTTGATTTTCCTTATTTTATCGAGATTTGACCGAAAAAAGCAAGAAAAACGAATAATTTTAGCGAAATTTAAATTTTTTTCCCCTTTTTTCCCTTAATTTTCCTTAGTTTATCGAGATTTGACCGAAAAAAGCAAGAAAAACGAATTATTTAAGCGAAATTTCAATTTTTATCCTCTTTTTTTCCCTTAATTAATCGAGATTTAACCGAAAAAAGCAAGAAAACGAATAATTATAGCGAAATTTCAATTTTTTTCTTCTTTTTTTCCCTTAATTTTCCTTATTTTATCGAGATTTGACCGAAAAAAGCAAGAAAAACGAATAATTTTATCGAAATTTCAATTTTTTTCCAATTTTTTCCCTTAATTTTCCTTATTTTATCGAGATTTGACCGAAAAAAACAAGAAAAACGAATAATTTTATCGAAATTTCAATTTTTATCATCTTTTTTTCCTTTATTTTCCTTATTTAATCGAGATTTGACCGAAAAATGCAAGAAAAACGAATAATTTTAGCGAAATTTAAATTTTTATCCTCTTTTATTCCCTTAATTAATCGAGATTTGACCGAAAAAAGCAAGAAAAACGAATAATTTTATCGAAATTTCAATTTTTATCATCTTCTTTCCCTTGATTTTCCTTATTTTATCGAGATTTGACGGAATAAAGCAAGAAAAACGAATAATTTTATCGAAATTTCAATTTTTATCATCTTTTTTCCCTTGATTTTCCTTATTTTATAGAGATTTGACCGCAAAAAGCAAGAAAAACGAATAATTTTAGCGAAATATCAATTTTTATCCTCTTTTTTTCCCTCAATTTTCCTTATTTTATCGAGATTTGACCGAAAAAAGCAAGAAAAACGAACAATTTTATCGACATTTCAATTTTTATCATCTTTTTCCCCTTATTTTCCTTATTTTATCGAGATTTGACCGAAAGAAGCAAGAAAAACGAATAATTATAGCGAAATATCAATTTTTATCATCTTTCTTCCCTTGATTTTCCTTATTTTATCGAGATTTGACCGAAAAAAGCAAGAGAAACGAATAATTTTATCGAAATTTCAATTTCTATCCTCTTCTTCTCCCTTAATTTTCCTTATTTTATCGAGATTTGACCAAAAAAAGGAAGAAAAACGAATAATTTTAGCGAAATTTCAATTTTTTTCCACTTTTTTTCCCTTAATTTTCCTTATCATATCGAGATTTGACCGAAAAAAGCAAGAAAAACGAATAATTTTAGCAAAATATCAATTTTTATCATCTTTCTTCCCTTGATTTTCCTTATTTTATCGAGATTTGACCGAAAAAAGCAAGAAAAACGAATAATTTTATCGAAATTTCAATTTTTATCATCTTTTTTCCCTTGATTTTCCTTATTTTATCGAGATTTGACCGAAAAAAGCAAGAAAAACGAATAATTATAGCGAAATTTCAATTTGTATCCTCTTTTTTTCCCTTAATTTTCCTTATTTTATCGAGATTTGACCGAAAAAAGCAAGTAAAACGAATATTTTTAGTGAAATTTCAATTTTTTTCCTCTTTTTTTCCCTTAATTTTCCTTATTTTATCGAGATTCGACCGAAAAAAGGAAGAAAAACGAATAATTTTATCGAAATTTCAATTTTTATCCTCTTTTTTTCCCTTAATTTTCCTTATGTTATCGAGATTTGACCGAAAAAAGCAAGAAAAACGAATAATTTTAGCGAAATTTCAATTTTTATCCTCTTTTTTCCCTTAATCTTCCTTATTTTATCGAGATTTGACCGAAAAAAGCAAGTAAAACGAATATTTTTAGTGAAATTTCAATTTTTTTCCTCTTTTTTTCCCTTAATTTTCCTTATTTTATCAAGATTTGACCGAAAAAAGCAAGAAAAACGAATAATTTTATCGAAATTTCAATTTTTATCCTCTTTTTTTCCCTTAATTTTCCTTATTTTATCGAGATTTGACCGAAAAATGCAAGAAAAACGAATAATTTTAGCGAAATTGAAATTTTTTCATCTTTTTTTCCCTTAATTTTCCTTATTTTATCGAGATTTGACTGAAAAAAGCAAGAAAAACGAATAATTTTAGCGAAATATCAATTTTTATCATCTTTTTTCCCTTGATTTTCCTTATTTTATCGAGATTTGACCTAAAAAACCAAGAAAAACGAATAATTTTATCGAAATTTCAATTTTTATCATCTTTTTTTCCTTGATTTTCCTTATTTAATCGAGATTTGACCGAAAAATGCAAGAAAAACGAATAATTTTAGCGAAATTTAAATTTTTATCCTCTTTTTTTCCCTTAATTAATCGAGATTTGACCGAAAAAAGCAAGAAAAACGAATAATTTTATCGAAATTTCAATTTTTATCATCTTCTTTCCCTTGATTTTCCTTATTTTATCGAGATTTGACCGAATAAAGCAAGAAAAACGAATAATTTTATCGAAATTTCAATTTTTATCATCTTTTTTCCCTTGATTTTCCTTATTTTATCGAGATTTGACCGCAAAAAGCAAGAAAAACGAATAATTTTAGCGAAATATCAATTTTTATCCTCTTTTTTTCCCTCAATTTTCCTTATTTTATCGAGATTTGACCGAAAAAAGCAAGAAAAACGAACAATTTTATCGAAATTTCAATTTTTATCATCTTTTTCCCCTTATTTTCCTTATTTTATCGAGATTTGACCGAAAGAAGCAAGAAAAACGAATAATTATAGCGGAATATCAATTTTTATCATCTTTCTTCCCTTGATTTTCCTTATTTTTTCGAGATTTGACCGAAAAAAGCAAGAGAAACGAATAATTTTATCGAAATTTCAATTTCTATCCTCTTCTTCTCCCTTAATTTTCCTTATTTTATCGAGATTTGACCAAAAAAAGGAAGAAAAACGAATAATTTTAGCGAAATTTCAATTTTTTTCCACTTTTTTTCCCTTAATTTTCCTTATTTTATCGAGATTTGACCGAAAAAAGCAAGAAAAACGAATAATTTTAGCGAAATATCAATTTTTATCATCTTTTTTCCCTTGATTTTCCTTATTTTATCGAGATTTGACCTAAAAAACCAAGAAAAACGAATAATTTTATCGAAATTTCAATTTTTATCATCTTTTTTTCCTTGATTTTCCTTATTTAATCGAGATTTGACCGAAAAATGCAAGAAAAACGAATAATTTTAGCGAAATTTAAATTTTTATCCTCTTTTTTTCCCTTAATTAATCGAGATTTGACCGAAAAAAGCAAGAAAAACGAATAATTTTATCGAAATTTCAATTTTTATCATCTTCTTTCCCTTGATTTTCCTTATTTTATCGAGATTTGACCGAAAAAAGCAAGAAAAACGAACAATTTTATCGAAATTTCAATTTTTATCATCTTTTTCCCCTTATTTTCCTTATTTTATCGAGATTTGACCGAAAGAAGCAAGAAAAACGAATAATTATAGCGAAATATCAATTTTTATCATCTTTCTTCCCTTGATTTTCCTTATTTTATCGAGATTTGACCGAAAAAAGCAAGAAAAACGAATAATTTTATCGAAATTTCAATTTTTATCATCTTTTTTCCCTTGATTTTCCTTATTTTATCGAGATTTGACCGAAAAATGCAAGAAAAACGAATAATTTTAGCGAAATTGAAATTTTTTCATCTTTTTTTCCCTTAATTTTCCTTATTTTATCGAGATTTGACTGAAAAAAGCAAGAAAAACGAATAATTTTAGCGAAATATCAATTTTTATCATCTTTTTTCCCTTGATTTTCCTTATTTTATCGAGATTTGACCTAAAAAACCAAGAAAAACGAATAATTTTATCGAAATTTCAATTTTTATCATCTTTTTTTCCTTGATTTTCCTTATTTAATCGAGATTTGACCGAAAAATGCAAGAAAAACGAATAATTTTAGCGAAATTTAAATTTTTATCCTCTTTTTTTCCCTTAATTAATCGAGATTTGACCGAAAAAAGCAAGAAAAACGAATAATTTTATCGAAATTTCAATTTTTATCATCTTCTTTCCCTTGATTTTCCTTATTTTATCGAGATTTGACCGAATAAAGCAAGAAAAACGAATAATTTTATCGAAATTTCAATTTTTATCATCTTTTTTCCCTTGATTTTCCTTATTTTATCGAGATTTGACCGCAAAAAGCAAGAAAAACGAATAATTTTAGCGAAATATCAATTTTTATCCTCTTTTTTTCCCTCAATTTTCCTTATTTTATCGAGATTTGACCGAAAAAAGCAAGAAAAACGAACAATTTTATCGAAATTTCAATTTTTATCATCTTTTTCCCCTTATTTTCCTTATTTTATCGAGATTTGACCGAAAGAAGCAAGAAAAACGAATAATTATAGCGAAATAACAATTTTTATCATCTTTCTTCCCTTGATTTTCCTTATTTTTTCGAGATTTGACCGAAAAAAGCAAGAGAAACGAATAATTTTATCGAAATTTCAATTTCTATCCTCTTCTTCTCCCTTAATTTTCCTTATTTTATCGAGATTTGACCAAAAAAAGGAAGAAAAACGAATAATTTTAGCGAAATTTCAATTTTTTTCCACTTTTTTTCCCTTAATTTTCCTTATTTTATCGAGATTTGACCGAAAAAAGCAAGAAAAACGAATAATTTTAGCGAAATATCAATTTTTATCCTCTTTTTTTCCCTTAATTTTCCTTATTTTATCGAGATTTGACCGAAAAGAGCAAGAAAAACGAATAATTTCAGCGAAATTTCAATTTTTTTTCCCTTAATTTTCCTTATTTTATCGAGATTTGACCGAAAAATGCAAGAAAAACGAATAATTTTAGCGAAATTGAAATTTTTTCCTCTTTTTTTCCCTTAATTTTCCTTATTTTATCGAGATTTGACCGAAAAAAGCAAGAAAAACGAATAATTTTAGCGAAATATCAATTTTTATCATCTTTTTTCCCTTGATTTTCCTTATTTTATCGATATTTGACCTAAAAAACCAAGAAAAACGAATAATTTTATCGAAATTTCAATTTTTATCATCTTTTTTTCCTTGATTTTCCTTATTTAATCGAGATTTGACCGAAAAATGCAAGAAAAACGAATAATTTTAGCGAAATTTAAATTTTTATCCTCTTTTTTTTCCCTTAATTAATCGAGATTTAACCGAAAAAAGCAAGAAAACGAATAATTATAGCGAAATTTCAATTTTTTTCTTCTTTTTTCCATTAATTTTCCTTATTTTATCGAGATTTGACCGAAAAAAGCAAGAAAAACGAATAATTTTATCGAAATTTCAATTTTTATCATCTTCTTTCCCTTGATTTTCCTTATTTTATCGAGATTTGACCGAATTAAGCAAGAAAAACGAATAATTTTATCGAAATTTCAATTTTTATCATCTTTTTTCCCTTGATTTTCCTTATTTTATCGAGATTTGACCGAAAAAAGCAAGAAAAACGAACAATTTTATCGAAATTTAAATTTTTATCATCTTTTTCCCCTTATTTTCCTTATTTTATCGAGATTTGACCGAAAAAAGCAAGAAAAACGAATAATTATAGCGAAATATCAATTTTTTTCTTCTTTTTTTCCCTTAATTAATCGAAATTTAACCGAAAAAAGCAAGAAAACGAATAATTATAGCGAAATTTCAATTTTTTTCTTCTTTTTTTCCTTTATTTTCCTTATTTAATCGAGATTTGACCGAAAAATGCAAGAAAAACGAATAATTTTAGCGAAATTTAAATTTTTATCCTCTTTTATTCCCTTAATTAATCGAGATTTGACCGAAAAAAGCAAGAAAAACGAATAATTTTATCGAAATTTCAATTTTTATCATCTTCTTTCCCTTGATTTTCCTTATTTTATCGAGATTTGACCGAATAAAGCAAGAAAAACGAATAATTTTATCGAAATTTCAATTTTTATCATCTTTTTTCCCTTGATTTTCCTTATTTTATCGAGATTTGACTGAAAAAAGCAAGAAAAACGAATAATTTTAGCGAAATATCAATTTTTATCATCTTTTTTCCCTTGATTTTCCTTATTTTATCGAGATTTGACCGAAAAATGCAAGAAAAACGAATAATTTTAGCGAAATTTAAATTTTTATCCTCTTTTATTCCCTTAATTAATCGAGATTTGACCGAAAAAAGCAAGAAAAACGAATAATTTTATCGAAATTTCAATTTTTATCATCTTCTTTCCCTTGATTTTCCTTATTTTATCGAGATTTGACCGAATAAAGCAAGAAAAACGAATAATTTTATCGAAATTTCAATTTTTATCATCTTTTTTCCCTTGATTTTCCTTATTTTATAGAGATTTGACCGCAAAAAGCAAGAAAAAACGAATAATTTTAGCGAAATATCAATTTTTATCCTCTTTTTTTCCCTCAATTTTCCTTATTTTATCGAGATTTGACCGAAAAAAGCAAGAAAAACGAACAATTTTATCGAAATTTCAATTTTTATCATCTTTTTTCCCCTTATTTTCCTTATTTTATCGAGATTTGACCGAAAGAAGCAAGAAAAACGAATAATTATAGCGAAATATCAATTTTTATCATCTTTCTTCCCTTGATTTTCCTTATTTTATCGAGATTTGACCGAAAAAAGCAAGAAAAACGAATAATTTTATCGAAATTTCAATTTTTATCATCTTTTTTCCCTTGATTTTCCTTATTTTATCGAGATTTGACCGAAAAATGCAAGAAAAACGAATAATTTTAGCGAAATTGAAATTTTTTCATCTTTTTTTCCCTTAATTTTCCTTATTTTATCGAGATTTGACTGAAAAAAGCAAGAAAAACGAATAATTTTAGCGAAATATCAATTTTTATCATCTTTTTTCCCTTGATTTTCCTTATTTTATCGAGATTTGACCTAAAAAACCAAGAAAAACGAATAATTTTATCGAAATTTCAATTTTTATCATCTTTTTTTCCTTGATTTTCCTTATTTAATCGAGATTTGACCGAAAAATGCAAGAAAAACGAATAATTTTAGCGAAATTTAAATTTTTATCCTCTTTTTTTCCCTTAATTAATCGAGATTTGACCGAAAAAAGCAAGAAAAACGAATAATTTTATCGAAATTTCAATTTTTATCATCTTCTTTCCCTTGATTTTCCTTATTTTATCGAGATTTGACCGAATAAAGCAAGAAAAACGAATAATTTTATCGAAATTTCAATTTTTATCATCTTTTTTCCCTTGATTTTCCTTATTTTATCGAGATTTGACCGCAAAAAGCAAGAAAAACGAATAATTTTAGCGAAATATCAATTTTTATCCTCTTTTTTTCCCTCAATTTTCCTTATTTTATCGAGATTTGACCGAAAAAAGCAAGAAAAACGAACAATTTTATCGAAATTTCAATTTTTATCATCTTTTTCCCCTTATTTTCCTTATTTTATCGAGATTTGACCGAAAGAAGCAAGAAAAACGAATAATTATAGCGAAATATCAATTTTTATCATCTTTCTTCCCTTGATTTTCCTTATTTTTTCGAGATTTGACCGAAAAAAGCAAGAGAAACGAATAATTTTATCGAAATTTCAATTTCTATCCTCTTCTTCTCCCTTAATTTTCCTTATTTTATCGAGATTTGACCAAAAAAAGGAAGAAAAACGAATAATTTTAGCGAAATTTCAATTTTTTTCCACTTTTTTTCCCTTAATTTTCCTTATTTTATCGAGATTTGACCGAAAAAAGCAAGAAAAACGAATAATTTTAGCGAAATATCAATTTTTATCCTCTTTTTTTCCCTTAATTTTCCTTATTTTATCGAGATTTGACCGAAAAGAGCAAGAAAAACGAATAATTTCAGCGAAATTTCAATTTTTTTTCCCTTAATTTTCCTTATTTTATCGAGATTTGACCGAAAAATGCAAGAAAAACGAATAATTTTAGCGAAATTGAAATTTTTTCCTCTTTTTTTCCCTTAATTTTCCTTATTTTATCGAGATTTGACCGAAAAAAGCAAGAAAAACGAATAATTTTAGCGAAATATCAATTTTTATCATCTTTTTTCCCTTGATTTTCCTTATTTTATCGATATTTGACCTAAAAAACCAAGAAAAACGAATAATTTTATCGAAATTTCAATTTTTATCATCTTTTTTTCCTTGATTTTCCTTATTTAATCGAGATTTGACCGAAAAATGCAAGAAAAACGAATAATTTTAGCGAAATTTAAATTTTTATCCTCTTTTTTTCCCTTAATTAATCGAGATTTAACCGAAAAAAGCAAGAAAACGAATAATTATAGCGAAATTTCAATTTTTTTCTTCTTTTTTCCATTAATTTTCCTTATTTTATCGAGATTTGACCGAAAAAAGCAAGAAAAACGAATAATTTTATCGAAATTTCAATTTTTATCATCTTCTTTCCCTTGATTTTCCTTATTTTATCGAGATTTGACCGAATTAAGCAAGAAAAACGAATAATTTTATCGAAATTTCAATTTTTATCATCTTTTTTCCCTTGATTTTCCTTATTTTATCGAGATTTGACCGAAAAAAGCAAGAAAAACGAACAATTTTATCGAAATTTAAATTTTTATCATCTTTTTCCCCTTATTTTCCTTATTTTATCGAGATTTGACCGAAAAAAGCAAGAAAAACGAATAATTATAGCGAAATATCAATTTTTTTCTTCTTTTTTTCCCTTAATTAATCGAAATTTAACCGAAAAAAGCAAGAAAACGAATAATTATAGCGAAATTTCAATTTTTTCTTCTTTTTTTCCTTTATTTTCCTTATTTAATCGAGATTTGACCGAAAAATGCAAGAAAAACGAATAATTTTAGCGAAATTTAAATTTTTATCCTCTTTTATTCCCTTAATTAATCGAGATTTGACCGAAAAAAGCAAGAAAAACGAATAATTTTATCGAAATTTCAATTTTTATCATCTTCTTTCCCTTGATTTTCCTTATTTTATCGAGATTTGACCGAATAAAGCAAGAAAAACGAATAATTTTATCGAAATTTCAATTTTTATCATCTTTTTTCCCTTGATTTTCCTTATTTTATAGAGATTTGACCGCAAAAAACAAGAAAAACGAATAATTTTAGCGAAATATCAATTTTTATCCTCTTTTTTTCCCTCAATTTTCCTTATTTTATCGAGATTTGACCGAAAAAAGCAAGAAAAACGAACAATTTTATCGAAATTTCAATTTTTATCATCTTTTTCCCCTTATTTTCCTTATTTTATCGAGATTTGACCGAAAGAAGCAAGAAAAACGAATAATTATAGCGAAATATCAATTTTTATCATCTTTCTTCCCTTGATTTTCCTTATTTTATCGAGATTTGACCGAAAAAAGCAAGAAAAACGAATAATTTTATCGAAATTTCAATTTTTATCATCTTTTTTCCCTTGATTTTCCTTATTTTATCGAGATTTGACCGAAAAATGCAAGAAAAACGAATAATTTTAGCGAAATTGAAATTTTTTCATCTTTTTTTCCCTTAATTTTCCTTATTTTATCGAGATTTGACTGAAAAAAGCAAGAAAAACGAATAATTTTAGCGAAATATCAATTTTTATCATCTTTTTTCCCTTGATTTTCCTTATTTTATCGAGATTTGACCTAAAAAACCAAGAAAAACGAATAATTTTATCGAAATTTCAATTTTTATCATCTTTTTTTCCTTGATTTTCCTTATTTAATCGAGATTTGACCGAAAAATGCAAGAAAAACGAATAATTTTAGCGAAATTTAAATTTTTATCCTCTTTTTTTCCCTTAATTAATCGAGATTTGACCGAAAAAAGCAAGAAAAACGAATAATTTTATCGAAATTTCAATTTTTATCATCTTCTTTCCCTTGATTTTCCTTATTTTATCGAGATTTGACCGAATAAAGCAAGAAAAACGAATAATTTTATCGAAATTTCAATTTTTATCATCTTTTTTCCCTTGATTTTCCTTATTTTATCGAGATTTGACCGCAAAAAGCAAGAAAAACGAATAATTTTAGCGAAATATCAATTTTTATCCTCTTTTTTTCCCTCAATTTTCCTTATTTTATCGAGATTTGACCGAAAAAAGCAAGAAAAACGAACAATTTTATCGAAATTTCAATTTTTATCATCTTTTTCCCCTTATTTTCCTTATTTTATCGAGATTTGACCGAAAGAAGCAAGAAAAACGAATAATTATAGCGAAATATCAATTTTTATCATCTTTCTTCCTTGATTTTCCTTATTTTTTCGAGATTTGACCGAAAAAAGCAAGAGAAACGAATAATTTTATCGAAATTTCAATTTCTATCCTCTTCTTCTCCCTTAATTTTCCTTATTTTATCGAGATTTGACCAAAAAAAGGAAGAAAAACGAATAATTTTAGCGAAATTTCAATTTTTTTCCACTTTTTTTCCCTTAATTTTCCTTATTTTATCGAGATTTGACCGAAAAAAGCAAGAAAAACGAATAATTTTAGCGAAATATCAATTTTTATCCTCTTTTTTTCCCTTAATTTTCCTTATTTTATCGAGATTTGACCGAAAAGAGCAAGAAAAACGAATAATTTCAGCGAAATTTCAATTTTTTTTCCCTTAATTTTCCTTATTTTATCGAGATTTGACCGAAAAATGCAAGAAAAACGAATAATTTTAGCGAAATTGAAATTTTTTCCTCTTTTTTTCCCTTAATTTTCCTTATTTTATCGAGATTTGACCGAAAAAAGCAAGAAAAACGAATAATTTTAGCGAAATATCAATTTTTATCATCTTTTTTCCCTTGATTTTCCTTATTTTATCGATATTTGACCTAAAAAACCAAGAAAAACGAATAATTTTATCGAAATTTCAATTTTTATCATCTTTTTTTCCTTGATTTTCCTTATTTAATCGAGATTTGACCAAAAAAAGGAAGAAAAACGAATAATTTTAGCGAAATTTCAATTTTTTTCCACTTTTTTTCCCTTAATTTTCCTTATTTTATCGAGATTTGACTGAAAAAAGCAAGAAAAACGAATAATTTTAGCGAAATATCAATTTTTATCATCTTTTTTCCCTTGATTTTCCTTATTTTATCGAGATTTGACCTAAAAAACCAAGAAAAACGAATAATTTTATCGAAATTTCAATTTTTATCATCTTTTTTTCCTTGATTTTCCTTATTTAATCGAGATTTGACCGAAAAATGCAAGAAAAACGAATAATTTTAGCGAAATTTAAATTTTTATCCTCTTTTTTTCCCTTAATTAATCGAGATTTGACCGAAAAAAGCAAGAAAAACGAATAATTTTATCGAAATTTCAATTTTTATCATCTTCTTTCCCTTGATTTTCCTTATTTTATCGAGATTTGACCGAAAAAAGCAAGAGAAACGAATAATTTTATCGAAATTTCAATTTCTATCCTCTTCTTCTCCCTTAATTTTCCTTATTTTATCGAGATTTGACCAAAAAAAGGAAGAAAAACGAATAATTTTAGCGAAATTTCAATTTTTTTCCACTTTTTTTCCCTTAATTTTCCTTATTTTATCGAGATTTGACTGAAAAAAGCAAGAAAAACGAATAATTTTAGCGAAATATCAATTTTTATCATCTTTTTTCCCTTGATTTTCCTTATTTTATCGAGATTTGACCTAAAAAACCAAGAAAAACGAATAATTTTATCGAAATTTCAATTTTTATCATCTTTTTTTCCTTGATTTTCCTTATTTAATCGAGATTTGACCGAAAAATGCAAGAAAAACGAATAATTTTAGCGAAATTTAAATTTTTATCCTCTTTTTTTCCCTTAATTAATCGAGATTTGACCGAAAAAAGCAAGAAAAACGAATAATTTTATCGAAATTTCAATTTTTATCATCTTCTTTCCCTTGATTTTCCTTATTTTATCGAGATTTGACCGAATAAAGCAAGAAAAACGAATAATTTTATCGAAATTTCAATTTTTATCATCTTTTTTCCCTTGATTTTCCTTATTTTATCGAGATTTGACCGCAAAAAGCAAGAAAAACGAATAATTTTAGCGAAATATCAATTTTTATCCTCTTTTTTTCCCTCAATTTTCCTTATTTTATCGAGATTTGACCGAAAAAAGCAAGAAAAACGAACAATTTTATCGAAATTTCAATTTTTATCATCTTTTTCCCCTTATTTTCCTTATTTTATCGAGATTTGACCGAAAGAAGCAAGAAAAACGAATAATTATAGCGAAATATCAATTTTTATCATCTTTCTTCCCTTGATTTTCCTTATTTTTTCGAGATTTGACCGAAAAAAGCAAGAGAAACGAATAATTTTATCGAAATTTCAATTTCTATCCTCTTCTTCTCCCTTAATTTTCCTTATTTTATCGAGATTTGACCAAAAAAAGGAAGAAAAACGAATAATTTTAGCGAAATTTCAATTTTTTTCCACTTTTTTTCCCTTAATTTTCCTTATTTTATCGAGATTTGACCGAAAAAAGCAAGAAAAACGAATAATTTTAGCGAAATATCAATTTTTATCCTCTTTTTTTCCCTTAATTTTCCTTATTTTATCGAGATTTGACCGAAAAGAGCAAGAAAAACGAATAATTTCAGCGAAATTTCAATTTTTTTTCCCTTAATTTTCCTTATTTTATCGAGATTTGACCGAAAAATGCAAGAAAAACGAATAATTTTAGCGAAATTGAAATTTTTTCCTCTTTTTTTCCCTTAATTTTCCTTATTTTATCGAGATTTGACCGAAAAAAGCAAGAAAAACGAATAATTTTAGCGAAATATCAATTTTTATCATCTTTTTTCCCTTGATTTTCCTTATTTTATCGATATTTGACCTAAAAAACCAAGAAAAACGAATAATTTTATCGAAATTTCAATTTTTATCATCTTTTTTTCCTTGATTTTCCTTATTTAATCGAGATTTGACCGAAAAATGCAAGAAAAACGAATAATTTTAGCGAAATTTAAATTTTTATCCTCTTTTTTTCCCTTAATTAATCGAGATTTAACCGAAAAAAGCAAGAAAACGAATAATTATAGCGAAATTTCAATTTTTTTCTTCTTTTTTCCATTAATTTTCCTTATTTTATCGAGATTTGACCGAAAAAAGCAAGAAAAACGAATAATTTTATCGAAATTTCAATTTTTATCATCTTCTTTCCCTTGATTTTCCTTATTTTATCGAGATTTGACCGAATTAAGCAAGAAAAACGAATAATTTTATCGAAATTTCAATTTTTATCATCTTTTTTCCCTTGATTTTCCTTATTTTATCGAGATTTGACCGAAAAAAGCAAGAAAAACGAACAATTTTATCGAAATTTAAATTTTTATCATCTTTTTCCCCTTATTTTCCTTATTTTATCGAGATTTGACCGAAAAAAGCAAGAAAAAC